>CANJKZ010000151.1:0-600000 GCA_947471745.1 Closterium sp. Naga37s-1 | reverse complement strand
TGCCACCATGCACCTGCCACCATGCACCTACCACCATGCACCTGCCACTATGCACCTGCCACCATGCACCTGCCACCATGCACCTACCACCATGCACCTACCACCATGCGCCTACCACCATGCGCCTACCACCATGCACCTACCACCATGCACCTACCACCATGTACCTGCCACCATGCACCTACCACCATGCACCTACCACCATCCACCAACCACCATGCACCTACCACCATGCACCTGCCACCATGCACCTGCCACCATGCACCTGCCACCATGCACCTACCACCATGCACCTACCATCATGCACCTACCACCATTCACCTACCACCATGCACCTACCACCATGCACCTACCACCATGTGCCTGCCACCATGGACCTGCCACCATGCACCTGCCACCATGCACCTACCCACCATGCACCTACCCCCATGCACCTACCACCATGCACCTACCACCATGCACCTACCACCATGCACCTACCACCATGCACCTACCACCATGCACCTACCACCATGCACCTACCACCATGCACCTACCACCATGCACCTACCACCATGCTCCTGCCACCATGCACCTGCCACCATGCACCTGCCAGCCACCATGCACCTACCCACCATGCACCTACCACCATGCACCTGCCATCATGCACCTGCCACCATGCACCTACCACCATGCACCTACCACCATGCACCTGCCACCATGCACCTGCCACCATGCACCTGCCACCATGCACCTACCACCATGCACCTACCACCATGCACCTACCACCATGCACCTGCCACCATGCACCTGCCACCATGCACCTGCCACCATGCACCTGCCACCATGCACCTGCCACCATGCACCTGCCACCATGCACCTACCACCATGCACCTACCACCATGCACCTGCCAACATGCACCTATGCACCTGCCACCATGCACCTGCCACCATGCACCTGCCACCATGCACCTGCCACCATGCACCTACCACCATGCACCTACCACCATGCGCCTACCACCATGCGCCTACCACCATGCACCTGCCACCACGCACCTACCACCACGCACCTACCACCATGCACCTGCCACTATGCACCTGCCACCATGCACCTGCCACCATGCACCTACCACCATGCACCTACCACCATGCGCCTACCACCATGCACCTACCACCATGCGCCTACCACCATGCACCTACCACCATGCACCTGCCACCATGCACCTACCACCATGCACCTACCACCATCCACCAACCACCATGCACCTACCACCATGCACCTGCCACCATGCACCTGCCACCATGCACCTGCCACCATGCACCTACCACCATGCACCTACCATCATGCACCTACCACCATGCACCTACCACCATGCACCTACAACCATGCACCTACCCACATGTGCCTGCCACCATGGACCTGCCACCATGCACCTGCCACCATGCACCTACCCACCATGCACCTACCACCATGCACCTACCACCATGCACCTACCACCATGCACCTACCACCATGCACCTACCACCATGCACCTACCACCATGCACCTACCACCATGCACCTACCACCATGCACCTACCACCATGCACCTACCACCATGCACCTACCACCATGCTCCTGCCACCATGCACCTGCCACCATGCACCTACCAGCCACCATGCACCTACCCACCATGCACCTACCACCATGCACCTGCCATCATGCACCTGCCACCATGCACCTACCATCATGCACCTACCACCATGCACCTGCCACCATGCACCTGCCACCATGCACCTGCCACCATGCACCTACCACCATGCACCTACCCACCATGCACCTACCTCCATGCACCTACCACCATGCACCTACCACCATGCACCTGCCACCATGCACCTGCCACCATGCACCTGCCACCATGCACCTGCCACCATGCACCTGCCACCATGCACCTGCCACCATGCACCTACCACCATGCACCTACCACCATGCACCTGCCACCATGCACCTGCGACCATGCACCACCCACCATGCACCTACCACCATGCACCTGCCACCATGCACCTGCCACCATGCACCTGCCACCATGCACCTACCAACCATGCACCTACCACCATGCACCTGCCATCATGCGCCTACCTCCATGCGCCTACCACCATGCACCTACCACCATGCACCTACCACCATGCACCTACCACCATGCACCTACAAACATGCACCTACCACCATGCACCTGCCACCATGCACCTGCCACCATGCACCTGCCACCATGCACCTGCCACCATGCACCTGCCACCATGCACCTGCCACCATGCACCTACCACCATGCACCTACCACCATGCGTCTACCACCATGCGCCTACCACCATGCACCTGCCACCATGCACCTACCACCATGCACCTACCACCATGCACCTACCACCATGCACCTACCACCATGCACCTGCCACCATGCACCCTCCACCATGCACCTACCACCATCCACCTACCACCATCCACCTACCACCATGCACCTACCACCATGCACCTGCCACCATGCACCTGCCACCATGCACCTGCCACCATGCACCTACCACCATGCACCTGCCATCATGCACCTACCACCATGCACCTACCACCATGCGCCTACCACCATGCGCCTACCACCATGCACCTGCCACCATGCACCTACCACCATGCACCTACCACCATGCACCTACCACCATGCACCTGCCACCATGCACTCTTGCTAGGTTTTGTTCACTGTCTTGTTTGTTCTCCTTTATATAACTCTGCATGTGAACTGGCCTTGTGGCTATTTGCTTGTGCTCAGACTGCGTGGTGACTTTGTGATCCACCCTGAGCTTGCTTTGCCTTTCTTGACTGGTCTTGTGACATCTTGTTCTCCCCCACCTTGCCCTGCACCGCTCCTCACTCCTCCTCGTTTCCTCCGACCACAGCTCCTCCGCAGACCCTCCACATGGACGTGTGGGGTCCAGCTCGCGTCACTGGACAGGGCGAAGAGCTATATTTTTTGCTGGTTTTTGAGGACTACACGCGCTACACCACGATCTTCCCCTTGCAGAGCAAGGCGGATGTCCGCAGTGTGTTGATCCGCTGGATCAGTGCTGTCCGTCGCCAGTTCAGGGCTCGGTTCTGGCAGGACCTCCCGGCCCTGCGGCTGCACTCTGACCGAGGTGGTGAGTTTTTCTCCTGCCTCCTCGAGGACTTCTGTGGTGCTGAGGGCATCCGCCAGTCGTTCACGCTTCCGGCCTCTCCGCAGCATAATGGGATTGCAGAGCATCACATTGGCTTGGTCATGGAGGTTGCTCGCACCTCCATCGTCCATGCGGCTGCTCCCCATTTTCTGTGGCCGTTTGCGGTCCGATACGCCGCTGAGCAGCTCAACCTCTGGCCCCGTGTCTCCCACCCGGAGACCTCCCCTACTCTGCGGTGGACAGGAGAGGTTGGTGATGCGTCGGTGTTTTGGGTCTGGGGTTCCCTTGCTCTTGTCCACGATCATCATGCGGGCAAGCTCTCTCCTCGCACTCTTCGCTGCGTCTTCCTTGGCTTCCCTACTGACGCCCCGCCCTGGCAGTTTTACCTCCCGGATTCTCGTCATATCCTCTCCTCCCAGGACGTCACCTTTGACGAGTCTGTCTGCTTCTACCGTCTCCACCCCTACCGCAGTTCCCCCGTGCCCCTCCCGCCTCTCTTCCTGGTACCCGACCCCCCCCCCGGTAGCCCCCCTCCCCTCAAAGGGTCCTGCTCCCTCAGGTGTATCTCAGGTAAACCAACCCCCCTTTGTTGAGCCTTTGGCGGTCTCCTCTGAAACCTCTGGCCCACCTGAGGGGGGTGACCCGACTGTTGCCGACACTGTGGCTCCTCTCCGCTCAGCGCGCTTGGCGGCCCCTCCTGGGTTTCCGCCTCGGCCGTCTTCACCGCCTTTGCAGCCAGCCGCTGTGGACTCTGGTGCTGCTGGAGGTGGTGACACTGGGGGTGCGGACTCTGGGGGTGCTGGTTCTGGGGGTGCTGAGTGTCCCACGGGTACAGGAGGAGCTGGAGGTGCTGCAGTTGGAGGTTCTGGAGGTGCTGGTGCTGGTGTTACTAGAGTTGGAGGTGCTGGAGGTCCTGGTGCTGGAGATGCTAGTGCTGGCGGTACTGGTGCACGTCGGCAAGAGACTCTCTTGCCCGAGCGGCTTCGCGAGTGGGCTGTCTGGTGGGGCAGCCCTGGTGGTGGAGCTAGCCGTGCTCGAGCTGGAGGTGCTGGGGCTACCGGAGCTGGAGGTGCTGGTGCTGGTGGTACTGGAGTTGGAGGTGCTGGAGGTCCTGGTGCTGGAGACGCTAGTGCTAGCGGTACTGGTGCACGTCGACAGGAGACTCTCTCGCCGGAGCGGCTTCGCGAGCAGGCAGTCCGTTGGGGCAGCCCTGGTGGTGGAGCTAGCAGTGCTAGAGCTGGAGGTGCTAGAGCTAGAGGTGCTGGAGGTACTGGAGCTGCTGGTGCTAGAGGTATGTGGGTTGCTGGTGCTGGAGGTGCTGGAGCTGCTGGTGCTGGAGGTGCTAGTGCTGGAGGTACTGGAGCTGCTGGTGCTGGAGGTGCTAGAGCTGGAGGTGCTGGAGGTACCGGAGCTGCTGGTGCTGGAGGTGCTGGAGCTGGAGGTACTGGAGGTTATGGAGCTGGTGGAACTGGAGGTGCTGGAGCTGGAGGTGTTGGAGGTGCTGGAGCTGCTGACGGTACGGGTACTGCGCCGCGCCGACCGTTTTTCTACCCGCGGCCGCAGTCGTCCCTACCACCGCCTGACTCGGCTTTTCGTCAGGTTCTTAGTCTTCCGTCTTCCACTGGCCTTACTCCATCTCTCCTGTGTCCTCCGCTTGACCAGTCACAGCCGCAGTTACTACCTGGCTCTCCACTGCCTGCTCCTTCTCCCTACCTTGCATAGACAGGCTCCCTGGCAGAGCGTCGTGAGCCTGAGTCTCGCCCTGCCTCCCCTGTTCGCACTGTCATTCGTGCTCGTCGTTCTCGTCCTCCACCTGTCTCTGGCATGCACACTATGACACTTCCTCCTTCCTCTGTTCCACAGCGTGTTGCTCTGCCGTCTCCTCCGGCGTCCTCTCTTCCTGACGTTCCTGAGTCTGAGTCGGACCTTGCTCGTGCTGCTAGTCCTACTGACACTCGTCTCCTCGCTACTGTTATCACTGACCCTTCCTTTGAGTCTACTGCTGCATTTTCCCTAGTCACTGAGCTAGTCGACTTTGCTGCTACCCGTCGTCTCGACTACGTCGCGAGTCTTATTACTAAGTCTGAGTCTATCTGTCCTCCGTCCGTCGGGGGTGAGCTTGCCCTTAGCAGTGACATCCTTAAGGACAGGCAGTTTGAGCTTGAATGTCTCGCGCCGCTTTACTTCATTTCGCGTCCATGCTGCTTTGCCCTGAGGGAGACCCGGATGCATTGGACATCCCCACCCCGCGCACTTACGCAGAGGCGATCACAGGTGAGTACTCCTCTTAGTGGCAGACAGCCATGGACGCAGAGATGGCTTCCTGGAAATCCACAGCCACCTACGTCGACGAGGTTCCCCCACCTGGGGCGAACATAGTCGATGGCATGTGGATTTTCATAGTCAAGCGGCCGCCGGATTCTCCGCCTGCCTTCAAGGCGCGTTACGTTGCTCGAGGCTGCAGTCAGCGAGAGGGGGTCGACTTCTTCCAAACCTTTTGCCCCAACCTGAAGATGACCACTCTTCGGGTGTTACTGCACGTTACAGCACAGCGTGACTACGAGCTGCACTCCCTCGACTTCTCCACAGCTTTCTTGCAGGGCAGCCTTCACGAGGAGATCTGGCTGCGCCGCCCACCTGGCTTCACTGGGTCGTTTCCTGCGGGTACCTAGTGGAGCCTCCGACGGCCAGTCTACGGTCTCCGCCAGGCGCCCCGCGAGTGGCACGACACACTGAGGACGACACTTGCGTCTCTTGGGTTTTCTCCTTCGACTGCTGACCCGTCGATGTTTCTGCGCACCGACCCTACACTGCCGCCGTTCTACATCCTCGTGTACGTTGACGACTTGGTCTTTGCTACTACCGACACTGAGGCGCTCACCGTTGTGAAGGCGGAGCTGCAGAAGAGACACACGTGCACTGACCTGGGTGAGCTGCGTAGCAATCTTGGCTTGCAAATCACCCGGGACAGAGCAGTGCGCACCATCACTTTGAATCAGTCACACATGGTGCACCAGGTCCTTCAGCACTTCGGCTTTCAGTTCTCGTCGCCACAGCGCACTCCTGTGCCTACAGGCCACTCGCTCTTAGCTCCACCTTCAAACGAGTCCGTAGAGCCGAGTGGCTCGTATCCAGAACTTGTGGGCTGCCTCATGTACCTGATGACGTGCACACGATTGGACCTCGTGTACCCTCTCAGCATCCTTGCTCGCTTCGTCGCGCCCGGGCGACACAGGAAGGAGCACTGCGTTACTTGTGCAGTACATCGGGCATGGGGCTCGTGCTTGGAGGACGGGGTTCAGTGGTACTCACAGGACACTCCGACGCTTCTTGGGCCGACGACCAGGCGACTCAGCGTTCGTCACTAGGTTACACCTTCAGTCTTGGCTCTGGTTCTGTCTCGTGGAGGTCCACTCGTTCGTCTTCTGTGCTTGGTTCCAGCTGTGAGGCCGAAATCTACGCTGGGGTCATAGCTACACAGGAGTTACGCTGGCTGACCTACCTGCTGACCGACTTGGGTGAGCGGCCTCGTTCTCCTCCAGTTCTGTACGTCGACAACAAGGCCATGATTGCCTTGTGTCAGGAGCAGAGAATGGAGCACAGAACGAAGCACATTGCTCTTCGTTACTTTCTTGCTTGGGAGCTGCAACAGCGCGGTCAGCTGCGCCTTGCTTACGTGGCCTCTCGGGCCAACACTGCTGATGACTTCACCAAGGCTCTTGTTCGTGGTGATCATCAGCGTTTCTGCACTGCTTTAGGCCTTGTGCCTATTGTGCCTCACCTACTGGTTGCTTGACTTGTGTTGTACTGTGATGTGTGTGTATACAAAAATATATATACATATATATATCTGAATGCTTGCTCTTGCTAGGTTGTGATCACTCCTTGTGCTTTTATATCTCTGCATGTGAACTGGCCTTGTGGCCGCTTGCTTGTGCTCAGAATGCGTGGTGATCTTGAGATCCACCCTGAGCTTTCCTTTGCTTTGTTCTCTTGCTTGAGTGGTCTTGTGAACGTTGATTGTGTTTGCTATCCCCCACTTTGCCTATAGGGGTGTGTCAAACTGTTTCTATGTTGTAGGTTGTAGTGGAGTAGCCTCTACTGAGTACAGCATTCTAGGGTTAGACCTTGCCCTACTTGTACTCATCCATCCTTCCTAGTCACTCATTTTCTTGCCCGTTATTTCTGACAGACAACACACTTAGTACACAGAGCACCGACGTGGAGTTTGGAATCGGGACATTAGTATGGCAGTTACCAGCCTCTTCAACCTAACCCCTATAGTAAGGCGAAGGCCTTCAATTGTGGTGGGGAGTACGTTTTTTAGTATGGGTCCTCTCCTTGCCCATGCTCATGCCCATGCCCATGCCCATGCCCATGCCCATGCACATGCCCATGCCCATGCCCATGCCCATGCCCATGCCCACGCCCACGCCCATGCCCACGCCCACGCCCATGCCCATGCCCATGCCCCTGCTTTTGAGGTGCCTCAAAAGCCACGCATGGGCAAAGCTCCCCCTTTCATCTCATGCGGTCTGCACACCTTAAAGCCCTCCTTTCATCTCATGCGGTCTGCACACCTTAAAGCCCTCCTTTCAGCTCATGCGGTCTGCACACCTTAAAGCCCTCCTTTCAGCTCATGCGGTCTGCACGCCTTAAGCACTCCTTTCATCTCATGCGGTCTGCACACCTTAAAGCCCTCCTTTCAGCTCATGCAGTCTGCACGCCTTAAAGCCCTCCTTTCAGCTCATGCGGTGTGCACACCTTAAAGCCCTCCTTTCAGCTAATGCGGTCTGCACACCTTAAAGCCCCCCCTTTCAGATCATGCGGTCTGCACAAGACTCTCCTTAAAGCCCCCCCCTTCAGCTCATGCGGTCTGCACAAGGCTCTCACGGGTGGCCCCGTCCTGCTGCTGGCTGTCCAGTGGCATGTACTGTGCCATGATGGTGCGGATCTCCGAATCCATGTATGCCTGTTGGCACAGACACACACACGCACACGTACACGTACGCACAGAGACACATTGGTGAGGAAGGACGGAACAATCATAAGGCTTGTCCCCTCCTCCTGTCCAGAGGCATGCCATGATGGTGCGGATCTCCGAGTCCATGTAGGCCTGCAGCAGGCGGGTGGGTGGATGCAGAAAGGTGGGGAATGAATCAAGGAATGGAATGCTTGTCTGTTCCTCCTGTCCAGAGGCATGTACTGCGCCATGATGGTGCGGATCTCCGAGTCCATGTATGCCTGGGGGCACACACACATACACACGTACATGCATGCACACAGACACATCGGTGAGAAATGAATGAAAAATGACGAGGCTTGTCTGCGCCTGCTGTCCAGAGGCATGTACTGCTCCATGATGGTGCGGATCCCCGAATCCATGTATGCCTGCAGGGGAGTGAATGGATGCAGAAAGGTGGGAAATGACTCCCGTTGACCGTATTGACTCCCATTGACCGCATTGACTCCCATTGACCGCATTGACTCCCATTGATCACATAGACCACCACTAACTCATCCTTGGTGGTACTCACACCTCAGACCCAATGCTGATGACGGACCAGCACTGAGGTACTGTCTGACTGTGTTGACCTTTGTTGACCTGTGTTGACTTGTGTTGACCTGTGTTGACCTGTATTGACTTGTGTTGACCTGTGCTGAACTGTGTTTGTGTTGACTCACCCCCTCAGCCTGTCTTTAACGCACGTTAGACTCACTGCAGACGCCAAAGCTGATGAGATCTGCATTGAGGAGAACTTCGTCACTGTTTGACTCGCGTTGACTGGCGTTGACTCAACATCAGGCGGGGTACTTGTAGATGCCGAAGCTGATACGGGCAGCGAGGATAAGCGCAGCGCCACCACGATGGCCAGCACAATGAAACACATCGATATGCTGTTTGACTCTCTTTGACTTGCGCTGACTCACCTTCAGCCTGAATTTGACTAGCATTGACTTGCGTTGACTCACCCTCAGCCGATACTTGTAGATGCCGAAGCTGATGAGAGCAGCAAGGATGAGAGCCGCCACCACGATGGCAAACACCTTGCCGAACATGTGCGATGTGAATCCGCCGTCTGGGAGGAGAGAAGGGAGAGAGCGGGTGAGGGGAAGGAGGAGTGATTGTAGGGGTGAGAGGGAGAGCCGCCACCACAATGGCAAACACCTTGCCGAACATGTGCGATGTGAATCCGCCGTCTGGGAGGGGAGGGGGAAGGATAAGGGGCAAATAGGCCCGAGGAGTAGAGGGGGAGTGCACAGGAGAGAGTGAGGGCAGCGAGGATGAGAGCCGCCACCACGATGGCCTAGATCTTGCCAAACTTGTGCGATGTGAACCTGCCGTCTGTGGGGATAGGAGGAGGTGGAGGGAAGGGCAAGAGAGTGCAAGAGAGAGTAGATGCTCCATCCCGCCACGGTGGCCTAGATCTTGCCAAACATGTGCGATGTGAAAGCACCGACTGGAAGAGCGGGGGAGGGTTGAGAGGCAAATAGGCCCGAGGAGTAGTAAAGGGAGAATGTAGGGGTGAGAGTGAGGGCAGTGAGGATGAGAGCCGCCACCACAATGGCCAGAATGTTGTGGTGTCAGAGTGACGCATGCACACACAGGCATAGACACCCAACCCACACACGGAGACCCAGCACAACCATCCCACACCTATCACTCACTGATGCACGTGTCCGAGTCGCGCATGTAGACCAGCCCCCCAGCGCAGGAGCAATCAAAGGAGCCAAAGGTGTTGGAGCAGTGGCAGTCGGGGATGTGACATGGTGGGATTTAATCCACATGCGCATAGGCACAGGCACTGATACCCATCCTACACTCAACACTCATTGATGCATGTATCAGAGTCGCGCATGTAGACCAGTCCACCAGCGCAGGAGCAGTCAAACGAGCCAAAGGTGTTGGAGCAGTGACAGTCGGAGCACTTGCAGACTGTGGAGTCAGCCGCACACTCGTCCACATCCGTGCACGTGTACCCGTCCCCTGTGAAGCCAGGAGGGCAGGTGCAGCCCGTGCCGAAGACAGACGAGTCCTGGAGAGGTGGGGGATGGGGAGAGGGGGGAAGCGAGAGGAGAGAGAGGAGGAGGGGAGGGGAAAGGGGGAAAGAGAAAGGGGAGAAGAGGAGAATGGAGGGAGAAGGGGGGAGGAGGAGAGCAGAGGCCGAAGGTGATGGAGAAGTGGGAGTCAGCAGCGCACTCGTCCACATCCGTGCACGTGTACCCGTCCCCTGTGAAGCCTGGGGGACAGGTGCAGCCGGTACCGAAGACAGAAGAGTCCTGGAGAGGTGGGGAAGGGCGAGAGGGGGGAAGGGAGAGGAGAGAGGGGAGGAGAGGGGAGGGGAAGGGGGGGAAAGGGAGAGGGAGGAGAAAAGAGCGGAGGGGGGGAGAGAGGGGAGCAGAGGACAAGAGTGTTGGAGCAGTGGCAGTCGGGGCACTTGCAGACAGTGGAGTCAGCAGCACACTCGTCCACATCCGTGCACGTGTACCCGTCCCCCGTGAAGCCCGGGGGACAGGTGCACCCTGTGCCTAAGACAGACGAGTCCTGGAGGAGGGGATGGAAGGGGAGAGGGGGGAGGCGAGAGGAGAGGGAATGGAGGAAGGGAGGTAAGCAGTCACACAACAGCACACTCGTCCACGTCCGTGCACGTGTATCCATCCCCTGTGAAGCCCCGGGGACAGGTGCAGCCCGTGCCAAAGACAGAAGTATCCTGGAAAGGTAGGAGAGTGGGAGAGGGGGAGAGGGGGAGAGGGGGAAAGGGAGAGGGGAGAGGAGAGGGGCGGGGAGGGAAGAGCGGAGAGTGGAGAGAGGGAAGGAGGCAAGGTGGGGAGGAGGGAAGAGAAAGGGGGGAAAATTTGGAGAGATGTTGAGATGTGACGCTGCATTGCTTGCAAGCAAGGGGGTTAATTCACACACCCGTAAACACCCCACTCGCATACCCCACCCGCACGCATACCCCACCCCACTCGCATACCACGCCACGCCACCCGATTGCCGGCACTCACATCGCACGCGGAGAAGGTCTGCCCACTGTGCTCCGCATTCCAGCAGCCCCCATGGTTCACCCGGCACCGCCCCACGCCTTGGGCTGCAAGATAGTCAGGAGAAAGGCGCAAGGGGGAGGATGGGGTCAGCAGGAAAGGGGGAAAATGTACAGGTCATGGTGTGTCAGTACTAATCCTGACAAAGATCACGCAAAAATGCCATATATGTGGCAGGATACTTATTTCACAAATCAATTGTCAATGGCAGTTTGCACTGTAGCCCGGTAACATTTGACGTGCGTATTTGCTGTACTTGGTAGGTAACCCGCTAGGCGCACTAACTGTAGCGTGACTGGTAACACTCACGGGCACATTTTTTGTAGCCGTCGCCCACAAAGTTGACCCCCGAGACGGGGTCGCTGGGGCACTGGCACACCCTGCCTCTGAACGTGTCCTGTGGGGAGAGAGAAGGGGCAAGGGAGAACGGGGCGAGGGAGAAAGGCCGGGGGAGAAAGGAGCGGGGGAGAACGGGGCGGGGGAGAACGGGGCGGGGGAGAGAGGGGCAGGGAACAACGGGGGGCGAAAAAAGGGAGCCAGGGGGGGGGAAGGGGTGAGGGAAGCAAGAGCAAGGGGGGCAAGGAGAGTGGGTGGGAACGTAGAGGGTGGGAAGAGTATAAATCCCGCTCCTCAATCTCCATGCAAAGAGGCATTGACCTTGCAAGCTGTGCCAGGCACAGAGAGCCGTCACACTCAAAGAGACACACGACTGACCTTGCACGCTGTGACGTTGTAGCCAGACCAGCAGCCTCCGTTGTTGGTGGCACACTCGTTCGTCTGCACATCTGGCCGACAGACAGCAGCATAGACAGAGGCAGATGGTAGGGCGCGTGCCGTCCCGCCAGTATGCAGAGGAAGAAGAGGAAGGAACAGACTTTTGAGGCGGCTGGAAAACAGAGGCAGATGGCGACGCAGAGTATGCACCAATGGTGTGAGTGAAGCAAAGGGCGGACACGGAGCGTGAAGAAAACATGGATGATGGTACCACCACCCATCACAGCACAGTTATGTTGATGTTACTTTTGAGAATTCTCAGAAGACAGAGGCAGATGGCGACGACGACGACGCAGAGTATGCACCAATGGTGTGAAGCAAAGGGCAAAAACGGAGCGTGAAGAAAACATGGATGATGGTCCCACGTCCCATCACAGCACAGCACAGCACCCACCACAGCAGGAGCACCAAGTCCTCTGCGCCCATCCTCGCCCATCCCTCTTGCCCATTTCCATGCTAGCGCCTTCACTTGGGGCCATCCCATCTCAGAATACTCTCCCCCCTATCTCCCCCCTCACCTGCGCCCATCCCATCCCACCCTCCTCACCTGCGCCCAGGCACACAGGGGGTTCCGTGGCCTCTTCAAAGCCTGAGCACACGGCTCTCAGCACCCCCATCGGGTCCAGCTTGCCTGTTCAAGGGGGCATTGGGGGAGGGGGAGGGGGGAAGGAAAGGGGGAAAAGGGTTGGGAACGAGGGTGGTGCACGAGCCATGAGCACACGGCTCTCAGCACCCCCATCGGGTCCAGCTTGCCTGCCAAGAGGTGGGGAGGAGGGGGGTTTGCGGAGGAGTGTGGGGGAGAGGGACGGTGAGAGGGACGGGGATGGGGACAGGAACAGGGAGAGAGGGTGCACAAGCCATGGGCACACGGGCGGCTCAGTGGCCTCCTCAAAGCACGAGCACACGGCTCTAAGCACCCCCATCAAGTCCAGCTTGCCTGCCCAGGAATGGGGGGCACGGGGGCAGGAGTGCGGGGATATGGGAAAGGTGGGCAGGAGCGCGGGGATAGGGCAAAGGGAGGCAGGAGCCGCGGGATTGGGCAGGTGGGTCGTGGGCGGGGGGCCTGGAGCATTCCCATGGGCGAGGGGAGGGAAGGGAGTGTTGGGCACTCCCTGCCCAATCGCCCTGCTCCTCCTTGCGTGTTGAACTGGAAAGTCCAACATGCGAAGGTGGAGATGCAACGTTACCAGCACAGCCCTGCGGTCTCGCATGGGGCCTAGCCTAGCGTGGACAAGGCTATGGGGCTGTGAGTTTCATGGGGCCTAGCATGGGGGAAACATGCGGCTGTGAATTTCATGGGGCAATCAATGAGGCAATGAGGCTCCTCTGAAGGTTGCTGCCATTAGCTCAGCTGCCAGGGCTGCTGCATGCCTTTGCACCACCCCCACACCTTCCCCTTTGCACCACCCCCACACCTTCCCCTTTGTATCTGTTACCTCTGCTCTGCCCCTCAACTGTGCTTTGCCGCCCACCTGCGCCCTTTCCATCACTTTAGAAGTGGCCCCCCCACTTGCCCCCGTCCCCACACCTCCCCCATTTCCCCCACTTCCCCCTTCCCCCCACTCCCCCCATGCCGCCTACCTCTGTACTGCATGTTGTTGATCTGATCACCAGGGTGGGCTGGATGGTGACGACTGTCGAGTCAACTCAAAAATCACCCCACCTTCCCCTCCCCCTTCCACCCCCCTTGCGCCCCATCCCCCACCTCCCCCTTTTCCCCCCTTCTGCGCCCTGCCTCCAGTGCCTACCTCGGTACTGCTCATTGGTGATCACCAGGTGGGCAAGATAGTTTTTTTGAATTCCCCAAAACCAGCTCTTCCCCCCACCTGCACCCTGCCTGCGCACCCTTTCCTCCCCGTGCACCCAGCCCCCAGTTTCTACCTCGGTACTGCTCGTTGTTGATCACCAGCGTGGGCTGGATGATGACGTCACTGCGCCCATTCTTGCCCACCTGCGGGTGGTTGGGGGGGGGGTATGTGGGAGGAAGAGAGAGGAGGGAGGAGGAAGGGTAAGGAGAGGGAAGGAGGGGGACGGAGGGGGGAGGAGGGGGAATGAGGGGGGAGGAGGGGGGAGGATGGGAAGGAGGGGGAAGGAGGGGGAAGGATGGGGAAGTAGGGGGAAGGAGGGGGAAGGACGGACAAGGAGGGGGAGAGGGGGAAGGAGGGGGAGAAGGGGCGAGGCGGGTGAGAGGAAGGTACCATGAGAATGGCAGTGTAGGGTTCAGAGATGAATGAGAAGAAAGAAATGACAACACGAGGAGTACCAGAATATGACATGAGATGATGGCATCGCATGCACAGGAAGGGGCAAAATTTCCCCCCCTTTCCCCCCCTTTTCCCCCCTTTTTCCTCCCCTCTCCCCCCTTCCCCTTCTCCCCCAAGGGACCCAAAAAGCACGGCCCACCTGCGCGTCCTCCTGCTGCTGCAGCGGCGGGTTATCCACGTCTTGTGTTGCACCCCCTCCCACTAAACCCCCTCCCACTAACCTCCCTCCCACTAACCCCCCTCCCACTAACCCCCCTCCCACTAACCCCCCTCCCACTAACCCCCCTCCCACTAACCCCCCTCCCACTAACCCCCCTCCACTAACCCCCCTCCTCCCACTAACCCCCCTCCCACTAACCCCCCTCCCACTAACCCCCCTCCCACTAACCCCCCTCCCACTAACCCCCCTCCCTAACCCCCTCCCACTAACCCCCACTCCCACTAACCCCCCTCCCACTAACCCCCCTCCCACTAACCCCCCTCCCACTAACCCCCCTCCCACTAACCCCCTCCCACTAACCCCCCCTCCCACTAACCCCCCTCCCACTAACCCCCCTCCCACTAACCCCCCTCCCACTAACCCCCTCCCACTAACCCCCCCCCCCTCCCACTAACCCCCCTCCCACTAACCCCCCTCCCACTAACCCCCCTCCCACTAACCCCCCTCCCACTAACCCCCCTCCCACTAACCCCCCTCCCACTAACCCCCCTCCCACTAACCCCCCTCCCACTAACCCCCCTCCCACTAACCCCCCTCACCACTAACCCCCCTCCCACTAACCCCCCTCCCACTAACCCCCCTCCCACTAACCCCCCTCCCACTAACCCCCCCTCCCACTAAACCCCCCTCCCACTAACCCCCTCCCACTAACCCCCCTCCCACTAACCCCCCTCCCACTAACCCCCCTCCCACTAACCCCCCTCCCACTAACCCCCCTCCCACTAACCCCCCTCCCACTAACCCCCCTCCCACTAACCCCCCTCCCACTAACCCCCCTCCCACTAACCCCCCTCCCACTAACCCCCCTCCCACTAACCCCCCCTCCCACTAACCCCCCTCCCACTAACCCCCCTCCCACTAACCCCCTCCCACTAACCCCCCTCCCACTAACCCCCTCCCACTAACCCCCCTCCCACTAACCCCCCTCCCACTAACCCCCCTCCCACTAACCCCCCTCCCACTAACCCCCCTCCCACTAACCCCCCTCCCACTAACCCCCCTCCCACTAACCCCCCTCCCACTAACCCCCCTCCCACTAACCCCCTCCCACTAACCCCCCTCCCACTAACCCCCCTCCCACTAACCCCCCTCCCACTAACCCCCCTCCCACTAACCCCCCTCCCACTAACCCCCCTCCCACTAACCCCCTCCCACTAACCCCCCTCCCACTAACCCCCCTCCCACTAACCCCCCTCCCACTAACCCCCCTCCCACTAACCCCCCTCCCACTAACCCCCCTCCCACTAACCCCCCTCCCACTAACCCCCCTCCCACTAACCCCCCTCCCACTAACCCCCCTCCCACTAACCCCCCTCCCACTAACCCCCCTCCCACTAACCCCCCTCCCACTAACCCCCTCCCACTAACCCCCCTCCCACTAACCCCCCTCCCACTAATCCCCCTCCCACTAACCCCCCTCCCACTAACCCCCCTCCCACTAACCCCCCTCCCACTAACCCCCCTCCACTAACCCCCCTCCCACTAACCCCCCTCCCACTAACCCCCCTCCCACTAACCCCCCTCCCACTAACCCCCCTCCCACTAACCCCCCTCCCACTAACCCCCCTCCCACTAATCCCCCTCCCACTAACCCCCTCCCACTAACCCCCCTCCCACTAACCCCCCTCCCACTAACCCCCCTCCCACTAACCCCCCTCCCACTAATCCCCCCTCCCACTAACCCCCCTCCCACTAACCCCCCTCCCACTAACCCCCCTCCCACTAACCCCCCTCCCACTAACCCCCCTCCCACTAACCCCCCTCCCACTAACCCCCCTCCCACTAACCCCCCTCCCACTAACCCCCCTCCCACTAACCCCCCTCCCACTAACCCCCCTCCCACTAACCCCCCTCCCACTAACCCCCCTCCCACTAACCCCCCTCCCACTAATCCCCCCTCCCACTAACCCCCCTCCCACTAACCCCCCTCCCACTAACCCCCCTCCCACTAACCCCCCTCCCACTAACCCCCCTCCCACTAACCCCCCTCCCACTAACCCCCCTCCCACTAACCCCCTCCCACTAACCCCCCTCCCACTAACCCCCCTCCCACTAACCCCCCTCCCACTAACCCCCCTCCCACTAACCCCCCTCCCACTAATCCCCCCTCCCACTAACCCCCCTCCCACTAACCCCCCTCCCACTAACCCCCCTCCCACTAACCCCCCTCCCACTAACCCCCCTCCCACTAACCCCCCTCCCACTAACCCCCCTCCCACTAACCCCCCTCCCACTAACCCCCCTCCCACTAACCCCCCTCCCACTAACCCCCCTCCCACTAACCCCCCTCCCACTAACCCCCCTCCCACTAACCCCCCTCCCACTAACCCCCCTCCCACTAACCCCCCTCCCACTAACCCCCCTCCCACTAACCCCCCTCCCACTAATCCCCCCTCCCACTAACCCCCCTCCCACTAACCCCCCTCCCACTAACCCCCCTCCCACTAACCCCCCTCCCACTAACCCCCCTCCCACTAACCCCCCTCCCACTAACCCCCCTCCCACTAACCCCCCTCCCACTAACCCCCTCCCACTAACCCCCCTCCCACTAACCCCCCTCCCACTAACCCCCCTCCCACTAACCCCCCTCCCACTAACCCCCCTCCCACTAACCCCCCTCCCACTAACCCCCCTCCCACTAACCCCCCTCCCACTAACCCCCCTCCCACTAACCCCCCTCCCACTAACCCCCCTCCCACTAACCCCCCTCCCACTAACCCCCCTCCCACTAATCCCCCTCCCACTAACCCCCCTCCCACTAACCCCCCTCCCACTAACCCCCCTCCCACTAACCCCCCTCCCACTAACCCCCCTCCCACTAACCCCCCTCCCACTAACCCCCCTCCCACTAACCCCCCTCCCACTAACCCCCCTCCCACTAACCCCCCTCCCACTAACCCCCCTCCCACTAACCCCCCTCCCACTAACCCCCCTCCCACTAACCCCCCTCCCACTAACCCCCCTCCCACTAACCCCCCTCCCACTAACCCCCCTCCCACTAACCCCCCTCCCACTAACCCCCCTCCCACTAACCCCCCTCCCACTAACCCCCCTCCCACTAACCCCCCTCCCACTAACCCCCCTCCCACTAACCCCCTCCCACTAACCCCCCTCCCACTAACCCCCCTCCCACTAACCCCCCTCCCACTAACCCCCCTCCCACTAACCCCCTCCCACTAACCCCCCTCCCACTAACCCCCCTCCCACTAACCCCCCTCCCACTAACCCCCCTCCCACTAACCCCCCTCCCACTAACCCCCCTCCCACTAACCCCCCTCCCACTAACCCCCCTCCCACTAACCCCCCTCCCACTAACCCCCCTCCCACTAACCCCCCTCCCACTAACCCCCTCCCACTAACCCCCCTCCCACTAACCCCCCTCCCACTAACCCCCCTCCCACTAACCCCCCTCCCACTAACCCCCCTCCCACTAACCCCCCTCCCACTAACCCCCCTCCCACTAACCCCCCTCCCACTAACCCCCCTCCCACTAACCCCCCTCCCACTAACCCCCCTCCCACTAACCCCCCTCCCACTAACCCCCCTCCCACTAACCCCCCTCCCACTAACCCCCCTCCCACTAACCCCCCTCCCACTAACCCCCCTCCCACTAACCCCCTCCCACTAACCCCCCTCCCACTAACCCCCCTCCCACTAACCCCCCTCCCACTAACCCCCCTCCCACTAACCCCCCTCCCACTAACCCCCCTCCCACTAACCCCCCTCCCACTAACCCCCCTCCCACTAACCCCCCTCCCACTAACCCCCCTCCCACTAACCCCCCTCCCACTAACCCCCCTCCCACTAACCCCCCTCCCACTAACCCCCCTCCCACTAACCCCCCTCCCACTAACCCCCCTCCCACTAACCCCCCTCCCACTAACCCCCCTCCCACTAACCCCCCTCCCACTAACCCCCCTCCCACTAACCCCCCTCCCACTAACCCCCCTCCCACTAACCCCCTCCCACTAACCCCCCTCCCACTAACCCCCCTCCCACTAACCCCCCTCCCACTAACCCCCCTCCCACTAACCCCCCTCCCACTAACCCCCCTCCCACTAACCCCCCTCCCACTAACCCCCCTCCCACTAACCCCCCTCCCACTAACCCCCCTCCCACTAACCCCCCTCCCACTAACCCCCCTCCCACTAACCCCCCTCCCACTAACCCCCCTCCCACTAACCCCCCTCCCACTAACCCCCCTCCCACTAACCCCCCTCCCACTAACCCCCCTCCCACTAACCCCCCTCCCACTAACCCCCCTCCCACTAACCCCCCTCCCACTAACCCCCCTCCCACTAACCCCCCTCCCACTAACCCCCCTCCCACTAACCCCCCTCCCACTAACCCCCCTCCCACTAACCCCCCTCCCACTAACCCCCCTCCCACTAACCCCCCTCCCACTAACCCCCCTCCCACTAACCCCCTCCCACTAACCCCCCTCCCACTAACCCCCCTCCCACTAACCCCCTCCCACTAACCCCCCCCACTAACCCCCTCCCACTAACCCCCCTCCCACTAACCCCCCTCCCACTAACCCCCCTCCCACTAACCCCCCTCCCACTAATCCCCCCTCCCACTAACCCCCCTCCCACTAACCCCCCTCCCACTAACCCCCCTCCCACTAACCCCCCTCCCACTAATCCCCCTCCCACTAACCCCCCTCCCACTAACCCCCCTCCCACTAACCCCCCTCCCACTAACCCCCCTCCCACTAACCCCCCTCCCACTAACCCCCCTCCCACTAACCCCCCTCCCACTAACCCCCCTCCCACTAACCCCCCTCCCACTAACCCCCCTCCCACTAACCCCCCTCCCACTAACCCCCCTCCCACTAACCCCCCTCCCACTAACCCCCCTCCCACTAACCCCCCTCCCACTAACCCCCTCCCACTAACCCCCCTCCCACTAACCCCCCTCCCACTAACCCCCTCCCACTAACCCCCCTCCCACTAACCCCCCTCCCACTAACCCCCCTCCCACTAACCCCCCTCCCACTAACCCCCCTCCCACTAACCCCCCTCCCACTAACCCCCCTCCCACTAACCCCCCTCCCACTAATCCCCCCTCCCACTAACCCCCCTCCCACTAACCCCCCTCCCACTAACCCCCCTCCCACTAACCCCCCTCCCACTAACCCCCCTCCCACTAACCCCCCTCCCACTAACCCCCCTCCCACTAACCCCCCTCCCACTAACCCCCCTCCCACTAACCCCCCTCCCACTAACCCCCCTCCCACTAACCCCCCTCCCACTAACCCCCCTCCCACTAACCCCCTCCCACTAACCCCCCTCCCACTAACCCCCCTCCCACTAACCCCCTCCCACTAACCCCCCTCCACTACCCCCTCCCACTAACCCCCCTCCCACTAACCCCCCTCCCACTAACCCCCCTCCCACTAACCCCCCTCCCACTAATCCCCTCCCACTAATCCCCCTCCCACTAACCCCCCTCCCACTAACCCCCCTCCCACTAACCCCCCTCCCACTAACCCCCCTCCCACTAACCCCCCTCCCACTAACCCCCCTCCCACTAACCCCCCTCCCACTAACCCCCCTCCCACTAACCCCCCTCCCACTAACCCCCCTCCCACTAACCCCCCTCCCACTAACCCCCCTCCCACTAACCCCCCTCCCACTAACCCCCCTCCCACTAACCCCCCTCCCACTAACCCCCCTCCCACTAACCCCCCTCCCACTAACCCCCCTCCCACTAATCCCCCTCCCACTAACCCCCCTCCCACTAACCCCCCTCCCACTAACCCCCCTCCCACTAACCCCCCTCCCACTAACCCCCCTCCCACTAATCCCCCTCCCACTAACCCCCCTCCCACTAACCCCCCTCCCACTAACCCCCCTCCCACTAACCCCCCTCCCACTAACCCCCCTCCCACTAACCCCCCTCCCACTAACCCCCCTCCCACTAACCCCCCTCCCACTAACCCCCCTCCCACTAACCCCCCTCCCACTAACCCCCCTCCACTAACCCCCCTCCCACTAACCCCCCTCCCACTAACCCCCCTCCCACTAACCCCCCTCCCACTAACCCCCCTCCCACTAACCCCCCTCCCACTAACCCCCCTCCCACTAACCCCCCTCCCACTAACCCCCCTCCCACTAACACGCCCATCCCCCCCCCCAATTCGCCCACCTGCGCGTCCTCCTGCTGCTGCAGCAGCGGGTTGTCCACGTCCTGGGTGGGATCGCCCACACACGAGCGCACGTTGCGCACATCAATGCCTGCCGGGGGGGGCGGGAGGGGGGGTGTGGAGGGGGGGATGAGGGGAAGGGTGAGGAGGAGAGTGCGGAATCACGTCCGAGAGTTCTCAAAAAGTGACTCCCAAAAAGCAGCGGGTTGTCCTGTCCACGTCCTGGGTGGGATCGCCCACACACGAGCGCACGTTGCGCACATCAATGCCTGGCCGGGGGTGTGGAAGGGGGGATGAGGGGAGAAGACACGGGAAAGGCGGGGGGAGGAGCGGGAAAAGGGGAGAGGGAAGAGGGGAGAAGGGGAAAGGGCGGAGGGGAGAAAGGGAGGGGAGGGGAGGTTGAGGGGGAGAGGGGGAGAGGGGGAGGGGAGACGGGTCCTGCATGGAAGCAGCTCCACGTTCAAGGCTTTTGATATGTTTTGATATGAGAAAACTCAAAATTCGTCCTGACAGTAGCATATGATGCATGCTGCACTCTCCACATGGGGTCTGGTAGAGCAGCAAGGCAACAAGGGAGCACCAAGGCGTCTCACTCACTAAGAGACGTGAGAACGGTCTCGGCGCACACCGCATTGAACATCTTATCAGCCATGCTGCACCGCTTCCTGAAGTCCGTCACATAGTCCCACCACACCCACGGCTTCCCCGTCTCATTCGCCCACTTCCACACGCACAGCTGCCTCAGATTCTCCACCAGCACATCCTTCCCATCACACCCCTCCTCGAAATCACTCTCCGGGTCCGGCGCGCAGTATCTCCCCTTGTGAATGCACTGGTTCTTGCAGGCTATGGAATCCACCTCGTCCGGAGGGCAGTACCACGTGATATAGTGCGGCGTGAAGAGAGTATACCCCCCCTGCTCCAGTGTGATCGCCAGGCCCTTGAACTTATCCAGAAAGTTGGTCAGATCGTTGCATTTCGGCCCGCAGATGTCGTTACTCGTGCCCCACAGCTCGTACTCCACCCGCTCGTCTGGGTGCGGCAGAGTCTCCCGCCAGTCCAAGTCCACCAGAACCATGTTCCCAGAGGAGAGAGCCGAGCGGATCTTGTCTCCGGTGGCTTTCTCGATGAGCGCGGAGGGGATGGTGATGTTGTTGACGTAGCGGTCGGTGTCCTGGTCGTCCACCGGGGCCTCCATGGTGACGAGGGATTCTGTATCCGTGTCTGCTACAAGGACGGCTGATGCTCCGCCTAGTTGCGCGTACCACACCTTCTGACTGAAGTAGCAGTCTGGAGAGGGGAAGGGGGAGTGCGGGCAGGGGAGACGGGAGTAGAGGGGGAGCAGAGCAGAGAGGTGGGTCTCCTGATCGTCCACAGGGGCCTCCATGGTGACCAGGGATTCCACGTCCGTGTCCGCCACGAGCACTGCTGGCGCCCCGCCCAGCTGCGCATACCACACCTTCTGACTGAAGTAGCAGTCTGTGAAGGGGAGCGGGGGGGGAAGGAAACGGGGGGAGCGGGAGTAGTAACGAAGGATGGAGAGGAAGGCGTCTCCATGTCCTCCGGCAGAGGAAGGTCCCGAGCGACTCCATGTCCCTGTCCTCCGGGAGCGCGTTTTAAGGCGCGTTGTCGTTGCCCTCCGTCTCTAAAGGCGTCTTCATCATCCCGAGCAACTCCGTGTCCCCGTCTTCAGCCCGCGCGCCTGACGCACCCGCTTTTAAGGCGCCTCAAAAGTCACCCGCGAGTTCGCGTAGCACGGTTTGAGAAACATTGCCCGGATAGAAGCGAAATTATATGAATTCTTTAGTAAACTCGGAAACGAATTTCCTCAGGCATGATAAATCTTCAGAAACGAGCCAAACATCGTCGACCGGCGCACAGCAATGCGAGCAATGACCGTTTCAGAGAGGCGAAGCTACCAGTGGCATACGTACGTCGTGAGAGTGACATGTGAGTGACCTGCTCGCTCCATCATTCATACAACGGTCTTTTTCGAAGTAAAGGATTGTAAGTGAATGTGATCTGCCTGACACGGGATACTGTAAGAATCTGTAAGAGACCTAGAACTTATGCGTGACCTACTAACTGATAAGAGAAAATGAATTTCCAGTGACCTACATTCTCAATCGACCTTCGAAAGCGTGGGTCAGTCACAACGAATTCGGACGGAAAACGAAGTTGTATGTCTCGCCTTAAGACCATGATAACTGGGAACACAAAGAGGGGCCCAAATCTTCGGTCAACCACAGGAGCAATGATGGGTTAAGAAGCAGACGTCGACAGCTTCACGCTTACGGTTTAACGACGCCTCTAAACACGACGTAGGACGCGACCTACCTCCTCGGTCGACCATAAGAATGGTGGGTCGCTGACCGACACCCTTCTTGAAGGCCTCAGACTTGGATAATTTCGTGCATCCCGCCTTGTTATTCTGTAAGTACACAATCACGCCAGTTAGAGTGCCGCCGTATTGAGGCACTCCGAAGTTGGCGATTGCGCTGTCGTACGTCCCGCGAATGCTCTTCGGCTCGGTGATTTGGATGCTGTGCGTCTGCACGATGAACGACGCCCGTACGACGGCGAGCGACGAGCCGACGACAACGAATACGAAGAGGAACGTCGCAAGTCGACGGAGAGATTCCATGGCTGCTGCGCTGTCAGAGGTAGCACGACACGAATCTAAGAACCCACGTCGCGCATTCGACGCATAACCTGGGAGCTCCTAAACGGGCAGCTATTGGACCGACTTTGGCGCAAGTCGGAAATGCCACAGACTGCCCACGAAATGCCGTGTCGTCTAGGAACTGTGTGTTGTGTGCACTGGCCGAACAGACATCAACGTTAACGATGACGGAATCTGATCAAGGGCGAAGGCATTTTGCTGGTGAGTCAACTCTATTTTCTTGGGACTCGCTTCTTTTTGCCCGTGCTGTAAGTGCGGGCGTCCTGGAATTGAGGAGCGTTGGTGGCCCCCATCCCACCTCAGGAGATTGACTCGCGGGGTATTGGTGGCCAACACTTAGCGGAACTAGGAAACGTGCCTGTCATCATTTCGTACCCGCGTGATGTGTGTGGTGTGACAGACCTGTGCTGCGGTGGTGTCCTGCTCAATGCCTGACGGCCAGCCGTCCCCGCAGTTTGTTGGCACCTGCGATGATGGAGAAATGCTCCTCCCTTCCCACACTCTAAACCCGACTTTGTTCATGCCGATTAGAATACAAACCCGATAAATACATGCTCTGCTTGTATGTTTACAGTGCAAAACTTGACACGCTGAGGCTAACTTCGTTTCCATAAATGATGTACTGTATAGTGGATGGAACTCGTGGCAACAAATGGGCACGAGTTCGAGTGGATAGCGTCTCTGGGAACTCGCGTGTGCCACGTCGAAAGGTCCTGGTTTGGGATCATCCACTTTCGTTGAAACGATGACGTGCCACAAGGAAAGTCCTTTCATAGTTGGCTTCCACCCACATCACGGAACAGAGCCCTTCGGGCGCTGACGTTGCACGCACAGGATTGGTTGGAGACAGCTTATGTGGCCAAGAGTGGTGCTCAAGGCGAAGAGGAGATGAGGACGAACACGGGTTCGCGAATCTGCCGAAGCCATGTAACCCGTGTCGCGAAATGTCGGATGGAGAGCGCGCGAGAGCTATCACAGGCAAAATGAATTGTGAAGCCAAACTCTGTACTGTTACAGTTTCGTTCACAGCACAAACCATTCTCCCCCCTTGAGCGAGGCTGGGAGCTACCAAGACAGGAACCAACCAAGCCTCGAGGGGATGGATGGAATCCATGATCCGCAATCTGCATTCTGATTGGATGAGTGCTGCCTTCTCCGTGACATTGAGCTCTGTGGCTGGCTGGCTAATGGTTGGTGGGTCACTGTGCTGCTGCTCCCTCAGCCTGCATACTTCAGGCCATTTGCTTGTGGGATCAGCCACCACAAACAGCTGCTTGACTGGGGCATTCGTTTGCAGGCTTGTTGTCAGCGTTGCTGATTCAGAAGGTCCTAATAAATTTCCGACCAGCACTCGGTCTAGAGTACCACTGATCCCAGCCCTCGTCTGCTCTAGAAGCAACCATGGCGCTTGCAACCAACGCCACGAACGCTGCTCTGACTGCAGGAGCTGATTTGATTTCCGCTCTCTCGCAACGCTCGGTTGCTCCAGCGACAGCTCAGCAGCTCGCCTTCGCGTCGTCCGCCACATTCGGAGCCACGAAATCCACCCGTGTCAATGCCACGTCAGCTAACCGCGTGCAGCACCAGACCAGGACGAACCAGCCCGGAAACATCCGGTGCAAGGATTACCCGAAGCCGGATTTCGACTCCGAGCCGCAGCGGGAGGCTCAGCAACTCTCAGCCTCTTTTAAGAACCTTCCGCGGCCCGAGAAGCCGTTGAAAGTTGCAATCATTGGCGCCGGATTGGCCGGGTTGAGCGCGGCGAAGTACCTGGTGGATGCGGGTCACATCCCCACCGTCTACGAGGCGCGCGACGTGCTTGGCGGGAAGGTCGCCGCGTGGCAGGTGCGTTCAACTTGAAACTCGCGATCGTTCTTGTGAATGTTTTCTTGATTGTGAGTCTTCGATTTGTCAATACGGTCGCCAATGCTGCTATTTTCAGCATTCGTGTCCCGTTGTGTGTTAAGATCTAAGCTGCTATTGTTAAACATCTGATTCGGTTTGCAGGATGAGGAGGGCGACTGGTACGAGACCGGTCTCCACATTTTCTTCGGAGCCTACCCGAACATGATGGAGGTAAGCAGGGGAGAGGTGCAATGGAGGTTTCAAAGGAGGCTAAAATAATCCGGTATCGAAATACCGTGCTCGGTTAGTGTTTGTGATGGTTTGGTGATGGCTGTGATGGCTGAATCTGAACACTGTCCTCTGTACAGGATGCTTGAGTTGAGACTTTGTTCAGGTGGCAGCTGGGGGAACTGAGTCATTGAACAGCTAACGAATCAACAAGAGTCAGATCTCCATTGGTCAATTAGAAAAGCAGAAAGTGCCACTCTGCAAAATTCGCTTTCCCCCCCCCCCCTCTCCCTCCCTCTTCCGCAGCTATTCAAGGAGCTGGACATTGAAGACCGGCTGCAATGGAAGGAGCACTCGATGATCTTCGCCATGCCCGACAAGCCTGGGGAATTCTCCCGCTTCGACTTCCCCGACATCCCCGCGCCCGCCAACGGCGTCGTCGCCATCCTCCGCAACAACGACATGCTGACGTGGCCGGAGAAAATTCTTTTCGGCATCGGTCTTCTTCCCGCCATGATCCAGGTCAGCATCAGCAAGGGTTCGATAGCGTGATCGTCACGCAAAGGCCGACCCGCTCCCAGGACTTCATGGTTGGCCCTGAGAATCGAAAGATAAGATGAGCGGTGAGAGAGTTGAGCAACGAATTTTGAGCGATGGGAGCCAATGATTGAGAGATGAGAGATTGGCGATGAGAGGTGAGACATATGAGATATGAGAGACGAGAATTGAAAATTTCACGTGCTCCATCCTTTCTGGTTACCCGGTGACAGGGTCAATCGTACGTGGAGAAGCAGGACGGGCTGTCGATCTCGGACTGGATGCGCAAGCAGGGCGTGCCGGAGCGCGTGAACGAGGAGGTGTTCATCGCCATGGCCAAGGCGCTCAACTTCATCGACCCCTGGGAAATTTCCTCCACCGTTATCCTCACCGCCATGAACCGCTTCCTGCAGGTGCGCGCGCCGCGACTTTCGCTGGTTACATTCGTAACAGGGCTACATGGTTGTGAGGGCAAGCAGGGTACGCGGGACACGTAGGGCAGGGCAAGCAGGGCACGTAGGGCAGGGCAAGCACGGCAAGCAGGGCACGCAGGGCACGCACGGCAAGCAGGGCAACCAGGTAAGCAGGGCAAGCAGGGCGTGCCGGAGCGCGTGAACGAGGAGGTGTTCATCGCCATGGCCAAGGCGCTCAACTTCATCGACCCCTGGGAAATCTCCTCCACCGTCATTCTCACTGCCATGAACCGCTTCCTCCAGATAAGTTTCCCGCTACCATGTATGACGGTTACAATCGTAATATACGGTACATGTGTTTGGTCACGACATTAAGCCGGTTCCTTCAAGTATTTAAGTTTCTTTCTCGCTTCGTTGGGTAAGCATAGAGACCTCATCACCTGGGACCAGGCGCCCACCAAACTCCTCGCCCTCGTCCCCCATCCCATCCCTCCCCTCCCATCCTGTTTCCTTCTTCCCCTACTCCAGGAGAGGCACGGGTCGAAGATGGCGTTCCTGGACGGCCCGCCCACCACGCGCCTGTGCGAGCCCATGGTGGAGCACATTACCAAGGGCGGCGGCCAGGTGAGCGAGAGTACTGAGCATGAGGGTTCAGGGGCGACTGCGGAGTGTTTCTGAGTGCCCTCACCCGCCTGTGCCAGCCATAGCATGGAGTGCCAACGTCCAAGGGAGGGGATTTGAGATAAGAGGGGTCGGGTGTGGCGCAGCAGTTGATGCAGCAGAAAACGAAGCGACGGGTTGCGCGAGGGAGGGCGTGTCGACTGTGTGGTCGTCTAAAGTGCATAGATGGAAGGAAGGCACGTTGACAATGCACGGTCGGAAAGGGAGGAGTTTGCTGGTGCCGTGGGCATGGGCAGAGGATAGGATAGTGGCACCGGCAGCATAGAAGATAGGAGTGCACAGGGCGCAGAGGGTATAGGGCAGAAGCCGGGTTCGATTTTTACTTAGAACCCAAACCAAGACCGTCACAGTTGTCCGTAGTGTTTCAGGCGTTAGGTGTGTTCTTGGTACTCTGGACAGCAACAGGTGTTACAGACACATAGAGACTGTTGCGGGTGGTTCAGTATCCCACTCTCAAGGGCTTGGGGAAGCAGTTGAGGAAGGCTGTCATGTTTGCAGCAGAGGAGGGCGATAGGGTCGATGGGTGAGAGGAGATCAGTGAGAGAGGTAGGTGAGGAGGAAGTGATGGAAGAGGTAGGTTTTCATGCTGAATCCTTCATTTCGCCCCCTTCCCCCTTTCCCCAACCCACCCCTTCGTTGCACCCCCACCCCCCTTCTTATTCCAATGCCTTGCCACCCTGCTATCCCTCAAAATTCACTATGCTACTCCCCAATTCCCTGCTATCCCAGCTTCTCCTGGAGAAGCGGCTGTAGAGCATCGAGCTGAACGAGGATGGGTCAGTCAAGAGCCTCAAGTTCCAGGGCGGGGAGACCGTCACCGCCGACATTCAGCTCTGAGTTGAACGAGGATTGGCCACCTTGTGAGACGTCTCGAACGTAGCCCTGCCCTAGCATCCCTCCAACTCCTCCCACCCCCCACCCCCCCCCCCCCCCCCCTCCCCTGCCTGCTCCACCAGGTGCTGCTGGAGAAGCGGCTGCAGAGCATCGAGCTGAACGAGGACAATTCAGTCAAGTGCCTCAAGTTCCAGGGCGGAGAGACCGTCACGGCCGACCTCTACGTCTCCGCCATGCCCGTCGACCCGCTCAAGCTGCTCCTGCCGCCCGCCTGGAAAGCCGACCCCTTCTTCCAGAAGCTGGACGGGCTGGAAGGTGTACCAGTCATCAACGTGCACCTCTGGTTCGACCGGAAGCTCACAACCGTCGATCATCTGCTCTTCTCGCGATCCAAGCTGCTGTCTGTGTATGCAGACATGTCGGTGACCTGCAAGGGGTATGCAGATGAGAACGCCAGCATGCTGGAGCTGGTGTTTGCGCCGGCAAAAGAGTGGATTGGGAGGAGTGACGAGGATATAGTGCATGCGACGATGGTGGAGTTGGAGAGGCTGTTTCCCACGGAGGTGCGTGCGGATGGCAGCAAGGCGAAGCTGCGGAAGAGCATCGTGGTGAAGACGCCCCGGTCGGTGTACAAGGCGGTTACCGGCCGCCAGGCGTACCGCCCCGGGCAGACGACTCCGATTTCCAACTTCTACCTCGCTGGCTGCTTCACCATGCAGGTGTGTGCTTGTGGTGTGTCCTGCCACCATGCAGGTGTGTGCTTGTGGTGTGTCCTGCCACCATGCAGGTGTGTGCTTGTGGTGTGTCCTGCCACCATGCAGGTGTGTGCTTGTGGTGTGTCCTGCCACCATGCAGGTGTGTGCTTGTGGTGTGTCCTGCCACCATGCAGGTGTGTGCTTGTGGTGTGTCCTGCCACCATGCAGGGGACTGCCTCTCGTTCCATTCATTCCCATTTGCCATATCTGACTTTCTGTCTTCTGGCTCCCTCGTCTGCCTCTCTGAATTTCTTCCTCCTCTTCTTCCCTCCTTCTCCCTCCCGGCCCACCAACAGAGGTACCTGGCGTCAATGGAGGGGGCGGTGCTGTCAGGCAAGCAGTGTGCGGAGCAGATCGCCACGCGGGGGGCGGGGCGCAAGCCGCTCACGGGCATTTCAGTCCAGGACTTCCTGCAGAGGCAACCAGAGATGGCCACCGTGTCTCTTGCTGCTGCTCTTGGGGTTGCTGCCACTGCTGCTGCCCTGCTTGCTGCCTCAACAGCAGCCACTGCTTTGCCACTGTGAAACATGCTATATCAACTTGTCCCTTTTAGAACATTATTTTTCTTATGAACCAAAGTACATTTATGAGTTGCATGGGGTTCTTCCGTTCGGTGTGTCTCCAGTTCACACATGCTCCCTCTATGCAATGTCTGCATTACCAGTAATTTTTGTCAAAGAATGCAGTGCCCAATGGGTTCATGCATCGTTTTGATTATGTGTTACGGGTGCAATGAATCGAGGTAGCGAGGATTGCACTAGAGTGGTCAACGAGTACAAAGTATGAGCGAAGGCATGACCGAATACTGTCATCGCCCGGATAGAAGACATACGGTATATGTCTTATCTTATACATTAGAAAAAAAACTTGCTGTGTCTTGTATTTGGGACGGTTTGTCAAACTATATGTTTGTGTTCTCTCTAGGCTATAGTGGGTTGGTGTAAGGAAAATCACTTTTCCTTCGCGTCCCTGCCTTGCGCGTACAGCACTGTTCCCGCCAACAGCACCCCACAATATCCCGTTACCGCTCGCGACATTCGCCTCGACCCCATTCCTGCCACTGTTCACGATGCGACCCAACCTCATGGTTCGGTCGGTAACCCGCGCTCCGGACCTCCGCCTCGACAGTCCCCCAACCTCGGCACCAGGCCCGTCGCGCACACCATTTCCCACACGTTACCGTTACCACTGTAGCTTCGCTATATATTCTTCGCCCAATTCTTCGCTCATTGTATTTCTTGACTCGATAGTGCAATCCTCGCTCGTTCACTCAATTGCACTCGTAACACTTGGTTATCAGAGCCTACGATCTTCTCTCGGACCACACCCACCCCTTCGCTTCCCCACTATCTCAATTTTTTTGGGGGGGTAGACGTCTCTCAGCGACCAAGCACCGCTGCTCGTAGTGCTCTCTCGTAAGCACGCACGGCCACGACAGAGGCTCTCGCTGAGCTTGCCCGACACCTCCGCCATGGCAGAACTTAATGTCGCGACACTGACACAGGAGCAGCTAGACCGGCTCATGCGCCAACTCGAAGAATCGGCGCTTGAAATCGCCACACTCACGGCGGAACGCGATTCCGCTCGCCAACAATCGACAGTGAATGCACCAGCACCAACAAACGCACACTCCGAGGAGCCGATCGTTATCTCCTCCGGCACACCGACACAGAACGACAGCATAGGACAGCGCTCAGGCGTAGCCAGTGAGGGCGCCGCTCACTCAATGCCTGGCATGGAGAGAAACAGGGCCGCACCAAGCCCACGGGAGCCCCGCGAAGCCCGTCGGCACGTGGAATTTGCAGCGACAAGTGGCGAATACGCCGTCACGGCACCAATGCCCCTCAAGCCGCAACGTCCGCCCTGTTTCGACCCGAGCCAACGTGGAGGTCCGACGGTTCAGTCGTGGGTCTTCACGATGAACGTCTTTTTCGACGCGAATTACGTCGAGTCGGACGCAGCGAAAATTCGCTATGTTGTTTCGTTGCTGAGGGGCCCTGCCATGGACTGGTGGCGAGTCATTGTGACGTCGCCGCGCGCCTACGAGCCACCGTCGCAAGAAGACGGGCCCACGGGCCCAGCCGTCACCTGGAGTTCATTATGCGAGACAGCCCAGTACAGCACGTGGGATGCGTGGTGCGCAGGGCTTCGGGCGCGTTTCGAGCCGATTGCGGCTTCGATTTCGGCGCGTCAGAAGGTGCGCACTTGGCGGCAGCTCGGGTCGGTTCAAGACTATACGAGCGGTTTTCTCGCACTATGCGAACAAGTCGGCTATAAGCACGAAGCGGAACGGGTGGACCGTTTCGTCGGAGGACTAAAGCCGGACATCTCGCACGAAATCATGCTACGCGGGCTCTCGAATTTCAACGAGATCCTCGCGCTCGCAGAGAAAATCGACATCCTACGACAACCGAGACCGGGGTCCTACTACGGACAACGTCCTCGGGGGCCGATCAAGCACGCCACCGTACACGCCGTTACGACAAATGCAGCTGCCGCACCGTTTAAGGGGCGCTGATTTGCTTGCAATAGGCCGGGCCATCGTAAGAATGAATGCCCAGAGGAGCTGAGGCGCCGCGGAACAGAGCAGGGGCAAGAGTCTCAGAGGCCGGGAAACGCCAGCAGTCAGTAGAAGTTGGGCCAACTACTGACGAGACTGCCTGCTCGCCCAACTTCACCGACCCTCACCGAGTCACAGTACCGATTCACGCTGTCGATCGGGCTCGGACGAATAAGGAGGGTACAATGACGGATTGCCCCGTACTGATCCATGGGAAAATACAGGGAGCAGCAGTGAAGATTTTTATAGACGGAGGCGCAAGTCACAGCTTAGTTAATACCGCGATTGCAAGAAAACTGCAACTGACACTTAGTCGGTGTTTACCGGAGATAGATGCACGCTTAGTTGACGGAACGCCGCTGGCCATACGGGAAAAAGTGGAGAGCGTAAAAGTCCGCTGTGGGGGGAACTTCGGGTTTACACAGGAAATGCTCGCGACGACATTGGATGGGCACGACATTTTACTGGGACGTGATTGGCTGCGACGATACAACCCGCGAATCGACTGGACGACGGGTAGCTGCACTGTGCGAAGTAGCGGTGGCTGGGTGGAACTACCTCGCTGGCAGTCGCTTGAGTCTTCAACGGTCCACGTCAACGCCATAACAATGAAACGGGCTGTCGCCGCTGGAGCTGACGTGTACGCAATGGATATCGCAATGGTGGAGGAAGCAGATCAACCGAGCGATTTTCAGAAACTACTGGCGGCAGTACCATCGGAGCTACAGGAACTGTTAAAACGGTTCCCGGGGATCTTCCCCGATGATTTACCCGAGGGTCTGCCACCTCAGCGGGCACACGATCACCGAATAGAATTAGAACCCGGGGCACAGCCAACTGTACAGCGACAGTTCCAATTGACACAGCCCGAGCTCGACGAGCTAAGGAAGCAGTTAGATTACCTGTTAGAAAAACAATTCATCCGAGCGAGCTCATCGCCATTTGCCGCACCGATCCTGTTCACACCGAAAAAGGACGAAGGGTTTCGCATGTGCATCGACTACAGAGCACTGAACAGGGTTACAGTTAAATCGCGATACCCCATCCCCCGCGCTGACGAACTGATAGATCAACTGCGCACAGCACGGGTCTTTTCGAAAATCGACTTACGGGGAGGTTACCATCAGATTCGGGTCGAACCATCGGACTGCGCCAAAACAACATTTAGGACTAGATATGGTTCATTCGAGTACACAGTGATGCCTTTCGGGCTGACCAACGCACCGACGACTTTTCAGATGACCATGAACGAGGCGTTTAGGCCACTTTTAGATAAATGTGTGATCATTTTCCTCGACGACATTCTCGTCTACAGCCGCGACAAGCAGCAGCACTTAGCCGATTTAGAAGCAGTATTTACTGTTTTAGACAAACACATACTACTGACCAAGGGTTCCAAGTTCGAATTCTTCCAGGATAGGCTAGAGTTTTGGGGGCACGTTATTTCAGAGGCTGGAGTAGAAATCAACCCGAAGAAACTATCAGAATCCCAACCACTAGACCATTGGGATAAAAGGGCTTTATTAAGTAGCGGGTCAGTGCGCCCATAACCCCCCAGGACAACGAGCTTGTAACCCTTCCCTAGGATCAATCGGGGATCTCCAGTGGACCTCTGACACCCCCCCGCACTGGAATGCCCGAAGTGCACACACTGGGATTCGAACCCGAGACCTTTGCTCTGATACCATATCAGAATCCCAACCACTAGACCATTGGGATAAAATGGCTTATTAAGTAGCGGGTCAGTGCGCCCATAACCCTCCAGGACAACGAGCCTGTAACCCTTCCCTAGGATCAATCGGGGATCTCCAGTGGACCTCTGACAGAAACTGGAAACGGTAAAAGCGTGGCACCCCCCGACGAACATCACGGAGCTGCAGAGTTTTTTGGGGTTCGTTAATTACGTGCACCGGTTCGGCCCAACATGGCACGCTTAACTGCCCCGCTTACGGACTTACTGCGGAAGGGGGTCACTTTTACGTGGGGGGAGAAAGAGCATGCTGCCTTCTCTACCCTGAAAAATGTTCTCTGTTCACCGCCCGTACTGCGCATCGCCGACCCACACCGCCCATTCGAAGTGGTTACCGTCGCAAGCGACATCGCCATTGGAGCTGTACTGCTACAAGACTTCGGCAACGGTTTACAGCCTATCGCATACGAATCACGAAAGTTGCATCCGCCCGAGAAGAATTACCCGATACACGATCGCGAAATGCTTGCGATCGTGCATGCATTCAAGGTGTGGCGCTGTTACCTGACTGGCGCCGACATGACAGTACGGACAGACCACAAATCTCTACAGTACCTCCGCGCACAACCCCACCTCAACCCACGACAAATCCGCTGGCTCGACTACCTCGAGTCGAACTTTCACTACACGGTCACCTACAAAAAGGGGGCATCGAACATCGCCGACGCATTAACCCGGACCACAGCCCAAGTCCACGCCATACAACTCGCCCAGACCAGCCCGCTGCTGACCGGCCTATTTACCCACGGTTATCAGACTGACCCATTTTTTACAAGTGGAAATTCGCAGCAACAAGGGGAGTCTATTACGTAAAAGCCGGCACCGATCGAATATGGGTACCAGGATACACACTCCTACGGGAATTACTGTTGCAGGAGGCACACGACGGGGTCACCTCAGGACATTTCGGAGTAGAAAAAACACGGCAGCAGCTGCAGCGGTACTACTACTGGCCGGAATTGTTGACCGACGTGCAACGACACGTGGCATCGTGTCCCACCTGCCAAGTCATGAAATCATAACGGAAGCGACCGGCAGGGCAGTTGCATCCGATACCACCCCCAGAGCGTGCTTGGCAGCAGATGACGATGGACTTCGTCACGGGGTTACCGGCCGGAGCAAGTGGGAACGACGCGATCCTGGTCGTCGTCGATCGATTGACGAAAATGGCAGACTTCGCAGCATACAAAAAATCAATCACAGCCGAAGAAACTGCCCGCCTCTTCATCGCAACCATTGTTTGATTACACGAGATACCAGCAGCGATCATCAGCGACCGCGATACGAAATTTACCTGCAATTTCTGGCGGAACCTATGGCAGCAGTTCGGCACGAGGCTGCAGTTCAGTTCTTCGTACCACCCCGAGACCGACGGACTGACAGAACGGACAAATCAGACCATGGAACAGTTAATCCGAGCCACGTGCGACGACCCGACCACCTGGGAGCAACAGCTGCCACTCATCAAATTCGCTTACAACAACTCGCCATCCGCCACAACCCAACAGTTGCCATTTTACCTGAACTACGGACAAGACCCTACCGTACCCATGACCCCGAGCCCCGACAACCCCGTACCACGTGCGCTATAGTTCGCAGAAATATTACAGGCAGCACAAAACCAGGGCAGCTGGGGCAATAAGAAAAGCCAACATCGACGCTAAGCGCAACGCCGACCGCCACCGCAGGCCCGTCACTTACTAGCCCGACGACTTAGTTTTACTCGACACTCAAAAACTCCGCCTGCCCATAACCCTGAAACTCCGCCCGCGATATTGCGGGCCATTTCGCATCAGCCACAAGATCACGCCTGTCACCGCCCACCTCCTCCTCCCCGCTGACTGGTACGTCAGCCCGTCCTTCCACGTCAGCCTGCTTCGCCCCTACATTCCATCCACCAGCCAACTGGCCCGAAATCGCCCAGCCAGCATGACACGACCACCGACCGAGCCAGTCATCACGCCCGAGAAAATTCTGAGCCACCGAGTTCGTGACCCACGAGGAGCACGAAGGGTCGAATTCCTAGTCCGCTGGAGAGATCGCACGCCCACCGAGGACAGTTGGGTTCCATTGGACAAAATAAAAAAACCACCCCGTCCTCACCGAGTATCTACGCAGCCGGAACTTCCGGGATATACACGCGCTCTCGTAAGAGAGGCCTCCTTAAGGGAGGGGGGGGGGGGGGTAGTGTAAGGAAAATCACTTTTCCTTACTTCGCGTCCCTGCTCAGCGCGTACAGCACTGTTCCCGCCAACATCACCCCACAATATCCCGTTACCGCTCGCGACATTCGCCTCGACCCCATTCCCGCCACTATTCACGATGTGACCCAACCTCACGGTTCGGTCGGTAACCCGCGCTCCGGACCTCCGCCTCGACAGTCCCCCAACCTCGGCACCAACCCCGTCGCGCACACCATTTCCCACACGTTACCGTTACCACTGTAGCTTTGCTATATATTCTTCGCCCAATTCTTTGCTCATTGTATTTCTTGTCTCGATAGTGCAATCCTCGCTCGTTCACTCAATTGCACTCGTAACAGTTAGCCTCAGGCCCCCAAAAGTCAGAGAAATTTCTCTGATTTGGGTGAAAAACTCTGATATTTCAGACTTTTTTTTACAGTGGACTCTGAAAGTTCAGATTTTCTTAGAGACTCAACTCTGATGTTTCAGTTTTTTTTTAAGGATGAGTCTAATAAATCAGATTTTTTTTCGGGAGTGTACTCTGATCCATCAAAGTACAATCGCGGACCGATTCTGATTCAATGTACCTGGGCTGGCGCCGACACCTGGGATTAGCGGTTGCATTTGACTGTTGTCCCACCAATCATGCTATATGTGGGACAACAGTCAATTTTTGGCAGCGAGGCCGCCCTGCGGCGCGGTTTTTCCCACGTAAACACCAGTGCACACCTTCTTTGTGTGCTGGTTGGTCCTTGTGGCAGCTTTTCGAGCCAACAAGGACTTTCCCAGTACCACGTTCCCCCCATTTGCAGCCACGAAACACAACCGACAGTAGTGCACGGCAGAAGCGCCTCGTCGTTGCCGTGCATGCTAGGCAACCACATCCCTTTTCATTGATGGCCCGTGGAGGGGTAAGGGGCCTTGTGTTTGAGCTAGGGTTTCATCCCTCCCCGTGCTTCAACATGCTGTCAACCACACCTCCCTAGTTCCTGCTCGGCATGCTTTCTTAGACCCCATGATGGCTTTCCAGGCCGATGCCGCCATAGGCGATGAGGATGATGACGGTCCTCACGTCAGAACGGGGTTAGACTTTAAGCTTAGCTCGCTAGCACTAGAGAAGGCGGCTCGCGCCAGTCCTGATACAATCCCCACACCGAAAGAACCAGCACCAGCGGTCTCATCTCCAACTGATACTGTGAAAGTGACAGATGAAGAACCTATCGTTGGTTCTGCCTCGCACCATGTCTGTGAGCCCACCGCCGCCACCAAAGCGCGCAACGTCCGTCTGAAGCAAGCTAAGTTGAGCTTCGCGAAGGCATCTGCGACGACAGCGTTTGACAACAATGAAGCTGGCCCATCTGAACGGTCGCGTCCACGACTCGACATCAATTTAGCGCAGCTCGTCCATGATGTGTATGAGGATGCACATGACAAGTTCACGACGCAGTGGCGTGGTCGTTTTTCGTGGCTTGTGCTAACTAAAACCTCTTCTGGACTCCCTGCGTTTAAGTGCAGTGTTTGTCAGGCCCATGCTGGCGATGCAAGCAAGTGCGGGAGGCGCGGGAAAGGTGCCACAGACGCGCAGACACAATCCTTCTGGAAGCACGCCGGCACAAACAAGCACAAGCTGGCTATGTCTAAGTTCACCTCGTTAGTGGGAGGCGGGACGAGGCAGCCTCTGATCGACCAGCTTCGAGTTACTGTCAACGAGGAGAAGCTGCGCGTCGTTTCCCTTCTTGAATCTTTGCTGTTCGTCAGCAAGTGTGACGCGCCAATGGGGATGTGGGTCAAGCTTGTTCGGTACCTGTCGGAGAAGGGCGTGAAGGGTTTCCCCAAGAAGGGGTACGGCACATACTATACCACGTGAGTGCATATGTTACTTCTTCTGCAACATTTGCATATGTACGATGCTCTGCAATTCACGTTTGCTAAACCACGTTAACTGACCGTGTTATTTTATGTGCAGGTGCGGTTTCGGGGAGCTAACGCAGTCGACTGCAACGTGGCTTCAAACAACCCAGCAGGAGCATGTGCTCTCAAGTCCCTTCATCGGCATCTCCCTCGACGAGAGCACGGATCGGTGCAGTGGGAAGCACCTAATCCTCTACGTCATTTTCATCCGCAACTGCAAGCTGGTCACTGAGTTCATGCAGCTTATCATAGTGGATAAGGCGGACGCCGCCTCGCTTCTAAGTCTTCTTCTATCACACCTGCAGGCAGTCAGCGTTGACCTGAGGTGGATCTCTGGCATCAGCACCGATGGTGCCAACGTCATGATGGGCAGCAAGTCGGGCCTGGTGACACGCCTCCGACTGCGCATTCCCCACTTGGTGTCGTCGCACTGCATCGCGAATAGGTATATCGAATCGTGTGGCTACGCGTGTAATTTCTAGCTATTATTGACATGCCAGATTCTAACATTGTTCGTTTTTTATGTACAGGGAGGCACTGGCTGCCAAGCATGCTACTGAGAAGATCTCAGCCTTCGGCATCATCGACACGGTGATTCGAATCGTGGCGGAGCATCTCAGCAGGTCCGGGCCGTGGCACCAGTGGTTCATGGGCCTGCAAGAGATTTTCACGTCAACAAGCCTGGAACTACAAGGGATACATGCAGTTCGCTGGCTCTCGCGGGGCGATGCCGTGCTAAGGCTCATCGCCGTGCTGCCTGCTCTCATCGTGATGCTGAAGGAGTGGGATGAAACCCTGTACGTGCTCGTGACAAGTTACAGGTTTCATTTCCTACTGTTCTTCATTGCTGATGTGCTAGAGCAGCTCAACATCCTCAACCGGGCTTTCCAGAAAAAGGAGGTGAGCTGGGTAATGTTGTGTTCCATTCGTTACACGTACCGTTGCCTCTGCAATGTTCAAGGACCGTGACTAACACCCCTCCTTGCATTTCTTGCCTTATCATCAGCTGGATTATGCCAGTGTCCATGCGCAGATAAAGCGCACAACCTCCCACATCGACAGCCGCTATGTCGACTGCGGCGATGACTTCGGTGCTGGCATGAGCGAGAGGTTGTCTCATTTCCTCGCGCGTCATGGGCCTGGAGGAAACAGGGAGGTGATTGCCAAGGGTGTGGACTCTGACGGGCGCCTTGCACGCTTCAAGTTCAAGCTGCATGAGGACACCCTGGAGGAGTTTGAGGGTCCCGCGAATCACGATGGGTGCATGGACGTGTGCACCGAGTTCGCGGAGAAGATCGTCCACGAGCTGGTTTCGCGGCTTGGCAACCTGGAGGGAATGTCAGGGGCGAAGCTGTTCACCCCTGATGAGTGGCCGCTGGAACGTGGAGAGAGGAACATGAGATGCCTCCCGTGGCTGGAGTCTCTTGTCACACTGTTCAAGGCCGACGAGTGTGAGGAAATTCTGCCAGGTAAGCACGGATTGCCATCACCGATGAATGTGCTTGTTTGGCATTGTTTTTTAGCCGCCACATTGTTGTATCCTCATGTGTGATGTAACGCAGTGCAGTGCTCTTAAATCCCTTTTCCTATGTCTCTACATTTCCTCCCCCGCCAGGAATCAACAAGCGACGTGCGGTGAAGGAGCTGCGCATGTTCACCTCCGTGGTTGCAGCATCCAACAAGAACGAGCGCAGCTTCAACGCAGAACTCACCGCTATGCTGAAGACACTTGACTGGCACGACAACTACCCCAACCTGGTGCAGTTGTGGGTGGCGGTAGCAGTTCTGCCGCTAAGCACCGTGGAGTGCGAGCAAGGCTTCTCTCGGCAAAGCATGATTCAGTCGTGGCAGCGAGGCTCCTTGAAGGACGCGAGGCTTGGAGACCTCATGTGCATGAGCCTCATGGATTATGAGCCGATCTGGGAGGAGATTGTGGGGATCTCGAGGAGCTACAAGAAGCGCAAACCCCACAACAACGCTCCTATCACTGGAGGGAAGCAACAGAGCAGGCAGGGCAAGGAGCCTGTGGAAGAGGAGATGGTAATAGTCGACGTAGGAGATGATAATGCATGTGATAGCGATGATGGATTCAATGAGTAGCCTAGATAGGATAGGATAGCTAGCTAGTATGTATCCTAGTTACATTAGTTCAACCAAAGTATGATTAGTTTATATGTATGTTGTAGCTGTTAACTAGTGTAGTTTAACAAAGGCCAACAGACGGTCCTCCAGAACGAAAGTTACAATCAGACAAAATTCTAGTATAGACTCTGAATATTCAGACTTTTTTAACTTTGGACTCTGATATTTCAACCTTTTTTGTACAAACTCTTATTGATCAGACACAATCGGTGTACCAAGTCTGACGAATCAGACAGGCAGAAAACGAATCTGAGGGCGTGGTTAGCCTAGAAGGGGTACAACACTTGAGGGTTAGTACTTGTACCCAACTCATTCATAGTTCATTCATTCCTGCACAGTGATTGTGACATGGTATTCAGATCAGGAAACCTGTTAAGTTTTTAGGGCCCACCGATAGTTCCGCTTGTTCCTGCCCGAAGCGCCCTTGCGCTGTCCGGCCCTGCTCGCACAGTGTCGCGCTGCCCTGCAGCTACTCGCATTGCCTGCCCCCCGCACGTCGCGCTGTGCTGCAGCCTGCGAGTCGCGCCCTGCTGCCCTGCCCAGCGCGCGCCGCCCTGCCCTGCAGCCCGCGCCCAGCTGCCTTGCAGCCCGTGCATCGCGCTGCCCTGCCCTTAGGCCCGCGCGCCGCCCTGCCCTGCAGCTCGCGAGCTGCACTTTCCTGCCCTGCAGCCAAGCGCGTCGCGCCCTGCTGCCCTGCCCAGCGCGTTGCGCCCTACTGCCCTGCGCGTCGCGCCCTGCTGCAGCCCGCGCGCCGAGCCTTGAAGATAGGCGGAGAACCCGGCGGCCGCTTCACCCTGAAAATCCACATGCCATCGACTATGTTCGCCCCAGGAGGGGGAACTGCGTCGACGTAGGTGCCTGTGGACTTCCAGGAAGCCATCTCTGCGTCCATGGCTGTCTGCCACTGAGAGGAGTAGGGACCCGTAATCGCCTCTGCGTAAGAGCGCGGGGTCGGGATGTCTTGTGCATCCGGGTCTCCTTCAGGTGCAAGCAGCATGGCCACGAGATGAGGTACAGCAGCTGCAAGACACTCAAAATCCTCCTGCCTGTCCTCAAGGACGTCCGTGCTAAGAGCACACTCACCCCCGACGGACGGAGGACAGTCAGACTCAGACTCAGCAACAATACTAGCGGCGTAGTCGAGACGACAGGCGGCAGCAAAGTCAACAAGCTCAGCAACTAGGGCAGACGCATCAGCGGACTCAAACGAAGGGTCAGTAACAACAGTGGCTAGAAGACGTGTGACAGTAGGATTGGCAGCACGAACTAAGTCAGACTTAGGGTCCGGACCGACAACAAGAGAGGACGCAAGAGGAGACAGGAGGGGAACTCATAGTGGAACAGAGGAAGGACTAAGTGTCATAATGTGAGTCACGGGGATAGGAGGAGGACGCGGACGAGGAACACGACGACCAGTGCGAACAGCGCGAACAGGCGAGGCAGGACGAGACTCAGGCTCACGACGCTCTGTAAGAGAGTCTGTCTGCTCAGCGTAAGGTGAAGGAGCAGGCAGTGGGGGGTCTGGCTGTAACTGTGGCTGCGACTGGTGAGGCGGTGGACACAGTAAGCGAGGAGTAAGGCCAGTAGAAGACAGGAGAATAAGAACCTGGCGAAGGACCGAGCCAGGTGGCGGCAGAGATGACGGCGGTGGCGGAACAAAAAACGGTCGTCGCTGCAGAGTGCCTCCAGCACCAGTACCGCCAGCTCGAGCACCCCCAGCGCCAGCACCTCCAGCTCCAGGGTCTCCAGCTCCAGCGCCTCCAGCTCCAATGCCTGTAGCTCCAGCTCCTCCAGCTCCAGCACCTCCAGCGCAAGCGCCTCCAGCTCCAATGCCTGTAGCTCCAGCTCCTCCAGCTCCAGCACCTCCAGCGCAAGCGCCTCCAGCTCCAGCGCCTCCACCTCCAGTGCCTCTAGCTCTAGCTCCTCCAGCTCCAGCGCCTCCAGCACCAGCGCCTCCAGCTCCAGGGTCTCCAGCTCCAGTGCCTCCAGCTCTAGGGTCTCCAGCTCCAGTGCCTCCAGCTCCAGCACCTCCAGCTCCAGCGCCTCCAGCTCCAACTCCTCCAGCTCCAGCGCCTCTAGCTCCATCTCCTCCAGCTCCAGCGCCTCTAGCGCCAGCGCCTCCAGCTCCAGAGTCTCCAACTCCAGTGCCTCCAGCTCCAAGGTCTCCAGCTCCAGTGCCTCCAGCTTCAGGGTCTCCAGCTCCAGCGCCTCCAATACCACCAGCTCCGGCAGCTCCAGTACCTCTAGTACGAGCACCTCCAGGACCAGAAGCTCCCGCACCTCCGGTACCTCCAGCTCCAGCCGTAACTCCAGCACCTCCAAGACTAGTAGCTCCAGCACCTCTAGCTCCAGTGCCTCCAGCGGCAGGGCCTCCAGCTCCTGCAGTGCCACACCTAAGGCGTGTGCGCCGAGCAAACCACTCGCACAGCTGCCGCGGTGAGAGAGGCTCCCGTCGGCGAGACTATCGTGGCGAGGCACCTGCAGGACCTCCGACAGACGCAGTACCCCTACGCTCAGCACCCCAGACCCCGCACCCTCACACTCAGCACCCCCAGGCTCTGCACCCTCAGGCTCAGCACCCCCAGGCTCCGCACTCGTAGGCTTAGCACCCCCAGGCTCTGCACCTGCAGGCTCAGCACCCCCAGACGTAGCACCCCTAGCAGCACCACCCCCATCAGCACTAGAGTCTACAGTGACCTCGACAGGCTCAGCCAGGGGGAGTGGGTCTACCTGAGACACACCTGAGGGAGCAGGACCCTAAGGGGGGAGGGGGTCTACCGGAGGGGGACCTTGAGCGAGGAAGAGCCGCGGGGGGGGGGAGAGGGGCAGTGCGGTAGGGGAAGAGACGATAAAAGGGAACCGACTCGTCAAACGTGACGTCCTGAGAGGGCAGGACACGGCGCAAGGTGGGGTGGTAAAACTGCCAGCCAGGCGCGTCAGGGGGGAAGCCAAGGAAGACGCACGGAATGGCGCGGGAGGAGAGCTTGTCCGCGGAAGTATCGCGAACAAAGGCACGAGAGCCCCAGACCCGGAACACCGACGCATCACCAACCTTCCCCGTCCAACGCAGTATAGGCGAGGTCTCTGGCAAGGAGACAAGGGGCCAGAGGTTGAGCTGATGCGCAGCATACCGGACCGCAATCGGCCACAGAAAATGGGGAGCAGCCACATGGATCATGGAGGTACGAGCCACCTCCATGACTAAGCCAATGCGGCGCTCAGCAACCCCATTTTTCTGCGGGGAGGCCGGAAGTGTGAACGACTGGAGGATGCCCTCCCCACGACAATAGTCCCGCAAGAGGTCGGAGGAGAACTCACCACCTCTGTCAGAGTGCACACGCAGGACACGAAGGTCCTGGCGGAACCGCTCGCGGAGCTGGAGATGGACTGCGCGGATCCAAGGGATCAAGACATCAACGACCTCACCCTTGCTGCGCAAGGGGAAGACCGTGGTGTAACGCGTGTAGTCATCAACAACCAGAAGAAAGTAGCGCTCGCGGCCCTGTCCACTGACGCGGGCTGGGCCCCACACGTCCATGTGGAGAGTCTGCAGGGGAGCAGTCGTCGGGGGAAACGAGGAGGAGTGAGGAGCGGCGCGCTGCCGCCCCTCAACGCAAGGAAGGCAAGGCGGGGCAGGCGAGGGTGGGAGGGGAAGCAGAGACCTGGGAAGACCAGAAACAAGGAGGCGGGAGAGCATGCCACGGAGGCGTGGCAGGGAGGGGTGACCAAGGCGGTGGTGCCAAAGGAGAGTCAGGTGCGACAGGAGGCGACACGAACAGGGGGCGGCTATCTGACCTGACGCGGACACCTGACCATAAGCAGCTACCTGAGCAGGCTCAGTAGTCAGTGTGTACAGACTCGACCCAGGCCGACAGGTGAACGTGGCCAGGTGACGGCCCGTCCGTGTACACGTGCAGATCGCCACACGCTGACCCTCAGTAGTGGTGGTAGTGACCATCGCATCCTGGAGGGCAGGGTTACTCACCAAGTTCGTAGATTACGAGGGGAGGTGAAGACCTGAGAGTGAGCCGGACGTAACCGCCGGACACGGGAGAACAATGGTGGAACGTGCAAGAACTGGGCCCCCTGAGGGGTCACCCAGTCTGACTGGAACAAGTGCAGGGAGTGGAGTGAGTGTGGTACTATCGCAAAAGAAACGGCGGGAAGCACCTGAGTCAAGCGTGAAGGTGTGCAAGGCCTCAGCAGGCGCAGTACTAGGGAGAGCATACTCACTAGCACCTAGAGCAGCAGCCTGTATACGAAGCTGCTGGGGCGTAGGGGTCTCGCTCGGACGTTGCTGTTGCTGCTCCCTGAGGCCACCGCCAGAACCTCCCCTCTTAACAGTTTGACAATTGACTCGGGTCAAAGCATGGCGGACGCTGCGGCTTCAGCGGCATCGGCGATTGTAGTGTTGACTCGCTGGTCGGCATTGAAATTGTAACGCGAGGTTGACTTCTGGCTGCATTCGTCGCTTCAGGGTGTGTCGTGCCGTGGTCGTCGTCTCCGTCGTTGCGGACGACGCCATCAGTGGCCGCGCTCGCGGGTTGCCCCACACTTCCGTGCCATGATGGTTGTGGTGCGGGTTGTCCTGGTGTGCCTTGTGCTTGCGATTGTTGTGCTCGTGCAACGTCATTTTCCAGGGACGTGCGTTATGCCGTCAGTGTCGCGATTTCTTCGGAGCTTTCGCGAAGTTGCTGCAGCAGTTCGTTCAAATGGTCCTGCGTGAGTGTAGTGACGTCGATGTGTTCAGCCATGTCGAAGGGCGTCGGCTCAGCTTAGTCTAGGCGCAGTCGTGGCTGCACGCGTTTACAAGAGAACGCAAGGACATCGACTCCTAGGTGCTAAGGGGCGTGAGTCCCTTCGAGTGAAAAAAAGAAAAGTTGATTTCCTGGGGTGCGGAGATGCGCGGTCCGAAAGGAAAGTGGCTATGAATACCAAATGTTACGAGTGCAATGAATCGAGGTAGCGAGGATTGCACTATAGTGTTCAACGAGTACAAAGTATGAGCGAAGGCATGAGCGAATACTTATGCACGAAACATGCAAACGGTAACGCGGTACGTGCGAGCTAGCTAGTGCCACGCAGGCGCGAGGTTCGGGCTAGTCCCGAAGCGTAGGCTGACTCGGCTGCTCCAGTAGTGCGAGGTTTGGTGAAACAGTGCGCGCGAAGTTGGCGAAGCCTCGTTAGCAGTAACGGGCTAACAACGGCTACTGCTGTACGCGATGTTGATGGTTGCGGTAAGGAACCGTATCACCCCGGATAGAAGCGCATATGCGCTTATAATAAAACAAGTTTTTTTAGGGGGGTGTGGTTATAATTGAGTCAATTTTATAAGCGCATGCGCTGGTATATAAGGACAAATTCAGAGATATAATTTAAATGCACCAAATTCTTCATCTCATTCTTGCAAATTCAATCGAAGCGCAATGTTAGAGGGTCGCAATTTAGAATCGCGCGCGGGCGATTCTATGCCGGCGCACAGGGGCCGTTACACGTCATTGCACAGGAATGCCAGCACATACTGACTGGACGCGCATGATGTAAGGTCCTCGAGAGTCAATCGAAACGAAATTGGTGGCCCCTTCGTTGCAAAATCGAAATGCGTTACTGTTTTAATAAAGATTCAAATTTAATATTATACATGCGCTTATAATAAGTCAGGTTTTTACATGGGGTGCGCTTATAATTGGGGATCGGCCATAAGCGCATTGCTCCATATATAAGCGGATGCGCTTTTAATAGGCCTGCGCTTCTATCCGGGGTGATAAGTCTAGAAAATTCCTTACATTATGACGGAACAAACACTCCAACGCACTTGGATAATCGGTGTTCAGCAGCCAGCCCTTCGAGTTTGTCACAAAACTTGGCAATGATGTTGCTTGTTTGCGCATTTGAACGATTGGAGTTTGCTGTTGGCAAAACCGTACCAAAAGCTGGTTTCCCTACTCAACCGCTCTAGATGGTTAAAGTACCGCTACATATCCCAACGCACCCTACTGGAACGCAAAGGAATCTTTGTCAGAGCTGCTCGATGGGTTGGATGTCAAGCTCCAACAGTCACAACTTTCCGTCAACTCCTAGAATCACGTCCTCACCTGTCATGGCGATACTAGTCTCCAGTCAAATTTTCGTGCAAATCCAGGTGTTTCGAAGCTGGGATGTGGATTAGCGTCGACTAGCATTGCGAAAGAACTGCGGCGTGCAGAACGAGCCAGCGCAGTGAATGAAAACGAATTTATGGCTGCTTGTCTAGGAAACCTTGCCACCTGTCAGCTGTCCGCGTCGTCGAATTCAAGGAAACACGTTCGTCTCGAGCTCTCTCGCGCAAGATTGTTCGTCCCAGCGCTTCAGCAATGTCGTTCACTGTAACGTATTACCCTAACTACCGAGCTAACAACCATCGATCTCTCTCTAAGTCAATTGTTGAGAACTTCTCTCGACAAAGGAAGAGTTGGAGAAGATGGTTGAGTTGGTTGGGATGAAACTTGGTTTGGGTTTGCCAAGCCTCAACTTTGGAGGTTTGGAACATTTCCAACTCAACCAAGAGAATGTTGAAGGTTGGAATTCCAACCAATCAGAAACTGCCAAACAAGTGTTACAATCTACTCTATCCTAAACACAACCATTGAATGGTTCTAAGTTGGGTTTTCCAACCCAACACAATTGCCACATAGGCTCCAAGCCTAGGAACCATCCCACCATGGAAACCATGGTTGGGATAGTTCCCCAAGGGGTGTATTGAGGGGGTCTGAGCTAAGCAAGCTCATTCTCAACCTCCCACTCCAACAAAACAATTGGAAATGGGATTGTTTCTCTAAGTCCTTTTGGGCTCTCTCACAAGTCTCCCTACACTACTACTCCAAGTGCTTTTCATCAAAGGCATCAAGAAGATCTTCATCTCCAAGGCTATTAAGTCTAGTTAAAGCTACTATTTTGTATTGGAATATTATAAAAGCCTTGTAACCGCCATTATAATAGCCCTGGGCATTACATTGGTATCTAGAGCAAGGTTCTTCCTTGGCCTTGTGTGGCCATTTGCTACTTGGACTATTTTTTTTTAGAGGATCCTAGCTTGTGGATCCAGGATTTCATCCAAGGAGCTATCAAGATCTTTGAAGATTTTGAAGAAATTTCAAGATCTACAAGTGGTTCTTCAAGATCTACAAAAGCTTCTACAAGATCTCCAAGCTTCAAGCTTCAATCTCCTCAACACACCATTGGAGCTTCAAGATCTACAAGGAGCTCATTTTTCTTCATCAACATTGAGAAGAAATTTGAAGAGATTAATTTCTCTTACCCACCTTTGGTGGAAGACTCTTGATCTACTTTGTGTAGAAGAGTGTACCTTTAGATCTATAAAGGGCTTGTTGAGGATTACTCTCTTGAGTATATCTTGCTCTATCATTGAGGTGATAGAGAGATTTGGCAAACAAGTCTATCTTAAGAGATTCTGTATTGGATTATTCTACAAGAGTAATCAGATTTCTTAAAGATTATTATAAGATCTGTTGAGATCTCCTCTCCTTAACCTGTTTCATGGCTGCTGGTCAAGAGATGGATGCTACTAAGGAGGTGCCCGTTGTTGGCACTGAGGGAGATAATGCTGCTGCTGCTGCTGACATTGATCTCAACCTTGAGGATTTCGTGGTTGACATGGAGATCAATGGAAGTGAAGCTGACCTTGAGGCTGATGCTGAAAATGAGGAAGAGGCTGGCTCTGATGAGGGTGTTTCCAATGAAACTGAGAACATTGCTGTCAAGCTCCAGACTCAACTCACGGAGCAGAATATTCTCATTGGAGTGCAACAGTGTCGTATCCAGAACTTGGAGGCTGATTCTGTTAAGCTTCAGGCCTTGATTGAGCAGCTGACCAGGGAGGTGCAGTTGATCCCTAAGGAAAACGACACCTCCAGCCTCATTCAGGACCTGCACAACACTCTTCAGTTCGTGCAGGATCAGCTCAAGAAGCAGGAGAAAAGCATCTCTGTGCTTCAGACCCAGTACAGGGAGATCCGGCGTGGAAACCTCTACCAGCCTGCTCCTGCAGCAGAGCGAGTCGCCAACGCCGCTAACAGCCGTGCTGCACCTGCTGATGCACCTCCTGTTGTTCCTCCTCCTACTGGAGCACGTGCTGAGCCTCCTACTGCAGCAGCAACTGCCTTTGGCTCCTGCCCTTCGGCCCTGCCTCGTTTTGTCCATGGCAAGACCGACGTCGAGACTTGGCTCTCCATTGCGGAGGACTTTATGTCCATCCACAATGTGCGTAGCGAGGCTCGTGTGGTCGCTGCAACCCTTGCCCTGGACGACACTGCGAGCAAGTTGGTGTATGCCAACAAGCGCCACGCAGAGGCTAATGGCCATCCTTTTGGCTGGGAGGAGTTCAAAGCTGCCATGCTGGGGCATTCCTGAGTCAGCCCCCGGCGCTCGAGGTGCGTAGCCGCCTGGAGAACATCCAGTGCGGTGACCAGCCTGTACGCGAGTACGCCAAGGAGTTTGAGAAAACTCTGTCGCTGCTGAAGACTGCTCTTCCTGAGAGCGAGGTTATCCACCAGTTCTTCAAGGGTCTCCCTGAGCACATCAAGCGTGTGCATGTTGTGCGCGGGGAGCACCAGTGGAGGACCTACAAGGAGTGCAAGGAGCAGGTCATTGACACGGATGTGAATTTCCGTGCGTACATGACTCACGCTCGTGCTCAGCAGCAGCCTAGTGCCGAAGGCCCTAGGGGGGGTGGTAACAGGACTCAGGCACACAGGGGCAGTGGCTCTTGGAAGAGGCCCTATCAGCAGAAGGGGGAATCCTCTGGGACTCAGTCCAAGAGGGCCCATGCTGGGCCTGCCAAGGATCCTCAGGATGAGGATTAGTCCCCGGCAGGCTGCCGCATCTGTGGCAAGCTCGGGCACAAGTCCTATCACTGCCGTTGGAGGAAGTCCGTCAAGAACTCCGGCAAGCCCAACCAGGGCAAGAAGCCGGATGGTTCTGGCCCTTCGGGCCCGAAGGATTTTCCGAAGTCCAACTAGGGGGTGGGTACCTAGTTGGTGTGCGAGATCGAGTAGATGAGGCTTATGTCCTTCGTGATGAGGATTTGCTAAAGCTAGAGAAGCTTGCATCATGCAAAATCGCTTGTTTGTATGCCTCTTCTATTAATGAAAAATCTGTTTTTAAAACTCGATCATACCCACTTGAAAACATCTCAATTGAATCCTTGAGAGATAAATTTTCAATCATCTCTTGCTCGTTCAACGAGTTGCCAGCAATCATGGATATTGTGGACCGTTGTGTCCAAGAGCACCCGCTCACGTCAGTGGGATTGGTGACTCGAATCGTGAAAGGAGAGTTGTTCCGCCGATTTCACGAATGGCATATCCTGGCAACATGGGACAAGGGGCACCATGTTTGGTGGACCACATCCCAAAGGTTTGGACGCGCTCACAACAAATTTAGGGTGTACTTTCGACCTCCTAAACTTGTTGTCGCTTGTCCCATCCGTCCAAGATTTCAACAGAATCTACTGTTATCTGGACGCATGAATGGGGACGAAGCAAGGATTCTCGTCGATACAGGCGCGTCGGTTTCCCTTGTTGATGAAACTTGGGTTACGACACGCAACGTCCTCGTTGTAGGACCGTCGTGTCCCATCCGCTTGGGTGACGATCGTGTCATTCCAAGTAAAGGACAGACACATATCGACATGAAAGTACAGGACTATAGCGAAACAGTTCGCGTATATGTCCTACCACTTTTGTCAGGAGTCGACCTCATCCTGGGCATGGATTGGTTGAGAGCCAACGAAGTTATTCTGGACTTCCAGTACAACATTGTCTCGTTCAACAAGAACGGAAAGGCAATCCAGTGGCAAGTTAATGATACTTTGCCCACTGAAACACAGACGCCTGAACGTCCCAGCGCGCTGTGTGTGTTGGCCAACCAATTCGGGCATTCTGTTAAGTCGGCTGATACACTATTCGTGGTACAGCTTGAGAATGTCGAGGCCTCGGAGCCAGCAATTGAGGATTTCCCTCCTCAAATGAAAATACTGGCAGAGGAATTCAAGGAAGTGTTTGAAACCATCCCTGATGGACTTCCGCCTGACCGCGCAGTGGGTCACACCATCCCTGTTGAACCAGGAAAGGTTCCACCCTTTCGACCTCTGTATCGCCTCAGTCCAGCTGAGTACGAAGAGGCCAAACAACAGATCGAGGAATACCTCAGAAAAGGATGGATTGAACCCAGTGCATCCCCTTACGGAGCACCAATTTTGTTCGTTAACAAGAAGGGCGGAGGATTACGCATGTGCGTAGATTATCGTGCCTTGAACAAGATTACGGTGAAGAACAGATACCCTCTACCACGAATTGAGGATCTGTTCGATCGGCTCCAGGGAGCTCAGTGGTTCAGTGCGCTGGACTTAGCTCAGGGGTATCATCAGCTACGAATCACCGAAGAAGATGTTCCAAAAACGGCTTTCAGAACGCCGTTCGGGCATTTTCAGTGGCGTGTGTTAAGCTTTGGCTTGACGAATGCTCCCGCGTCATTTCAGCGAGCAATGAATGATGTGTTTCGGGAGGCAATCGGCCAATTCGTCCTGGTATACTTGGATGACATCCTCGTGTACTCGAAGACCGAAGAAGAACACACGCAACACCTGAAATGGGTGTTAGGAAAACTGCGAGAGCATAAATTCTTTGCTCGATTGTGGAAGTGTCACTTCTACAAACGCGAGTTGGAATACCTTGGTCACTTGGTAGGCAACGATGGCCTCAAAGTTGATCCAAAGAAAGTGGCGGCAGTCCAACAGTGGCCCGTTCCACAGGACGTGGGACAGGTCAGATCATTTCTTGGACTTGCGAACTATTTTCGCCGTTTCTTGGAAAATTATTCCTCCGTAGTCGCCCCACTGACTGCCCTCACTCGTAAGGGTAATGCTTGGCAGTGGACCGATCAATGCCAGAAGGCATTTGAGGAGGTGAAAACCATGCTGACCAATGCTCCAGTGCTGGCTTTGCCAGACCCGTCCAAGCCCTACGAGGTGGTAACTGATGCCTCGACAGTAGGGATTGGAGCAGTTCTTTTGCAAGAAGGACGCCCCGTGGCATTTGAGAGTAGAAAGCTTTCACCGGCTGAGCAGCGCTATACAACTTCCGAACAAGAATTGTTGGCGGTTGTGCATGCGCTACGAACATGGAGATGTTATCTCGAAGGTGTTGACTTTGTGGTCACGACCGACCACTGTCCGAACACCTATTTTGCCACTCAAGCCACACTCACCCGCCGTCAAGCTCGATGGGCTGAACTCCTGAGTGGGTTCACCTACGATATTCGATATCGAGCGGGCTCGACGAACATGGCTGATCCTCTGAGCAGACAGCCGATTGGGGCAGCAACGGGTGTTGATGATAAGGAACATGAAGCTGTGTTTGCTGCTTGTTTCAACATCCTCGCAGCTGCTCGAGTGAGCGAGATTGCCTTTGGTGGTTTTCTGAAACGCATCCGCGCAGGGTATGATATTGACCCTTGGTTTCAGAACCCACAGAATACAAACAATCTCTTGTGGGAGCATGAGCTCCGGTGGCACAAGAAAGAAATTGTAGTCCCACATGTGGGAAACCTGCGGAATGATATTCTCGCAGAGGTGCACGCCACTAAGTATGGAGGACACCTGGGTGTCAAGAAAACCCGGTGGGCCCTCAGTGATGTATACTGGTGGCCGGGATTGGGCATTGAGGTCCAGCAGTTTGTAACTCGCTGTGACACGTGTGCACGGAACAAGCCGAGCACACAGAAGCCTGGTGGTCTGCTTCAACCACTTGAGATTCCCGATGAACCTTGGGAGAGTGTATCGATGGATTTTATCACCGATCTCCCCAAGACGCGAGATGGTCATACAGCGATACTAGTGTTTGTGGATCGCTTGACCAAAATGGTGCACTTCGTGCCCACGACGACTGACGTGTCTGCGGAAGATACGGCAAAGTTGTTTGTGACACACGTTTTCCGCTTACACGGTTTGCCTCGTGTGATGGTGTCTGACCGAGACCCGCGCTTCACAAGCCGGTTCTGGCAAGAGGTCATTAAGACACTCGGAACGAAACTCAAGATGTCGTCTGCGTTCCACCCGCAAACGGATGGACAGACAGAGCGGACCAACCGCACTCTTGAGCAAATGCTTCGTTCTTTCATAAGCCCAACTCAGGACGATTGGGATGAATTGTTGCCAGTCGTGGAATTCGCTGTAAACAATTCTGTGCATGAAAGCACCCATGAGAAACCCTTTGTCCTGAACTGTGGTCGGCACCCCACAACCCCCGCGACGCATGGGATTAAGAACCTCAAAATCCCTGCCGCAAAGGACTTTATTGGAAATCAGCAAGCGGCATTGAAGTCCGCTCGCCATTGGCTGCAGCTTGCCCAACAGAGGCAAAAATCCTATGCCGACATGAAACGCCGGGAAGTCGTTTTTGCAGTTGGCGACAAAGTATTACTGAGTACGAAGAACATTCGTCTTAAGATCCCGGGAGCACGAAAGCTTTTCCCTCGTTGGATTGGGCCCTTCGAGGTGATTGCGCGTGTTGGTGAGGTCGCATATAGGCTCAAATTGCCTGCGACATTGCAGATTCACAACGTCTTCCACGTGTCTCTGTTGAATAAGTACGTTGCAGAAGGCAAGTACTTACCGCCACCAACCATCGCTCTCGAGAAGGAACTCTTTTACGAAGTCGAGCGTGTGCTAACGCACCGTGATCGACAACGCGGCCGCAAAACTGTTCGTGAGTTCCTAATTCAGTGGAAAGGCTATGGGCCGGAACACAACTCTTGGGAGCCTGAGGAACACTTGACCGAAGCAGCGGTTCAAGCGTATATGGAAGACCTGGCTCTACGAGCAGGCCCACAACCAGTGGACGGGGTTGACCCTGGTCGTAATGTGGTGCGCCGTGCTCGAAGCACTCGTCCTCAGAAGCACCCTAGGGCAACGGGGACGTTGCCACCTGGGGGGGGAGGAGTGTAACGTATTACCCTAACTACCGAGCTAACAACCATCGATCTCTCTCTAAGTCAATTGTTGAGAACTTCTCTCGACAAAGGAAGAGTTGGAGAAGATGGTTGAGTTGGTTGGGATGAAACTTGGTTTGGGTTTGCCAAGCCTCAACTTTGGAGGTTTGGAACATTTCCAACTCAACCAAGAGAATGTTGAAGGTTGGAATTCCAACCAATCAGAAACTGCCAAACAAGTGTTACAATCTACTCTATCCTAAACACAACCATTGAATGGTTCTAAGTTGGGTTTTCCAACCCAACACAATTGCCACATAGGCTCCAAGCCTAGGAACCATCCCACCATGGAAACCATGGTTGGGATAGTTCCCCAAGGGGTGTATTGAGGGGGTCTGAGCTAAGCAAGCTCATTCTCAACCTCCCACTCCAACAAAACAATTGGAAATGGGATTGTTTCTCTAAGTCCTTTTGGGCTCTCTCACAAGTCTCCCTACACTACTACTCCAAGTGCTTTTCATCAAAGGCATCAAGAAGATCTTCATCTCCAAGGCTATTAAGGCTAGTTAAAGCTACTATTTTGTATTGGAATATTATAAAAGCCTTGTAACCGCCATTATAATAGCCCTGGGCATTACATTCACTCCAGGGTGTCGTCGGTCTCGGAACCTTGTCCAGCACCGTCCAGCACCGTCCAGCACAATGCCGCCCCTGCCAGCGTCTCTCCTACTGCCTCCCTGCCTCCAACGATGCCTCTCGCGGCGTTTCCGCCTGCGACCAACGCTCGCAGCGGTGCTCCAGGGCGACTCGGACGATGCGTTTGCAGCAGCTCGGCGTTGCTCCATGATGGACCAGGGCCACCGACGTATCGCGTCCAACTGATGGCCACCGACGTGTCGCGTCCAACGCTGCTGCAGCGTTGCTTATCCAGGATTAGAGTACCGCCGGAACCCGCACGGAATTGCGTTCAGTCCAACGCCCGTCATTGGTGCCACCTAATACCACCTACCGCTGGCACCATGCCGTTCTCTGGAACCTTGTTCCTCCCCCTTCCCTTGTCTGCAATCCTCAACTCCTTAGCTTGCTCAAGGGTGTTGACAAAGGCGAGAGCAGTTGGGTTGGGATCACACGCAGCTGGCCGAGGTGCTTCGGGACTTCAAGTTGCTTACTCTTGAACCCGCTTCACCCGGTAGCCCGTCTCACTAGCAAGCGTCTCGCCAGTATCACTGACACTAGCGCACGTGCCCTCTGCTACACGGCTGCCAGCCGTTTCCAATCGAAGTCACTGCCTGAACGAGCAAGTTCACCAGCCAAAAAGGAACGTCACCCAAGCCTGGCACATTTCTCCTGCCAAGCGTGAGCTTAGCTCGACCAGGAAATGCGGTCGTTGAGTTCACAGGGAGAAGGAGTAATGTGCTCGCAGCTCGACGTGAATATGCTGCTGGTAGGCTGTTATTGGGAATGAAGTGGCAGGAGGCTGTTCTTAAGCCACGTGTGAGTAGCTTGAGGCGTATGTGCTGCTGCAGCTCCTGCCTGTTTCTGCCTGATGGCAGACTGCTACAAGGCTGCTGCTATTAGGCAGGCAGCGGTCGTGATCCTTCAACTGCGCATGGCGTTTTCGTCACGGAGTGTAGACAGGAACAGGGGTGGTGGTGCGATGCGGTTTAGAACTTACCATGTTTCCGGCTGTAGCCTGCCTCTCTGGTCAGCAGCGATGCTGCGTCTGCTGCTGCTGTTGCTCCTCCTGCTGCCTGCACGCTCACAAGGTATAGATGGATCATGTGGCGGACTTGAGGGTGGGCTGTTTTTATTGAATTTCACTGTGGAAAAGGCTATTCGATGGATAGGTTGATTTGATCGGATCCGAGGATTTATGTATTCGTTCGTGGAAAACACCGTTGCTAAGGCTTATTGGTTGGATCGAGTATAAGTTTCCTTTGCATGACCGATCTGTCCTGTTGCTCCTATCCCAACATTCTACCTTCATTCTGTGGTTCCTTTCTCTTCTGTGTGCAGCCCAGCCCTTTCCTTTCCCCTTCTTCTTTCCTTCCTCCTCCTCCTCCTCTCCTTCCTCCTCTGGTGTCCCCAGTCTCCCGTTGACACCTCCATCCATCCTCCCGCCTCTAGCTCCCTCCACGTCAGCACCTCTAGCCACGTCAGCAGCACAGCCTTTACAAGGTTCAAGAGGGGGTGTGGGCGTAGCAGGAAGAGGGGGGACTGGCGAGATGGCATTAGGAACAGCAGTCAACACACAGGCGCCTCTGTTCCCTCCTCCTGTGTCAACCACCCAGCAAATTGCACCATACTTTCCCTCGTCATACGCACCTGTTACAGCAGCTGAACGTCCCGCTTCTCAACTGCAGTCAACCACTCTCCCCAACCTCCCCAGCGGCTCCATTCCCCTCCCTCCAGCTCCCTCGTCTCCCCCCTTCTCCTTCTCCCTACCCTTCCAATTCTCCTCCTCGGAACAACCGCCCTCTTCTGCGCCTTCCCCTCCCTTATCCTCTTCCCCATCCCTCACTCCCTTTACCCCCTCTTCCTCCCCTTCTCCCTCTCTGCCAAGCTCCTCCGCTCCCTTTCCGCTGAACTCCCCCTCTCCGCCCTCCCCTCCCTCTCCCCCACCCCTTGCTCGCACTTCATCCCCAGCATCCGTTCCCAATCCCTCGCCCTCATCAACCTCCGCTTCATCCCCTCCCTCCTCCTCTCCCTCCTCTGCTTCCCAGCCCCCTTCCCAGCGCTGCCTATTCGCAGGCCAGCAGCAGCCGTGTGTGTGCCTCACACAACCAACCCCATCCACTGCAACACCACAGCACAACCACTCCTCCACTGCTGCCGCCGCTGCCGATGCTGTTACTCCTGCCACCACTGCTGTTCCTGCTGCTGCTGTTCCTGCTGCCACTTCTTCTGCCCCTATTGCTGCAGCAGGACGTTCCTCTCCTGCTGCCGCTACACCCACCACAGAAGCTGCTTCTTCAGGAATTCCTTCTGCTGCCTTTAGGCTCGTTGCTGCCAGTGAATCTGCCCCCTCACGCCGCCCTGCTGCTGCTGCTGTCACCCGCCTGTCAGTGCCTGCTCCGGTTGTTGCCATCCCAGGGCTGCAAGTGTGCCTTGTCACAGGCTTCTTCGGCCCCTGCACTTGCACTCCTGGTAGGTTGGTTCGTGAGTCCCTTTGCACCCACGGCTAAATCCCCTTGCAGCCACTGCCGCGCATGCTGCATGGGCATTTGCACCTTAAAGGGCTGCAAGTGTGCCTTGTCACAGGCCTCTTCGGCCCCTGCACTTGCATTCCTGGTAGGCTTACTCCATTTCACAACCTGCACTTTGATACACATCCTCTTCCCTCTTGTATTCGTCCCGATTCCCCGGGTTCGTTACGCAACAAAAGTCTGTCCACGAACCAGGAATGCTCCGAGTCATGCGCACCCGCCCATCCGCCCCCGTCCTTTCTTATTCCACCAAACCATCCCTTCGTGTGTGTTCCTCCGTGCCTGCCCGATTGAATCCCAATCCACCTGCAGGCGATCCAAGCAGGCAGGCTGACCCAAACGCACCTGCAGCCCCGCCATCCCCACCAGCCCAAAGCTCCAGCTTCTCTCCACCAGACCCGACCGCTGCTGCTGCTCCTGGTGGAGCACCGGGCATCAGGCCCTCTCCCCCTTTCCCCAACTCCTCTGTCGAGCCTTCTCCTTCCTCTGCTGCCAGACCGATCCCCCCTGCCTCCCCTGCTTCAGCCCCTTGGGGCCAATCAGGGGAACCGACTGCCAATCAGATAGCTGGTAAGAACGAGCTCCAGCTGGCCTTTTTTTTTTCCTGACTGCTGGTAGGAGTTAGCTGATGGCATGTAGTCCGACTTGTGGAAACAGGAACTTCTAGTTTATCTTTTGATTTCCCTGCCTGAAGCTTTACTGTGCTGTCCAATTCTCCCCACCTTCCCTGCCTTCTCCCTGCCTCCTCGCCTTCTCCCTTCTTCCCTTCCTTCTCCCTTCCTCTCCCTCCTTTCTCCTCCTCTCCCCCTTCTCGCCCCCTCCCCCTGTTCCCCTCCCACATTCCAGCCCCACCACCTCAGCCAATGAGCGGCCAACAGCTGGCGATCACAGGGGCGGCAGTGGGGGGAGTGCTAGCAATAGGGCTCATACTGCTGCTGCTCTTCGCTGCACTGGGCTGCTGCGGAGACGTGTGTGGGGGGCTGTGTGGGGGGATATGTGGGGGCCTGTGTGGGGCGAGAAAGAGGGAAGACGAGGAGAGTGTGTGGATGGGTGAGTGGGGAAAAGGAAGAGGGTATGAGAAAGTGGAGAGGGGCAACCTGAGAGCTAATGTTGGTCGAGAAGCTTTGGGTGGAAAGCAGCAGCAGGGCAGGGAGGCGAGGAGGAAGACGAGGCGAGGCGGGAGAGAGGGACGGAGTGAAGTGGAAGGGGAGAGGCAGGAGAGGGACAGGCCTTGGCACGCAAAGAAAGAGCACAACGAGCAAGAGCAGGCCAAGAGGGGGGCTCAGCAGGGGATGGGGGGGCAGCAATCTGAGGGGAGGGTGCATCTGAGAACGGAAGAAGGCCAGGGCATCCCGGCACATGAGCAGCTTCATCAGGAGAAACAGCAGCACGTGGCACATATTCAGCAGCAGCATGTGAGGCAGCAGCAGCAGCAGCAGCAGCATCAGCGCATGCCGCATCCACACTCTCAACAGCGTTTGTGGCAGGAGGAAGTGCAGGTGCAGCAGCAGAAGCAGCAGTAGCAGCAGCAGCAGCAGCAGCAGCAGCAGCAGCAGCAGCAGGTGCAGCAGCAACAGTAGGAGCAGAGCGGGAAGGAGAGGAGGCAGAAGCAGCAGGTGGCAAATTCTGTTTCTCAGGCACCACACAATCAAGAGCCAGTGGAGGATAAGGATGGGGCGGCTCTTGCTAGTGGCATGGACACAGGGATGGGCGTGGCTGAGCAGATGGGCGTGCCCTTGGCAAGGGGTGTCGGTGCGGGCGTGAGTAGAGGTCCGAGTGCAGTGCTGCCATCCGTTGAGCAGCACATTGGGTGGCTGGAAGCACAGGCCAGGCAGCAGCAGCAGCAGCAACAGCAGCAGCAGGCGCAGGAGCAACAACAAATACCGCAGCAACGAGCACAGCAGCAGCAGCAGCAACAACAACAACAAATACCACAGCAACGAGTACAGCAGCTGCAGGGAGGTGTGAAAGACCAGCAACGGGCAGGGAGAAAACATGGGCACCAGCCCAACCAACAGTGGCAGGGGAGAAGGAGCAACAACGAGCATCATCTCAACCATCAAGATTATCCTTCATTGGTCCCTTCGCCATGGTCTAGTGCCCCTGTGTCAGCTGCTGCTGGGCTGCCTGCAGGCATGTCAAGCGGCCAGGTGAAGCCAATGGGTGCACCAGAGCTAAGAGTTGTGGCTGAGGCAAGGGGAGCGGCCGAGCCAAAGGGTGCGGCGGAGCCAAGGGGTGCGGTTGGGCCGAGGGGTTGGGACGAGCCAATGGGCCAGCGTGGGTCATCACTTGCTGATGGTGAGCAGATAAGGAAGAAGCAGCGAGGCATTCACTCTGAGGCGGTGGACAGGAGTGGCCGAGGCACGCAATCAACAGCAGTCGCTGCAACTGCCATCACAACTGCTGTGCTGCCATTCGGGGAGACTGTGGATGTGGAGCGAGTCGTGATCGGGCAGGTAAGCTGGGGATGGGAGGGACGGGGTGAGGGAAAGAGTCTGTTTGGAAGCATGGATTTTACTTATTCATTCTCCGTTTTTACTCCGTTCCCATCCCATCTCATGTGTACTCCCAACCCCCCTTTTCATCTCCCCACTCTCCCTCTCCCGCCGCGTGCCCCTCCTCCTCCCGGCTTTCCCCCTGTCCCAGCTCTCCCCTGCCCTAATCTCACAGCACATGCGTCTGCCCTCCCACCTCTCCGACTCTTGCGACGTCTCAAAACTCTCCTTCCTCATTTCCTCCCTCTCCATATTTCCCCACTGTCCCAGCTCTCCCCGGCCCACATCTCACAGCACATGCGTCTGCTCTCCCACCTCTCCCACCCGCACATCGTCGACACTCTTGGCTACAAGCTACTGGCCGGCAACATTTGTCTGGTAGCCACAGCCCACATGTCGCAGGGGACTCTGCTCCAGTGGCTCAAAGGTTCGTCCGATGTGTTTCTTTAGCTGGATCTTCAGGCGATTTTTTTGTGATCCTTCAGCTTCTCTCTCGAGTGTTCGTCTGGTGATCCTTCAGCTTTTCTTTCAAGTGTTTCTTCAGGTGTTTCACTTGTGCCGGCCAGGTTCGTCACATCTGCTGGCTGCCTCACTCTTTTCCGCTTCCCTGCCTCCTTTCTTCCCATAAGACTGGTTCGTTCTGTTTTTGCGAGCGCGTGAATGCTAGGAGTGCGTCAAGGCAAAACATGTGTATCATTGACTTTTGAGTCGACTCAAAAGTGCTAGGAGTGCGTCAAGGCAAAACATGTCTATCATTCATCCCCGTTTCCCCCTTCCACCAATTCCCCCTTCCTCCCCCCCACTGCTCGACTGGCCTGAAACGGTGCACGTTGCATGTCGGAAGCCTGACTTCTCGCATTCGCCCACTCGTGCGACTCCCACTCCTAATCGTCTCAATGCTCCTTACTCCCTCTTCCTTGCAACCATGCCCTGCACCCAGCCTCCTCCCCCCCTCTACTGGACTGGCCTACAAGGGTACAGGTGGCGCGGTCTGTAGCCCGAGTGCCCACATTTGCCCAATCATGTATTCGCCTACGCCCTAATAACTCACGTGCAATTTGCCTTCCCCATTTTTCCTTTCTCCCTCTTTCCCCACCGCCCCCGCTTGTTCTCCAGCCTCCTCCCCTCCTCTACTGGACTGGCCTGCAAGGGTACAGGTGGCACGGTCGGTAGCCCGAGCTCTCACATTTGCCCACTCGTGCGATCCCCCGCTGCCACATGGCGCTCTCTCCTCGCGCCACGTGGCGTTTGGGGCGGACCTCAAGCCGCGTGTCGGCGGCTTCGCTGCTGCCAGGCTGAGAAGACTGGGGCACCGCAGGTGAGAACTGGGGGGAAGCTGCGAGGTTGGGTGTCGCATTTCAAAAGTTGCCTGCAAGGATGAGAGGCATGTGGGTGGGCTACTCAGAGAGGAAGCAAAGGGATTTACTGGTGGAAGGCAGGGTTAGGTGCAGCAGCAGCACTTGGAGGAGAGGATGGGGATAGTCTGGAGGCAGTGCCTTTTCATCCCTTTGTCTCCATTTTCTTTCTCCATGCCCGCAGGGCATCGCATGGAAATTCATCTGATGACATGGTAGCTGACATGGCAGCTGACGTGGCGGAGCACATAGCATCGGACATCCACAGCTTTGGTCTCATTCTCCTCCATCTGCTCACCGGCCGTGACCCCTTCCTCTCAACACCATCATCATCATCACCACCTTCCGCCTCGTCCTCTTCCCCCACCTTCGCTGCCCTTTCGTCCGATGCACAGCGGATGCTGGCTGAGGTGAGTAATGAGAGCTGAGATCACAGTCCCGTCTTCCAAGGGATATCACAATTACCATGAACAGTGAATTTATTTATTTATTCATTTATATATTTATTTGTTTGTTTATATTTTTCCCTAAAAGAATTTATCCTCTTTTCTATGCACATTCGTAGTGTTTCTGGCCACATACATGCATTTGCATCAGCCCCGCATCACTGATTGCATGTATGTGCATGCCATCTCATATGCACATGCATGCATCCGCACACACATGTCCTGCTAGTGTAGCCCTCGAAGAGCATGGCGCCTTTGCCAGCAACTCATGGATATATCACACAATGAAATACATGCGCGCTATTTGTACGCATGTTTTTGTTGTGTGCATTCATGACCGACTATTAAATGTACCCATGCATGCCTGCAGATCAAATCTGCATGCGAGTGCATGGACCACACACGTCTGCTCAGTCTAGCTGATCCTTCCCTCGCAATCAAGCGCACACCCTCCACCATGTTAAGGTATGGCCCGCTATGTACTTCTGTATTGTGGATTGTACTTTTGTATACCTTCCCTTCCAATAGTATTGTAGCACTTTTCGGTTTGCTTTATTTCTCTCTCGACTCAGTTCCCTTCGTTCTTACGTGCAGCTTTGCAGAGCTAGCTGTCAGCTGTGCAGCTATACCTCCTGAAGTTTCCTCAATGGCGGAGGCTAGCCATCGACTCAATGTTCTTGGCATCATGTCCTTAGAATTTTGAAGCCTCTTCAAGGAAATCAGGTGCCTCAAGGTAGGTGAACGAACGTGTTCAAACGTGGTGCTAAAATATAGCATTTCTCCCTCCATGGTGAAATTGAGTCAGCTGGTTTCATATGCTATTAAGAATACCGTATGGCCCCGGATATAGGCGCCGTCCGATTGAGAGCACCCCCCTCTGGAGGGTGTACTTATTATAAGCGCACCCCTTTCACGTTGTGGAGGTTTCATTACGAAATATGAACAACAATTAACACTAAACATGAACATGATAAATTTTCACCTACCGTATTCTCCCGGACATAGCACCCTAGGGTATAGCTAAAAATACAGGGAAAAAATGGGGGGGGTCTCCTCATAGGAAAAAAATACATAATACCCGGGTCTTTACATATGGTATCTTTTGATGTTAGTGTTTATTTGATTAGACAATGTGGGTGTTTTGATTTTCATTTTAACATCACTGTCTGAGGCGCGAATGTGGGTTTCGGCCACGAGCTTCATCACCCCCACGAAAATGCCATGTGGCACCTCTCTTGCCACTTGCAGCGGAAGATTCGCCTGCACGTGGTCACAGCGAAGTAGTGCGAGGGGGGAAATCTCGGTAGATTGTAAGTGAATGTACCGTGAAATTTCATCTAGGGAGAAATTTTCGCGATATTCTTCAATATTGCAGCTACTCGTTAACGACTATTATAACGAATTCGTAAGAAAAGGGGGGTGTTATAGAAAATCAGCCCAAAAGGGGGGTATAGTAGAAACGAGGCTCCCCATATCACCCACCCCGCACAAGCTACCCGGGGGTGTACAATTATGGGGGGGTGTTTTGTCCGGGAGTATACGGTACAACATACAGTTTTATAGACACCAACACTGACACTAAACTAGAAATTGCTGAGTTTAGCATTTCTACCTAGAAAATCTACTCCTCGTCGGATTCGGGCTCCTGGCAGTTGTTGTCAAAGAAGCCATCGGCGATGATAGTATCATCGACGTCCACCTCCGCGGTCAGCTGGCTCCGCCTGTGCGCCATGGCGAGGCCGCCCTCACTGCCGTCAAGCGCGTTGCTGATGCCACAGGTGAGGAAGGCGCGCTTGATGAGGTCCACGGGCACTGCTTTCCCGGCCCGTGAGATCCACCTCACGACCACCTCTGGGGGTGGCTTCTTCAAGTTCCCTGTACCAACAGAATCACACAATATTTAGTTAGCGCATCAAAAGGGGGGACAATCATCTACGGTAAGATAGGGACTCGCGTGCCTATCATACCTGCTCTGGTTAGCTGTTCTTGGCCTTCTTCCTGAAACCACTTCTGATACTGCTGGCGGACGCTCGCCTTAAAGCTCTTGTTAATGCAGACGTCGAGGGGCTGTATCTCCGCCGTGCAGCCAGACGGGATGATCGCCGGCATGCAGTTGAGCTCGCGAAACTTCTCCTTCACCCCCTCAGTGAGGTGACCGCGGTACGAGTCCAGTACGACCATCGAGCTCCGCGCATGCCTCCCGAACCCAGGCTTAAAAAAAGGCTTGACGCTCTTCTCAAGCCATCGTATGACGCCTTCCGCGTCCATCCAGCCGTTCTCGTGACACGCCACGACCACATCTGCATAACAACGAAGCTTCTGTAAGTTTCTCGTAAAAAACAGGACCGATGAAAAGCATACAAACAAGAATCATGACTGACCCGGCGGGAACACCCCTTTCGGAACGGTCTTCCGCTTGAAAAAAACCCACGGCTTCAGCTTCATCCCGTCCGCCGTGCACGCCAACATCACGGTCACGCGCTCCTTCTGGTACCCCGCGCTCCTGATGGGCACCGACCGAACACCGGTTTGATCGACGGTAGTGGTGGCGGGCATCTCCAGCCACAGCGGCGTCTGGTCGGCGTTGATCATCCACGTCGTCTCGATGCCGCGCTCCCGACGCTTGTCACGGACGAATTGCCAGAACTTCTTGCACTGCTCCGCGACATGTGCGGTTGAGCACAGTTACGGTTAGTGAGTAACAAGTGCATACACATGGCATAGAGAATAAAAATGATTCTTACGGGCGGTGGTTTTCTGGGCGACCTTCGTCTTCATTCGCACGCTGAGATTCCACCGCCGACGGAACCGGTCCGACCACCGTTGGCTCCCTTTCCACTTCACGAGGGGGTAGAGAATCTTCATGAACTCCCGGGACCACTCCTGCAGGCGGCCGACGGACACCGCGGTTCCCTTGCGTCGCCAGTCGAGCAGTCGCTCATACACCTTGACCTCCATCGGGCGGTACCACGACGACCTGCCGCGACCATGCATGCGGCACCTGGCAGAGTGGGCTTCCTTGAGGAAATCAGCGGCACGCTTCCAGTTGGCGAGGCACTTGCGGTGGGTGCCACTCTCGCGAGCCAGAGCGCGCACCGACAGCGCCACATCCAGCTGCGCGACCCACTTCAACTTCTCGGCGGCAGTATAGGCCTGGCGCTTGTGGTCGTTGGGCTTGTGCCTGGGAGAGGGGGGGCGAGAATCACGGTTCTGTGAAGAAGGGTGAGGTCGCTTTCGATTACGTGGAAGATAAGTTGGTATCGGGAGTTTCTCGGGGAGGCCATCGCGTGACCAGTATTCGACACCGTCGTCGTCGTCACCGCCCGGCGCACCCTCGGGAAACACATCCTCAGCAGTGCCGGCCTCAGTAGCGGCCTCGGTGTCGGCCTCAGTGCCACCCTCGGCGCCGGCGTCGCCGTCAGCATGCCAATCTTCCTCGGCGTCTTGCACGTCGTTGTCAGCGCCGACTGCAGATTCGTCCTACGTGAAATCTTCTGGCTGGCCCCAACGTGGTGCTGGCGCTGGAGCGGATACGTCAACATCGGGGCCCTTGTCATAATCCGGTTCCGACAGATACTTGTCGAACGCCGATGGGAGCAGGAGCGTGAGCACGGGGTGGTTGTCGATGTGAGGGGCCACCGGACACGGAGGAGACGGAGGAACAGGAGGAGCAGGGGGAGTCGGAGGCACTGGAGGAGCCGGAGGAGCAGGCGGCGCAGGAGGCGCAGGTGGCTCTGGAGGGTCTGGAGGTATGCGGCTATACCACCCGTCAGCTGTAACACGGTACGCGGGCCTACTGGAAGGTTTTTTCTTGAAGAGAAAATGAGTGCCTGTGAATTTCGCCATGGCTTCCGCAGCCATGCGGGCGAGAACAAGAAGACTGAATAAAAAACTGCAACCCTGGGTGTTGAAATGGGAGATTGAAGGGGACCCCTTCTGGTTTGCGGCTCGGGGTCCTCGTCGATGAGAGACGAGTACACCCCTGCCCCAACCCGCAGAGGAGGGTTGGGGGCACCATCCATGCTGCGCTGGCACGGCAGATTCCATCACGTTCTGGATGGTTCTGCCGAGATGCTCCTGCCTGGCAGCGAATGCCAACCTGATTGGGCCGCACGGCAGGTTTTGCATCAGCGCTGGCAGGTGCGTTGCACCGGGACGGGTTTTGTGCGGTGGGAAATCGAACCGTGGCAAGTTTCGCTGTCATTCCATGCACGACTCCGCGCGCATGGTACAGTGTCGTATTCGCCTTATTGACGGCTTCAGAATGATATCCTTTACATTGAAATTCAGTTTTGCCTTTATAAAAGCGCCGGCGCTTATGGCCGTTACTCAATTACAAGCGCCCCCCCTAAAAAAATGAATTTATTATAAGCGCATTTGCGCTACTATCCGGGGTATTACGGTATGTTTTACAGTATCCAAAAATGGGGTGAATGCATGGCCCAATCGTGAGGGGGATATTAAGTGCCCATTTTCAATTATTCGAACGATCTAGATCTCAGAACAAATCAATATTGGATCAGCCATTGCTCAGTATATACGATTAAGGTAAAGAATGCATAAACCCTACCATATCCTGTGAAACCTTAGCACACGGAATTGTTCACAAGCGAGTTGTCTCGTAACGCAGCTAGGTCTCATCATGAATGTGGAGAGGCATGTCTCTGCAAACAAGCAGCAGCCCTTCCTGTAGTTGTGACTAGTGCAGTTCATGTCAAAAGCCTTCTGCCAGGTCATAGGAGCTTCCGCGCTCCGCGGAACCGTTGAGTTAGCGGATCCGGCAGTGTGTTGCCTCGAAGAACCGCACGCTGGGAAGCGACCGGGGGTGTCAGCAATTTTTCCAGTTCGAGAATTCTCGAATCAATTTTGACCGATTCCTTAGGGCTCTCGCTCTAGGCATAAACTTTTGCCAGGTCGTGCATTAGTGTCTCCCGAAACGAGCCCCCCGTGATTTTTAATCGACCTGCGCTTGTTTTAACTTTGCAGCGAAGGAGGAAATAATCCGATCTTTTCGGATCATATGTGCGCTAGATCAGCTGCCGAATGTCCATTTGACGGTACAAAGCTGGTTGTCGCATTACTGCTGCATTATTCGTTTAGCCCTTTAGCCGGGTCGCGGGACAGCCGTTACCGTTAGACTTTTAGGGACGGCATCCGACCAGTTCGACCGGCAAAATTAGTTAAGAGGGAGACTCGGAGAGGCAGCAGAGTTGATCTGCGGGGAGACTCTGACAGTGAGCAGCCAGATTCGCGAAGGGAGGATGGCGCTAGAGAGCGATCGCAGCAACAAGCGACAGAGAGTCACCTCAGGCACGTTGTGCGACAGACCTGCTGTGCGACAGGTTGGGCGTGCGTGGGTTGCTCTGCGACAGACATGTGCTTGCTATTGTTCGTTCGTCAGTATGATGTCGCGCTTTAGCATCGTTACCATCTGTGGTGTATACGTGCTACAGTACATAAATGTCCCACAGGTTCCTCAACATGCTGCAGAAGGACTTCGTTTCAATTTCCCTTCGGCACCTTGCTGTTTATTTTTGCTCCCACCAGATTCCCTTTCCTCTTTTCTCCTCCGCTCCCCTCTCCTCTCCAGTCCTCCCCTCCCCGATCCCCTCCTCTCCTCTCCATCATCCTCTTTCCTCCGTGCCGCCCTCCCCATCCCCCTGCCAGACAACCGTGGGCCCGCATTTCGCAAGGATGAAGCGGCATTTGAGGTTGGCTCCAGGTGAGTGTGTGCGTGTGTGTGTGAGGGTACGACTCATGATGTCTTGTGTCATTCTGAGCCTAATGAAGTGATGATGGGTTGACTTTTAATTTGACTCATAAGTCGTGCGTGTGAGTGAGGGTACGACTCATGATGTCTTGTGTCATCCTGAGCCCAGTGAAGTGATGACTGATGGCCACTGCTGAGAATTCCTCGATTCCCCACAATTCGCAACCCAGGCTCCGTTGGGACTGCTGCTGAACTCTTGACTCATGTCTGCGTGACTCCATTGAACCCCATTGAACCCCACTGAATCCCATCAAACCCATGCACTTCCAAGGGCTCTGCCTGTAGGCTGTACTGTAGCATGTCTGTTCTTATACTTTCATTCGCATCACCTCAAACCCCCCCCCCCTCCCCCCCCCCCCCCCCCCTCCCTCCCCCCCCTCTCTCTCCGCCTTTCTTTCGTCCTTCACCCTTTACTTCCTCCGTCCCTCCCCTTTTGCCCCCATTCCCCGTTATCCCCATTCCCCGTTATCCCCATTCCCCGTTATCCCCATTCCCCGTTATCCCCATTCCCCGTTATCCCCATTCCCCGTTATCCCCATTCCCCGTTATCCCCATTCCCCGTTATCCCCATTCCCCGTTATCCCCATTCCCCGTTATCCCCATTCCCCGTTATCCCCATTCCCCGTTATCCCCATTCCCCGTTATCCCCATTCCCCGTTATCCCCATTCCCCGTTATCCCCATTCCCCGTTATCCCCATTCCCCGTTATCCCCATTCCCCGTTATCCCCATTCCCCGTTATCCCCATTCCCCGTTATCCCCATTCCCCGTTATCCCCATTCCCCGTTATCCCCATTCCCCGTTATCCCCATTCCCCGTTATCCCATTCCCCGTTATCCCCATTCCCCGTTATCCCCATTCCCCGTTATCCCCATTCCCCGTTATCCCCATTCCCCGTTATCCCCATTCCCCGTTATCCCCATTCCCCGTTATCCCCATTCCCCGTTATCCCCATTCCCCGTCCCGTTATCCCCATTCCCCGTTATCCCCATTCCCCGTTATCCCCATTCCCCGTTATCCCCATTCCCCGTTATCCCCATTCCCCGTTATCCCCATTCCCCGTTATCCCCATTCCCCGTTATCCCCATTCCCCGTTATCCCCATTCCCCGTTATCCCCATTCCCCGTTATCCCCATTCCCCGTTATCCCCATTCCCCGTTATCCCCATTCCCCGTTATCCCCATTCCCCGTTATCCCCATTCCCCGTTATCCCCATTCCCCGTTATCCCCATTCCCCGTTATCCCCATTCCCCGTTATCCCCATTCCCCGTTATCCCCATTCCCCGTTATCCCCATTCCCCGTTATCCCCATTCCCCGTTATCCCCATTCCCCGTTATCCCCATTCCCCGTTATCCCCATTCCCCGTTATCCCCATTCCCCGTTATCCCCATTCCCCGTTATCCCCATTCCCCGTTATCCCCATTCCCCGTTATCCCCATTCCCCGTTATCCCCATTCCCCGTTATCCCCATTCCCCGTTATCCCCATTCCCCGTTATCCCCATTCCCCGTTATCCCCATTCCCCGTTATCCCCATTCCCCGTTATCCCCATTCCCCGTTATCCCCATTCCCCGTTATCCCCATTCCCCGTTATCCCCATTCCCCGTTATCCCCATTCCCCGTTATCCCCATTCCCCGTTATCCCCATTCCCCGTTATCCCCATTCCCCGTTATCCCCATTCCCCGTTATCCCCATTCCCCGTTATCCCCATTCCCCGTTATCCCCATTCCCCGTTATCCCCATTCCCCGTTATCCCCATTCCCCGTTATCCCCATTCCCCGTTATCCCCATTCCCCGTTATCCCCATTCCCCGTTATCCCCATTCCCCGTTATCCCCATTCCCCGTTATCCCCATTCCCCGTTATCCCCATTCCCCGTTATCCCCATTCCCCGTTATCCCCATTCCCCGTTATCCCCATTCCCCGTTATCCCCATTCCCCGTTATCCCCATTCCCCGTTATCCCCATTCCCCGTTATCCCCATTCCCCGTTATCCCCATTCCCCGTTATCCCCATTCCCCGTTATCCCCATTCCCCGTTATCCCCATTCCCCGTTATCCCCATTCCCCGTTATCCCCATTCCCCGTTATCCCCATTCCCCGTTATCCCCATTCCCCGTTATCCCCATTCCCCGTTATCCCCATTCCCCGTTATCCCCATTCCCCGTTATCCCCATTCCCCGTTATCCCCATTCCCCGTTATCCCCATTCCCCGTTATCCCCATTCCCCGTTATCCCCATTCCCCGTTATCCCCATTCCCCGTTATCCCCATTCCCCGTTATCCCCATTCCCCGTTATCCCCATTCCCCGTTATCCCCATTCCCCGTTATCCCCATTCCCCGTTATCCCCATTCCCCGTTATCCCCATTCCCCGTTATCCCCATTCCCCGTTATCCCCATTCCCCGTTATCCCCATTCCCCGTTATCCCCATTCCCCGTTATCCCCATTCCCCGTTATCCCCATTCCCCGTTATCCCCATTCCCCGTTATCCCCATTCCCCGTTATCCCCATTCCCCGTTATCCCCATTCCCCGTTATCCCCATTCCCCGTTATCCCCATTCCCCGTTATCCCCATTCCCCGTTATCCCCATTCCCCGTTATCCCCATTCCCCGTTATCCCCATTCCCGTTATCCCCATTCCCCGTTATCCCCATTCCCTGTTATCCCCATTCCCCGTTATCCCCATTCCCCGTTATCCCCATTCCCCGTTATCCCCATTCCCCGTTATCCCCATTCCCCGTTATCCCCATTCCCCGTTATCCCCATTCCCCGTTATCCCCATTCCCCGTTATCCCCATTCCCCGTTATCCCCATTCCCCGTTATCCCCATTCCCCGTTATCCCCATTCCCCGTTATCCCCATTCCCCGTTATCCCCATTCCCCGTTATCCCCATTCCCCGTTATCCCCATTCCCCGTTATCCCCATTCCCCGTTATCCCCATTCCCCGTTATCCCCATTCCCCGTTATCCCCATTCCCCATTTCGCGTGTCCCTGCTTACCGTGTGTCCAACACGTGTTGTCCCATGGCATGGCATGGCATGGCATGGTATGGAATGGCAGCTGGCGCGTGCTCGTGCTGCGGCTGGGCGAGCGGTGCATGGAGTTTGATGGGCGCATGGACCCCATTGAGCAGATGGTAGGTGTGGGGGAAGGAAGAGGGGGGGCGAAGGGGTGAGAGAATAGGGGGAATCGTTTCACTCTGGGAATTTCTCAGAGGTGCATGGAGTTCGACGGGCGCATGGACCCCATTGAGCAGATGGTACGCTTGGGAAGAGAGGGGATGAAGAGGGTGGGAGAGGGAGGGAGAGGGAGGGAAAAGGGGTGAAAGGGAAGGTGGAATCGTTTCACTCTGGGACATTCTCAGAGGTGCATGGAGTTCGACGGGCGCATGGACCCCGTTGAGCAGATGGTACGCGTGGGAAGGAAGAGAGCGGATGATGTGTGGTGTGGGTGGTGGGGAGATGAAGGAGGGGGGTGGGGTTGAGGGATGTGTCATTTTTAAGACGTCTCAGAGGTGCATGGAGTTCGATGGTCGCATGGACCCTGTTTAACAGATGGTAGAGTTGGGGGGGGTGGAAGAAGGGGTGGGAGGGGAGGGGATTTGGAGGCGGGGATTGGGAGGGAGAAGGGGTGGGGGAAGAATCGGAATTTGGGGGCGGGGATTAGGAGGGAGAAGGGGTGGGGAGGGCGTTTCAGGATAGTGAGAATAGCATGTGGGTTAGTGAATTCGACAGCTGACGGGAAGGCTATAACGGGACCCACTCCCCTCCCCCTTTCTCCCTTTCCTCCGTCCCGTCCCTCCCATCCCTCCGATCCTTCTCCACCACAACACCAGGACCTGTGCCTGACGGTGGTCAGTCGCAACTTCGACGCCCTCAAATGCGAGCTGTCATCGCCACATGCTTACTTCCCTAACCTCCCCCCACTCCCCTTTCTTCCACTCCGTTCCCTCCCTCTCTGTGTCCTCTCCCACCCCTCCGCGTCACCCACCCACCACCAGGACCTGTGTCTGACGGTGGTGAGCCGCAACTTCGACGCCCTCAAGGGCGAGCTGCTGCCGGTGAGACATGCCATGGTTGATGAGATGAGCAGTTTGATCTTATCATTTGTACATGCCATGTCAAATGCTGTGCCATGCCATGCCATGTCATATCATATGCTGTGGCATGCCATGCCATGTCATGCCATGCCTTACCACCAGCATCTTCCATGCAACCAGAAGCGATTGCTGCTGGTTTTCATCCATCCCTTCCGTTTGGCCACCTGTTGTTCCCTTCCCACCCGAGATGACTTTGGAGTCGGCTCAAACGTGCACCCATCCCGTTCGTCCCATCCCACTCCCATTCCGTCCTCATTACCTGTTTCGTTTGCTCAACACTAATCCTCACCCCATGCTCCGCCCCGCTCCACCCCACTCCACGCGCCTCCCACCCCATGCAGCTCCTAATGCAGTGTGCAGAGGACCTTCCCCAAAAGGCACCGTTCTACACCACTCTGGTACCTCCTCTCCTCTTACCCTCCCCAACTTCTTTCCTCCCTCCTCCCCCTCCTCGGATCCTCCCCCCCTCACCCCCCCGCTGCTCGTCCTTCCATTACACTTCAATTCCTTGCTCTCCTCTTCCTTCTCCTCCTCAGCTCTTCGCTCAAGAGGACCATTCTGTCTCCCTTTATCTCAAAGGCCCACCAATGCCTGAGACTCCTCACACATTGCTGATTGCAAAACCTCTCGTGCTCTTTCCCCTTCTACTTCCTCCATCCTTCCATTTCCCGCTCTCCCCTCTCCCTTCGTCCACTTTTCGTTCGGCCATCTTCCCTAAATGCAACCCTCCCTTTTTCCTTGCTCATTCATCCCCCTCTCTCCCCACGCAACCCCGCCACAGGTGTCCCTGCTGAATGTGGACTATGAGGAGTTTGGGGCGTCTTTGGTAAATCTTCACCTCCTCCAATCCCCCCCTTCCTCGTGCTCCTGCCTACACACACTCCTCTGTTCCCCCTCTCTCCCCACGCAACCCCCCCACAGGTGTCGCTGCTGAATGTGGACTATGAGGAGTTTGGGGCCTCAGTGGTGGAGCATGTGATGGCAGGCTTGCAGGTGGGTGGATTGTGTGCGGTGCTTTGGGGTGCTGTGCGGTGCTGCGTGCTTTGTGCTGTGCTGCTGCATGATTTGTTGTGATGTGATTTGTGATAGTTTACGCGCTGTGTGCAGTTTGCTGTGTGCTGCCTTGCGCTGTGTGCAGTTTGCTGTGTGCTGCCTTGCGGTGTGTGTGTATTCTGCACGCTAGCTCTCTTGCCTCTTCCCGTGTGTGTCAAATCCCAGATCAACACCACATATGCATCCCGATCCAGTGTGTGTGGCGTGCTCGCAACGCTTTGTATTGGTCATTCCGTTCCGTTCCCCGCCAGTCCGCCCCCCTACCACCTGCATTGCGAGTGCTCGCCTTTTCCCGGTCCCCCTCTCACGCCTCTCTTCCCCGTGCTGCTCCTCTGCTCTCAACCAGGCGGCCTTTGAAACCGGCGAGTGCAACAAGACGCGCATTCTGCTACGCCTGCTCGCTCTGCTCGTATGTATCACCACCCCCCTTCCTTCTCCCGCCCCCCCGCCCACCCCACCCCACCCCACCCCACCCCCCCTCGTTTGTTTTTCGTGCAACGGTTTGCACGGCTGGTATGACGCTTTGCTTTCACTCTCCTCTTTTGCACTTCGTCTTAACCTGTTACTAATACAGCATACCAAAGTCAGGCATCCTGCTGCAATCGTTGCCTCTCTCTGCCTTTCTGCATCTTCCCTCGTAACCGTTTTGTCTCCCCTCCCTGTCTCAAACGTATTTTCCTGTCTCTCTCCTCTCCCGTTTCACCCTTTCCCTTCATACTACTGTCTCCCTTTCCGCACTTTCCCTCTTCTCTCTCTCCCATTACCCTCTTCCCCGTTTCTCTCAGTCTGTGGCAGCAGTAGTGCCAGAGTCCGAGGTGTTGCAAGTTTTGTCTCTTCTGGTCGACACCGCCACCTCGCACCTCGACCCGACAGCTGGCGGGAATCCCAGCTGGCAGCCGAGGGCGGACTTCTTTGTCTTTTGTGTGCTTGCCTGCCTTCCCTTTGCTGCGCAGGACTGGCAGGAGGTGCGTGTGTATGGAATTTGGTTTCTTGCCTCTTCCCTCTTCCCTCTTCCCTCTTGCCCTCTTGCCTCTTCCCTCTTCCCTCTTCCCTGTTGCCTCTTGTTTTGTCCCCCCTTTGCGTGCGTCCCTGCCTTCACTCCCTTCGCCTCGGACCTCTTGTCCTCCCCTCTCTGATATCACCGTGTATGATGGAATCTCTGCCCCTTTATCCTGCGCTTCAGTCACATCCGGACGAGCTAGCCAGCCTGCTAGCGGCAGTGCAGGGCTACATGGAAGCCCGCTCGCCCCTCATCTTCCCTGCACTCGCTGTCTTCGAGCCTCAGCCCACCGACACCACACCGCCACAGGTGGGACTTCAGAGGCACGTCTCAGATCTCACTTTATAAGTAACTTCTGAGGATTCTTACCAGTGACCCCAATAGAGCCACAATGTGCCCAAGAATTTGCCATTCCACATGCACTCTGCATGCCCCGGTGCTCTCGGTCTCAGGACTATCTGGAAGAGCTATGGGATCGCACAGACTGACTTTTGAGTCGACCCAAAAGTCACAATGATTTGCCGTTCCACATGCACGCTGCATCCATCCCTTGGTGTACTTGGTCTCAGGACTATCTGGAGGAGCTATGGGATCGCATCAAAGCATGCAAGGAAGATGCATGGAAGGCTGAGAGCGGTACGGAAACCTTAAGCCTCCTTGGTTTGTCGATGGCATTGTGAAGTGCAGTGCATGCAAAGAAATGGCCATGTATCCCAATTACAGTATACTTTAAGAAATGTTGTTGCAGCTTTTTCGCTTACGTTTACTTTTCTTCTCCCGCAAATTTAACTGCCACCTACTCAACCTCTCCATCTTCCTTACATCTGTCCCCTTCCCCTGTCCCTCTTTCTCTTCTCCCTCACTTCCAGTCCCGCACCCGCACGTGGCAGTGAAGGAAAGGCTCTCATCGTCCATGCCCACCCTCTCACCTCTGAACCCTCTGTCCCTTTTTCCTCTCCCCCCAACCGCCTTTTTCCCTCTCTTGCTCGCAGTCCCGCGCCCGCACGTGGCAGTAAAAGAAAGGCTCTCCTCTTCCATGCGCCACCCCCTCGGCCTCTTCACTCCCCCGCCGCCGCCCCCTGCTGCCGTCCAACTCGACACTGATGCTGACATGGACGAGGGCGACGACGAGCACAAGCAGACAAGAGCCGCCGCCCGGCAGCGGTTCGAGGCGCTGCAACAGTTCCCGCCCCGGATTGGCCGGCTGAAGCTGTTTCCACCTGCCAAGACCGACGCTGTGAGCTGCTCTTGCGTTTCCTCCCTCTTATTCCCTCGAGATGTATGTAGCATCAATCAACCATTTTCAACATCCACGTGTATGAAGAAGTGTTTTGAGACGTCTCAAAACATTCCCTCGAGATGTCTGTAGCATCAATCAACCATTTTCAACATCCCCCGTTAACTGGTAAAGATCTGGTAAGGTAAAGATCTGGTATGGTAAAGATCTGGTATGGTAAAGATCTGGTAAGGTAAAGATCTGGTAAGGTAAAGATCTGGTATGGTAAAGATCTGGTAAGGTAAAGATCTGGTATGGTAAAGATCTGGTATGGTAAAGATCTGGTAAAGGCGGGCGTAAGAGGGTGGGACGAACTTGGATCGTTTCACAATGTCGCCAGCATTCCCTTTGAACGTCCCTCTCTCTCCCTGCTCTCTCCCATCATACCATGGCGCCCATCGACCACTTTGTGTCGTGCAGGAGCATTGACTTGGTATTCACCCCTTTAACGATGTCATAAACATTTCCTTGTAACTCGCCCCTCTCCTCCTCCTCCTCTCTCCCCGCACCAGACAATGTCACCCATCGATCGCTTTGTGGTGCAGGAGTATCTGCTGGACGTGCTCTTCTACATGAATGGCAGGTGGGTGTGTGCATGCGAGGGAGTGGTGGCAGGTGTCATGCACGTGCAATGAAGGGTGGGGCTGCGCTCCTAGTGCCAACAGCTGTAGATCGCTGTGTGGTGCAGGAGTATCTGCTGGACGTGCTCTTGTACATGAAGTTCATGAACAGCAGGTGGGGGTGTGTGTGAATGAGTGGGGTGAGTGGCAGGTGACATGCCCGTGCAAAGAAAGGCAGGGTTGTGCGTCTAGCCTAGTGCCAACAGCTATAGATCGCTTTGTGGTGCAGGAGTATCTGCTGGACGTGCTCTTGTACATGAACGGCAGGTGGGTGCATGGAGTAAGTGAGTGGCGTGGCAGATGACATGCTCGTGCATGGAGTATCTGCTCGGCGTGTTCTTTCACATGAATGGCAGGCAGGTGGGCGTGAGCAAGTGAGTGGCAGGTGGGGTGAGTGGCGGGAGTGTGCAAGCCACCTGGTGGGTCTGACTCTTGTGGGATGCCTTGTTGGGTTCATGCATCATCTCTTCTCATTATCTTGCTGCCCCCATCACCCCCATCACCCCCATCACCCCCATCACCCCCATCACCCCCACCCATCTAGATATGAGCACGAACCGAACTCAAACATGTTTGCTTAAACTTTTTCGAACCTAGGTTCGGTTCGTTGCTCATGTCTACCCCCATCATCCCCACCACCTTTACCATCCTCACCACCCCTAGCACTCCCACCACCCCGACCCCCCACCCCTGCCATCCCCACCATCCCCCTCACCAGTCGCAAGGAGTGTGCGAGCTACCTGGTGGGCCTGCCTGTTCCCTTCCACTACGAATATGTCATGGCAGAAACTGTCTTCTCCCAGGTGAAAACCACAGAGGTATGTGCCCTTTCAGGTGAAAATCACAGAATCATGTCTTCATCCAGGTGAAACCACATAGCTATTTTCATCCAGGGGATGGACATACCGACTGCTGCCCTCCATTCTTCCCCCTCTTCCTTAGCAATTGTGCCTGCAACATCTGTCCGCCACACTCCCTCCTCCCATTCCCCTTCTCAGCTCTTCCCATTCTTCCCAGCTCTCTGGACCTCTCTCCAGCTCTCTATGCCCCGCTTTACCCCTCTCTACCGATTTCCATGTGACCCTATTCCTCTCTTTGTTTTTCTTTGCCCTTCGTCCCCTCCCGCTCCCCTCCTCCCCGCCGTCCTTTCTCCCTTGTCTAGTTGCTGCTGCTTCCCCGGCCGCCCTTCCGACCCATCTACTACACAATCGTCCTCGTTGACCTCTGCAAGGTGAGTTGACCTCTGCATGGTGAATTGACCTCTGCAAGGTGAGTTGACCTCTGCAAGGTGAGTTGACCTCTGCAAGGTGAGTTGACCTCTGCAAGGTGAGTTGACCTCTGCAAGGTGCGTTGACCTCTGCAAGGTGAGTTGACCTCTGCAAGGTGCGTTGACCTCTGCAAGGTGTGTTGACTCCGTTGACTCTGTTGACTGCTGTAAGCCATGAGCTTTCCTGTTGACTCTGTCACAAGGTGCGTAGGACCTCCACCTCCACTCCCCAACTCTTTCTCAGCCTCTCCCTGGTGATTTGCCTCACTTCACTACAACCCATGTCTCCCGGGTGTTCCCTATCCGTCCCTAATGCCCGCACTTCCCAACCCCCTCAGGCTCTCCCAGGCGCTTTCCCAGCGGTGCTGGCAGGGGCAGTGAGGGCGTTGTTCTCCCGGGCGGCAATCATGGACGTGGAGTGCAGGACACGTGTCATCCAGTGGTTGGCCCACCATCTGTGAGTCCTCTTCCACGTGTCTGTCTCCCACTAGTTAACCTTGAGTGCCTATTCGTCCTGCTGGTGCTCTTAGAGCTCCTCATAGGTTACAAATTAGGAAGTCAAGCCAAGTCAAGTCAAGCCGGGTCGGGTCAACCTGAACTGAAGCACCCCCCTTGCACGTTTAAAACCCTTGTAAGTTGTTTGACGCTCTCTGTATTCCTTGTCCTGTATGCCACCAGCTTAGGTCCAACTTGCCTCAGAATTGCTGTCTCTTGTCCTGTGTTGTGTACCGCCCGCCCAGGTCCAACTTTGCGTTTGTGTGGCCGTGGGCGGCGTGGGCGGCAGTGGCACGTCAGCCGGAGTGGGCCCCACAGAGGGTTTTTGTATCGGAGGTTCTGGAGAGGGAGATCCGCCTGTCCTACTACGACAAGATCAGAGAGGTACCAACCTTCGGGTAATGACAGGGTGGGTGGAAGGGGTATCAGGAGGTGTCGCCTGTGCTGTCTCTCCCATATAATTCCAGGTGGGCCCCACAGAGGGTGTTTGTATCGGAGGTTCTGGAGAGGGAGATCCGCCTGTCATACTATGACAAGATATGAGAGGTGCATGCACAGCAGTACCAACTCGCCTCCTGTGCGTCATGCTGTCCTACCGCATGCGTCTGTGCATGCGTCTTTGTAGAGATGTGTCTCTCTCCAAGGGCTTCTTTGTAGAGAGAGTGCTTTCTGGGAGAGGGAGATTCGCCTGTCCTACCACGACAAGATCAGAGAGGTGGGTACGGAGAGTAACCTGTGCCGCGAACAAGGTGTGTCGCCTGTGCACTATCCCCCACATGAATGAACGCCACACAGACAGAGGGCGTTTGTGTCGGAGGTATTAGAAGAGAAGAGGGAGATTCGCCTCTCCTACTATGATAAGATCAGAGAGGTGCGTGCACAGAATCGACTGTGTCTTGCTTGTTCCTATTGCTGGAGAGGGGGACCTGCCTGTCCCAGCCCACCCACCTTGTCCCACCATGCCGCTCATCCCAGTCCCTGGGCTCAACGGATATGGAGCGGCCACTGCCCCCCAAGCAACAACTTGTGTTCAAGTTCAACCGCAAGCACTGCAGCATTCCCCTCACCCTCCATTCTTTCCCACCCCCCCACCCTCTACCTCTGTGCTCTCATCCCAGTCTCCGCCTTCCAAGCCCGAGCCCGTGTTCAACTTCAACCGCAACCGCGCCACCACTTCAGCGCTGTCCCGTTCCTCCATGCTTTTCTCACTAAACCCCCCCCCCCTCTTTCCCAAGTCCTCATCCCAGTCCCTGGGCTCCACGGTTATGGAGCAGCTGCTGCCTCCCGAACCTGAGCCGGTCTTTAAGTTCAAGCGCAATCCAGCAGCAGCTCTCTCTCCTTCCGTTGTTGCCCCTCGTTCCCTCACTCCTCCCATGCATCTACACAGTCCCTGGGCTCCACGGATATGGAGCAGCTGCTCCCTCCCAAGCCGGAACCAGTGTTCAAGTTCAAGCGCAACTGCGCTACGGGGCCGGGGAGACTGCTGGTGTAATCGAGCAAGAGCCACTCTTTATCATTCTGCTCTCTGCCCCTCTGCCCTCTGTTCCTTCTTCTCCCCGTGTGACAGTCTCTGGGCTCTGCAGAGATGGAGCAACTCCTCCCCCCCAAGCCCGAGCCCGTGTTCAAGTTCAAGCGCAACTGCGCTACGGGGCCGGGGAGACTGCTGGTGTAATCGAGCAAGAGCCACTCTTTATCATTCTGCTCTCTGCCCCTCTGCCCTCTGTTCCTTCTTCTCCCCGTGTGACAGTCTCTGGGCTCTGCAGAGATGGAGCAACTCCTCCCCCCCACGCCCGAGCCCGTGTTCAAGTTCAAGCGCAACTGCGCTACGGGGCCGGGGAGACTGCTGGTGTAATCGAGCAAGAGCCACTCTTTATCATTCTGCTCTCTGCCCCTCTGCCCTCTGTTCCTTCTTCTCCCCGTGTGACAGTCTCTGGGCTCTGCAGAGATGGAGCAACTCCTCCCCCCCACGCCCGAGCCCGTGTTCAAGTTCAAGCGCAACTGCGCTACGGGGCCGGGGAGACTGCTGGTGTAATCGAGCAAGAGCCACTCTTTATCATTCTGCTCTCTGCCCCTCTGCCCTCTGTTCCTTCTTCTCCCCGTGTGACAGTCTCTGGGCTCTGCAGAGATGGAGCAACTCCTCCCCCCCACGCCCGAGCCCGTGTTCAAGTTCAAGCGCAACCGCGCCGCGGGGCCAGGGAGACTGCTGGCCCCCGCAGAGGGCGAGGGGGAGGGGGAGGGGCGCGGGGGGAAGGAGGGCGGGGGGGAAGGGGAGAAGAAAGAGGGGGAGAAGGCGGGGGAGGGAGAGGGGGACCGAGACATGAAGGAGGGGGGCGATGGGGAGGGCGGGGAAGGGGGGAAGGACGGGGAGAAGGACGGCGGAAAAGGCGCAGTGCAGCAGTATGGGGAGGGGGTGGATGCAGCAGCGGTGGAGGTAGCAGAGGAGGTGATAGTGATGGTGAGGACGAAGCGGGCAGGCAAGGAGGTGGCGGCGTGGGTGGAGGAGCAGGCGGTGGGCAAGGTGGGCGGGGACAAGGGCCGCGCGCTAGACGTGGTGGCACAGACGCTGCTGGTGCTGGGGTCAAAGAGCATCACTCACGCTGTCACTGTGCTTGAGAGATACGGGCTGGCACTGCAGCTGTTGGCACCTGACCAGGTGAGCAGGATCTGTGTGGGGCTCTGGTGTTTCAGACAGATCCTGCTGGTGCTAGGGTCCAAGAGCATCACTCACTCTGTCACTGTGCTTGAGAGATACGGGCTGGCACTGCAGCTGCTCGCGCCTGATCAGGTGGGTCTGGTTTGGGGTGGGAGGGGCTGAGTGTGCTGATTTGGGGGTTCTTCTGCTCGTGCTGGGGTTGAAGAGCATCACTCATGCGGTTACCGTGCAGGAGATAAACGGACTGCCGATGCAGCTGCTGGCGCTTGATCAGGTCAGTTCGCTTGAGTGACCGCCTCCCTCCACTCTCCTCCCCCCACACTGCAGCCCTCCCAGGTGCAGCTGCTGCACAGCATCTGGGCCGTGTGGGCCAACGCACCTCAGATGCCATCATTGACCCCGAACCCCCATACCCGCCACCCCAAACCCCCAAACCCGCCACCCCCCCACTTTCCCCACACCCCTCGCCCCTCTTTTCTCCCCCAGGCCTCCCAGGTGCAGCTGCTGCACAGCATATGGACGGTGTGGGCCAACGCACCGCAGATGGCGGCAGTGGTGGTGGATCGCTGCCTCGGCTTCCGCCTCGTCTCACCGCTCGCTCTCCTCGACTGGTGCTTCCTCCCCACTCATTACGAACTTTATCACACCTCCGAGCGCATCTGGGAGGTAAGTGCTTCAAGCGGCAGTGAAGTGAAGTGGGGTGGAGTGGAGTGGGGTGCGGTGGAGTGGAGTGGAGTGCTTGAGCTGCAGCACAGCTGCATTCTCTCCTTCACACCTGACTCTGGACGCACACACTCTCTGCCTCTTCAGTCGACTCAAAAGTCATCCTGGCTGGGCTCTTTGAGTCAACTAATCGTTCTCAAAACTCCCAGTCGATAGGCAAATCGTTTTCTCTTCCACTTGTGACTCAGGACGTATGCACTCTCTGCCCCTTCTCGTGCTCCCTTCCCCCTTGTTTCCCTTTCATTCTGCCATCAACCCCCCCCGCCCCCCCTCCCTTGCTGCCTTCCACTTCCTCTCCCCATTCCTTCAACTCCTCGTTTCTCCTAGTCAGACTCTCCGCACCGCCGTGACCAAGCCCGCCAACTGTCAACTGGAAATCCACACAATCTTCTCCCCAAACCCTTATCTCCCCTCTTCCCACCCCACCCTTCCCCCCCCTCTCCTCTCCCCCCCTCACCCCCGTTCCTCCCCATTATCCCTTCCCCCAAATCAGATTCTCCGCACCGCCGTGTCTAAGGCCGCCAATCGCCTGCGCCACGTCAGCGCTGAGGTGCCGGTGCTTGAGAGGGCGTCGGCTGTGGCAGCAGCCGCTGCCAGCAAGTCGCGCAGCGAATGGGAGGCTGCCACGTTGGCAGAGGAGGAGGCGGAGGGAGAGGAGGCGAAAACGCAGGCTGCAGCCAAAGCTGAATGGGCCAAGGTGGGGGGTGTGTGGGGTGCGGTGAGGATAGGTGGGGATAGGGATGAGCAGGGGGCGAACTCGAACATGTTCGTGTTCGCCCCCTCACGAACATGGCCTTCTGCCGAACCGAGCAGTGTTCGGTTCGGCGAACGACTTGAGTGAAAATAGGTGTTCTCCGTTCGCCCTAGGAGGCGAACGAATTGCTGCAACAGGCGAACACGAACACGTTCGTGGCGAACATGTTCGTGTTCACTCAGGGGGAAATTCAATATAGTCACACAAGTCCGAATACGAATTTGAGGGTGCAGGATGATAGCAAAGGGGGTGCAGGGTGTATATGTGTTCATGCAACGCGCCAACACTACAACATCATGTTCTGTGTAGGGAAATGTCAATGTCAAACAAATTCCTACGCCATGGCGCCACTACTACTACCAACAACAGCATCCTCTCCACCAGCTGCGTCTGCCTCCACCCCCTCCTCCTCCTCGCCGTCCTCCTCCGCCTCCTCGCCCTCAATGGCGAACTCTGGTGGTGCGATTCCTCTCGGTCGGCGGCCCTCGCCGATCCTCTGGCCAGGGTGTGAACTGTACCATGATCTGAGAATCATGACAGCTCGCGTCCTCTGAGAGGCCAGGCGGTGCCGCTTCGAGGAGATGAGGTTGCGACCAAGAGAGAACACGCGCTCGCTCGAAGCGGACGTGGCAGGGATGGCGAGATAATCCCGGGCCATGCGCCTCAGCGTCTGCATGTTGGTGGTGAGTACGTCGTACCGCACCCTCTCGGGCAAGTACCTGCTAACCTGGCCATCCTACACCATCCCACCCCCCCCGGCCTCCTGGCTCGCCGACAGACGCGCCGCAAGTCGTCGGCGACTAGGGAGAAACTGGGCGTCATCGTCGTCATCCCCCTCATCTCCCTCCTCCTCCGCAACGGAGGCAAGTGGGGTCGGCCGGGGAGCCACCTCTGCAGCCCGGGCCTGGTACTCGGCCACGCGGTCGCGTACCAGCTTGATCACCTCGCCAGACGCGATACGCGGCCTCACCCTCCTGTCGGTCTCGGGATGCAGCTTCTCCCAGTGCATGTCGTCGAAACATGCCGCCTTCATGGATGGGTCCGAGAAGGTGGCGATCCAGTACTCGTTGCTGGTGATGTAGGCGTACTTCTTCAAGTGGGCCAGCGTCGCCACAATCATCGGCTGCAGCGTCGCAGATGGCCCCTTGGCAAGGCGCGACTCGATGGCGTCGATGAGGCCGTTGTAGTACGACACCACCATCGACACTATCGGGTACGCTGCCCCCTCAACTGCCTTTGAGACTTTGGCGAAGGGGTTGAGGAATGACTTCATAGCCTGCAGGATCTCCCAGTCTGCGTCTGTCAGGCGCATGCTCTCCACCTTCTTCTTGTCGACCTTCGACAAGCCCTGTCGGGTAGAGGGTATGGTTTGGGGGGAGGTAAGAGGGAAGATGGGGTTATGGAGGATTATGGCTTCCCGCCACATACAAGCTTGACCAGCAGCATTGAGTGGAAGTGTTAACACACCCTGACAAACCCACACATTAAAACCCACACACACCACATGTCATACCTGTGTCTGAGCAAAGAGGACTGTGATGGGGTTCTGCATATCGTGGGTCGACCCCTAGCGCGTAGGACTGTCCTGCACCAGCTTCAACGCTGGCTTCGGCTTGGCGGGGTTAGCCTGCGTGTTCAAGGTCCGCTGGAGGCCCAAGAAAGACCCCGAGCGCTGCGGCGAGAATCCAATCCATGATGCCATCACTCTCAGTATCTTCAACAACTTCCGTATGGCATCCATAGACAGCGCCGCCTACACTGCAAGGTTTATCACGTGTGCCAAGCACCTGCGCGCGGAACACAACATTAGTGGCAAAGAGAAGGTGAAGTGCTAGGATGGTCAGTGCAAGCCACAAACCCATACCAGACCACACACACCCTCCAACTCGAACCGCACCGCCCCACTCCCCCATACACCCACACATTGTCTAGGGTGGATCGACACACCCACAAAGGCTCACACACACCCACACTCCCACACACCCAACCCACGCACACTCCCACACTTACCGGAAGTGCATGCGCGAGTTGAAGAAGCACTGACCACCACCCTCCTCCGATATCCGCCTGAAGGCGGCAATGTTGCTAGAGGCGTTGTTTGTCGTGAAACCAAGACAACGCCCCTCCAACCCCCACTGCACAACCGTCTCCTCTACCACCTGTGTCATCTCCTTGCCTCCATGACGCCCGAGCATCTCGCGGAACTCAAGCACCCTGTGCGTAGTTGGAAGTTCTCGTCTATCCAGTGACCCGTCACCACTAGCCATGCCTTGCCGTTGGGTGCCGTCCACATGTCGATGGTGAACGACACCTTGCACCCCAACTCCCCCTCCTTCGCCAGCATCTCCGCAATGGCGGACTGGAGAGTGGCTGCTGCAAAGACCACGGTGTCACGGGATACCGTCCAGCGCGAGGGGATGAAGTTCTTCTGCGCGCAGTTGCGGTTTAGCAGGATCAATAGCTCCCGAAACTGGAGGGGGGTGGAGACAATGAGAGAAAGGCCCGGTCAACGGCAAGGGGATGGATTGGAGACGGATTGGCACACTTGTACAATAGAAACTCGAAACAGTCCACCACAAACTGCCCAATCCCCTCATACAGCATGCATGTGACACTCACCGCCTCAGACTCGACGATGCGGAAGGGGAGGTCGCAGGTGACCACCAGCTTGGCGATCGCCTGCCGTAGCTCCACCGTGGACAGCTTGGTTGTCATGAACCGCTCGATCCCGCCTGACCCCTGAGCTCCCCCGGACACCTTCCCAAGCTTCTTTGCGAGGTTCGGCCAGCACTTGGCATGCGGCCGCTTATCGACGTAGCCATCCGGCACACCCTTGTAGCCCCCACGAGGAAACGTCTCGCCAGGCAACTGAACGCTGGGAGTGATGAAACGGTGATACCACACGTGCATGTGAGCTGTGTAGAAGCTCTCGAAGTGACGCTCGCCGGGTGTTGTTGTGGATTGCCTCTACGAAATCCTGTCAGTGCAAATCTTGCACTGACGCTTGTCGTCTGACCCTTTAGTCCTGAACATCTGTACTTGCCACCCCGGTTTCTTATTACCCTTGCCAGTCCCCCTACTACTCTCGGACCCTCCGTCCTCGTCAAGGAACTCTGTGGCGATCGCACCCTCGCCCAAGGGCTCCCCAATGAATGTGCAGGGATACGCTCGCGGCCTCAACTTATTCGCCCTCTTCCTCCGCTTCGGCCCCGCAATGGACGCCCGCTTTCTCCCCACCTTAACCCCCACGCTCCCTCCTCCTTCAGCCACATGCTGTGAGGCCGCCTCTGTCGCCGCCTCTCCACCACCCTCTCCCACCTCCCTCCTCCTCCACCTCCTCCACCTCCTCTGGCTCCAACCCATCCATCTCGTGGTCTTCAACATCACCCCCCCTTCCCCACCGCCATGCATCTCGGGATCCCACCCGGCCTCATTGTCATCCCCGCTCCCCTCATCGTCCTCATCCTCCTCGCCCTCACCCTCCTCCTCCACATCCTCCTCCTCACTGCCTCTCTCCGTCTGCATCTGCCCAGAAAGAGGGGGTCGACCGCCAGTGTAACGGAACGAGTGACGGGATGTCGGCCCCGCTACGGAAAGAAACCCCCCGACGAAACAAGCACCGGTCCGTCCCCTACTCGCCCCTGCATAGGTCGTTGTAGAGAACCTGGTGTACCGCCCTGACTAATGCCTGCACCTCGTTCTGCAGATCTTGTTGGCCGGAAGCCATAACTCCACCCTCGGCCCTAAAACCCTAAAACCCCAAAGTAATGGTCGCGTGCCACGGATAGCACGGTCCTATTTGACCTCTTAGTTACGTGCGGCACGGAGAAAAGCCCGCCCCTACAACAATAGAATTGACCGCTCTAAGCTTGATCCTCTAGCTACCAAGCTTAATGTTGACGAACTTACCCTTAACTACAAACTAATTAGAGGAAATGTCAGTGTAAAAGCTCAGGAACGGTGTGCGGTGGCTCTTAAAACCGCAAGGCTATGGCGGTTGTGGGAGGGAGGGCTAAGCGCCAAAGTTGTTTTGAGTTTGAGCTCAAGAAATGAGCTCAAACTCAAAACGGCCGCGACCTAAATTTGGTCGCGGCCAATTTTGACACGAACACTTTGGTATTCGTCGGCCCCCAAAGTCGAACACGAACATGTTCGTGTTCGACATCCCGCGGCCAAAGGTCGTAGGCGAACAGCGAACGTGCTCGGCCGAACACCGAACACGTTCGCCCCGAACGAATTAGGCGAAAAAAAAGCCTGTTCGGTTCGCCTCGAACATGTTCGAGGCGAACCGAACAGGCGTTCGTGAATTTGCTCATCCCTAGGTGGGGATAGGTGCGGTGTAGTGTGGAGTGCGGTAAGGATAGGTGGGGATAGGTGCGGTGTACTGTGAGGACCAGGCAAAGGCGGCAGTTGCACCTCTTGTTCTGCCATTCCCACGCTTGCTGTCTCTCACCTTTTTACCCCTCTCTCCCCTTTTTACCCCTCTCTCTGCCCTTCAGCATCGGAGCAGCAAGGCACAGGAGGAGGCGGAGGCAGCAACAGCAGCGGTGGAGGGCAAAGAGAGGACGAGGCGAGAGGCCGAGGAGGAGGAGCAGGTGAGAGGAGAGCAGTGCAGATGGGTTGGGTTCGGTGAGTTGGGTTGGGCATCAAAAGCACCAGCAGCGGAGCAGCAAGAAAGAGGAGAAAGAAGAGAAGAGGGTTGAATGAGAGCGGTGGAGGAGGTGGTGGAGGAGGAGGAGAAGCAGGCGTAATTGGAAGGTGCATGAGATGGGAAACGGGTGGGAGGGGAAGCAATGAGTTGGTGCTTGGAGAACTCATTGCTCCCCCCTCCTCCCACTTCCATCTCTATCAACCCTTATGGTTTACGGCACCAAAATTCGGCGGAAGGAAACATGAGGTGGGGTTACTTTTGAGGCGCCTCAGGCGGAAGGAAACATGAGGTGGGGTTACTTTTGAGGCGCCTCAAAAGGAAGGAAACATGAGGTGGGGTTACTTTTGAGGCGCCTCAAAAGGAAGGAAACATGAGGTGGGGTTACTTTTGAGGCGCCTCAGGCGGAAGGAAACATGAGGTGGGGTTACATTTCCTTCCTTCTCCGTTCCCACTCAATCTCCTCCCCTGCCGCCCTGCCGCTCATTCCCCCGCTGTGCTTCGCTCCCCGTTTTACCTCTTCCCCCCATGCCTTGTTCATTGCTCTGCTGCTTCACTGTGCTACGGCTGTCAGCAACAGGCGGGCTGCTGTGGCAGAGGCAGCACCTTGACTCAGGCGTTGCTTCCCCTCCCTTGTCCCGTGCTCCCATCCCTCCTCCCCCTCCTTTTCTCCAGGCCCTGTTCATTGCGCCGCTGCTTCGTGAAAGAAGAAGTGTTTTGAGACGTCTCAAGGCATTGCGCCGCTGCTCCGCTTTGCTACAGCTGTCAGCAATCGGTGGGCTGCTATGGCTGACGTAGCACCTTGACACATGCTTCCTCCTCGTTCTTCTCTCCTCTTCCTTTACTCCCATCCCTGCTCCCCTCCTCCCCCCAGGCCCTGTTCATTGCTCTTTTGCTTCACTTCGCTACGGCCGTCAACAATCGGCGGGCTGCTGTGGCTGAGGCAGCAGCGCGGGAGGAAGAGGAAGAGGAGGCGAGGAGGGTGGAGGAGGAGAGGATGGAGGAGGATGAGGGGGACGACGCGGGGATGGATGGAGAGGAGGGCGGGGATGGTGGCAGTGACAGGTGAGGGCACATAAGAGGGGGGGATGACAGGGGGTGGAGGAATATAAAAGTTGGGGGGGGAGGGGAGGGGGGAAGAGAGGAAAAGGGGGGTGCGGATGAGGTGGTGGAAACGGGATGATGCTGTTAGAATGGTGCTGAGTATGGGAAGTCACAAGCTCTAGCGATGTTGCAAGTTGTAGAGGGGTCACAAGCTGTAGAGGGGCCACAAGCTGTAGAGGGGTCACAAGCTGTAGAGACTGTGGGAGGACAGAAACTCCCACAGCCGCTAGAGCCTGGAGAACACAGGGGATTCGGGAGGACACAGGATCTGGAAGGCACTCCAGTGTTTCCCTATCCCTTTCCCTCGGTTCCCGCCTCTCCCTCATTTACCTTCTTTTTCTCTCTCCTCTCCTCGATGTGCTGTCCCTGCGGTGACTCCAGGAGACTGGCAGGGCGGAGGAAGAGGGAGGAGGAGAGGAGGAAGGAGGAGGAGGAGCGGGGGCACAAGAGGCGGCTCAAGGCGGCGGGGGAGAAGGAGTGGATGCGCTGTGTGCTGGGCCACATGCGCTCGCTGTGCCGCTACCACAGCCCGCAGGTGTGTTAAGTTGGTTATGGCAGGTTGAGATGCTACAGCCAGGCTGGGTGTGGCAGTTGAAATGTCTAACGAGTTGACTCAAAGCGACTGGATGTGCTGTGTGCTGGTGCACATGTGCCCACTGTGCCGCCCCTACCACAGCCAACCAGTGTGTTAGTCTGGCACAGGAGGTGGCATGCTGGCCTGCGATCATATGCATTACATGATTCTCATTCCTATTCTCTGTCCCCCTCGACCTCAAGGTTAGCTCCCTGCACCTCCCTGCACCTCACTGCACCCCCCTTCAGCTCAACATTACCTCCCTGCACCTCTTTGCACCTCCCGGCACCACCAGGTGTGGCGAATGCTGCCAGCCATCGAGGCGCGAGTCTTCCCACAGGTGAACGACCCAGTCATCCACGACACTCTCATGTCCGCCCTGCTCTGCCCCTAGCCGCTGCTGCTCTGCTCGTGGGGGTTTCTACTCTGCCGGTTCCTGCTACTCTGCCGGTTCCTGCTACTCTGCCGGTTCCCGCTACTCTGTCAGTTCCTGCTCCTCTGTCCCTAGGGGCGGCTCTGCCCATAGCTGCTTCTCTGGACCGGACCTATTACCCATGCCTGTATGCCCCTCCCATGTCTCTCTCAGCATCCATTAGAAAGGTGTGTGCCTCATCTGCACATGTGCACTGCCTGTAGCTGCTGTTGGCTCACTAGGGGCTGATGTTCATGATCTGCTGCATTGGTTGCTGGTTGCGTAGTCTTCTGTTACACTCAGCGGTCCTCACTTGTGTTCACAATGCATTGGAAAAGGATTGCAATGGCAACTGGTGGTGCGTGCTGCTTCGCGTAAAGTATGTGAATGTTGTTGGAAACAAATAACTTAAACGCTTCTGAAGTATCGAAGTATCGACACGAAACGGAGCAGACTACAGCGAAGAAACACACGAGTCAACAAAAGCAACCGCTGGAGCTTACGCGAAGGCCAAAGGTCGCTGACCTTTGACTCGACGAAAAGTACAGTGCGACAGCAAGGACACATAACTGACTCGATACTGAGCAGTTACCCGAGTCGGCACTGTATCGAACCGCAACAGCAAAAACAGTTAAAATAAAACTCATCATATTCCTTTGTAATCATATAAAAAGCTTGTATCTCTTTGCTATTAATTAACTTATCTTGTTCTCACACACTAGTACAAGGTGGTTCAGCAACTCTGATATTAAAACGCTTCCGCAACTACAACATTCCTATTTCAACCTAGATCTTAGCCTTGAAAGATCCTAAGGGCTTTTCTCAGCCCAACAGGGTATGAGAGCAAACAGGGCAAGATCCATTTCCAAAATTTCTACGACAACGCAAGACATGGCAACACAGAAGGAGAGGAGCTCCTCTAACGGATCACTCAGCACTACTCCTACTCCACCTCCAGCCTCTGGCCTGCAGACAGAGGAAGGCACAGCAACAAGACCAGCTGCGGAGTCGACCGAAACTCCCGGGAACCAAGTAGCAGGCTTCGACCCAAACATGATGGAGAAGTTCTTCTCCTTCATGTCCTTCTACGAGCAACACCAGCAAGCAGCTCCTGCACAATCAAACAACAGCGACAACAACAACAGAGCAACACCGATGAGCCTTGACGGTTCATCCTATGCGCGCGGAAATCAGCAGCAACCCACCTTTGCTCCGTACGAGCCTCAACGTGGCCCCATCAGCTTTGCGCCACAACCGCAGTCTTCACCTGGACAAGAGAAGACATTGGACGGCAACTCCGCCGAAGTGGCATACGACCACCTGAAGAGCCTATATCAAGCAACAGACGGTGTTAATCAAAGTCGTCTCATGGCACAGCTGACAACTGTGGAAATGAAACCCGGCGAAAAGGGAATGGCGTATATCAGCCGTTGTCGCGGATTGCGCGACAAACTCCTTCGATGCGGAGGAGCAATATCCGAAGAAGCCTTCGTAACAGTCATCATCGCCGGCCTCGGTCCTCATTGGCGCTCCACTCGAGCACTCCTTCGAGCTCACGGGAAAATCTCTGAAGCAGCACTGTGCGCCGAAATTCACGCTGAATAGCAGGATATGGATCTGCACGAAGAAAGACACAAGAAGAAAGCGTCAGCACCAGAATTCGCTTTTCACACTCAACGTCGCTACAACAGCAAGAACAACCGACAAGTACAACGTCCCACCGTTTTGTCATCTTAGCAAGACGTCCGGACATCCACGCACACACTGCCCGAATCAGCAGCAGTCGACGACGGCACAACGTCAACTTCGGCCTTCAAGAAGTCAAGTAGCTTCTACACAAGCGCATCCCATCAATCAAGTGCAGACTTCAACATCTCCAACGACAAAACCTGCACAAGGAACAAGAAACATCGTGAGCTGCATGACAAGAACGACAGACTCCTGCATCACCAGATCACCACCCCACTACTCACAAGAAGAACAACTCGATGAGCGCACTCCTCGCCGCGAATCACTGGAGCCCAACCCAACGTATGCAGCCATCGCCCAGAGCGAGCCGTCCGGAAAAGACACTTGGTTCTTGGACAGTTGCTACGGACAGCACATGTGCTCCTCAGGTCACTTCGTTCAACAAGAACATCAACTTCAGAGCGAAGTTGTAATCACCGTCGCCAACAACCAGAATCTGCACACACGACGACAAGGGATCGTACAACTTCATTCTCGAGAAACTAACATCATTCTACAAATGTCAAAAGTATTGATTGCAGAAGGACTCTGCTACAACTTACTCAGCGTTAGCCAACTGGTGGCAAAAGGCATTCATCTCGAAGCAGACAGCACCACTCAGGAGTTCAAGCTATTCCACGGAAAGGGCGGACTCTACATCGGCAGGGCAGTCTTAAAAAACAACGTCTTCGTTCTTGACTTCGTCCCGGACCAAGGTACCGCCGACAGCGACGCCATCGTCAACTTCGCTTCTTGGACACATCCACCCGACCTCGATCCCGACTTCAGTCCTGGAGGATTTTGGTATTCACATACCATACCTGAAGCAGAAAGAACAAGGGCATTAGCAACAATCCGGCAAGAAAAGACAACATCGACATCAGCAGCAGCAACAACATCAACAGCAGCGGAGACAACTTCGACAGGAGCAGCAACACTTACGGCACCAATCGCGAGCTCTTCAACGGCACAAGTTCTCATCGACGACACTCCACTTACTCCTGCGCAGCAGTTAGCTCCCACTCCACGCGAAGTTCACAGAAGCGCCAACTTCACCGCGTGATTTTACTCCAACTCCGACCTGTACAGGCGCTCACCCGGACATCGTGCAAGCGAATCACAGTGGCACGAACGATTAGGTCATCCAAGCAACACCACGTTGAACACAATCAAGGCGGCTATAATCGACAAAGACTCACTCCTACCCGACGGCAGAGAACTCCAACGAGCTCGAGGCACATGCTTTACGTGCCCCGAAGCCGACTTACCTCATCAACAATTTGTCCCTCCCCACAATCCAAGCACGCCAGCCTACGCACCACTTGAGAAAGTATACAGCGACATCCTGTATACTCGTGAACAAGGACAAGGAGCATATAACTACGTGATTACTTTCATCGACGCCGCCACCCGTTATGTCTGGCATCTCAATCTCCCAAGTCGCGACATGGCTTTCGAAGCCTTCGTCGCCTGGCTACGTGTGGCAGAACGAGAATCGGAAGCAAAGCTGAAAAGCTTCCAGTCAGACGGAGGAGGGGAATAACAATCACAAAGGTTCAGGCAATACCTCGCAGAACGAGGCATCAAGCGACTCATCTCGCTTCCCTACGCCCATCAACAGCAAGGCGTGGCAGAGCGGATGAACAGAACTCTCCAGAACACCATGCGCAAACTGTTGTGTGGCATGCGACTGCCCAGCCACCAGTGGCCTGAGGCAATGGACCACGCTGTAATGCTGCACAACTTGCTCTCGTCATCGTCACAACCGAACAACGCATCACCGCACCTGCTGTGGACCGGAAAACTGGGCGATACAAAAATGTTACGAGTCTTTGGGTGCATGGTACAGTACCGACCGCACACTGCAAGAGCCGGAAGATTTTCACAACGCGCACAGTGGGGGCTACACCTGGGCATCGAAAAGCATTACAACGCATCGAAGATTTTTTACGTCCACTCAAAGGAAACAGTAGCAGCACGTGATGTCATCTTCTACGAGCGACTCACACTTCAAACATACCTGGACAACCTGGCAGCACATCGAGACCTCACGGGCGGCTTCCGTGGCAACCGAGCCTTCGCTTCAGCAGCAGACGAAGCTGACTGGGACGAGCAGAACGTGGACAGAGCTTCGGAAGAAGCCGGACCTCTCCCGTATTGCTCCGTGCCCATCCCGATGGATGACGAAAACCCTTGCGAAAGTGTCAACGCCGAAACCTACTTCGACTTCGCCGACACCGGTTACGTTACACCCTAACCAGTTGACACCAACGTCTCCGAACGCATAGGACCAAATTTCTTACCGGATCCAGAAGCAGGAGATGAAGCAGCTTATCCCGAAGACGCAAATCTCCCCCGCTACACACAAAGTGGACTGGAGATACTGGGACTCGTCACCACTGTCCACGGAGTAGCACCGACTAAGGAGCCTGCCATATTCAGCAGGCTCTGGGGGGGGAACACAAAGAAAAATGGCGTGAAGCCATGGACAGAGAGTTAAAGGCGCTGCAAGAACGCAACACCTGGAAAGTTGTGCCTATCGGAGTGGCACGCAACAAGACTATTCTCACGGGAAAATGGGTTTTCCGCGTGAAAACAAAAGCCGACGGAACAATCGACAAATTCAAAGCACGCTGGGTCATGCGTGGCTTCGACCAAGAGCAAGGACGAGACTTCACGGAAACATTTGCACCAGTTAGCCGACATACCTTACTGCGGATTCTCCTCGCGATAGCCGCCATGAACCGGAAGAAGCTTCGGTAAATCGATGTCGCCAACGCCTTTCTCTACGCCCCTGTCGATGCTGAGATCTTCGTCAAACTCCCACACGGATCTAACGCAGACCCCAACCAAGTCTGTCAGCTGGAAAAGTCACTGCACGGCATCAAACAAGCCCCGAGACTGTGGCAGCAGCATCTCCACGCCCGCCTAATCCACATCGGATTCCTCCAACTACCGCAAGACCAAGGGATGTACGAAGGGTACTGACTATATCCTACTCATCGTCTACGTGGACGACCTCCTCTACATAGGCTCTACCGACGAGACAACAACTTGGTTTGAAGGGGAGCTGCAGCAGGACCTCACACTCACCGTCACAACTACCGTGACACAGTACCTGGGACTGAACATTCAAGACGACGACAATGCAATCTACCTCAGCGCCGAAAAATACACTGACACTATCGCTAAACGTTTCGGACTCACTCCAACCGGCATCTCCACACCATATCGCTACACCGACGGAAATCGCAAAGCTCTCGCCCTACTCAAACCTGCCGGCATTCGTGACTACCAACAAAAGTTATGCAGCCTACTCTTTGCAGCCGTTACTTGCCGACCGGATCTATCCTACTCAGCTAGTCAACTCGCCACCTACCTTAAGAAGCCTGAAGCAGAACACATGCTGGAACTCGACCGTGCACTTCACTATCTCGTCAGTACCCCGACGATCGGACTAACCTACCACAAGACCGGAACTACGACACCTAAGTTAATCGGCTACGTAGACGCCGATCACGCTGGAGACTCCGACAACAGATGATCTCGAGCTGGCTACATCTACAGACTCGAACCTATCGGCCCCATCTCATGACAGTCGAACAAGCAATAGCTAATCGCTCTCTCCTCAGCAGAAGCAGAATATATCGCACTCTGCTCAGCCACAAAGGAAGGGCTATATCTTCGCGAATTACTGGAAGAAGCAAAATTGGCTCAATTACCCAGCTTCTCCCTCTTCTGCGACAACCAATCGGCTATTGGCATAGCGAACAAAAATGGGTTTGCGAATCGAACGAAGCACATCGCCCTCCGGTACTTCTTTGTAAAAGATGAAATCGAGAAGGGAAGACTCGAACTATCCTACTGTCCCACATCCGAGATGGCAGCCGATTACTTGACCAAGAAACTCGGAAAACAGAAGTTCGAGTACTGCATGCTGCTGATTGGACAAATACACGTCATCAGCAGCGACACTCCAGAAGCGAAGGGGAGTGTTGGAAACAAATAACTTAAACGCTTCTGAAGTATCAAAGTATCGACATGAAACGGAGCAGACTACAGCGAAGAAACACACGAGTCAACAAAAGCAACCGCTGAAGGTTACGCGAAGGCCAAAGGTCGCTGACCTTTGACTCGACGAAAAGTACAGTGCGACAGCAAGGACACATAATTGACTCGATACTGAGCAGTTACCCGAGTCGGCACTGTATCGAACCGCAACAGCAAAAACAGTTAAAATAAAACTATTCATATTCCTTTGTAATCATATAAAAAGCTTGTATCTCTTTGCTATTAATTAACTTATCTTGTTCTCACACACTGGTACAAGGTGGTTCAGCAACTCTGATATTAAAACGCTTCCGCAACTACAATATTCCTACTTCAACCTAGATCTTAGCCTTGAAAGATCCTAAGGGCTTTTCTCAGCCCAACAAATGTGATAACGAAATTGCTACAACTCTACCAATCATGCATCCTGACCTAGGCAAGAACTCTAAAACCTAACCTAGCTTATAGCAACAACAGTAACTACCGTAGGAACATGCAAGGGGCAGTGCTAGTAGCTTGTACGATCTGCCCCTTGCGAATCAAGGAACGGCAACAGGAATGGTTCACTGCATACCCAGGTATCTTAAACACCAACATACCCAACATTCACCCATGGCAGCTACTGCAGACTGAAACTTCCAACTTAAGCACCAATTCAACCTCCACTCCACGCTGTACAGTGCAACGCAACCACCGTATCACAACGGTTGGGTCCAGCCTTGATTGTCTCGCAAGCGTCTGTCAGTTGGGTACGAGAACGCAGTAAATGACATGCCCCTTGACATACTTGCCGTTGAACAGCTTCTTGGTGTCCACCTGCGCCCAAAACAGCTGCTGTGCTCCCGGGCTGCTCACCGCTGTTGGGCTGAGGAATGGCCCTTAGGATCTTTCAAGGCTAAGTTCTAGTCGAAGTAGGAATGTTGTAGGTTGCGGAAGCGTTAACATCAGAGTTACTGAACAACCTTATACTGGTATGTGAGAACAAGATAAGTTAATAATAGCAGAGAGATACAGGCTTTTGATATGATTACAAGGGAATATGAAAAGTTCTACTTTAGCTGTTTTTGCTGTTGCGGTTCGATACAGTGCCGACTCGGGTAACTGCTCAGTATCAAGTCAGTTATGTGTCCTTGCTGTCGCACTGTACTTTTCGTCGAGTCAACGGTCACCGACCTTTGACCTTCGCGTAACCTCCAGCGGTTGCTTTTGTTGACTCGTGTGTTTCTTTGCTGTAGTCTGCTCCGTTTCGTGTCGATACTTCGATACTTCAGAAGCGTTCAAGTTATTTGATTCCAACACTCCCCTTCGCTTCTGGAGTGTCGCTGCTGATGACGTGTCTTTGTCCAGTCAGCAGCATGCAGTACTCGAACTTCTGTTTTCCGAGTTTCTTGGTCAAGTAATCGGCTGCCATCTCGGATGTGGGACAGTAGGATAGTTCGAGTCTTCCCTTCTCGATTTCATATTTTACGAAGAAGTACTGGAGGGCGATGTGCTTCGTTCGATTCGCGAACCCATTTTTGTTCGCTATGCGAATAGCCGATTGGTTGTCGCAGAAGAGGGAGAAGCTGGGTAAATGAGCCAGTTTTTCTTCCTCCAGCAATTCGCGAAGATATAGCCCTTCCTTGGTGGCTGAGCAGAGTGCGATATATTCTGCTTCTGCTGAGGAGAGAGCGATTAGCTATTGCTTGTTCGACTGCCATGAGATGGGGCCGATAGGTTCGAGTCTGTAGATGTAGCCAGCTCGAGATCGTCTGTTGTCGGAGTCTCCAGCGTGATCGGCGTCGACGTAGCCGATTAACTTAGGTGTCGTAGTTCCGGTCTTGTGGTAGGTTAGTCCGATCGTCGGGGTACTAACGAGATAGTGAAGTGCACGGTCGAGTTCCAGCATGTGTTCTGCTTCAGGCTTCTTAAGGTAGGTGGCGAGTTGACTAGCTGAGTAGGATAGATCCGGTCGGCAGGTAACGGCTGCAAAGGTCGGCAGGTCGGCAGGTAATGTTGGCAGGCTCCTTAGGCGGTGCTGCAACGTGGACATCGGTGACAAGTCCCAGTATCTGCAGTCCACTCTGTGTGTAGCGGGGGAGATTTGCGTCCTCAGGATAAGCTGCTTCATCTCCCGTTTCTGGATCCGGGAGGAAATTGGGTCCTATGCGTTCAGAGATGTTGGTGTCGTCCGGTTGGGGTGTAACGTAACCGGTGTCGGCGAAGTCGAAGTAGGTTTCGGCGTTGACACGTTCGCGAGGGTTGTCGTCGTCCATGGGGATGTTCACGGAGCAATACGGGAGAGGTCCGGCTTCTTCCGAAGCTCCGTCCACGTTCTGCTCGTCCCAGTCAGCTTCGTCTGCTGCTGAAGCGAAGGCTCGGTTGCCACGGAAGCCGCCCGTGAGGTCTCGATGTGCTGCCGGGTTGTCCAGGTACGTTTGAAGTGTGAGTCGCTCGTAGAAAATGACATCACGTGCTGCTACTGTTTCCTTCGAGTGGATGTAAAAAATCTTCCATGCGTTGTAGTGCTTTTCGATGCCCAGGTGTAGCCCCCACTGTGCGCGTTGTGAAAATCTTCCGGCTCTTGCAGTGTGCGGTCGGTACTGTACCATGCACCCAAAGACTCGTAACATTTTTGTGTTGCCCAATTTTCCTGTCCACAGCAGGTGCAGTGATGCGTTGTTCGGGAGCGATGATGACGAAAGCAAGTTGTGCAGCATGACAGCGTGGTCCATCGCCTCAGGCCACTGGTGACTGGGCAGTCGCATGCCACGCAACAATTTGCGCATGGTGTTCTGGAGAGTTCTGTTCATCCGCTCTGCCACGCCTTGCTGTTGATGGGCGTAGGGAAGCGAGATGAGTCGCTTGATGCCTCGTTCTGCGAGGTATTGTCTGAACCTTTGTGACTGATATTCCCCTCCTCCGTCTGGCTGGAAGCTTTTCAGCTTTGCTCCCAATTCTTGTTCTGCCACAGGTAGCCAGGCGACGAAGGCTTCGAAAGCCATGTCGCGACTTGGGAGATTGAGATGCCAGACATAACGAGTGGCGGCGTCGATGAAAGTAATCACGTAGTTATATGCTCCTTGTCCTTGTTCACGAGTATACAGGATGTCGCTGTATACTTTCTCCAGTGGTGCGTAAGTTGGTGCGCTTGGATTGCGGTGAGAGATAAATGGTTGATGAGGTAAGTCGGCTTTGGGGCAGGTAAAGCATGTGCCTCGGACTCGTTGGATTTCTTTGCCGTCAGGTAGAAGGAGTGAGTCTTTGTCGAGTACAGCTGCCTTGATCGTGTTATTTAACGTGGTGTTGCTTGGATGACCTAATCGTTCGTGCCACAGTGATTCACTTGCACGATGTCCGGGTGAGCGCCTGTACAGGTCAGAGTTGGAGTAAAATCCCGCGGTGAAGTTGGCGCTTCTGTGAACTTCGCGTGGAGTGGGAGTTAACTGCTGTGCAGGAGTCGGTGGAGTGTCGTTGATGAGAACTGGTGCCGTCGAAGAACCCGCGATTGGTGCCGTAGGTGTTGCTGCTGTTGCTGATGTTGTCTCTGCTGCTGTTGTTGTTTCTTCTTGTCGGATTGTTGCTAATGCCCTTGTCCTTTCTGCTTCAGGTATGGTATGTGAATACCAGAATCCTCCAGGACTGAAGTCGGGGTCGAGATCGGGTGGATGTGTCCAAGAAGTGAAGTTGACGATGGCGTCGCTATCGGCGATTCCTTGGTCCGGAACGAAGTCAAGAACAAAGACGTTATTCTTCAAGACTGCCTTTCCAATGTAGAGTCCGCCCTTTCCGTGAAATAACTTGAACTCCTGAGTGGTGCTGTCTGCTTCGAGATGAATGCCTTTCGCCATCAGTTGGCTGACGCTGAGTAAGTTGTAGCAGAGTCCTTCTGCAATCAATACTTTTGACATTTGTAGAATGACGTTAGTGTCTCGAGACTGTAGTTGTACGATCCCTTGTCGTCGTGTGTGTAGATTCTGGTTGTTGGCGACGGTGATTACAACTTCGCGCTGAAGTTGATGTTCTTGTTGAACGAAGCGACCCGAGGAGCACATGTGCTTTCCGCAGCAACTGTCCAAGAACCAAGCGTCTTTCCCGGATGGCTCGCTCTGGGCGATGGCTGCATACGTTGGGTTGGGCTCCAGTGATTTGCGGCGAGGAGTGCTTTCATCGAGCTGTTCTTCTGGTGAGTAGTGGAGTGGTGATCCGGTGATGCAGGAGTCTGACGTTCTTGTCATGCAGCTCACGATATTTCTTGTTCCTTGTGCAGGTTTTGCTTGAGGGCCGAAGTTGACGTTGTGGCGACGTCGACTGCTGCTGATTCGGGCAGTGTGTGCGAGGATGTCCGGACGTCTTCCAGAGGTGACAAAACGGTGGGTCGTATTGTTGAGTCTGACGGTTGTTTTGTCGATTGTTGTTGTTGTAGCGTCGTTGAGTGTGAAACGTGAATTCTGGTGCTGACGCTTTCTTCTTGTGTCTTTCCTCGTGCAGGTCCATATCCTGTTGTTCACCGTGAATTTCGGCGCAGAGTGCTGCTTCGGAGATTTTCCCGTGAGCTCGAAGGAGTGCTCGAGTGGAGCGCCAATGAGGACCGAGGCCGGTGATGATGACTGTTACGAAGGCTTTTTTCGCATATTGCTCCTCCGCGTCGAAGGAGTCTGTCGTGCAGTCCACGACAACGGCTGATATATGCCATTCCCTTTTCGCCGGCATTCATTTCCACCGTTGTCAGCTGTGCCATGAGACAACTTTGATGAACACTGTCTGTTGCTTGATACAGGCTCTTCAGGTGGTCGTACGCCAGCTCGGTGGAGTTGCCATAACCTCGATAAGACCGAATGTTCTGCTGCTCGTTTGGCGTTATGTTTCGAAGAAGTATCGTGTATGCCATCAGCGACTGATACGTATACTGCTGCTTGTCATATTGTGTCCCATGCGTTGGGTATGGCAGGGTTTTGTCGAAGAATCCAAGTATTTGCGCGCCCTCCATCATCAGCTCGAATTCGAATGACCAGGTATAGAAGTCCTTTCCGTCGAAAGGCGTTGATGTCTGCAGTTTTAACACATGTGCGAATTGTGATTGAACTTGAAGTGCGTCCAATGTCTTCTCTTGTCCAGGTGAAGACTGTGGTTGTGGCGCGAAGCTGATGGAGCCACGTTGAGGTTCGTACGGAGCAAAGGTGGGTTGTTGCTGATTTCCGCGCACATACGATGAACGTCAAGGCTCATTGGAGTAGCCCTGTTGTTGTTGTCACTGTTGTTTGATTGCACAGGAGCTGCTTGCTGATGTTGCTCGTAGAAGGACATGAAGGAGAAGAACTTCTCCATCATGTTTGGGTCGAAGCCTGCTGCTTGATTCCCAGGAGTTTCGGTCGACTCCGCAGCTGGTCTTGTTACTGTGCCTTCCTCTGTTTGTAGGCCAGAGGCTGGAGGTGGAGTAGGAGTAGTGCCGAGAGATCCGTTGGAGGAGCTTCTCTCATTCTGTGTTGCCATGTCTTATATTGTCATAGGATTTTTGGAAATCGATCTTGCCTTGTTTGCCATCATACCATGTTGGGCTGAGGAATGGCCCTTAGGATCTCTCAAGGCTAAGATCTAGTCGAAGTAGGAATGTTGTAGTTTGTGGAAGCGTTTTTATCAGAGTTACTGAACCACCTTGTACTGGTATGTGAGAACAAGATAAGTTAATAATAGCAGAGAGATACAGGCTTTTGATATGATTACAAGGGAATATGAAAAGTTCTACTTTAACTGTTTTTGCTGTTGCGGTTCGATACAGTGCCGACTCGGGTAACTGCTCAGTATCGAGTCAGTTATGTGTCCTTGCTGTCGCACGGTACTTTTCGTCGAGTCAAAGGTCAGCGACCTTTGACCTTCGCGTAACCTCCAGCGGTTGCTTTTGTTGACTCGTGTGTTGCTTCGCTGTGGTCTGCTCTGTTTCATGTCGATACTTCGATACTTCAGAAGCGTTGAAGTTACTTGTTTCCAACAACCGCCACACTCGTACCAGGATTCTAGAACTTAATCGCCCGCACACTGTGCTTTACTATGCTCTTCCTCGTCTGCGGTTGGGCAGGGCTTTAAGCTGCGCAAAGCTGTAGAGCCCTGATAGAGTGTGATACTTCACAATTTCCGTGGGACTGACTGTAGAGACATGTGGCCGAAAGGTTGCTTTCGTGAAAGCAAAGTCGGAAGGTGCGAGAAAGGTGAACTCTTTGTACCATGCAGAGAAGCTAGCGTTAGTGAGTTTCTCTGGTGCGGACAGGGAGGGGGGAAGTGAGGTGGGAGGTAGGGGGGAGGAAGGGAGTGAAATCAGGTCAGGTGGCTTCAGGGTGAGTCCTGGATCGCCTCAAGTGAGGTCAGCACTCAAAGCTTAGTGTGAACGATTTGAGATATGGACGCATATACGAAAATACTTAATAAACATTAAAAAAAAAAAAAAAAAAAACAACAACAACAGCAACTTTCCTGAAACATGGCAGCAAGTCCTTTTTCGCAATGAACAACAGCTCTCTCTCTCTCTCTCTCTCTCTCTCTCTCTCTCTCTCTCTCTCTCTCTCTCTCTCTCTCTCTCTCTCTATGTATGTATATGTATATATATATATATCTCTCTCACACACACACACAAAATACACACACACACACATAAAACACACACACACACATATACACACACACATACACACACACACACACATACACACACACGCACATACACACACACACACATACACACTCACCTGTTGGAGGTTGCGTGGGGCGGTTTTGCCCCTGTTAAGGGGAGTGGAGTGTTGGCCCCGCCCTCGCTTGGGCAACGCCTACGACTTGGTCGGATGTACGGGAGTAGCAGCCGACCGTCCACAGTGGGAGAGTTGCTCGACAGGCTTCGTCGAGCTGCAGGGGACCGCTGTGATGTTGCTGTCGACCAGGGAGCTCGACAGCTGCAACTGAATGGTCTGGGCGACGGGTGGGTCATCAACCAGGAGGGGCAGTTCGACCGGGAGGTCTACGGAGCAGTCCGTCGAGCAGCGGTCGACGAGGGGAGCTCGTCGACAACAGCTGACAGTTCTGGTCGACGAAAGGGGTCCATCGACCAGGGGGTAGCTGACGGGAGCTGTGGTCGACCAGGGACACCTGGTGATCGACGAGAGGGACCAGGTGGTCGACCAGAGGCACTTGGGGTTGTCCAGGTCGACCGGGTAACCTGCTCAGCGAGTTCTGCGGAGGGACGCAAACATCGTCGAGGTCGCGATGGCAAAGGCGACTTCGGGTTGGTATCCCGAAGTCGATGTGGCTCGTCAGGCGCAGACAACAGCCGACGGATACACAACGGTGCAAGTCGGGCCAATCGTCTGCGCGCATCTGCGAGCGTGCGCACTGCTGTCTTTTACGGGGCAACGCTCTGCTGCAGCGTTGGCACACTGTCGACCTGCTGTGTTGGCAGGTCGCCTTCCTGCAGTGCTGGCGCGGCTCCTCTACGTAACGCTGGCAGGCGGTTGACCATGATGTGCTGTCGGTTGACCAGGCTAACTGCAGAGTTGCTAGGTGCCTGATGTAGTCATTCTTGTCATTGCTTGTTTAACAATTCTATAATTCCAACTTTTCTAGTGGAACCTCTTGCCAATTTCTCCCGTGATTGTGCAAGCACTAAGGAACTAGGCAAAGCTACGATCACTCATAGTAGTTCGTTCCAACCCCGTAGTCTAGCTCACTACCGTTGTAGAGTCAATCTCCGCAGCCCCCAACCACCAATCGGTGCTGTTTTTGGTGCTCACCTTCGAGTGAGCTGCAGGTTTGCGTGGGGTTGAAGTTTGACTTCGTAAGACTCCACCAATTCGGTGCCACATGGCAACATCAGGAACATTCGAGATTGAAGGAGCATTCGGTGAAATCCGAGTACCGAATTTCACCCCGTTTGAAATGTTACACGAATGTTCGTGACACATCTCGTAGTGACCAGATGTTACATGCGCGACTCGATGTATTGAGTAGCTATAAATATGCTCGCCTTGTTTGCACGTTTCATACTGAAAATCAGAGTTTCCTATACACGGTTCAACTCGACACAAATTCCAGAGAGCATCCTATCCTTCAACCTAGAGCATAGCTTTCACGTTAGAGGCCATAACTTGCTCGATACTTAGGCGATCTATGCAATTGATGGCTCATTGGAAAGCTAAGACAGAGCTCTAGTGACTAGTACAAATCCCAGTTCCTACAGAGTAGAGGAGAGTTTTTTACAACATCACCGACTTCACTAGCGAAACTCGATACGGCTTTCGCCATGATGCTGCAGCTTTGCTTCTTGAGCCTCGAAGCGAGGGTGTTGAGCTCCGCAAGGTACTCCGCCTTGGTCGGCGAAACCATTCTCACCTGAGCCCACGCAGTCACGGACAAGGAGAGCAGCAGCAGACAGAGAACGGTGCACCACGACACGTGCGAGGGCCAATGCTGCTGCGACGAGGCAACCGCCATACTTGTAGTAGGAGACGAGGCAAATGCAAACTACTAATAGTTGTAATATATATTGGCTGTTGTAATATTAGGAATCTATCACTTGCTGTGCGTAGTGGCATAGAAGAGTTGAGCACCTGGAATAAACGGCTTGCTAGACGAGCATGAGAGTCATCATGTGCATCGCAAAGATGAGTAGAGCAACAATCGCCGTGATGAGAAATGTAAGATTTGACTGCTTTTCACTCATTCTTTAGAAGGCGAAGCCGCCGCGGCACATTCTGTCACCGCGATGTGTATCATGAAATCGGTGCAGCTAGTGCCTACGGGAAAAAGGCAACGTCCAAGCTTCCTTCCATGTCTTGTTATTCAAAGCAACAACGCGGCTGCGGCTCGGGAAGGTTGAGTACGTGCAATAGGGTTGGGTTGGGTAACCTCTGCGTGAGAGCGATTGGTGAATCGTAAAATGTTCGTTGGATCAGGCATCATTGTTCTCTTTGTACATCACAATTGTGTGTGAGCATTGGGACATGTCAGCTTTGTGGTGTCGACCCGAAGCGCACCTGATTTGGTACGTCAATCATTGTAGCAGCAGGATCATTTCGAAGCGCATCTACGAAGATTAGCGACGCAAACTCATTGGTTGAAAGCAATTCGTTTTTCGTACTCATGGGATTTCGTGCAGCAACATGTCAACGAAAATACTTGAATCCACAACACTTCACTCTATGAAAGTCAACGCTAAAATAGTAGGTTCAGCAGTGAAGGTCCCGGTAGTTCGCGAAATCATGGCTCGCAAGAAATGACAGTCAATGCAAAGGTACACCTCGTAGTGAACTTGCCTACAAAAACAAAGAAGGACAGGGCCAAACATTCCATGCACGAAAGCATGTGTGTTACGGGTGCAATGGAACGAGATAGCGAGGATTGCACTAGGTGTCAAACGAGTACAAAATATGATCGAAGTCATGAGCGAATACTTATACGTGAAACATGCAAACAGTAACGCGGTGCGTGCGAGCTAGCTAGTGCTATGCTGGCAGCGAGGTTCGGGCTAGTCCCGAAGCGTAGGCCGAAACGGCCGGGCCAGCAGTGCATGGTGAAATAGTGCGCGCGAAGTTGGCGAAGCGCGAACAACGGCTGCTGCTGTACGCGATGTTGGTGGTCGCGGTAAGGAATGTCGAGAAAATTCCTTACACTTACCCCCCCCCCCCCCCCCCCCCCCCCCCCGCCTCAAGAAGCCTCCTCCGCTACGCGAGTGCGTGCATATCACGGAAACCCCAGCTCCTCAGGTACACTTGCAGGGTAGGGTGGTTTTCGATGTTGGCCAGGGGCACCCAGCTGTCTTCAGTTGGCGTGCGGTCCTTCCAACGAACGAGGAACTCGATCCTCTTTATGCCTCTGGGGTGTCGAATCTGATGGCTCTGAATCTTCTCGGGCTCATTGATCGGCTCCGATGCAGGGCGAGTCATGGATGGTAGGCGATGACGAGGCAGTTGACTTGTGGTTGGGATGTAAGGGCGAAGCAGGCTAACGTGGAATGATGGGTTGATGTACTAGTATGTCGGCAAAAGTAAATGGGCTGTGACTGGGGTGATCATGTGGCTGATTTGGAACGGTCCACAGTGTCGCGGTCGAAGTTTCGGTACGATGGGCAGTCTTAAGTTCTGTGTGTCGAGCAGTACGTAGTCTCCTGACTGGTACGTGACTGGGCGGTGCGGGCTCTGGTGCGGGCAGGTTGCAGAATTTTGGCAAATTGTTGTGCACGTGGCGTTGGGTTGTCCGGACTCGGTGTCATGGGCACTGTTGGATTTTGCCCATAGTTAAGGTAGAACGGGGACAGCTGCGTCGTCGCTGATGTGGCGTTGTTGTATGCGAACTCGATCAGCGGCAACTGCTGCTCCCATGTTGTCGGGTCGTCGCACGTGGCGCGGATCAACTGCTCCATGGTTTGGTTTGTCCGCTCCGTTTGACCGTTGGTCTCGGGGTGGTACGACGAGCTGAACTATAGCCTGGTCCCGAACTGCTCCCAAAAGTTCTTCTAGAAGTTGCTGGTAAACTTTGTGTCGCGGTCGCTGATGATTGCGGCTGGTATCCCGTGCAGTCGAACGACGGTTGCGAGAACAGGCGAGCGGTTCCTTTGGCTGAGATCGATTTCCTGCACGCAGCGAAGTGAGCCATTTTCGTCAGTCGGTCAACGACGACCATTACCGCGCCGTTACCCCCAGGGTTCGAAGGTAACCCTATGACAAAATCCATGGTAACCTGTTGCCAGGCGCGCCATGGCAGTGGAATCGGCTGCAACTGACCGGCCTTTCGTTTTCGCGAGCTTTTCATCACCTAACACGTAGGACACGAGCCCACGTGGTGATGTACGTCGGTCAATAGCTCCGGTGAGTAGTAGAACAGCTGCAGTTGCTGTCGCATTTTTTCTACCCCAAAGTGACCCAAGGTAACCCCGTCGTGTGCCTCATACAGTAACAGTTCCCTCAGTAGTGAGTATGCGGGTACCCAAATGCGGTTGGTGCCTGTCTCTACGTAATAGACTCCCTTAGCTTCCGCTAGTTGCTGTGAATTTCCGGTCGTGAAAAATGGGTCGGTGCGATATCCGTGGGTGAATAGGCCTGTTAACAGTGGGTTGGTCTGGGCGAGTAGGATGGCATGGAGTTGGGCGGTAGGGCGGGTGAGTGCGTCAGTGATATTCGATGCTCCTTTTTTGTACATGATGGTGTAGTGGAAGTTGGACTCCAGACAGTCCAACCAGCAAATCTGTCGCGGATAAAGATTCGGTTGGGCGCGAAGGTACTATATGTTATAGTCACAATAGGCTTGAATGTGCCTAAAACGAAAGATAGAGTGCACAGACGAATTTCTGCACAGCGCCTTAAAACGTTGATAGCGTTCTGCTCACAGCTGCAAATGACTTGATTCAAATTGGTTCTGGAGCGTCTTTACGTCGCCTACAATAGGCAATTTAGATTGCACGATTTCATAAAGAATTGACGACACAGTGTTGGTTTGAACGAACGGTAGTATGGCAGCCACTATGGTCTTAGAACACAAATTAGGAAGAGTTACGAGTTGGGAATGACTCCCAGCTCCTACAAACCCCAAGAGCCGAGGTACAGTGATGTGGAACAGTGCCACACTGTCCCCAACCACGAAGGGTCTCGAAAATACCCTCCACAAGGGCCTACACCAAGAGAAATGTTACACTACAAAAAGTAATGCAACTATTCTCACTATCTTAAAGTTTACCCTTTTGGAGAGCTTCGAAATCACTTGAATCTTGAAACCAAGGCTCTGGTTCTTCAAGGTAAATTCTTCCTTGAGTTCTTGGAAGTCTGCTGCACACACCTGCGACACGCCGAACGTTCCACACACGACAAAATAGAAAACGGCACACGACACGCAAACGACGACGTGACACGCGACTAGCGATAACTCGCTATTGACTCGACACAAACATTCAAAATCATGCCTCATCATTCACACACTATTGTAAGCATGAAATATATATTATTTCATGCCCTCATACCATTCCATGCACACACGCATGCACGCACACGGACAACAAGCCGAATGCAAATCGTAGGGTTGCACCAACAAACTCCCCCTCGGATTGTTGGCCTTAGGATCTTGCTCTCTCAGTTCAGAGCCATCCCAGCCAGCTTGCAACACTTCCAATGCTGCTGCTCCACCAGCCTCTTGGTCATCATGTCAGCTGGCTGCCTTGTCGTCTTCACATAATGCAACTCAACCTCACCAGCGGCCACCATGCTCCTCGTCCAATGCCACTTCACCTTCATGTGCTTTGTGAGGCCATGCAACACAGGGTTCTTAGCAAGAGCAATGGCACCCTGGCTGTCACAGTAGAGTGGTGTAGGTCCTTGCTGCTCCTCCCCCAATTCAGCCAACAAACGCCGCTGCCATACAATCTCTCGTACGGCACGAAAGAGTGCCATATACTCGGACTCCACGAAGCTCAATGCTTGATCCACCTGCTTCTTGCTCTCCCAAGCAGTTGGGCCTCCACCAACACAGCAAATGAACCCTCCAACACTTGTCATGCCCTCTGGTTCCGATGCATAAGAAGCAACCGAGAATGCGGTAAGGAACAAACGCCCGGGTTGAACACAATCCGCGCCCTTTTGGCGCCTTTGCGCCGCCGCCGAGTATTGCAGCCCAACGGTCGGTGTTTGGTCATGATACTCGCTATTGACTCGACACACACATTCAAAATCATGCCTCATCATTCACACACTATTGTAAGCATGAAATATATATTATTTCATGCCCTCATACCATTCCATGCACACACGCATGCACGCACACGGACAACAAACCGAATGCAAACCGTAGGGTTGCACCAACACTGTAGTGATCGTTGATCTGTCTGTACTGTCACATCGGCGCCGGTCATGTAACATCGTGTCAAGAATTCTGAACAAGGATGAATGCATTGAAAAGAAAGTTGGTACAAGTACTAACCCTAATTGGGTTGTACCCCACTACAGCCTACACAACTTAAACATTATAATAGTTTGACACACCCCCATAGGCAAAGTGGGGGAGAACAAGGGGTCACAAGACCAGTCAAGAAAAGCAAAGCAAGCTCAGGGTGGATCACAAAGTCACCACACACTCTGAGCATAAGTAAATGGCCACAAGGCCAGTTCACATGCAGAGTTATATAAATCAGAACAAGCAGTACAGTGATCACAACCTAGCAAGTGTGAGCATGCAGGTATGTATACATATACATCACATAACAAGCAAACTCACGCAATGAGCAAGTGAGAAGAAGCAGGCAGAAGGCCTAAAGCAGTATAAAAACGCTGATGATCACCAGACTGAAGTGCCTTGGTGAATATATCAGCAGTTTTGGCCCTAGTGGCCATGTAAGCAAGACGAAGCTGACCACGTTGCTGCAACTCTCGAGCAAGGAAGTAACGCAGAGCGATGTGCTTCGTCCTGTACTCCATTCTGTGCTCCTGATACAAGGCAATCATGGCCTTGTTGTCTACATACCGAACTAGAGGAGAACGAGGCCGCTCTCCCAAGTCAGTTAGCAGGTAGGTGAGCTAGTCTAACTCCTGCGCAGCCATGGCCCCTGCATAGATCTCAGCCTCACAACTGGAACTGAGAATATAAGATGAGCGGGTAGACCGCCAAGAAACAGAGCCGGAGCCAAGGCTGAAAGTGTAACCCTGTGACGACCGCTGCGTAGCCAAGTCGTCAACCCAAGACGCATCCGCGTGTCTAGTGAGGACAACTGGACCCCGTCCTCCAAGCACGAGCCATATGCCCGACGTACTACACAAGTAGCGCAACACCCTCTTAGCGGCCTCCATGTGCTCTGGTCGGTGTCTCTTGGGCGCAACGTTGCGTGCCAGGATGCTAAGAGGGTAGGCAAGGTCAGGTTGAGTGCAGGTCATCAGGTACATGAGGCAGCCCACAAGCTCTGGATATGGGCCACTCGGCTCTACGGACTCGTCCGAAGGTGGAGCTGAGAGCGAGTGGCCGGTAGGCAGAGGAGTGGACTGTGGCGAGGAGAACCAGAAGCCGAAGCACTGAAGGACCTAGTGCACCAAGTGTGACTGAGTCAGGGTGATGGTGCGCCGTGCTCTGTCCCGGGTGATCTGCAAGCCAAAATTGCTGCGCAGGTCACCCAGGTCAGTGCAATTGTGTCTCTTCTGCAGCTCCGACTTCACAAGGGCCATTGCCTCAATGAACGAGTCGACGACGTATACGAGGATGTAGAACGGCGGCAGCGAAGTGTCGGTGCACAGAAGCAGCGACGGGTCAGCAGTCGAAGGAGCAAACCCAAGAGCCGCAAGTGTCATCCTCAGTGTGTTGTGCCACTCACGAGGCGCCTGGCGGAGACCGTAGACTGGCCGCCGGAGGTTGTAAGAAAGCTGTGCTGAAGTCAAGAGAGTGAGGCTCGTAGTCACGCTGAGCGGCAACGTGCAGCAACACCCGAAGAGTGGTGATCTTTAGGGTAGGGGAGAAGGTCTAGAAGAAGTCAACTCCTTGTCGCTGACTAAAGCCTCGTGCAACGTAACGAACCTTGAAGACAGGGAGAGAACGCGGCGGCCGCTTCACCCTGAAAATCCACATGCCATCGACTATGTTCGCCCCAAGAGGGGGAACTGCGTCGACGTAAGTGCCTGTGAACTTCCAGGATGCCATCTCTGCGTCCATGGCTGTCTGCCACTGAGAGGAGTAGGGGCCCATAATCGCCTCTGCGTAAGAGCGCGGGGTCGGGATGTCCAGTGCATCCGGGTCTCCCTCAGGTGCAAGCAGCATGGCCACGAGATGAGGTACAGCAGCTGCAAGACACTCAAAGTCTTCCTGCCTGTCCTCAAGGACGTCCGTGCCAAGAGCGCACTCACCCCCGACAGACGGTGGACAGACAGAATCAGACTCAGCAACAAGACTAGCGGCGTACTCGAGACGAAACGCAGCAGTAAAGTCAACAAGCTCAGCAACTAGGGCAGACATAGCAGAGGACTCAAATGAAGGGTCGGTGACAACAGTGGCTAGAAGACATGTGACAATAGGACTGGCAGCACGAACCAAGTCAGACTTGGGGTCTGGACCATTAGCAATAGAGGACGCAGGAGGAGACGGCAGGGGAACTCTCAGTGGAACAGGGGAAGGACAAAGTGCCATAGGGTGAGTGCCGGGGACAGGGGGAGGACGCCGACGAGGAACATGCCGACCAGTGCGACCAGCGCGAACAGGCGAGGCAGGACAAGACTCAGGCTCACGTCGCTTTGTAAGAGAGTCCGAGTGCTCAGTGTAAGGAGAAGGAGTAGGCAGTGGGGAGTCTAGCTGTAACTGTGGCTGCGACTGGTCAGGCGGTAGACATAGTAGAGGTGGAGTAAGTTCAGTAGAAGACGGGAGACAAAGGACCTGGCAAAGCAGTGGAACGAAAAATGGTCGCCGCCGCACAGTGCCTCCAGCACCAGTACCGTCAAAACCAGCACCCCTATCGTCAGCACCTCCAGCTCCAGGGTCTCCAGCTCCAGCGCCTCCAGCTCCAGGGCCTGCAGCACCACCAGCTCCAGCAGCTCCAGTACCTCTAGTACGAGCACCTCCGGGACCAGCAGCTCCAGCACCTCCAGCGCCTCCAGCACCTCGAGTACCAGCAGCACCACCAGCTCCGGCAGCTCCAGTACCTCCAGCACGAGCACCTCCAGGACCAGCAGCTCCAGCACCTCCGGTACCTCCAGCTCCAGCAGGACCGCCAGCACCTCCAGGACCAGCAGCTCCAGCACCTCCAGCACCTCGAGTACGAGCAACACCACCAGCTCCGGCAACTCCAGTACCTCCAGCACGAGCACCTCCAAGACAAGCAGCTCCAGCACCTCCGGTACCTCCAGCTCCAGCAGGACCGCCAGCACCTCCAGGACCAGCAGCTCCAGCACCTCCAGCACCTCGAGTACCAGCAACACCACCAGCTTCGGCAACTCCAGTACCTCCAGCACGAGCACCTCCAGGACCAGCAGCTCCAGCACCTCCGGTACCTCCTGCTCCTGCAAGACCGCCAGCACCTCCAGGACCAGCAGCTCCAGCGCCTTCAGCTCCAGTGCCTCCAGCGGAAGTGTCTCCAGCAGCAGGCCCCCCAGCTCCATCAGCACCACTCCGAAGGCAGGTGCGCCGAGCCAACCACTTACGCAGCTGCGGTGGAGAGAGAGGCTCCCGCCGTGACGAGGCACTCGCAGGACGTCCAGCAGACAATGCACCTCTAGGCTCAGCACCCCCAGACTTAGTACCCCCAGGCTCCGCACCCTCAAACTCAGCACCCCCAGGCTCCGCACTCCCAGGCTCTGCACGCTCAGGCTTAGCACCCCGAGACACAGCACCCCGAGACGCACCAGAGTCGACAGCTACCTCGACAGGCTCAGCCAAGGGGAGTGGGTCTACCTGAGACACACCTGAGGGGGCAGGACCCTGAGGGGGGAGGGGGACTACCGGAGGGGGACCTGGTGCGAGGAAGAGCGGCGGGGGGGGGGGGAGAGGGGCAGTGCGGTAGGGGAAGAGACGGTAAAAGGAAACCGACTCGTCAAACGTAACGTCCTAAGAGGGCAGGACACGGCGCGTAGTGGGGTGGTAAAACTGCCAGCCAGGCGCATCAGGGGGGGAGCCAAGGAAGACACAAGGAATGGCGCGGGAGGAGAACTTGTCGCGGATGTATCTCGAACAAAGGCACGAGATCCCCATACCCGGATTACCGACGCATCGCCAACCTCCCTCGTCCAACGCAGTGTGGGCGAGGTCTCCGGCAAGGAGACAAAGGGCCAGAGGTTGAGCTGATGCGCAGCGTACCGAACCACAAACGGCCACAGAAAATGGGGAGCAGCCGCATGGATCATGAAGGTTCGAGCGACCTCCATGACTAAGCCAATGCGGCGCTCAGCAACCCCATTCTGCTGCGGAGAGGCTGGAAGCGTGAACGATTGGCGGATGCCCTCCCCACGACAGAAGTCCCGCAAGAGATCAGAGGCAAACTCACCACCTCAGTCAGAGTGCATACGCAAGACAGGTCGGTCCTCGCGGAACCGTTCGCGGAGCTGGAGATGGACTGCGCGGATCCAAGGGACCAAAGTAACATCGGTAACAGTAACCCTCAGCACTAACAGTCAAAGCATACATGGCAGCAAGGATAGCGTCATAGTCAAGAGCAAAGATATCCCCACCCTGCCTAAGCAGCTCTAGCCAGCGGGGGAGCTCAGCCGCGTCGGGAAACTCTGCGCACCAGGCGTCGTCAAGATGGGAGAAACAGCGGTAATGTGTGTTGTCAAACTTATATTCTATAGTCTGTTTAGGCTGTAGTGCGGTAGTTCTTACAGGGTACAACACTTTTAGGTTTCCTATATGTACCCACCTGCTTTCTAGTTCAATCATTCATTCGCTCACATTCTAACATGGTATTCTGAGCAGGTTCCCTAGTGGGAACGTTTTTTTAAGGGCCCACCACTATTTTTTCCTACCCTGCCCGAGGCGCACATCGCGCCTTCCCTGCCGGCCCCTGCTGACGCGCCCCTGCCGGCCCCTACTGACGCGCCCCTGCTGGCGCGCCCCTGCCGGCCCCTACTGGCGCGCCCCTGCCGGCCCCTGCTGACGCGCCCCTGCTGGCGCGCCCCTACCGGCCCCTGCTGACGCGCCCCTGCCGGCTCCTGCTGACGCGCCCCTGCTGACGCGCCCCTGCCGGCCCCTGCTAACGCGCCCCTGCTGGCGCGCCCCTGCCGGCCCCTGCTGACGCGCCCCTACCGGCCCCTGCTGACGCGCCCCTGCTGGCGCGCCCCTGCCGGCCCCTGCTGACGCGCCTCTGCCGACCCCTGCTAACGCGCCCCTGCCGGCCCCTGCTGACGCGCCCCTGGCGGCCCCTGCTGGCGCGGCCCCTGCTAGCGCGCCCCCCTACTGGCGCGGCCCCTGCAGTCGCACCCCCCCCTGCCGTCGCCACCCCTGCTGGCGCGGCCCCTTCTGGCGCGGCCCCTGCTGTCACGGCCCGCCCCTGCACCCGTCTCTGGTAAGCCGAGCCGCGCCGCCCAGCTGAGCCGCGCCGCCCAGCCGAGCCGCGCCGCCCAGCCGAGCCGCTCCGCCCAGCCGAGCCACGCCACCCTACCGAGCCGCACTGCCCTACCGAGCCGCACTGCCTTGCACTGCCCTACTGCCTCTGCTACAGCTGCTCCTACTGCTGCTATGGCTAGTCCTACTGTTCTCACCTTTGATGCTGAGGGACGTGCAGTTGACTTTGACGTGTGGGTTGACCACCTACAGCTCTTTCTTCAGTGTGATTCTAGGGATGGGGTATCCCTTTTCGATCACACGTCCGGTGTTTCTACTGCCCCTGCTGCCACCGCTGACAGTACGGTTCGCTCGCAGTGGACCACTCGTGACGCTGTTGCTCGTCTTGCTGTTCGTAGTCACCTGCCGCCTGCTGAGCGCGCGCACTTTGGCCAGTACAAGACTGGTCAGTCTTTGTACGACGCTGTAGTTGCGCGCTACTCCTCCCTTGCCACTGCTGCCCTCAGCCGCCTCATGCTGCCGTACCTTTTCCCTGACCTTGCTGCCTTTGCCACAGTCGCTGACCTAGTTGCTCACCTTCGCACTAGTGACACCCGCTACCGCACTGCCCTTCCCACTGAGTTCTGTGCCAAGAAACCCCCCCCCATGTACATCACCCTTTACTACCTAGTCACCTGCCTCCCTGACTCCCTTTCTTCAGTGAGGGACCACTTTCTCTCCCTTTGCCCCACCGAGCTGACTGTTGACCTGCTAGAGGAGCGCCTTGCTGCAGCTGAGAAGAGTATCTTAGCTGTAGGTGCTTCTCGCAGCGACCGTCGCACCCCTTTCTTTGAGGGGTGTTCCCCTGTCCCCCTTCTCCCCTCTGTTGCTTCTGCTGCTGCTGTCGACCTCGTTGGCGCTGAGGAGGTCGGGGCTGCGTCTGCCCCTAGTGGGAGACGCCGCAATAGCAAGGGCAAGGGGAGCAGGGGTGGTGGAGGGGGCGGCGGGGGAAGCAGTGGAGGAGGTGGAGGAGGTGGAGGAGGTGGCGGTGGAGGTGGGGGTGGTACCGGGAGTGGGGGCGTCGGTGGCGGCGGTGGAGGTGGTGGCGGCAGTGGCGGAGGTGGTGGAGGCATTGGCAGCGGTGGTGGAGGTGGCGGCGGTGGTGGTGCTGGTCGAGGTGCAGCCGCGCAGCGTGGAGGTCTTGGTGGCAGCCCGCGCCAGCAGCAGCCGCGCTCCCGTGAGACCCCGTCGGTCCAGCAGCTTCGTGAGTGGTACGCTGGGCGTGGGAGGTCTGGGGGTGCAGGTCCCTGCACTTACGTTCTTCGCACCGGCAGTCGTCGTGGGGAGGCGTGTGGGCTGCCACACACTACGCAACGCTGCTTCGGTCGCTTGACTGACGCCTGGCGTGCCCAGTTTCCTGACGCCGTTGAGCTCCCTCGCTGGCATGATCTGCTTCTGCAGAATGTGCCTATCTTTGATCTTGATTTCGATGCTATCCTTGCTGCCATGTATGCTTTTGCTGAGGGTGACTGTTACCTGAGTGTCCCGCCCAACCCGGGCATTGCGGCTGCTGCTCTAGGTGCTAGTGCGTCTGCTGCTACTGGTGCGTCTGCTGCTCCAGGTGCTGGTGCGTCTGCTCTCTCTGGTACTGCACCTACTGAGGCCTTGCAAACTTTCACACTTGACTCTGGTGCTTCGCGCTCTTTCTTTAGAGACAGCACCACACTCACTCCGCTCAGTCGGCCTGTTGCAGTCTGCCTTGCTGACCCCTCTGGGGGCCCAGTCCTTGCACACTCTTCCACGGTTCTACCGTGTCCTGCGGCCCCGTCGGGCTTGCTGTCGGGACTCCACCTCCCCTCGTTCTCTACGAACTTGGTGAGTGGAACAGACCTCCAGGACGCGTGGGTTGACCAGTTCACCCCTGGAGGTCAGCGTGTGACCCACTGCACTTGCTCTCGGACGGGCCACCACCTGGCCACGTTCACCCGTCGGCCAGGGTCGAGTCTGTACACACTGACTACTGCGCCTCCTCCGGTCTCTGCGTCTGGTCAGGTAGCTGCGTCTAGTCAGGTGTTTGCTGCCGCGTCCAGGTGTAGTCCTGCGTCTGCCTCCTGCTCGTGTCATCCTCTGTCGCACGAGACTCTCCTTTGGCACCACCGCCTTGGTCACCCCTCCCTGCCTGGTCTTCAAGGTATGGCCTCTCGTGCCCTTGTCTCGGGTCTACCCCGGTCCCTCCCTCCCCTTCCTCCGGGGCCTGCCCCCACCTGTGTTCCTTGTGTCGAGGGCAGGCAGCGCGCCGCTCCTCACTCCTCCTCGTTCCCTCCGACTGAGGCTCCTCTGCAGACTCTTCACATGGACGTGTGGGGCCCAGCCCGTGGACAGGGTCACGAGCGTTACTTCCTGCTGGTCGTTGACGACTACTCGCGTTACACCACAGTCTTCCCCTTGCGCAGCAAGGGTGAGGTCCCTGAGGTGTTGATCGACTGGATCCGCGGTGCTCGTCGCCAGCTTAGTGAGAGTTTCGGCTCGGACCTTCCTGTTCTGCGTCTGCACTCAGACAGAGGTGGGGAGTTTTCCTCCGACCTCCTAAGGGCCTTCTGTCGTTCGGAGGGCATCCGCCAGACGTTCACGCTTCCGGCCTCCCCGCAGCAAAATGGGATTGCTGAGCGCCGCATTGGCATGGTCATGGACGTCGCTCGTACGTCCATGATCCATGCGGCTGCTCCCCATTTTCTGTGGCCGTTCGCGGTTCAGTACGCTGCGCATCAGATCAACCTTCAGCCTCGTGTCTCCTTGCCGGAGACCACACCTACTCTGCGGTGGACGGGGAAGGTTGGCGATGTGTCCGCGTTCCGTGTCTGGGGATCTCGAGCTTTTGTCCGCGATACTACAGCGGACAAGCTGTCTTCCTGTGCCGTTCCTTGTGTCTTCCTTGGCTTCCCTTCTGACGCACCCGGGTGGCAGTTTTACCACCCCACCTCGCGTCGTGTTTTGTCCTCTCAGGACGTCACATTTGACGAGTCGGTGTCTTACTACCGTCTCTTTCCCTACCGCACTGCCTCTCTCCCCACCCCCCGCTCTTCCTAGCACCAGGTACTCCCCCGGTAGACCCCCTCCCCCCCCAGGGTCCTGCCCCCTCAGGTGTGTCCCAGGTAGACCCTGCTGAGCCAGTCGAGGTAGCTGTCGACTCAGGTGCTACTAGGAGTGCTGAGCCTGCGGGTGCGGGGACTGGGGGTGCCGAGCCTGGGGTTTCTGTGTCTGAGGGTGCGAAGCCTGGGGGTGCTGCGTCCGGGGGTGCTGAGCCTGGACGTGTGGAGCCTGAGGGTACTACGTCTGGAGGTGCTGAGCCTTCGCGTGCTGAGTCTGGCGGTGCTCTAGGGGTCCCGTTGCGGCAGGAGCCCCTCTCTCCACAGCAGCTTCGTGAGTGGTACTCTTGTCGCTGTCGAGGTGCTACTAGGGCTGCTGGTGGTGCTACTGGTGCTGGAGCTGCTGCTGGAGGTGCTGCTGGTGCTGGAGGTGCTGCTAGGGCTGCTGGTGGTGCTGCTGGTGCTGCTGGAGCTGCTGGCGGTGCTGCAGCTGCTGGAGCTGCTGGTGCTGCTGGTGCTGCTGGAGCTACTGGAGGTGCTGGTGCTGCTGGAGCTGCTGGAGGTACTGCTGGTGCTGGAGCTACTGCTGGAGCTGCTGGAGGTGCTGGTGCTGCTGGAGCTGCTGGAGGCGCTGCTGGTGCTGGAGGTGCTGCTAGGGCTGCTGGTGGTGCTGCTGGTGCTGGCGGTGCTGGTGCTGCTAGAGCTGCTGGAGGTGCTCCTGGTGCTGGAGGTGTTGCTGGTGCTGGAGCTGCTGCTGGAGCTGCTGGAGGTGCTGGTGCTGCTGGAGCTGCTGGGGGTGCTGCTGGTGCTGAAGGTGCTGCTGGAGCTGCTGGCGGTGCTACTGGTGCTGGAGGAGCTGCTGGTGCAGGAGCTCCTGGAGCTGCTGGAGGCGCTGCGCAGCCGCGGCCGTACTACGTTCCTCTCCTTCAGCAGGTTCTTGGTTCCCCGCCTTCTCCTGGTCCTCCTCCTCCTTTCCTGCGCCCACCGCCTGTCCAGTCTCAGTCGCAGTTACAGCCGGCCTCTCCACTACCTGGTCCTTCTCCTTACTCTGGACCGACGAGAGGTCTTACGGAGCGTCGTGAGCCTGAGTCGCGTCCTGTGTCGCCTGAGCCTCGTTCTGCGTCGCCTGTCCGTACTGTTCGCGCTGGTCGTGTTTCGCGTTCGCGTCCTCCTCCTGTCCCTGGCACTCACTCTATGACTCTGCGTCCTTCCACTGCTCCACAGCGTGTCCCTCTGCCGTCTCCTCCTGCGTCCTCTCTTCCTGTCGGTCCGGATCCGGAGTCTGACTCCCTTCGTGCTGCTAGTCTGTCAGTCACGCGCTTTCTGGCCACTGCTGTCACTGACCCTTCCTTTGAGTCCACTGCTGCGTCTGCTCTTGTTACTGAGCTCGTTGACTTTGCTGCAGCCTGTCGCCTAGACTACGCCACTAGTCTTGTTGCTGAGTCTGCGTCTTTGTCTGTCTGTCCTCCGTCCGTCGGGGGTGAGTGTGCTCTTGGAACGGACGTCCTTGAGGACAGACAGGAGGACTTTGAGTGCTTTGCCGCTGCTTCACCTCATCTCGTGTCCATGCTGCTTGCCCCTGAGGGAGACCCGGATGCACTAGACATCCCGACACCGCGCTCTTACGCAGAGGCGATAGAGGGTCCCTACTCCTCTCAGTGGCAGGCAGCCATGGACGCCGAGATGGCTTCCTGGAAGTCCACAGGCACCTACGTCGACGAGGTTCCCCCACCTGGGGCGAACATCGTCAGTGGCATGTGGATCTTCAGGGTGAAGCGGCCGCCGGGTTCTCCGCCTGCCTTCAAGGCATGTTACGTTGCACGTGGCTTCAGTCAGCGACAGGGAGTTGAGTTCTTTCAGACCTTCTCCCCTACCCCGAAGATGACCACTCTTCGGGTACTGCTGCACGTTGCTGCTCAGCGTGACTACGAGCTCCACTCGCTTGACTTCAGCACAGCCTTCCTACAGGGCAGCCTGCACGAGGAGATCTGGCTGCGCCGCCCACCTGGCTTCACTGGGTCGTTTCCAGCTGGTACCCAGTGGAGCCTCCGTCTACGGTCAGTCTACGGTCTCCGTCAGGCACCCCGTGAGTGGCACGACACACTCAGGACGACTCTTGCTGTTCTTGGCTTTGCTCCTTCCACTTCTGAGCCTTCTCTGTTTTTACGCACTGACACTACTCTGCCGCCGTTCTACGTTCTCGTGTACGTAGACGACCTCGTCTTTGCTACTGCTGACACTGACGCACTCGCCCATGTGAATTCCGAGCTGCAGGAGAGACACACGTGCACAGACCTTGGGGGGGATGGTTCTTGTCTAGGAACTTGGTGGGATGCGCGGCGCTGTAGCGATTCTCGCTAGTGCGAAGGTGGGTGATGAGGACGTCGACTGTGGCAAAGGCGGACAGCTCGGGAAAAAGGTAGGGTAGTGTAAGGCGGCCGAGAGTAGCAGTGGCAGGGGAGGAGTAACAAGCGACTACAGCGTCGTACACGGCTTTAGCAGTCTTGTGCTGGCCAAAGTGAGCGCGTTCGGCTAACGGTAGGTGGTTGCGAACGGCTAGGCGAGAAGTAGCATCACGGGTAAGCCACTGTGAGCGAGTCGCACTGTCGGCTATGTTGGGAGGGGCGAGAGAGGCTCCAGACATGTGGTCAAACAACGAAATGCTGTCTGTCAGAATATTGAAGGAATGAATGACTGAATTAGCAAGCACGTGGGTACAAGTAGGAAACCTAAAAGTGTTGTACCCTATATGAACTACCCCACTACAGCCTAGACAGACTATATCATATAAGTTTGACACACCCCCATAGGCAAAGTGGGGGAGAACAAGAGGTCACAAGACCGGTCAAGAAAGGCAAAGTAAGCTCAGGGTGGATCACAACGTCACCACGCATTCTGAGCACATGCAAATGGCCACAAGGCCAGTTCACATGCAGAGTTATATAAAGGAGAACAAGCAATACAGTGAACACAACCTAGCAAGTGTAAGCATGCAGGTATATGTATAGAGATCACAGTACAAGCAGAGTCAAGAAGTCAGCAAGTGAGGCACAGTAGGTACAAGGCCTAACACAGTACAGAAACGCTGATGATCACAAGGCTGAAGTGCCTTGGTGAAAACATCAGCAGTGTTGGCCTGAGAGGCCACATAAGCAAGACGAAGCTGGCCACGCCGCTGCAGCTCTCGAGCAAGGAAGTAGCGCAGAGCAATGTGCTTCGTTCTGTGCTCCAGTCTGTGCTCCTGACACAAGGCAAGCATTGCCTTGTTGTCTACGTACAGAACTGGAGGAGAACAAGGCGCCTCTCCCAAGTCGGACAGCAGGTAGGTGAGCCAGCGTAACTCCTGTGCAGCCATGGCCTCAGCATAGATCTCAGCCTCACAACTGGAGCTGAGAACAGAAGACAAGCGGTAGAATGCCAAGAGACAGAGCCGGAGCCAAGGCTGAAGGTGTAACCCTGTGACGACCGCTGCGTAGCCAAGTCGTCCACCCAGGAAGCGTCTGCGTGACCAGTGAGGACAACTCAAGCCCATCCTCCAAGCACGAGCCCCATGCCCGACGTACTGCACAAGTAGCGCAACACCCTCTTTGCAGCATCCCAGTGCACCTTTCGGTGCCTACCGGGAGCGACGTAGCGAGCCAGAAGGCTGAGAGGGTACGCGAGGTCAGGTCGTGTGCAAGTCATCAGGTACATGAGGCAGCCCACAAGCTTTGGATACGGGCCACTCGGCTCTACGGACTCGTCCGAAGGTGGAGCTGAGAGCGAGTGACCGGTAGGCAGAGGAGTGGACTGTCGCGAGGAGTACGTGAAGCCGAAGCGCTAAAGGACCTGCTACACCATGTGTGACTGAGTCAAGGTATTGGTGCACTGTGCTCTGTCCTGGGTGATCCAGAAGCCAAGATAGCTTGTCAGCTCACCCAGGTCTGTGCACGTGTGTCTCTTCTGCAGCTCCAACTTCACGTGGGCGAGTGCCTCAGTGTCAGCAGTAGCAAAGACCAAGTCGTCTACGTACACGAGAACGTAGAACGGCGGCAGAGTGGTGTCGGTGCGTAGAAACAGCGACGGGTCAGCAGTGGAAGGAGCAAAACCAAGAGCAGCAAGAGTCGTCCTCAGTGTGTCGTGCCACTCACGGGGCGCCTGGCGGAGACTGTAGACTGGCCGCTGGAGGCTCCACTGGGTACCAGGAGGAAACGACCCAGTGAAGCCAGGTGGGCGGCGCAGCCAGATCTCCTCGTGCAGGCTGCCCTGTAGGAAGGCTGTGCTGAAGTCAAGCGAGTGTAGCTCGTAGTCACGCTGAGCGGCGATGCGTAGAAGCACCCGAAGAGTGGTCATCTTCGGGGTAAGGGAGAAGTTTTGGAAGAAGTCAACTCCCTGTCGCTGACTGAAGCCTCGAGCAATGTAACGTGCCTTGAAGACAGGCGGAGAACCCGGTGGCCGCTTCACCCTGAAAATCCACATGCCACTGACGATGTTCGCCCCAGGCGGGGGAACCTCGTCGACTTAGGTGCCAGTGGAATTCCACGATGCCATCTCGGCATCCATGACTGCCTGCCACTAAGAGGAGTAAGGACCCTCTATCACCTCTGCGTAAGAGCGCGGGGTCAGGATGTCTCGTGCATCCGCGTCTCCCTCAAGGGCAAGCAGCATGGACACTAGATGAGGCAGAGTAGCGGCAAAGCACTCAAACTCCTCCTGTCTGTCCTCAAGGACGTCCGTGCTAAAAGCACACTCACCCTCGACGGACGGAGGACAGACAGACGAAGACTCAGACTCAGCAACAAGACTAGCGGCGTAGTTTAGACGACAGTGAGCAGCAAAGTCGACAAGCTCAGCAACTAAGGCAGAAGCAGCAATGGACTCAAAGGAAGGGTCAGTGACAATAGTGGCCAGGAGACGCGTGACTGTAGGACTAGCAGTACGAAGGGATTCAGACTCCGGGTCAGCAAGTGCAGGAAGAGAGGACACTGGAGGAGACAGCAGAGGGATACGCTGTGGAGCAGTGGAAGGATGCAGAGTCATAGAGTGAGTGCCGGGGACAGGAGGAGGACGCTGACGTGGAACACGACGACCAGTGCGAACACGGCAAACAGGCGACTCAGGACGAGACTCAGGCGACGCAGGACGAGACTCAGGGGACGCAGGACGAGACTCAGGCTCACGACGCTCCGTAAGTCCTCTAGTCGGTCCAGAGTAAGGAGAAGGACCAGGCAGTGGAGAGGCTGGCTGTAACTGTGACGGTGACTGGACAGGCGGTGGACTCTGTAAAGGAGGAGGAGGACCAGTAGAAGGCGGGAGACCAAGAACCTGCTGAAGGAGCGGAACGTAGTACGGCCGCGGCCGCGCAGCGCCTTCAGAAACAGCAAAGACAGCACCAGTACCCTCTGTCAAACTTATATGCTGTAATCTGTTTAGGCTGTAGTGGGGTAGTTTGTATAGGGTACAACACTTTTAGGTTTCCCATATGTACCCACCTGCTTTCTAGTTCAGTCATTCATTCGCTCACATTCTAACATGGTATTCTGAGCAGGTTCCCTAGTGGGAACGTTTTTTTTTTAAGGGCCCACCACAACCTTTTTTTTTTTCCTGCCCTGCCCGAAGCGCGCATCGCACCCTGCCCGTCGTGGCCCCTTTGGCGCCCATCACGGCCCCTGCTGGACGCGACCCCTACTGCCTGTCGCGGCCCCACTGCCGTCGCGACCCCGCCTGCCGTCGCGGCCCCTACTGCCGACGCGGCCCCTACTACTGTCGCGGCCCTAGCCCGTCGCGGCCCCTACTGCCTGTCGCGGCCCCCACTGCCGTCGCGATCCCGCCTGCCGTCGCGGCCCCTACTGCCGACGCGGCCCCTACTACTGTCGCGGCCCTAGCCCGTCGCGGCCCCTATAGCTGGCGCGGCCCCCTGCTGGCGCGGCCCCTGCTGACGCGGCCCCTGCTGATGCGGCCTCTGCTGACGCGGCCCCCTGCTGACGCGGCCCCTGCTGGCGCGGCCCCTGCTGGCGCGGCCCCTGCTGACGCGGCCCCTACTGATGCGGCCCCACTGCTGACGCGGCCCCCCCTGCTGTCGCGGCCCCCTGCCGTCGCCACCCCTACTGGCGCGGCCCCTGCTGTCACGGCCCGGCCCTGCTGACGCGGCCCGTGCTGACGCGACCCCCTGCTGGCGCGGCCCCTGCTGGCGCGACCCCTGCTGGCGTGGCCCCTGCTGACGTGGCCCCTGCTGTCGGCCCCCCCCCCCCCCCCCCCCCCCCCCCCTGCTGTCGCGGCCCCTGCCGTCGCCGCCTCTACTGGCGCGGCCCCTTCTGTCGCGGCCCCTGCTGACGCGGCCTGTTCTGGCGCGCCCTCAGCTGTCGCGGCCCCTGCTGTCGCGGCCCGGCCCTGCACCCGGCCCTGGTAAGCACCCGCGCCGCCCTGCTGCGCCGCGCCGCCAGTTGCCGAGCCGCGCCGCCCAGCCAAGCCGCACCGCCCAGCCGAGCCGCGCCACCTAGCCGAGCCTCGCCGCCCACTGAGCCGCGCCGCTCTGCCGAGCCGCGCCGCCCTACCGAGCCGCGCCGCCCTACTAAGCCGCACTGCCCTGCACTGCCCTACTGCCTCTGCTGCTACTGCTGCTACTACTGCTACTGCTTCTACTGCTGCTATGGCTAGCCCTACTGTTATCACCTTTGATGCTGAGGGGCGTGCAGTTGACTTTGACGTGTGGGTTGACGACCTGCAGCTCTTTTTTCAGTGTGACTCTAGAGATGGGGTATCTCTTTTCGATCACACGTCCGGTGTCTCTACTGCTCCTGCTGCCACTTCTGACAGTACGGTTCGCTCGCAGTGGACCACTCGTGACGCTGTTGCTCGTCTTGCTGTTCGTAGTCACCTGCCACCTGCTGAGCGAGCGCATTTTGGCCAGTACAAGACTGCTAAGTCTTTGTACGACGCTATAGTTGCGCGCTACTCCTCCCCTGCCACTGCTGCCCTCAGCCGCCTCATGCTTCCGTACCTTTTCCCTGACCTTGCCGCCTTTGCTACAGTCGCTGACCTCGTTGCTCACCTCCGCACTAGTGACGCCCGCTACCGCGCTGCCCTTCCCGCTGAGTTCTGTGCCAAGAACCCCTCCCCCATGTACATCACCCTTTACTACCTAGTCAACCGCCTCCCTGACTCCCTTTCTTCAGTCAGGGACATCTTTCTCTCCCTTTGCCCCACCGAGCTGACTGTCGACCTGCTAGAGGAGCGCCTTGCTGCAGCTGAGAAGAGTATCCTAGCTGTAGGTGCTTCTCGCGGCGACCGTCGCACCCCTTTCTTTGAGGGGTGTTCCCCTGTCCCCCTTCTCCCCTCTGTTGCTTCCGCTGCTGCTATCGACCTCGTTGGCACTGAGGAGGTCGGAGCTGCGTCTGCCCCTAGTGGGAGGCGCCGCAACAGCAAGGACAAGGGGAGCAAGGGTGGTGGAGGGGGCGGCGGGGGCGGCGGTGGAGGCGGTGGAGGAGGCGGAGGGGGTGGCGGTGGAGGTGGGGGTGGTACCGGGAGTGGGGGCTTCAGTGGCGGCGGTGGAGGTGGTGGAGGCAGCGGTGGAGGTGGTGGAGGCAGCGGCAGCGGTTGTGGAGGCAGAGGCAGCGTTGGTGGCGGTGGCGGCAGCGGTGGTGCTGGGCGAGGTGCAGCCGCGCAGCGTGGAGGCTTTGGTGGTAGCCAGCGCCAGCAGCAACCGCGCTCCCGTGAGACCCCGTCGGCCCAGCAGCTTCGTGAGTGGTACGCTGGGTGTGGGAGGTCTGGGGGTGCTGGTCCCTGCACTTACGTTCTTCGCACCGGCAGTCGTCGTGGGGAGGCGTGTGGGCTGCCACACACTACGCAGCGCTGCTTCGGTCGCTTGACTGACGCCTGGCGTGCCCAGTTTCCTGACGCTGTTGAGCTCCCTCGCTGGCATGATCTGCTTATGCAGAATGTGCCTTTCTTTGATCTTGATTTCGATCCTATCCTTGCTGCCATGTATGTTTTGCCTGATAGTGCTGAGGGTGACTGTTACCTGAGTGTCCCGCCCGACCCGGGCATTGCGGCTGCTGCTCTAGGTGCTAGTGCGTCTGCTGCTCCAGGTACTGGTGAGTCTGCTTCTCCAGGTGCTGGTGAGTCCGCTCAGTCGGCCTGTCGCAGTCTCCCTTGCTGACCCCTCTGGGGGCCCAGTCCTTGCGCACTCTTCCACGGTTCTACCGTGTCCTGCGGCCCCGTCGGGCTTGCTGTCGGGACTCCACCTCCCCTCATTCTCTACGAACCTGGTGAGTGGAGCTGGCCTCCAGGATGCGTGGGTTGACCAGTTTGCCCCTAGAGGTCAGCGTGTGACCCACTGCACTTGCTCTCGGACGGGCCGCCACCTGGCCACGTTCACCTGTCGGCCAGGGTCGAGTCTGTACACACTGACTACTGCGCCTCCTCCGGTCTCTGCGTCTAGTCAGGTAGCTGCGTCTAGTCAGGTGTTTGCTGCCGCGTCCAGGTCTAATCCTGCGTCTGCCCCCTGCTCGTGTCGTCCTCTTTCGCATTTGACTCTCCTTTGGCACCACCGCCTTGGTCACCCCTCCCTGCCTCATCTTCGAGGTATGGCCTCCCGTACCCTTGTCTCGGGTCTACCCCGGTCCCTCCCTCCCCTTCCTCCAGGGCCTGCCCCTACCTGTGTTCCCTGTGTCGAGGGCCGGCAGCGCGCCGCTCCTCACTCCTCCACGTTCCCTCCGACTGAGGCTCCTCTGTAGACTCTTCACATGGACGTGTGGGGCCCAGCCCGCGTCCGTGGACAGAGTCACGAGCGTTACTTCCTGCTGGTCGTTGACGACTACTCGCATTACACCACAGTCTTCCCCTTGCGCAGCAAGGGTGAGGTCCCTGAGGTGTTGATCGACTCGCGGTGCTCGTCGCCAGCTCAGCGAGAGTTTCGGCTCGGACCTCCCTGTTCTGCGTCTGCACTCCGACTGAGGTGGTGAGTTTTCCTCCGACCTCCTGAGGGCCTTCTGTCGTGCGGAGGGCTTCCGCCAGACGTTCACGCTTCCGGCCTCTCCACAGCAAAATGGGATTGCTAAGCGCCGCATTGGCATGGTCATGGACGTCGCTCGTACGTCCATGATCCATGCGGCTGCTCCCCATTTTCTGTGGCCGTTCGCGGTTCAGTACGCTGCGCATCAGATCAACCTTCAGCCTCGTGTCTCCTTACCAGAGACCACACCTACTCTGAGGTGGACAGGGAAAGTTGGCGATGCGTCCGTGTTCCGTGTCTGGGGATCTCGAGCTTTTGTCCGCGATACTTCAGCGAACAAGCTGTCCTCCTGTGCCGTTCCCTGTGTCTTCCTTGGCTTCCCTCCTGACGCACCCGGGTGGCAGTTCTACCACCCCACCTCGCGTCGTGTTCTGTCCTCTCAGGACGTCACGTTTGACGAGTCGGTGTCGTACTACCGTCTCTTTCCCTACCGCACTGCCTCTCTCCCCCCCCCGCCGCTCTTCCTAGCACCAAGTACTCCCCCGGTAGACCCCCTCCCCCCCCAGGGTCCTGCCCCCTTAGGTGTGTCCCAGGTAGACCCTGCCGAGCCGGTCGAGGTAGCTGTCGACTCAGGTGCTGCTAGGGGTGCTGAGACTGCGGGTGCAGGGACTGGGGGTGCTGAGCCTGGGCGTGCTGAGCCTGGGGGTGCTGAGCCTGGGCATGTGGAGCCTGAGGGTACTGCGTCTGGAGGTGCTGAGCCTGCGCGTGCTGCGTGTGGAGGTGCTCTAGGTGTCCCGTCGCGACGGGAGCCCCTCTCTCCACAGCAGCTTCGTGAGTAGTACTCTCGGCGCTGTCGAGGTGCTACTGGTGCTGCTGGAGCTGCTGGAGGTGCTGCTGGAGCTGCAGCAGGTGCTGCTGGTGCTGGAGCTGCTGGAGGTGCTACTGGTGCTGGAGGTGCTGCAGGTGCTGGTGCTGCTGGAGCTGCTGGAGGTGCTTCTGGAGGTGCTGCTGGAGCTGCTGGAGGTGCTGCTGGTGCTGGAGGTGCTGCTGGTACTGTAGCTGCTAGAGCAGCTGGAGGTGCTGCTGGTGCTGGAGCTGCTGGAGCTGCTGGAGGTACTACTGGAGCTACTGGCGGTGCTGCTGGTGCTGGAGGTGCTACTGGTGCTGGAGCTGCTAGAGCTGATGGAGGTGCTGCTGGTGCTGGAGCTGCTGGAGGTACTGCTGGAGCTATTGGCGGTGCTGCTAGTGCTGGAGGTGCTACTGGTGCTGGAGCTGCTGAAGGTGCTGCTGGTGCTGGAGCTGCTGGAGCTGCTGGAGGTGCTGCTTGGACTGGAGACCCTTGGGGTGAGGGTACCGGTTCTGTCTCTGCTGTTTCTGGAGGCGCTGCGCGGCCGCGGCCGTACTACGTTCCACTCCTTCAGCAGGTTCTTGGTTCCCCGCCTTCTCCTGGTCCTCCTCCTCCTGGGCTGCCTCATGTACCTGATGACTTGCACTCGACCTGACCTCGCATACCCTCTCAGCCTTTTGGCTCGCTACGTGGCTCCTGGCAGGCACCGAAAGGTGCACTGGGATGCTGCGAAGAGGGTGTTGCGATACTTGTTCAGTACATCGGGCATGGGGCTCGTGCTTGGAGGACGGGCTCGAGTTGTCCTCACTGGTCACGCTGACGCCTCCTGGGTTGACGACTTGGCTACGCAGCGGTCGTCACAGGGTTACACCTTCAGTCTTGGCTCCGGTTCTGTCTCTTGGCGGTCTACCCGCTCTTCTTCTGTTCTCAGCTCCAGTTGTGAGGCTGAGATCTACGCTGGGGCCATGGCTGCACAGGAGCTACGCTGGCTCACCTACCTGCTGACCGACTTGGGAGAGGCGCCTCGTTCTCCTCCACTTCTGTACGTCGACAACAAGGCCATGCTGGCCTTGTGTCAGGAGCACAGACTGGAGCACAGAACGAAGCACATTGCTCTGCGCTACTTCCTTGATCGAGAGTTGCAGCAGCGTGGCCAGCGTCGTCTTGCTTACGTGGCCTCTCAGGCCAACACTGCTGATGTTTTCACCAAGGCACTTCAGCCTTGTGATCATCAGCGTTTCTGTACTGTGTTAGGCCTTGTACCTACTGTGCCTCACTTGCTTTCTTCTTGACTCTGCTTGTACTGTACTCTTATACATATACCTGCATGCTTACACTTGCTAGGTGGTGTTCACTTTATTGTTTGTTCTCCTTTTTATAACTCTGCATGTGGACTGGCCTTGTGGCCATTTGCTTGTGCTCAGACTGCGTGGTGACTTTGTGATCCACCCTGAGCTTGCTTTGCCTTTCTTGACTGGTCTTGTGACCTCTTGTTCTCCCCCACTTTGCCTATGGGGGTGTGTCAAACTTATATGCTGTCATCTGTTTAGGCTGTAGTGGGGTAGTTTGTATAGGGTACAACACTTTTAGGTTTCCCATATGTAACCACCTGCTTTCTAGATCAGTCCTTCATTCGCTTACATTCTAACACCCTCAGCTCCAGGGTCTCCAGCTACAACTCCCACAGCACCACCAGCTCCAGTACCTCCAACAGCTCCAGCTCCAGCAGCACCCCCAGTAGCTACAGCTCCAGCACCTACAGCTCCAACTCATGCAACACCACCAGCCCCACCAGCTCCAGTACCTCCAGTACGAGCACCTCCGGGACCAGCTGCTCCAGCACCTCCAGTACCAGCAGCACCTCCAGCAGCTGCAGCACCAGCAGCTGCAGCACCTACAGCACCTCCAGCAGCACCAGCTCCAGAAGCACCTCTAGCAGCTGCAGCACCAGCAGCACCTCCAGCAGCTCCAGGTCCAGAAGCACCTCCAGCAGCAGGCCCAGTAGAGCCAGCAGCACGACGACAGCGCCGAGCGTACCACTCACGAAGCTGCTGTGGAGAGAGGGGCTCCCGCCGTGACGGGACACCCAAAGGACCTCCAAACTCAGCACGTTCAGGCTCAGCACCCCCAGGCTCAGCAACCCCAGGCTCCACACGCTCAGGCTCAGCACCCCCAGGCTCCGCACCCTCAGACTCAGCAACCCCAGGCTCAGCACCCCCAGGCTCAGCACCCCCAGACTCCACGTTGCACGGCTGCACCTCGACCAGCACCACCGCCGCCGCCACCACCACCACCGCTGCCGCTGCCTCCACCACCTTTGCCGCTGTCTCCACCACCTCCGCCGCTGCCTCCACCACCTCCGCCGCCGCCACTGAAGCCCCCACTCTCGGCACCACCCCCACCTCCACCGCCACCCTCTCCGCCTCCTCCACCGCCTCCGCCGCCGCCCCTGCCGTCCCCTCCACCACCCTTGCTTCCCTTGCCCTTGCTGTTGCGGCGCCTCCCACAAGGGGCAGACGCAGCTCCGACCTCCTCAGTGCCAACAAGGTCGACAGAAGTAGCAGAAGCAACAGAGGGGAGAAGGGGGACAGGGGAACACCCCTCAAAGAAAGGGGTGCGACGGTCGCCGCGAGAAGCACCTACAGCTAAGACACTCTTCTCAGCTGCAGCTAGGCGCTCCTCTAGCAGGTCGACAGTGAGCTCGGTGGGGCAAAGGGAGAGAAAGTGGTCCCTGACTGAAGAAAGGGATTCAGGGAGGTGGGTGACTAGGGAGTAAAGGGTTATGTACATGGGGGGGGGGTTCTTGGCACAGAACTCAGTGGGAAGGGCAGCGCGGTAGCGGGCGTCACTAGTGCGGAGGTGAGCAGTGAGGTCAGCGACTGTGGCAAAGGCGGCAAGGTCAGGGAAAAGGAACGGCAGCATGAGGCGGCTGAGGGCAGCAGTGGCAGGGGAGGAGTAGCGCGCAACTACAGCGTTGTACAAAGACTGAGCAGTCTTGTACTGGCCAAAATGCGCGCGCTCAGCAGGCGGCAGGTGACTACGAACAGCAAGACGAGCAACAGCGTCACGAGTGGTCCACTGCGAGCGAACCGTACTGTCAGAAGTGGCAGCAGGAGCAGTAGAGACACCGGACGTGTGATCGAAAAGGGATACCCCGTCCCTAGAGTCACACTGAAGAAAGAGCTGCAGGTCGTCAACCCACACGTCAAAGTCAACTGCACACCCCTCAGCATCAAAGGTAAGAACGGTAGGGCTAGCCATAGTGGCAGTAGCAGCAGGAGCAGCAGTAGCAGCAGTGGCAGCAGAAGCAGCAGTAGCAGCAGGAGCAGCGTAGGCAGGGCAGTGCGGCTCAGTAGGGCGGTGCGGCTCGGTAGGGCGGCGCGGCTGGGTAGGGCGGCGCGGCTCGGCAGGGCGGCGTGGCTCGGCTGGGCGGCGCGGCTCGGCTGGGCGGCACGGCTCGGCTGGGCGGCGCGGCTCGGCTGGGCGGCGCGGCTCGGCTTGGCGGCGCGGCTCAGCTCCTGGCGGCGCGGCGCGGCAGGGCGGCGCGGGTGCTTACCAGGGGCGGGTGCAGGGCAGGGCCGCAGCTGGCGGTTTAGGTCAGGGCCGCGACCGGGGCGGCAGCAGGGCAGGGCCGCGACAGGGCGGCTGCAGGGCAGGGCCACGACGGGCGGTGAAGGCAGGGCCGCGACTGGGGCGGCAGCAGGGCAGGGCCGCGACGAGCGGCGACGGGCCAGCGACGGGCGGCTACGGGCCGGCGACGGGCGGCAACGGGCCGGGACGGGCCAGCGACGGGCCGGGACGGGCCGGGACGGGCCAGCGACGGGCGGCGAAAGGCAGGGCCGCGACAGGGCGGCTGCAGGGCAGGGCCTCAATGGGAGGCGAAGGCAGGGCCGCGACGAGCGGCGACGGGCCAGCGACGGGCGGCGACGGGCCGGGACGGGCCGGGACGGGCCAGCGACGGGTGGCGAAGGCAGGGCCGCGACGGGCCAGCCTAGGGCAGGGCGCGCGACTGCGTAGGTGAGGCAGGCGCGAGGCGCGCTACGGGCAGGGCAGGAAAAAAAAATCGTAGTGGGCCCTAAAAAAAACGTTCCCACTAGGGAACCTGCTCATAATACCATGTCAGAATATTGAAGGAATGAATGACTGAATTAGCAAGCACATAGGTACAAGTAGGAAACCTAAAAGTGTTGTACCCTATATGAACTACCCCACTACAGCCTAGACAGACTATATCATATATGTTTGACACTGTCTCTAGAATCGCTCAGTAGGTACAGCTGTAAGTCTTCGAGCCATGTATCGAACTGGATCGGACGGCCCTCAGGATCGAATGTGAGAACGTTGAGAGTAGGCATAGCGGGCAGAGCAGGGTGGCGCGTGACAAGCAGGGCAGCACGCAAGCAAGGACGGCGCGATGAGCAGGGCGGCGCGCAAGCGCTAGGGAAGCGTGCAGGGCAGGGCGTGGCGGCGCACGGCTAGGGCAGGGCGGCGCAACTGGCAGGGCAGGGCGGTGCGGCGGCCAGCAGGGCGGCGCGCGGGCAGGGCAGGGCGACACGGCGGCCAGCAGGGCGGCCGAGGGCAGGGCAGGGTGGCGCGGCGCTAGCAGGGCAGCGCGACGGGCAGTGGAGGGCGGTGCGTGACCAACAGGGTGGCGCGACGGGAAGGGCAGGGCAGCGCGCGACCAGCAGGGCGGCGCGCGGGCATGGCAGGGCAGCGCCGCGCGGGCAGAGCGGCGTGACGGCCAGGGCAGAGTAGCGCGTGTTGGTGCAACCCTACGGTGTGCACTCGGCTTGTTGTCCGTGTGCGTGAATGTGTGTGTGTATGGAATGGTATGAGGGCATGGGATAATATATATTTCATGCTTATAATTGTGTGTGAATGTTGAGTCATGATGTCGAGTGTGTGTGTCGAGTCAATAGCGAGTTATCGCTAGACGCGTGTTACGCGGTCGTTTGTGTCTCGCGCGCGGTTTCTATTTTGTCGTGCGCGGTTTCTATTTTGTCCTGTGTCGAACGTTCGGCGTGTCGCAGGTGTGTGCAGCAGACCCATCAAGAACTCAAGGATGAGTTTGTGATGAAGAGCCCGAGCCTTGGTGTCAAGCCTCAAGTGATTTCGAAGCTTGCCAAAAAGGGTACACCTCAAGATATTGAAGATAGTTACATTACTTTGTGTAGTGTAACATTTCACTTGGTGTAGGCCTAGTGAAGGGTAGTTTCGAGACCCTTCGTCGTTGGGGACAGTGTGGCACTGTTCCACATCACTGTACCTCGGCTCTTGGGGTTTGTAGGAGCTGGGAGTCATTCCACACTCGTAACTCTTCCTATCTTGTGTTCTAAGACTATAGTGGCTGCCATAGTACTGTTCGTTCAAACCGACGCTGTGTCGTCAATTCTTTATCAAATCGTGCAATCTAAATTGCTAATTGTAGACGACGTGAAGACGCTCCAGATCCAATTTGAATCAAGTCATTTGCAGCTGTGAGCAGAACGCTATCAACGTTTGAAGCCGCTGTGCAGAAATCCGTCTGTGCTCTCTATCTTTCGTTTTAGGCACATTCAAGCCTATTGTGACTATAACAAGTGGTATCAGAGCCCCTTGGAGCAGTTTCGACAATGTCTGGACCTGAGGAAAGGGGTGGCAGAGGTGCTGGTGGCAGTGGAGAAGCTCAAGCTCAAGACCAACCCCATGATTCAGCCATGGCGCCCATGCAACCAAGTCTTGGCCCACCTAGGGATGAGCCTAGGGTGTTTGGGCTTGACAAGTTCAACGGTGACAACTTTGCTGAATGGTCCTTCAAGATGGAGAACATCTTTGACCACTATGACCTGCTGGAGGTGATGGAAGGAACGGAGAAGCGCCCCGAGAACGACCCGGAGAAGAGCCCGTGGGTGCGGAAGAGCGCACAAGGCTATCTCTTACTTGGGCAAGCGTTGGGGAGCAGTCAGATCCGTCACATCAAGCCATTCCAGCGTGAACCAGAGAAAGGACCAAAGGCATGGGCTGCTCTCAAGGGTGTACATGCTCCTGCAACAGCGGCGGTAGCGGTGGTGTTGGAACGGCAAATGGCGGCACTACGAATTGAAGAAGACGAAGCGGTTGAAGAAGGGGTGCAGAAATTCTTCGACTTGTTGACGCGGCTTGAGGGAGCTGATTTGAACTACAGTGAGCTCCAAAAGAAGACCAAGTTGCTGGCCTTACTCCCAGAGTCATGGTCCTCGCTCATCATCAACCTTAATCGCGACTTGCCCCGCCTCTCGCTTGAAGACGTGAAGCGAGCTATCCTTCAAGAGGATTTCCGCCGCCGTGAGTTGGCGAGTGCGGATGGCGCTGGGGCAGCGAGCATCGGCCGTGGATATGGTCGAGGAAGAGGCAGAGGACGAGGGGGAGGAAGGTTTGGTGGCAGCAACTTCGGCGGAGGCCGCAGGAGTGGCGGTTACGGCAGCGACGACAAGAGCTACGGACGCGGTCGCGGCCGATTCGACGGCGAGTGTCACTATTGCCACAAGAGCGGACACATGTGGCGCGACTGCTACAAACTTCCTGATGGTTGGACCCCTGCTCAAGGCCAAGAGGGTAGAGGAGCAGGAGGAGGGAGAGGACGAGGCCGTGGAGGCCGTGGCGGTTGCGGTGGCGGAGCTGCAAACATGAAGAGCGGAGACAACGACAAGGACCCGAGCGACGATCGATACCCGGGTCTATTCTACTTCGTGTCGACGCAAGTACCGGCTGGTCCAGAGAAGGATGAAGGCTTTGAGGAGCCAGCAGCTGTGGGGAAGGTGACCCTACACCCCCTGGACTATTGGGTGATTGATAGTGGCGCTACCTATAGCATGACACCTCGCCCGGACTTGCTCACCGAACTCGAGCCGTCACCGGTGAAGCATGTCACATCGGCTTTGGGGCAGCGAGCAGAGGTGAAAGGCATGGGCAAGGCCATGTTCAAGGGTGCTGATGGGAAGATGGTGGGCCTCAAGAACGTGCTTTGGGTGCCCAGCCTTGCTGCAAACCTGATTTCCGTGCGGCGGTTGGCAAAGGCCGGCATGGACACGAACTCGAAGGGAGCCAAGACCTACACCGCAAGGCTTGGCGATCGAATTCTTTGGGACCTTCATGAGGACAGGGATGTCTACAACGAGATGTGGCAGATCCCAGTGGTCCCTATGCCTAAGGAGAGGCAAGTGGCAGCAAGCATCAGCACCAAGGATGGAGCGGTCGGTAGCGACGATGGCGCGAACGGTCGCGCTAAGGAGAATGAGCTCAAGAAGAGCAAACCTGGAGGGACCAGCAAGTTCAGTGAACCTAAGGAGAGTGGTGCAGCAACCAAGGAGCAGCAAAAGGGTGAGGAGAACCCAGAGGCAGCAGCGGAGGAGGACTACGGAGAGAGTATGTGGGGCGCTATTGCGAGCGCGGCATTCTCCAATCCAACTTCGGCTACGGGGGAGTGTGATTGGCTCACCTTGCATCGGCGCATGGGGCATGTGGCCCTGCCCATCTTGCAGCAGCTAGTGAAGAATGAGATGGTTGCTGGCATACGTGTGAAGGGGGAGCCCGATGAGGTGCTTGGCTGCCCGACGTGCATTCAAGCCAAGTTCACCCGGTTTCCGTTCCCTAGTTCGGAGGCAACGGCAAAGGCACCGCTTGATGAGGTGGTGATGGACGTGGTGGGCCCCCTGAAGCTTGGAGCTGCTGGAGCTGAGTATTTTCTCACCATTGTCGACGTCTACACCCGCATGACTTGGGTGTACGTGCTGGCCAAGAAGAGCGACGTGGCTGAAACGGTGAAGACCGATTGGTTGCCGATGGTGGAGCGGCAACAAGACCGTCTAGTCAAGTCAATCCGCACCGATCGAGGGGGAGAGTTCCTGAGCAAGGAGTTTGGGTTGTGGCTAAAGAAGAATGGTATTCGGCACTCCCTCACCATGCCATACTCCCCTGCAATGAACGGCATCGCCGAGCGAGCGAACCGCACAATCACGGAGGCGGCACGCGGGTTGCTCATTGAAGCCGGGCTACCCGACTATTTCTGGCCTGATGCGGTGCGGAGCGCGTGTGTGGCCAAGAACAGAGCATTGACTCATGTGGGAGCAGACAAATGGGTGCCCTATGTGGAGTGGCTAGGAAGGAAGCCAAAGGTGGATATGCTTCGGGTGTTCGGGTGCATGTGCATGGCACTCGTGCCTAAGCATCTTCGGCACAACAAGCTTGGTGCCAAGGCGGTGTGGGCCGTGCACTTGGGCATGGCTCAAAACAGCAAGGGATGGCTTCTTTGGGACCCATTCACCAAGAAGTTCTTGGTGAGCAGGGACTGCAAGTTCATGGAGAACTTCATGTACAAGGATTGGAAGGCGGAGAATGAGGCGAAGATAGGCGTGCGGTTTGGGGAGGTGAAGAGTTCCGGTTTGGAGCATGTGGAGCTGCCTTTGGAGCTGAGCAGCGGCAGCACAACCACAAGGCAATCCTCCCTTGTGAATGGGGGAGAGGAGGCCAATGATGCAGAGGAAGAAGAGGAGGAGGTGCAGCAAGTGAGCGAGCGTGCACCGTCACTCCCTTCCCGTACTACGAGTGCTCCACGGATTCGAGCCACACCGCAGCAACGCCAAGGCCTTCAAGTCCCTGCAGCTGAGGAGGAAGGAAGGGGGAAGAGGAGAGTTCAACCCCCTAATAGGCTGACCTATGATGCGCCGGGAAAGCAGGGCAAGACAGCCCTGGCCGGAGCGGCAATGATGGTCGGAGACGACGAGGAGAGTGACTACGAGGAGTGTGCCTTCGCGTTCTTCTCTCCGGTGGAGATGCCGGGAGAACCAGCAACTCTCAAGGAGGCTTTGGAGAGTAGTGATGCTGAGGAGTGGAAGAAGGCCATGGAGAGTGAGCTGAAGAGCATCGAGGAGAATGACACGTTTGAATTGGTGGAGCTACCGGAGGGGCGTACGGCGATAACGTCCAAGTGGCTCTTCAAAATCAAGTCGGATGCCGACGGCAAGATCGAGTGCTATAAGTCTAGGCTTGTAGCCAAGGGGTACCAGCAGAAGGAGAAGGTGGACTTCAAGGAGCTGTTTGCCCCTGTGGTGAAGCCGACGACGCTGCGAACCCTATTCGCGGGAGCCGCCATCAAAGGATGGGTAGTAAAGCAAATGGACATCGTAACGGCATTCCTTAACGGCATCCTTGAGGAGGAGATTTTTATGGCGCAGCCAGAGGGGTTTGATGATGGTAGTGGCAGAGTGTGGAAGCTGAAGAAGGCCCTCTATGGGCTGAAGCAGGCCCCTAGGCAATGGTACATGAAGCTGCGCGAAGTGTTGGAGGGGATCGGCCTCACTCCCTCAACGGCCGATCACTCCTTGTTCATGCTTGGCGAGGGGGAGCAGAGGAGTTTCATGGTGGTTTATGTGGATGACATCCTCATTTTCTCACCCTCTTCTGACCTTGTGAAGGAGGTGATGCTGAAGCTTCAAGACAAGTTCAAGTGCAAGGCCCTTGGTGACGTGAGCTTCTACCTTGGGCTCCACATCGAACGAGACGTGGAGAAGCGGTGCATGCGGGTGCATCAACGAAAGTACCTGGAGGCATTGGCTGCCAACTTTGGGCAGAGTGAAGGCCATGTGGCTACACCCTTTCCCTCTGGGTTCAAGTGTGTGAAGGGACCAGAGGAGGAGAGCGTTGGTGAAGAGGAGAGGCGCCGATTTCACTCGTTGGTGGGCAGCCTCATGTATGCGGCGGTAAACACCCGACCGGACGTCGCGTTTGCTACCGGGCAGCTGGCTAGGGTTGTGCAATGCCCTAATGAGGAGCAGGTAGCAGCTGAAATGGGGGTGGCCAAGTATCTTGGCCAAACACCGACCGTTGGGCTGCAATACTCGGCGGCGGCACAAAGGCGCCAAAAGGGCGCGGATGGTGTTGAACCCGGGCGTTTGTTCCTCACCGCCTACTCGGATGCTTCATATGCATCAGAACCAGAGGACATGACAAGTGTGGGAGGCTTCATATGCTGTGTTGGTGGAGGCCCAACTGCTTGGGAGAGCAAGAAGCAGGTTGACCAAGCTTTGAGCTCGGTGGAGTCCGAGTACATGGCACTCTTCCGTGCCGTACGGGAGATTGTGTGGCAGCGGCGTTTGTTGGCTGAATTGGGGGAGGAGCAGCAAGGACCTACCCCACTGTACTGTGACAGCCAGGGTGCCATTGCTCTTGCTAAGAACCCTGTGTTGCATGGACTCACGAAGCACATGAGGGTGAAGTGGCATTGGACGAGGAGCATGGTAACCGCGGGTGAAGTTGAGTTGCGCTACGTGAAGACCACGGGGCAGCCGGCTGACATGATGACCAAGAGGCTGGTGGAGCAGCAGCATTGGAAGTTCTGCAAGCTGGCTGGGATGGCTCTGAACTGAGAGAGCAACATATCCTAAGGCCAACAATCCGAGGGGGAGTTTGTTGGTGCAACCCTACGGTGTGCACTCGGCTTGTTGTCCGTGTGCGTGAATGTGTGTGTGTATGGAATGGTATGAGGGCATGGGATAATATATATTTCATGCTTATAATTGTGTGTGAATGTTGAGTCATGATGTCGAGTGTGTGTGTCGAGTCAATAGCGAGTTATCGCTAGACGCGTATTACGCGGTCGTTTGTGTCTCGCGCGCGGTTTCTATTTTGTCGTGCGCGGTTTCTATTTTGTCCTGTGTCGAACGTTCGGCGTGTCACAGGTGTGTGCAGCAGACCCATCAAGAACTCAAGGATGAGTTTGTGATGAAGAGCCCGAGCCTTGGTGTCAAGCCTCAAGTGATTTCGAAGCTCGCCAAAAGGGTACACCTCAAGATATTGAAGATAGTTACATTACTTTGTGTAGTGTAACATTTCACTTGGTGTAGGCCTAGTGAAGGGTAGTTTCGAGACCCTTCGTGGTTGGGGACAGTGTGGCACTGTTCCACATCACTGTACCTCGGCTCTTGGGGTTTGTAGGAGCTGGGAGTCATTCCACACTCGTAACTCTTCCTATCTTGTGTTCTAAGACTATAGTGGCTGCCATAGTACCGTTCGTTCAAACCGACGCTGTGTCGTCAATTCTTTATCAAATCGTGCAATCTAAATTGCTAATTGTAGACGACGTGAAGACGCTCCAGATCCAATTTGAATCAAGTCATTTGCAGCTGTGAGCAGAACGCTATCAACGTTTGAAGCCGCTGTGCAGAAATCCGTCTGTGCTCTCTATCTTTCGTTTTAGGCACATTCAAGCCTATTGTGACTATAACAGCGCGTGGCCAGCAGGGCGGCGCGCGGGCAGGAAAGGGGGCAGCGCGCGGGCAGGGCAGGGCAGCGCGACTAGTGGGCCCTAAAAAAACAGTCATGGAACAGGACCTGCTCTGAAACCATGTCAATAATACTGAACGTAGATGAATGCATTGAGAAGAAATTTGGTACAAGTACTAACCCTAATTTGGTTGTACCCTTTATGGGCTACCTAACTACAGCCTATACAACTTAAACATTATAATAGTTTGATACATCACCACACTTTGAACGCATGCACGATCGTTAGCATTTCGCGGTCGTGTATCGGGTAGTTGCGTTCCGGCGGGTGAAGCTTGCGGGACTCGTATGCGATTGGCTGAAGGTCGTTCCCGAAATCCTGCAACAGTACTGCTCCTACGGCGATGTCACTTGCGTCGGTGACGAGCTCGAACGGGCAGTGCGGATCTGCGACGTGAAGTAAGGGCGGCGAGCACGAATTTTCTTGAGGGCCGAGAAGGCAGCTTGCTCTTTCTCCCCCCACGTGTACTCAACCCCCTTCCTCAGCAGGTCGGTCAACGGAGTAGTCAACTTCGCCATGTCGGGGACGAACCGGCGCACGTTGTTGACGAACCCCAAAAAAAATCTGCAGCTCAATCAAATTTGTCGGCGCGTGCCATGCTTGAATCGTCGTGATCTTCTTCGGGTCTATTTCCACTCCGTCGGCTGAAATTATGTGCCCTAAATACTCTAGTCTGTCTTGTAGGAACTCACACTTAGAGGCCTTGGTCAGTGGTCTGTAAATAAAAGCAGGATGTCATCTAAGTAAATGATGACGCACTTATCTAAAAGCGGGCGGAAGGCTTTGCTCATGGTCATTTGAAAAGTGGCGGGGGCATTGGTCAGTCCGAATGGCATGACGGTTTATTCGAAGGATCCGTAGCGTGTTCGGAAAGCTGTTTTCAGGCAGTCGGGTAGGTTGACGCGGATTTGGTGGTAGCCTCCGAGAAGGTCGATTTTCAAGAAAACCCGGCTGTGCGCAGTTGGTCGATCAGTTCGTCGGCTCGCGGGATGGGGTAACGGGACTTGATGTAACGGTAACTCTGTTCAGTTCACGGTAATCTATGCACATGCGAAATCCCCCGTCTTTCTTTGGTGTGAACAGTATCCGTGCTGCGAAGGGTGACGAACTCCGTAATGAACTCCTTTTCGAGTAGGTAATCTTGTTGTTTTCGTAACTCGTCCATTTCAGTTTGGGTCAATCGGAACTGTTGCTATACTGTCAGTTGTGCCCCCGGTTTTAACTCGATTTTGTGGTCGTGCGGTCGCTGTGGTGGCAGTCCTGTCGGTAGATTGTCCGAAAAAATCCCGCTGTACTGCTTCAGCAGCGCTGCCAGGTCATCGGTATGTCGACTAGCAGTTTCTGTAAATCCCCCCCTTTGTCCGCTGCCTCGGCTTCCCGAATGTTGACCGCGTACATGTCAGCTCTTGCCGCTACAGCGCGTTTCATCGTGATTGCGTTGACACGCACCGACGAAGAATCGGGCGAGCCCCAACAAGGTAAGGCGATGTTGTTACTGTTCACTCGCACGGTACAGTCACCTGTCGTCCAGTCAATTCGTGGGTTGTGTCGTCTTAGCCAATCACGGCCGAGTAATATGTCGGTTCCGTCGAGGGTTGTCATAAGCATTTCCTGGCTAAACGTGAAGTTACCCCCGCATCAAATCCGAACTCGGTCCACACGTTCCCGTATCGCCAGTGGCGTGCCGTCGACCAATCTTGCGTCAATCTCAGGTAAACACCTGTCCAATGGCAGTTTCAGCTTCCGTGATGTGGCAGTGTTGATGAGGTTGTGGCTGGCTCCCCCGACTACAAAGATCTTAACTGTGAAGAATGAAACAGGAATGAGAGAAGAGAAGAGTGGAGCGGAAGAGGGGGGTTCACTAGCAAACATTGGGATACATATAGCAAACCCTAAAAGGGTTGTACTCACTATAGAGTACCCCACTGCAGACTAGAGAAACATAATATTCTGACACACCCCCATAGTCAAAGTGGGGTGTAATCAGCACAAGAAGCAAAGCAAAATAAGCTCAGGGTGGATCACAATGTCACCACACATTCTGAGCACAAGCAACAGTTTAAAGCTCACAATTATAAGCCAAGCTAGAGGCTATCACAGAGGGCAAGTGAGGAGGAGGCGGGACTGTAAGAGGAGAGGAGATAGGAGGCGACGGCTGAAGCTGCAGACACACGGGCAACAGGAGTCACACTGGCACAGTGGCTACCGGAACAGCGCCCCGGACTACAGGAGTAACTGGCTCGGCGGCTAACTCTGAGCGGCAGGAGCAACGGACCCACGGGCGACTGGCGCAGCTGGCTACGACTGGGCTACCGGAGCAGCGCCCCGGACTACTGGTGCTGCTGACGACACGAAGACCGCCTCCATTCAACCTCCCCCAACTGTCCCACCCCCCTTTCACACACCCCTTGCTGCACCTCTAACTCTGCTCACACGCCACACCCTAGCACCACTCCGTCAGCTCCCACACACCCACCCCCTAGCACCACTCCATCGGCTCCCACACACCCACCCCCCTCAGCGGCAGCTGCAGCAGTGGGAGACGGAGGAGGAGGAGGAGCAGGGGATTCCACACACCCGCCACCCCCTACTCGCCACCCCCAAACCCTAACACAGGGCAGGGCGGGATGGCGGGTAGGGAGGGTACGGGGGGGGGGGGGGGATGGGGGGGACGCGCGGCCGCCCAGGGCGCCAACACAGGCGGCAGAAGGGGCGACGCCCGCCGCCCCCCCCCCCAGATCGCGGCCCCCCTCAGGTCGCCACGACAGGCGACGGGAAAAGAGGGGCGGGGGGGGCGGAGCGCGGGCCCCGGGTGCGCCGCGACATGGCCGGGTAGGGCCGGGGCAGGGTCGGGGCAGGGCCGGGGCAGGGCAGGGGAAGGACCGGGGCAGGGCCGGGGCAGGGTCCGCGACAGGGGCCGCGGCAAGGCAGGGGCAGGGCCGGGGCAGGGGCCGCGACAGGGGGCCGCGACGGGGGCCGCGACGGGGGCCGCGACGTGGGGCCGCGACGGGGCAGGGTCGGGCGACGGGGCAGGGCCGGGCGACGGGGCAGGGCCGGGGCTAGGTCGTGACGGGGCCGCGACAGGGCCGCGACGGGGTCGCAAATGGGGGGCCACGAAGGGCCGCGACAGGGTCGCGAAGGGGCCACAAAGGGCCGCGACAGGGTCGCTAAGGAGCCACGAAGGGCCGCGACAGGGTCGCTAAGGGGCCACGAAGGGGCCGTTAAGGGGCCGCGAAGGGGCCGCGAAGGGCGCTTCGGGCAGCAGGGCAGTAAAAAAAAAGTTTAAGTGGTGGGCCCGAGGAAGGATCGAAACTAGCTCTGATACCATGTGAAGAATGAAACAGGAATGAGAGAAGAGAAGAGTGGAGCGGAAGAGGGGGGTTCACTAGCAAACATTGGGATACATATAGCAAACCCTAAAAGGGTTGTACTTACTATAGAGTACCCCACTGCAGACTAGAGAAACATAATATTCTGACATTAACTAGATCTGCCCCGATTTTCCCACTTAGCAGTATGGGGCTATCTACCGTGGTACCCTCCTTATTCGACCGGGTGTGGTCGATTCCGTGAACCGGCACAATCACTCGGTGGGGGTCGGTTGGGTCGGGCGAGCGGCGTGACCTGTCAGTAGAGGGCCTGTCTGCTACTGACTCCCAGCATTTCCCTGCTGCTTGGTCTGTTTCTCTGGCTCAGCTTCCCCCTTTCCCTTAGCGTTTTCTGGGCATTCGCTTTTGCGGTGTCCCGGCCGATTGCACGCAAAGCAGTGCCCTTTAAACGGTGCGGCAGCGGCATTCGCGGCAACGACACGTATCGTGGCGAGCTCGTTTGTCCCACGAGATCGATGTCCCTAGTTGCTGCTGCTTCCATAGGACCCCGGTCTCGGTCGGCGGACGAAATCGAGTTTCTCCGCCATAGCGAGAATCTCCTGAAAGTCGGTGACTCTGCGGAGCTAGATTTCCTGGGCAAACTCATGCTTCATGCCGCCAATGTAGCGGTCGATACGCTCACTTTCATGCATGTAGCCCACCTACTCACACAGCGCTAGAAACCCGCTGGTGTAGTCCTGGACGGAACCGAGCTGGCGCCAAGTGCGGAGCTTCTGACGCGCCGCGATCGAAGCCGCAATTGGCTCAAATCGAGCACGCGGACCTGTGCACCACGCGTCCCACGTGTGATATTGGGGCACCTCTACGAAATACGACGGCACTCAGGGTCCGGTTTGTCCTTCCTGTATCGGTAGAGTCGCATAGTCCGTCGTCTTCGTGACGAAAAACACGTTCATGGTGAATAACCACGCCTGAACAGTAGGACCACCCCGTTGACTCGGGTCAAAGCATGGCGGACGCTGCGGCTTCAGCGGCATCGGCGACTGCAGTGTTGACTCGCCGGTCGGCACCGAAATCGTGACGCAGGGTTGGCTTCTGGCCGCATTCGTCGCTTTGGGGTGTGTCGCCCCGTGGTCGTCGTCTCCGTCGTTGTGGACGACGCCATCACTGGCCGCGCTCGCGTGTGGCCCCACACTTCCATGTTGTGATGCTTGTTGTGCGGGTTGTCCCGGTGTGTCTTGTGCTTGCGATTGTGTTTGTTGTGCTCGTGCGACGTCATTTTGCAGGGACGTGCGTTCTGCTGTCAGCGCTGCAATTTCTTCAGAGCTTTCGTGGAGTTGCTGCAGTAGTGCGTCCAAACATTCCTGCGTGAGGCTCGTGTCAAAATAAAATTGTATGTATGTAGGCTGTAGTGGGGTAGCCCATATAGGATACAACACTTCTAAGGTTGCCTACTTGTATTGTCCCCAAACCCTAATGCAGTAATTTTCCTGTTTCCTTATTTTGACATGGCATTAGAGTAGGTTCGTTCCCTAGGGCCCAGCGAACGTTCCGCCCTGCCCGGCCTTGTGATTTTTTTTTCCTGCCCTGCTGCCCAGCGTGCTTCCCTGCCCACGCGCGCCCTGCTGCCCTGCCTGACCGCATGTCGCACCCTGCAGCCCGCGCGTCGCGCTCTGCAGCCCGCGTGTCCCACCCTGCTGCCCCGCGCGTCGCGCCCTGCTGCAGCCCGCGCGTCGCGCCCTACTGCTGCCCAGCGCATCGCACCCTGCAGCCTGCACGTCGCGCCCTGCTGCAACCTACGCGTCGCGCCCTGCTGCCCCCTGCGTCGCGCCCTGCTGCAGCCCACGCGTCGCGCCCCACTGCTGCCCAGTGCGCCGCGCCCTACTGCCCTGCCCAGCGCGCGCCCCGCTGCCCTGTCCAGCGCGTCGCCCTGCCCTTAGGCCCCCGCGCTGCCCTGCCCTTAGGCCCGCGCGCAGTGCTGCCCTGCCCTTAGGCCCGCGCGTCGCCCTGCCCTTAGGCCTGCGCGTCGCCCTGCCCTTAGGCCTGCGCGCTGCCCTGCCCTTAGGCCCGCGCGTCGCCCTGCCCTTAGGCCCGCGCGTCGCCCTGCCCTTAGGCCTGCGTGCTGCCCTGCCCTGCAGCCCGCAACCACGCTGCCCTGCCCTTAGGCCCGCGCGCCACCCTGCCCTGCAGCCCGCGCGCTGCGCTGTCCTACCCTTAGGCCCGCGCGCCGCCCTGCCCTTAGACCCGCGCGCCGCACTGTCCTTAGGCCCGCACACCCTGCCCTGCAGCCCGCGCGCCCCCCCTGCCCTTAGGCCCGCACGCCACCCTGCCCTTAGAACCGCGCTGCCCTGCGCCGTGCGCTGCCTGCGCGCAACTGCCTTAGCTGCTCCACGAGCGACCTGCACGAGAGCACCCAGTTACTCGCGCACTTCCCTAGCTGCTCCTGCGTTGCTGCTACTGTTTGCCACTAACTGTCATGGCCACTACTACTGTCTTATGTCCGCGGCAGCCGAGTGTGCAGGAGTCTCTCTCGCCACAGAAGCTTCGCGAGTGGGCTATCTGGTGGGGCAGTCCCGGTGGCGGAGCTAGCCATGCTCGTCGGCAGCAACCGCTTTTGCCACAGCTGCGTCGTGAGTGGGCTGTCCGGTGGGGTGCTACTACTGGAGGTACCTGTGAATCTACTCCTGCTGGTAGTGCCGCTAGTAGACGCGGAGGTTCTGGGGGTGCACAGCAGCAGCAGCAGCAGCGTCCGCTGGAGACTCTTTCCCCGCAGCAGCTTCGTGAGTGGGCTGTCCGGTGGGGCAGCCCCAGTGGCAGAGGGTTTCGGGGTACTCGTACTGGGGGTATAGAGGCACCTGGTGGCGTAGAGGCCACTAGTCTCGGTACATGTGACTCAGCTAGCGCAGGGGCAGAGCCTGAGGAGGCCTTGCACACTTTTGCCCTAGACTCAGGCGCGTCTCTTTGCTTCTTCCGCGACAGCACCACAGTCACACCGTTCACAGCCCCTGTCTCTGTCACACTGGCCGACCCCTCCGGGGGCCCGGTAGTCGCGCGTGGCGCTACTGTTCTCCCCTGTCCGGCAGCCCCTTCCAGCCTCCTCACAGGTCTCCACCTGCCCTCGTTCGCTAAGAACTTGGTCGCTGCCTCTGTCCTCCAGGACCAGTGGGTCACTGTCACCCAGCCTGGAGGCGAGCTAGTGGCGATCTGTACGGACTCGCGCACCGGTGAGCACCTCGCCACGTTCACTCGGAGGCCTGGGTCCAGCCTGTACACACTGACCACTGAGTCTGCACTGGTAGCTAAGCCAGGTCAAGTAGCTGCATCAGCTGAGGTAGCTGCCTCTTGCTCGTGTTGTCTCCTCACGCACCAGACTCTCCTCTGGCACCACCATCTTGGCCACCCCTCCTTGCCACGCCTTCGTGGCATGCACTCCCGTCTCCTTGTCTCTAGGCTTCCCAGGTCCCTGCCCCCTCTCCCGAGGTCGCTTGCGCCGCCGTGTCTTCCCTGCGTCGAGGGACGGCAACGCTCCACTCCTCACTCCTCCTCGTTTCCTCCGACCACAGCTCCTCTGCATACCCTCCACATGGACGTGTGGGGTCCGGCTCGAGTCCCAGGACAGGGCGGAGAGCGCTACTTCTTGCTGGTTTTAGACGACTACACACGCTACACCACGGTCTTCCCCTTGCAGAGCAAGGCAGAGGTCCGCAGTGTTCTGATCCGCTGGATCCGTGCTGTCCATCGCCAGCTCAGTGCTCGGTTTCAGCAAGACCTCCCAGTCCTGTGACTGCACTCTGACCGAGGTTGTGAGTTCTCCTCCGGTCTCCTCGAGGAGTTCTGTGGTGCTGAGGGCATCCGCCAGACGTTCACGCTTCCAGCCTCTCCACAGCAGAATAGGATTGCAGAGCGCCGCATTGGCTTGGTGATGGAGGTTGCTCGCACCTCCATCGTCCATGTGGCTGCTCCCCATTTTCTGTGGCCGTTTGCGGTCCGATACGCTGCTGAGAAACCTCTGGCCCCGTGACTCCCACCCAGAGACCTCTCCCACTTCGTGGTGGATGGGCGAGGTTGGTGATGCGTCGCCGTTTCAGGTCTGGGGTGCACTTTCGCTTGTTCGCAACCCCCCCACGGGGAAGCTCTCTCCCCGCACTCTTCGCTGCGTCTTATTTTGGCTTCCCTACCGACGCCCCGGGCTGGCAAATTTACCACCCGGGCTCCCGTCGTGTACTCTCCTCCCGGGACGTCACCTTTGACGAGCCTGTCTGTTTCTACCTTCTCCACCCCCACCGCAGTTCCCACGTGCCCCTCCTGCCTCTCGCACTGGTCTTCGACCCCCCCCCCCCCCAAGTAGCCCCCGGTAGCTTCTGAAGAGCTGTCCAGTGGGGCAGCCCTGGTGGTGGAGCTAGCCGTCTTCGAGCGGTAGGTGCTGGGACTACTGGAGCTGGAGGTGCTGGCACTGCTGGAGCTGGAGGTTCTGCTACTAGTGGTACTGGGGTTGCTAGTGCTGGTGGCACTGGTGCACGTCGGCAGGAGACTCTCTCGCTAGAGCAGCTTCGCGATTGGGCTGTCCGGTGAGGCAGCCCTGGTGGTGGAGCTAGCCGTGCTCTTCCTACTAGAGCTGGAGGTGCTGGGACTCCTGGTGCTGCTGGAGGTGCTGGAGGTGCTGCTGCTGTGGGTGCTGTTGTGGGTAGTCCTGGCTCACGTCGCCAGGAGTCTCTCTCGCCGCAGCGGCTTCGCGAGTGGGCTGTCCATTGGGGCAGTCCTGGTGGTGGCGCTGGACGTGCTGGAGCTGCAGGTTCTGGAGGTGCTAGCCTTGGAGGTGCTAGCGCTGGTGTTCCTGGTACTGGAGACACAGGTACTGCTGGAGGTACTGGAGGCGCAGGTGCTGCTGCAGGTTGTGGAGGTGCCAGTGCTGGTGTTCCTGGTACTGGAGACACAGGTGCTGCTGCTGGTAATGGAGGTGGTGCTGACATTGGAGGTACTCCTAGAGGTTTTTGGGGTGCTGGAGTTAGTGGTGCTAGTCGGCAGGAGTCGCTCTCGCCGTTGCAGCTTTGCGAGTGGGCTGTCCATTGGGGCAGTCCCGGTGGTGGAGCTGGTGGTACTGGTTCTGGGGGTGCTGTTGCTACTGGACCTGGAGGTTCTGGGGGTGCGACTACTCAGCCGCAGCCGTCTGTGCTTTGTCACCTTCTCAGTCTCCCGCCTGCTGCTACTGAGTTCCCGGTTGCTGGTACTACTCCTCCATTACTGTTCCCACCAACTGACCAGTCTCAGCCACAGCTACTGCCTGGCTCCCCGCTGCCTGCTCCCGCTCCTAACACTGAGGTGACTACGTCCCTTACTACGTGTCGTGAGCCTGAGACTCGTGCTTCCACCCATGAGCATCGAGAGCCTGAGACTAGAGCTTCTGTCCCTGCTCGTGTTCGTCGTCTTCGTCGTCCTCGTGCTCCGGCTGTACCGGGCACTCACCATATGACACTCCGTCCTTCCTCTGTTCCACAGCGTGTTGTCCTGCCGTCACCTCCCGCGTCCTTTCTTCCCCACGTTCCTGACCCTGAGTCTGACCTTGTCCATTCTGCCAGTCCGACTATCACTAGTCTCCTTGCCACAGTTGTGACTGACCCTTCCTTTGAGGCTGCTGCAGCGTCTGCCTTAGTTGCTGAGCTTGTTGACTTTGCCGCTTTGTGTAGCCTTGACTATGCTGCGAGTCTTGTTTTTTACTCTTCCTGTCCTCCGTCTGTCGGAGGTGAGCTTGCCCTTGGTTGTGACGTCCTTGAGAACAAGTAGTTTGAGCTAGAGCGCCTCGCGGCCGCTGCACCTCATCTCGCGTCCACGCTACTTTGCCCTGAGGGAGACCCAGATCCACTTGACATCCCGACCCCACGCACTTACGCAGAGGCGATCATGGGTCCGTACTCCTCTTAGTGGCAGATAGCCATGGACGCAGAGATGGCTTCCTAGAAGTCCACAGGCACCTGCGTCGACGAGTCTCCCCCACCTAGGGTGAACATAGTCGATGGCATGTGGATTTTCAGGGTGAAGCGGCCGCCGGTTTCTCCGCCTGCCTTCAAGGCGCGTTACGTTGCACGAGGCTTCAGACAGCATGAGGGGGTTGACTTCTTTCAGACCTTCTCCTCCACCCCGAAGATGACCACTCTTCGGGTGCTACTGCACGTTGCAGCACAGCGCGACTACGAGCTGCACTCCCTCGACTTCTCGACAGCCTTCTTGCAGGGCAGCCTTCACGAGGCTATCTGGTTGCGCCGTCCACGTGGCTTTACTTGGTCGTTTCCTAAGGGTACCCAGTGGGGTCTTCTGCGACCAGTCTACGGCCTACGACACGCGCTCCGCGAGTGGCACGACACACTGAGGACTACACTTGTGGCTCTTGGCTTCGCTTCTTCGACTGCTGACCCTTCGATGTTTCTGCGCACAGACACTTCTCTGCCACCGTTCTAGGTTCTCGTGTACGCCGACGACTTGGTTTTTGCTACTGCTGACACTGAGGCTCTGGCTTTGGTGAAGGCGGAGTTACAGGAGAGACACACTTGCACTGACCTGGGTGAGCTGCAGAGCTATCTTGGCTTGCAGATCACCGGGGATAGAGCACGGCGCACCATCACCCTCACTCAGTCACACATGGTGCAGCAGGTCCTTCAGCGCTTCGACTTCTCTTGGTCCTCGCCACAGTCCTCTCCTCTGTCTACCGGCCACTCGCTCTCAGCTCCACCTTCGGACGAGTCCATGGAGCCGAATGGTCCGTACCCAGAGCTTGTGGGTTGCCTCATGTATTTGATGACATGCACACGACCCGAACTTGCATACCCTCTCAGCCTCCTGGCTCGCTACCTGGCTCCCGATAGACTCCGAAAAGTGCACTGGGAAGCTGCAAAGGGGGTATTGCGTTATTTGTGCAGTACATCGGGCATGGGGCTCGTGCTTGGAGGACCGGGTTCATTTGTTCTCACCGGTCAGTCAGACGCTTCTTGGACTGACGACCAGACTATTCACCGGTCAATACAGGGGTACTGTTTCAGCCTCGGCACTGGTTCTGTCTCGTGGAGGTCCACTCGCTCTTCTTCTGTACATAGTTCCAGCTGTGAGGCCGAGATCTACACTGGGGCTATGGCTGCACAGGAGCTCCGCTGGCTGACCTACCTGCTGACCGACTTGGGTGAGCGGCCTCGTTCTCCTCCAGTTCTGTATGTCGACAACAAGGCCATGATTACCTTGAGTCAGGACCAGAGACTGGAGCACAGAATGAAGCACATTGCTCTCCGTTACTTCCTCACGTGAGAGCTGCAGCAGCGTGGTCAGGTTCGTCTTGGTTACGTGGCCACACGGGCCAACACTGATGATGTCTTCACCAAGGCCCTTGGCTCTAGTGATCATCAGCGTTTTTGCACTGCTCTTGGGCTTGTGCCCACTCTGCCTCACCTGCTTGACTCTTGATCTTGCCTTGCACTTGCTGTACTCTGTTGTATATATGATTATACCTGCATGTTTCCACTTACTAGGTTGTGATCCGTGTACTGCAATTGCTATTATAAACTCTGCATGTGAACTGGCCTTGTGGCCGCTTGCTTGTGCTCAGAATGCGTGGTGATCTTGAGATCCACCATGAGCTTTGCTTTGTTTTGTTGTCTTGCTTGACTAGTTCTTGTGACCGTTGGTTGTTCTTGTTATCCCCCCCTTTGCCTATGGGGGTGTGTCAAAATACAATTGTATGTCTGTAGGCTATAGTGGGGTAGCCCATATAGGGTACGACACTTCTAGGGTTGCCTACTTGTACGGTATATTCCCCAAACCCTAATGCAATCATTTTCGTGTTTCCTTATTTTGACAGCGCGGCCATGTCGAAGTGCGTCGGCTCAGCTTAGTTCTAGACGCAGTCGTGGCTGCACGCGTTTACGAGAGAACGCGAAGACAGCGGCTCCTAGGGGCTAAGGGGCGTGAGTCCCTTCGAGCAAATATCAAAAGTTGATTTCCTAGGGTGCGGAGATGCGAGGTCTGCAAGAAAGTGGCTCTGATAACCAAGTGTTACGGGTGCAATGGTACGAGATAGCGAGGATTGCACTAGGTGTCAAACGACAAAATATGAGCGAAGGCATGAGCGAATACTTATACGTGAAACATGCAAACGGTAACGCGGTGTGGGCTAATCCCGAAGCGTAGGCCGACTCGGCCGGGCCAGCAGTGCATGGTTTGGTGAAACAGTGCGCGCGAATTTGGCGAAGCCCCGTTAGCAGTAACGAGCGAACAACGGCTGCTGCTGTACGCGGTGTTGGTGGTCGCGGTAAGAGAATGTCGAGAAAATCCCTTACAATGTGCCTTTCATGAACGTTTGACCGATTTGGCTGCAATTGCTGAGGGCGTCTTCATTAGGTGATTGTAATTCAAAGTGGAATTCGTTATTTATTAAAGCTCGCGTCTCCAATTTACAACCGTTTAACACTCGGTTGGGTTTAGGCCTCCGTGACTGGTTGGCGAGCGACGAAATATGTGACGAGCTGGGGTAAACATCTGGCTTCACCAATCACGGACATGCGTAACCAATTGTTAAACGTCCGGGTACAAGTGTAAAACGCTTGTAAATATGAGACACGAGCTTTAACGGAGCACATGAAACACCTATAGCACTCGTACCCCGTCCACCATTGCAACCGCAACTCAACGTAGGTAGTATGGAAGCACCGTGACAAATCAGTACATGTGAGTGTCTAAATGTGATGTGAAATTGGAGCAGTTGCCAGCAGTCAAGTGCAGCTTGTTTCATTGGGCAAGCATCAGCTGGGCGGCACAAGAACACAGCCAATGACATGCCCCTTCACATACTTGCCGTTGAACAGCTTCCTTGTGTCTATCTGCGCCCAATACAGCTGCTGCGCCCCCGGGCTGCTCACTGCCACACTCATACCGGGATTCCAATACCAACTGGCCCGCACACTGTGCTTCATTATGCTCTTCCCCGCTGTAGTGGGTATCTTGCTGCGGTTGGGCAAGGCTTTAAGCTGCGCAAAGCTGTAGAGTCCTGTTAAGATGTGATATTTTGCGAGCTGTTGGCGATCGGCTGCAGAGACCTGCGGTCGGAAAGCTGCCTTTGCCCAAGCAAAGTCAGCAGGTGCGAGGAAGGTTAACTCCTTGTAGCCTGCGGAGAAAGCAGCGTCAGGGACGGACTCTGGTGCGGACAGGGGGAAAAGTGTGGTGGGACGTAGGAAAGAGGAGTGAAGTCGGTTTGTTTTTAGAAATCCGTGTAACCAACTACTCCTGATAGCGTGCCGAGGAGGCAGCGTCAGGGACAGTCTCCGGTGCGGACAGGGGGGAGGGGTGGGGAGGGGGGAGTGAGGAGAGGAGAGAAGTGAGGTGGGACGTTGGGATTGGAGTGAAGTTGGTTTGTTTATAGAAATCTGTATAACCAACTACTCCTGGTAGCCTGCCGAGGAGGCAGCGTCAGGGACAGTCTCCGGTGCGGACAGGGGGGAGGGTGGGGGGAGTGGGAAAGTGGGGAGAGGAGAGAATTAAGGTGGGACGTAAAGAAAAAGGAGTGAAGGCAGCGTTGGGGACTTGTCTCTAGTGCGGACAGGGGGGGGGGAAGGTGAGGAGCGACGTAGGGAAGAGGAGTAAAGGCCAATTCTGTTGATTCTGAGCAACTAACTACTCCAGGTATCCTGTGGAGAAAACAGCGTCAGGGACTTCCCCTGGAGCGGATAGGGAGGGGGTTCGGTGGGCTGGGATGTAGGGAAGAGGAGTGATACTATGTCAGGTGGCATTAACACGGTGATTTCTGGGTGTCACGTCAACAGGAGACAAGATTGGGAATTTCCTCTACCGAAGAGAGAGAAGGTGTGGGGACGAAGGTGATAAGAAAGGTCATAATAGTTTGGGAGGGAGGAGATATCCTTGTGTCCTTAGGAAGTGAGTGTGGGAAAAGTCAATGCTGGAGTGGAAAAGTCAAACAGGCCCGCACACTAGGTGTCAAACGACAAAATATGAGCGAAGGCATGAGCGAATACTTATACGCAAAACATGCAAACGGTAACGCGGTGCGGGCTAATCCCGAAGCGTAGGCCGACTCGGCCGGGCCAGCAGTGCATGGTTTGGTGAAACAGTGCGCGCGAATTTGGCGAAGCCCCGTTAGCAGTAACGAGCGAACAACGGCTGCTGCTGTACGCGGTGTTGGTGGTCGCGGTAAGAGAATGTCGAGAAAATCCCTTACAATGTGCCTTTCATGCATGTTTGGCCGATTTCGCTGCAATTGCTGAGGGCGTCTACATTTGGTGATTGTAATTCAAAGTGGAATTCGTTATTTATTAAAGCTCGCGTCTCAAATTTACAACCGTTTAACACTCGGTTGGGTTTAGGCTGTGAGAATCATGAGAGGAATGAGTGAACTAGGAAACAGGTGGGGTACAAGTAGCAAACACAAAAGTGTTGTACCCTCTAAGGTCTACCCCACTACAGCCTAAACAGACTATAGCATATATAAGTTTGACACACCCCCATAGGCAAAGTGGGGGAGAACAAGGGGTCACAAGACCAGTCAACAAGGTAAAGCAAGCTCAGGGTGGATCACAAAGTCACCACGCAGTCTGAGCACAAGCAAAGGGCCACAAGGCCAGTTCACATGCAGAGTTATATAAAGGAAAGCAAACAATACAGTGAACACAACCTAGCAAGTGTAAGCATGCAGGTAGAAGTATATAGAGTACAGTACAAGCAGAGTCAAGAAGTCAGCAAGTGAGGCACAGTAGGTACAAGGCCTAACACAGTACAGAAACGCTGATGATCACAAGGCTGAAGTGCCTTGATGAAAACATCAGCAGTGTTGGCCTGAGAGGCCACGTAGGCAAGACGAAGCTGGCCGCGCTGCTGCAACTCTCGAGCAAGGAAGTAGCGCAGAGCAATGTGCTTCGTTCTGTGCTCCAATCTGTGCTCCTGACACAAGGCCAGCATGGCCTTGTTGTCGACGTACAGAACTGGAGGAGAACGAGGCGCCTCTCCCAAGTCGGTCAGCAGGTAGGTGAGCCAGCGTAGCTCCTATGCAGCCATGGCCCCAGCGTAGATCTCAGCCTCACAACTGGAGCTGAGAACAGAAGAAGAACGGGTAGACCGCCAAGAGACAGAACCGGAGCCAAGACTGAAGGTGTAACCCTGTGACGACCGATGCGTAGCCAAGTCGTCAACCCAGGAGGCGTCAGCGTGACCAGTGAGGACAACTCGAGCCCGTCCTCCAAGCACGAGCCCCATGCCCGATGTACTGCACAAGTATCACAACACCCTCTTCGCAGCATCCCAGTGCACCTTTCGGTGCCTGCCGAGAGCCACGTAGCGAGCCAGAAGGCTGAGAGGGTATGCGAGGTCAGGTCGTGTGCAAGTCATCAGGTACATGAGGCAGCCCACAAGCTCTGGATACGGGCCACTCGGCTCTACGGACTCGTCCGAAGGTGGAGCTGAGAGCGAGTGACCGGTAGGCAGAGGAGTGGACTGTGGCGAGGAGTACGTGAAGCCGAAGCGCTGAAGGACCTGCTGCACCATGTGTGACTGAGTCAAGGTAATGGTGCGCTGTGCTCTGTCCCGGGTGATCCGCAAGCCAAGATAGCTTGTCAGTTCACCCAGGTCTGTGCACGTGTGTCTCTTCTGCAGCTCGGACTTCACGTGGGCGAGTTCCTCAGTGTCAGCAGTAGCAAAGACAAGGTCGTCTACGTACACGAGAACGTAGAACGGCGGCAGAGTAGTGTCAGTGCGTAAGAACAGAGAAGGGTCAGAAGTGGAAGGAGCAAAACCAAGAGCAGCAAGAGTCGTCCTGAGTGTGTCGTGCCACTCACGAGGTGCCTGGCGAAGACCGTAGACTGGCCGCCGGAGGCTCCACTGGGTACCAGCTGGAAACGATCCAGTGAAGCCAGGTGGGCGGCGCAGCCAGATCTCCTCGTGCAGGCTGCCCTGTAGAAAGGCTGTGCTGAAGTCAAGCGAGTGGAGCTCGTAGTCACGCTGAGCAGCTACGTGCAGCAGTACCCGAAGAGTGGTCATCTTCGGGGTAGGGGAGAAGGTCTGAAAGAAGTCAACTCCCTGTCGCTGACTGAAGCCACGTGCAACGTAACGCGCCTTGAAGACAGGCGGAGAACCCGGCGGCCGCTTCACCCTGAAGATCCACATGCCACTGACGATGTTCGCCCCAGGCGGGGGAACCTCGTCGACGTAGGTGCCTGTGGACTTCCAGGAAGCCATCTCGGCGTCCATGGCTGCCTGCCACTGAGAGGAGTAGGGACCCTCTATCGCCTCTGCGTAAGAGCGTGGGGTCGGGATGTCTGGTGCATCCGGGTCTCCCTCAGGGGCAAGCAGCATGGACATGAGATGAGGTACAGAAGCAGCAAAGCACTCAAACTCCTCCTGTCTGTCCTCAAGAACGTCCGTGCCAAGAGCACACTCACCGCCGACGAACGGAGGACAGACAGACACAGACGCAGACTCAGTAACAAGACGAGCGGCGTAGTCTAGGCGACAGGCTGCAGCAAAGTCAACAAGCTCAGCATCAAGAGCAGACGCAGTAGTGGACTCAAACAAAGGGTCAGTGACAGCAGTGGCCAGAAAACGCGTGACAGCTGGACTAGCAGCACGTAGGGAGTCAGACGCAGGGTCCGGACCGGCAAGAAGAGAGGACGCAGGAGGAGACGGCAGAGGGACACGCTGTGGAGCAGTGGAAGGACGCAGAGTCATAGAGTGAGTGCCAGGGACAGGAGGAGGACGCGGACGCGAAACACGACCAGCGCGAACAGGACGGACAGGCGACGCAGGACGAGACTCAGGCTCACGACGCTCCGTAAGACCACTAGTCGGTCCAGAGTAAGGAAAAAGACCAGGCAGTGGAGAGGCTGGCTGGAACCGCAACTGGGACTGGACAGGCGGTGGACTCATTAAAGGAGGAGGAGGAGGACCAGGAGAAGGCGGGGAGCCAAGAACCTGCTGAAGATGCGGAACGTAGTACGGCCGCGGTCGCACAGCGCCTCCAGAAACAGCAGAGACAGAACCGGTACCCTCAGCCCCAGGGTCTCCAGTCCCAGCAGCACCTCCAGCAGCTCCAGCACCAGCAGCACCTCCAGCAGCTCCAGCAACAGCACCACCTCCAGCAGCTCCAGCACCAGCAGCACCTCCAGCACCAGCAGCATCTCCAGCAGCACCAGCACCAGCAGCACCTCTAGAAGCCCCAGCAGCACCTCCAGCACCAGTGGCACCACCAGCAGCACCAGCACCAGCAGCACCTCCAGAAGCTCCAGCAGCACCTCCAGCACCAGCAGCACCTCCAGAAGCCCCAGCAGGACCTCCAGTAGCTCCAGCAGCACCCCGACAGCGCCGAGAGTACCACTCACGAAGCTGCTATGGAGAGAGAGGCTCCCGCCGCGGCGGGACACCGAGAGCACCTCCAGACGCAGCACGCGCAGGCTCAGCACCTCCAGACACAGTACCCTCAGGCTCCACACGCCCAGGCTCAGCACCCCCAGGCTCAGCAAGCCCAGACTCAGCACCCCCAGACTCAGCACCCCCAGTCTCAGCACCCCCAGTCCCCGCACCCGCAGGCTCAGCACCCCTAGCAGCACCTGAGTCGACAGCTACCTCGACCGGCTCGGCAGGGTCTACCTGGGACACACCTGAGGGGGCAGGACCCTAGGGGGGGAGGGGGTCTACCGGGGGAGTACCTGGTGCGAGGAAGAGCGGCGGGGGGGGGGGGAGAGGCAGTGCGGTAGGGAAAAAGACGGTAGTACGACACCGACTCGTCAAACGTGACGTCCTGAGAGGACAAAACACGACGCGAGGTGGGGTGGTAGAACTGCCACCCGGGTGCGTCAGGAGGGAAGCCAAGGAAGACACAGGGAACGGCACGGGAGGACAGCTTGTCCGCTGTAGTATCGCGGACAAAAGCTCGAGATCCCCAGACACGGAACGCGGACGCATTGCCAACCTTCCCCGTCCACCGCAGAGTAGGTGTGGTCTCCGGCAAGGAGACACGAGGCTGAAGGTTGATCTGATGCGCAGCGTACTGAACCGCGAACGGCCACAGAAAATGGGGAGCAGCCACATGGATCATGGACGTACGAGCGACGTCCATGACCATGCCAATGCGGCGCTCAGCAATCCCATTTTGCTGCGGGGAGGCCGGAAGCATGAACGTCTGGCGGATGCCCTCCGAACGACAGAAGGCTCTCAGGAGGTCGGAGGAAAACTCCCCGCCTCTGTCTGAGTGCAGACGCAGAACAGGAAGGTCTGAGCCGAAACTCTCACTAAGCTGGCGACGAGCACCGTGGATCCAGTCGATCAACACCTCAGGGACCTCACCCTTGCTGCGCAAGGGGAAGACTGTGGTGTAACGCGAGTAGTCGTCAACGACCAGCAGGAAGTAACGCTCGTGACCCTGTCCACGGACGCGGGCTGGGCCCCACACGTCCATGTGAAGAGTCTGCAGAGGGGCCTCAGTCGGAGGAAACGAGGAGTGAGGAGCGGCGCGCTGCCGGCCCTCGACACAAGGAACACAGGTGGGGGCAGGCCCCGGAGGAAGGGGAGGGAGGGACCTGGGGAGTCCAGAGACAAGAGCACGGGAGGCCATACCTCGAAGACGAGGCAGGGAGGGGTGACCAAGGCGGTGGTGCCAAAGGAGAGTCTCGTGCGCCAGAGGACGACACGAGCAGGGGGCAGACGCAGGACTAGACCTGGACGCGGCAGCAAACACCTGACTGGACGCAGCTACCTGACCAGACGCAGGGACCGGAGGAGGCGCAGTAGTCAGTGTGTACAGACTCGACCCTGGCCGACGGGTGAACGTGGCCAGGTGGCGGCCTGTCCGAGAGCAAGTGCAGTGGGTCACACGCTGACCTCCAGGGGTGAACTGGTCAACCCACGCGTCCTGGAGGTCAGCTCCACTCACCAAGTTCGTAGAGAACGAGGGGAGGTGGAGTCCCGACAGCAAGCCCGACGGGGCCGCAGGACACGGTAGAACCGTGGAGGAGTGTGCAAGGACTGGGCCCCCGGAGGGGTTAGCAAGGGAGACCGCAACAGGCCGACTGAGCGGCGTGAGCGTGGTGCTGTCTCTAAAGAAAGAGCGCGAAGCACCAGAGTCAAGTGTGAAAGTGTGCAAGGACTCAGCAGGTGCAGTACCAGAGAGAGCAAACTCACCAGCACCTAGAGCAGCAGACGCACTAGTACCTGGAGCAGCAGACGCACTAGCACCTAGAGCAGCAGCCGCAATGCCCGGGTCGGGCGAGACACTCAGGTAACAGTCACCCTCAGCACTATCAGCAAGAGCATACATGGCAGCAAGGATAGCATCAAAGTCTAGATCAAAGATAGGCACATTCTGCAGAAGCAGATCATGCCAACGAGGAAGCTCAACGGCGTCACGAAACAGGGTACGCCAAGCATCAGTCAAGCGACCGAAGCAGCGCTGCGTGGTGTGTGGGAGCCCACACACCTCCCCACTACGAGTGCCGGTGCGAAGAACGTAAGTGCAGGGACCTGCACCCCCAGACCTCCCACGCCCAGCGTACCACTCACGAAGCTGCTGAACCGACGGGGTCTCACGGGTGCGCAGCTGCTGCTGGCGCTGGCTGCCACCAAAGCCTCCACGCTGCGCGGCTGCACCTCGACCAGCACCACCTCCTCCGCTACCTCCACCACCGCTGCCGCTGCCTCCACCTCCTCCGCCACCGCCGCCGCGACCTCCACCGCCGCCACTGACGCCCCCACTCCCGGTACCACCCCCACCACCACCTCCACCTCCTCCGCCGCCTCCACCTCCTCCACTACTTCCCCCGCCGCCCCCTCCACCACCCTTGCTCCCCTTGCCCTTGCTGGTGCGGCGTCTCCCACTAGAGGCAGACGCAGCGCCGACCTCCTCGGTGCCAACGAGGTCGACAGCAGCAGCAGAAGCAACAGAGGGGAGAAGGGGGACAGGGGAACACCCCTCAAAGAAGGGGGTGCGACGGTCGCCGCGAGAAGCACCTACAGCTAGGATAATCTTCTCAGCTACAGCAAGGCGCTCCTCTAGCAGGTCGACAGTCAGCTCGGTGGGGCAAAGGGAGAGAAAGTGGTCCCTGACTGAAGAGAGAGAGTCAGGGAGGCGGGTGACTAGGTAGTAAAGGGTGATGTACATGGGGGGGGGGTTCTTGGCACAGAACTAAGTGGGAAGGGCAGCGCGGTAGCGGGCGTCACTAGTGCGAAGGTGAGCAACTAGGTCAGCGACAGTGGCAAAGGCAGCAAGGTCAGGGAAAAGGTACGATAGCATGAGGCGGCTGAGGGCAGCAGTGGCAGGGGAGGAGTAGCGTGCAACTACAGCGTCGTACAAAGACTGAGCAGTCTTGTACTGGCCAAAGTGCGCGCGCTCAGCAGGCGGCAGGTGACTACGAACAGCAAGACGAGCAACAGCGTCACGAGTGGTCCACTGCGAGCGAACAGTACTGTCAGCACTGGCAGCAGGAGCAGTGGAAACACCGGACGTGTGATCGAAAAGGGATACCCCATCCCTAGAATCACACTGAAGAAAGAGCTGTAGGTCATCAACCCATACGTCAAAGTCAATTGCACGTCCCTCAGTGTCAAAAGTGAGAACTGTAGGACTAGCCATAGCAGCAGTAGGAGCAGTAGCAAGAGGAGCAGCAGTAGCAGCAGTAGCAGCAGTAGCAGCAGTGCAATAGTAGCAGCAGTAGCGCGGCTCGGCTAGGCGGCGCGGCTCGGCCGGGCGGCGCGGCTCGGCCGGGCGGCGCGGCTCGGCTGGGCGGCGCGGCTCGGCTTACCAGAGACAGGTGCAGGGGCGGGCCATGACTGCAGGGGCCGCGCCAGCAGGGGTTCGTCAGCAGGGTCCGGCAGGGGCGCGTCAGCAGGGGCCGGCAGAGGCGCGTCAGCAGGGGCCGGCAGGGGCGCGCCAGTAGGAGTACGTTAGCAGGGGCCCGCAGAGGCGCGCCAGGAGGGGCCGCGCCAGCAGGGGCCGGCAGGGGATCGTCAGCAGGAACCAGCCGGGGGCGCGCCAGCTGGGGCGCGTTAGTTGGGGCCGAGAAGGGGCCGCGACGGGCCGTCAGAGGGGCCGCGAAGGGCCGTGAGGGGCCGCGACAGGCCGCGAAAGGGGCCGCGAAGGGCCGTGACGGGGCCGCGACAGGCCGACAGAGGGGCCGCGAAGGGCCGTGAGGGGCCGCGAGGGGCCGCGACGGGTCGCTGAAGGGGCCGCAAAGGGCCGTGACGGGGCCGTGATGGGGCCGTGACGGGGCCGCGACGGGTCGCTAAAGGGGCCGCGAAGGGCCGTGACGGGGCCGCGAAGGGCCGTTAGAGGGGCCGCGAAGGGCCGCAACGGGTCGCTAAAGGGGGGGGGCGTGAAGGGCCTTAAGAGGGGCCGCGAGGGGCCTGAAAAGGGGCCGCGAAGGGCCTTAAGAGGGGCCGCGAAGGGCCTTAAGAGGGGCCGCGAAGGGCCTTAAGAGGGGCCGCTAAGGGCCGCGAAGGGGCAGCGACGGGCCACTAAGGGCCTTGAAGGGCAGGCGCGAGGGCGCTGCTAGGACAAACGCGACACGCACCTCGGGCAGGTAAGGAAAAAAAATATTTGTAGTGGTGGGCCCAAAAAAAACTCGAACCATCTCTATACCATGTGAGAATCATGAGAGGAATGAGTGAACTAGGAAACAGGTGGGGTACAAGTAGCAAACACAAAAGTGTTGTACCCTCTAAGGACTACCCCACTACATCCTAAACAGACTATAGCATATATAAGTTTGACATAGGCCTCCGTGACTGGTTGGCGAGCGACGAAATATGTGACGAGCTGGAGTAAACATTGTTAGAATCTTAGGCAAGGTGGTTGGACTATCGAGAGTTTGGTACAAAAGGAAAAGGTTGTACCCCACAGTGAGTACCCCACTAAAGCCTACCTGAACTATAACATACAAACATATGTTTGACACACCCCCATAGGCAAAGTGGGGGAGAACAGAGGGTCACAAGGCCAGACAGGAAGTGCAAAACAAGCTCAGGGTGGATCACAACGTCACCACGCAGTCTGAGCACAAGCAAAAGGCCACAAGGCCAGTTCACATGCAGAGATATATGTGTAACAACAACAGCACAGTGATATCTACCTACAAGAGCAAGCATGCAGGTATACATATAGATCACAGTACAAACAAAGCCTACAGCAAGTGAGGAAGCGTGGGAACAAGGCCTAACAAAGTGCAGAAATGCTGATGATCACCAGGCGGAAGCGCCTTGGTGAATATATCAGCAGTGTTGGCCCAAGTGGCCACGTAAGCAAGACGAAGCTGGCCACGCTGCTGCAGCTCTAGAGCAAGGAAGTAACGTAGAGCGATGTGCTTCGTTATGTGCTCCAGTATGTGCTCCTGACACAAGGCAATGGCAGCCTTGTTGTCGACGTACAGAACTGGAGGAGAACGAGGCCGCTCTCCCAAGTCGGTCAGCAGGTAGGTGAGCCAGCGTAGCTCTTGTGCAGCCATGGCTGTGGCGTAGATCTCGGCCTCACAGCTAGAGCCGAGAACTGAAGACGAACGTGTAGAATGCCAGAAAAATGAACCAGAACCAAGGCTGAAGGTGTAACCCTGTGACGACCGCTGCGTAGCCTGGTCGTCAACCCAAGAGGCGTCCGAGTGACCAGTGAGGACAACGTCACCCCGTCCTCCAAGCACGAGCCCCATGCCCGATGTACTGCACAAGTAGCGTAGTACCCTCTTAGCAGCATCCATGTGCACCTTTCGGTGCCGACCAGGAGCCACGTAGCGAGCCAGAAGGCCAAGAGGGTACGCAAGGTCAGGACGAGTGCAGGTCATCAGGTACATGAGGCAACCCACTAGCTCTGGGTAAGGACCACTCGGCTCTACGGACTCGTCCGAAGGTGGAGCTGAGAGCGAGTGAATTGTAGCCAGAGGAGTGGCCTGTGCTGAGGACCAGGTGAAGCCGAAGCGCTGAAGGACCTGCTGCACCATGTGTGACTGAGTCAGTGTGATGGTGCGGCGTGCTCTGTCCCGGGTGATCTGCAAGCCAATATAGCTGCGCAGCTCACCCAGGTCTGTGCACGTGTGTCTCTTCTGCAGCTCCGACTTCACCAGGGCGAGAGCCTCAATGTCAGCAGTGGCAAAGACCAAGTCGTCGACGTACACGAGGATGTAGAACGGCGGCAGCGAAGTGTCGGTGCGCAGAAACAGCGACGGGTCAGCAGTCGACGGAGCAAACCCAAGAGCCGCAAGTGTCGTCCTCAGTGTGTCGTGCCACTCACGTGGCGCCTGGCGGAGACCGTAGACCGGCCGCCGGAGGCTCCACTGGGTACCAGGAGGGAACGACCTAGTGAAGCCAGGAGGGCGGCGCAGCCATATCTCCTCGTGCAGGCTGCCCTGTAACAAGGCTGTGCTGAAGTCAAAAGAGTGAAGCTCGTAGTCACGCTGAGCGGCAACGTGTAGCAGCACCCGAAGAGTGGTCATCTTCGGGGTGGGGGAGAAGGTCTGGAAGAATTCAACTCCCTCTCGCTGACTGAAGCCTCGAGCCACGTAACGAGCCTTGAAGACAGGCGGAGAACCTGGCGGCCGCTTCACCCTGAAAATCCACATGCCACTGACAATGTTCGCCCCAGGAGGGGGAACCTCGTCGATGTAGGTGCTTGTGGACTTCCAGGATGCCATCTCTGCGTCCATGGCTGTCTGCCACTGAGAGGAGTACTCACCCGCGATTGCCTCAGCGTAAGAGCGCGGGGTAGGGATGTCTGGTGCATCCGGGTCTCCCTCAGGGGCAAGCAGCATGGCCACGAGATGAGGCGCAGCGGCTGCAAGACACTCAAGGTCCTCTTGCCCGTCCTCAAGGACGTTCGTGCCAAGAGCACACTCACCCCCGACGGACGGAGGACAGACAGACTCAGACTCAGCAACAAGACTGGCGGCGTAGTCGAGACGACAGGCAGCAGCAAAGTCAACAAGCTCAGCGACTAAGGCAGACGCAACAGCAGACTCAAACGACGGGTCAGTGACAACAGTGGCCAGCAGACGCGTGACAGTAGAGTGCTTAGCACGAAACTGGTCAGACGCAGGGTCAGCAACGACAGGCAGAGAGGACGCAGGGGGAGACGGCAGAGGAACACGCGGCGGAGGAGAGGAAGGACGACGAACTACAAGGTGAGGGCCGGAGACAGCCGGCTGCCGCTGACGAGGAACACGACGACCGGAACGACCAGAACGGACAGGTGAGACAGGACGCGACGCAGGCTGACGACGCTCAGCAAGGCCCCCAGTCTGGTCTGTGTACGGAGAAGGAGCAAGCAGCGGTGAGCCAGGCTGTAACGGAAGACCAGTAGATGAGGGAAGACTGAGAACCTGGCGAAGTGCAGAGTCAGGTGGTGGCTGAGACGACGGAGACGGCGGAGCGAAGAACAGGCGCGGCTGAGCAGTGCCACCAGCACCAGCAGCTCCAGCACCTCCAGCAGCTCCAGCACCTCCAGCAGCTCCAGTACCCTCAGCAGCTCTAGCACCGCCAGTAGCTCCAAGACCCTCAGCAGGTCCAGCACCTCCAGCAGCCCCAGTACCCTCAGAAGCTCCAGCACCTCCAGCAGCTCCAATGCCCTCAGCAGCTCTAGCACCGCTAGTAGCTCCAGGACCCTCAGCAGGTCCAGCACCTCCAGCAGCCCCAGTACCCTCAGCAGCTCCAGCACCGCCAGCACCTCCAGCAGCTCCAGTACCTCCAGCAGCTCCAGCACCCTCTGCAGCTCCAGTACCCTCAGTCACAACACCGCCAGCAGAAGAACCCCCAGCAGTAGAGCCCTGAGGTGCAGAAGCGCGACGCTGACGGCGACCGTACCAGTCGTGCAGCTGCTGGGAGGTGAGGGGCACACGCGGACGAAGACGGCTACTCCAAGGAGACCGCGTAAAATCAGTCTCAGAACCCTCAGGCGACTCACCCCCAGACTCAGCACCCCCAGGCTCCGCACACGCAGGCTCAGCATCCCCAGACGCAGCACCTCCAGACGCAGCACCCCCAGACGCAGCACCTCCAGGCTCCTCACGCGCAGGCTCAGCACCTCCAGGCTCCACACGCTCAGCGCCCCCAGACTCAGCACCCCCAAGCTCCGCACCCCCAGGGACAGCACCACTCCCAGCAGGACCGGAGTCACCAGTGACCTCAACAGGCGCAGGCGCGGGGGGGTCTACCTGAGAGACACCTGAAGGAGCAGGACCTGGCACGGGGAGGGGGTCTACCTGGGGAGGACCTGGGGCAAGAAAGAGCGGCGGGGGGGGGCGAGGAGCAGTGCGGTAGGGGAAGAGGCGGTAAAAGGGGACCGGCTCATCAAAGGTGACGTCCTGAGACGCAAAGACACGGCGCAAGGCGGGGTCGTAAAACTGCCAGCCAGGCGCGTCAGGGACAAAGCCAAGGAAGACGCAAGGAATGGCGCGAGGGGAGAGCTTGTCCGTGGTGGTATCGCGGACAAAGGCACGAGAACCCCAGACCCGGAAACGCGACGCATCGCCAACCTTCCCCGTCCACAGCAGTGTGGGCGAGGTCTCCGGAAAGGAGACACGGGGCCAAAGGTTGAGCTGATGCGCGGCGTACCGGACCGCAAACGGCCACAGAAAATGGGGGGCAGCCGCATGGATCATGGAGGTACGAGCGACCTCCATGACTAAGCCAATGCGGCGCTCAGCAACCCCATTCTGCTGCGGAGAGGCCGGAAGCGTGAATGTCTGGCGGATGCCGTGCTCCGCACAGAAGGCTGCCAAGAGGTCTGAGGAGAACTCACCATCTCGGTCAGAGTGCAGACGCAGGACAGGAAAGTCCGACTGGAACCGCTCGTGGAGCTGGAGACGAGCAGCGCGGATCCAGGGGATCAGAACAGCAGGGACATCCCCCTTGCGCTGCAAGGGGAAGACCGTGGTGTAACGCATGTAGTCGTCGACAACCAGCAGGAAGTACCGCTCGTGGCCTTGTCCACGGACACGGCCGGGCCCCACACGTCCAGGTGGAGAGTCTGCAGTGGAGCCTCTGTGGGAGGGAACGAGGAGGAGTGAGGAGCGGCGCGCTGCTGCCCCTCGACGCAAGGAATGCAGGGCGGCGCAGGCGAGGGAGGGAGGGCAGGCAGAGACCTGGGAAGACCAGAGACCAGGAAGCGAGAGTGCATGCTACAAAGGCGAGGCAGGGAGGGGTGACCAAGGCGGTGGTGCCACAGGATAGTGTCGTGCGACAGCCGGCGACACTCACACTGTGTAGCTACCTGAGCAGACACGTGTAACTGGGGAGACAAAGGGGCGGAGCGCGACGCAGTGGTGAGGGTGTACAGACTGGACCCTGGCGCACGAGTGAACGTGGCCAGGTGGCGGCCAGTCTGGGAGCACGTGCAAATCGCCACACGCTGCCGGCCAGGGGTGAAGGTGTCAACCCCCGCATCCTAGAGGACAGCGTTACTCACCAAGTTCGTAGAGAATGAGGGGAGGTGGAGATCAGACAGCTCACCAGACGGGACCGCCGGACACGGAAGCACAGTGGAAGACCGTGCAAGCACTGGGCCCCCAGAGGGGTCAGCCAGTGAGACACGAACAGGTGCAGGGAGGGGAGTGACTGTGGTACTGTCGCGAAAGAAACAGCGGGAAGCACTAGAGTCAAGTGTAAAGGTGTGCAAGGCCTGTGCAGGCGCAGTACCAAGGGGAGCAGACTCACAAGCACCTAGTGCTGCAGGGGCTATACCAGGGGCTATACCAGGATCCGGTGGCACACACAAGTAGCAGTCACCCTCAGCACTAACAGACAATACATACATAGCAGCAAGAATTGCCTCATAGTCAAGATCAAAGATAGGTACATCACGCCTAAGCAAGTCTGCCCAGTTGGGGAACTCAGGAGCATCAGGAAACTTGGCGCGCCAGGCGTCGCTAAGCCGAGCGAAGCAGCGCTGCTCAGTGTGAAAACCTGTGCACTGGCGACCAGCGCGGGGACCTGTGCGGATGATATAGGGGCAGCGACCAGGACCCCCAGAACCCCCACGCCCGGCATACCAGTCAAGAAGCTGCTGGGAAGTGGGGGTCTGGCGCTGACGCTGATGCTGCTGCTGCTGCTGCTGCGGCTGCTGCTGGCCCTGACCACCACTGCCACCACCGCTCCCTCCTCCCCCACCGCCACTGCTGCCACCTCCACCGCTCCCAGTGCCTCCGCCGCCCCCACCACCACCTCCACCGCCTCCACCCCCACGACCACCCCCACCACCTCTACCTCCCCCGCCGCCTGCACCACCGCCACCTCCACCACCACCCCCACCGCCCCTGCCACCCCTGCCGCCCCTGCCGCTGCGACACTTCCCACTAGGAGCGGAAGCAGCTCCGACCTCCTCAGCACCAAGGTAGTCGTGAGCAGCAGCTGCGGAGGCGTAGGAGGGGGTGAGAGGGGAGGGGGAGCACCCCTCAAAGAGGGGAGAGCGAGGAGTGCCACGAGCAGCACCTACAGCGAGGATGTTCTTCTCTGCTGCGAGGAGGTGCTTCTCGAAGTCGTCGACAGTGAGAGTGGTGGGGTCTAGCGCTAGGAAGTGGTCCCTGACAGAGCTAAGAGTGTCAGGGAGGCGGGTGACGAGGAAATAGAGAGTGATGTACATCGGGGGGGGGGGGGGGGGGGGGGGGGGGGGGGGTTTGCGGCACAGAACTCGGCTGAAAGGGCGGCACGAAAGCGAGTGTCAGTAGCGCGCAGGTGAGAAATGAGGTCCTCAGCAGTGGTGAACGAGGAAAGGTCGGGGAACATGTAGGGTAGCATGAGCCGACCTATGGCTGCAGTGGCCGGGGAGGAGTAGCGCGCAACTACAGTGTCGTACAGTGTCTTAGCAGTTTTGTGCTGGCTGAAATGAGCACGCTCAGGAATCGGCAGATGGTTCCTAATAGCTAGGCGTGCTGCAGCATCGCGAGTCTGCCACTGTGAGCGTTCGAGAGCAGGAGCATCGGCAGCAGGGGCAACGGCAGTGCCACACACGTAATCGAACAGTGAGACACCCTCTTTGGCATCAGTCAGAAGGAACAGTTGCAGGTCGTCGAGCCACACAGCGAACTCTATGGGGCGACCGTCAGGCTCGAACGCGAGAACATTAGGCGTCGTCATAATGGCAGCAGGCAAAGGCAGCAGGAAGCAGGCAGCAGACAGGGGGCTGGAGACAGTAGGCCGCAGGCAAAGACAGAGACAGCAGGCAGTAGACAGGAGGCAGCAGGCAGTAGACCGCAGGCTAAGACAGAGGCAATAGGCAGCAGGCAACACAGGCAACGTGCTGGGCAGTAGCTTGCCGCACTCGAGCTCCCAAGGTGGCGCTCTAGACAGTAGCAGGCCGTGCAATTCTAGGGCAGCGGGCTCGGCAGCAGCGAGCCGCACAGGCAGGCACACGAGCAGGGCATGCGCGGCTGCTGGCTGCGCGAGGCGACGTGCTGCGCGCGGGTCCTGGCTGCGCGTGGCGACGGGCTGCGTGCGGCTCCTGGCTGCGCGTGGCGACTGGCAGCGAGCGCGGCTGCGTGCTGCGTGCGGCGACGGGCTGCGCGGGCGTGGCCTAAGCAGGCTGCGCGCGGGCGGCGTAAGGGGCGCACGGGCAGGGCCGAAACGGGCTGCGCGGGCGGGGCCTAAACGAGTCGCGCGGGCTGCTAAAGAGGCGCGCGCGGGGAAAAAAAAAGAGGGCCACGCACGTGCAGCCAAGGCGCGCGCGGGCACTAGGCAAGGCAGGTACGTTTTAGTGAGGTGAAATAGTGAACAGTGGGCCCTAATCCTAGGTCCTAAGGACCTATGCTCTAGATGCCATGTTAGAATCTTAGGCAAGGTGGTTGGACTACCGAGAGTTTGGTACAAAAGGAAAACCTAAGGGGTTGTACCCCATGTTAGAATATATCTGTAACTGCCTGTAGCTGTAGTTAGTGTAGTTATTATAAACTTTGTTTGGTGGTGCACCTTCTTTGTTCCTTTGCTATATGTTCTTGCAAACCTATAGTGAAGCCCATTCATTCTCTACTCTCCCTGCTTGGCACAAACCACTTCGACTCCCCTTGGCCTAGGCTACTAAGCCTAGGCCCTACTCTTTCTGTTTAACATGGTATCAGGGCAGGCACCTTCCTGCTGCCTTCCTTAATGGGCCCAACAGTTTGCTTCCGCTGCATGTCGTCCTGCCGCGCGCCTCGGGCGCGCGGCGATTTTCTGCCCGCGGTGTGCCCGGGGCGCACGGCGGTTTTCTGCCCGCCGTGCGCCCCGGGCGCGCGGCGTCTGCCTGACTGCCTGCCTGCCTGCCTGCCCGTCGTGCGCCCCGTGGCGCGCGACGGTGCCCTTAGCCGCCGCGGACCCGCCCCTGGCGCCCGCGACGGTGGCCTGAGCCGCCGCGGACCCGCCCCTGGCGCCCGCGACGGTGCCCTGAGCCGCCGCGGACCCGCCCCTGGCGCCCGCGACGGTGCCTTGAGCCGCCGCGGACCCGCCCCTGGCGCCCGCGACGGTGCCCTGTCAGCTGCGGACCTGCCCCTGGCGCCCGCGACAGCGCCTCTGCCTCACCCGCGCCTGCCCTCGGAGCAGCCGCCCCTGCCTCACATGCGCCTGCACTCGGTGCAGCCGCCCCTGCCCTTCCCTGTGCGCCACCCCTCTGTGGCCGTGGGGCGGCTTATTCCCCGCCACCCCCCCCTCTCCTCCTTCTTCTCCCTGCTGCGCGTGCAGCCGTGGGGGGGAGGGTATGGAGGTGGCGGGTATGGGGGTGATGGGTGGTATGTTTCCCTTCCCCTCCTCCTCCTTTCGTTCCCACTGCTGCAGCTGCCGCTGGGGGGAGGGTGTGAGGGTGTGGGGGAGCCAGGGGAGTGGCATTGGGGTGGCGGGTGTGAGACATCCAGCCCCCGTCCCTCTGAGGTGGGGGGGGGGGGGAGGAGAGTAAAAGGGTGGCAGGAGTGCCTGCCCCTTTGCTGCTGTACCTGCTTTGTTACCTTGCCTGCTGTTGCTGTTTTCTCAGTTCGTGGTGTACCCATCCAGGATGTGTCGCTGCACAGACTCCTGGTGCAGGCAGTTATGGGGGAATGTTAGAATATATCTGTAACTGCCTGTAGCTGTAGTTAGTGTAGTTATTATAAACTTTGTTTGGTGGTGCACCTTCTTTGTTCCTTTGCTATATGTTCTTGCAAACCTATAGTGAAGCCCATTCATTCTCGACTCTCCCTGCTTGGCACAAACCACCTCGACTCCCCTTGGCCTAGGCTACTAAGCCTAGGCCCTACTCTTTCTGTTTAACACCCCACAGTGATTACCCCACTAAAGCCTACCTAAACTATAACATACAAACATATGTTTGACAAACATCTGGCTTCACCAATCACGGACATGCGTAACCAAGTGATAAACGCTTTCGTTAGGTGATTGTAATTCAAAGTGGAATTCGTTATTTATTAAAGCTCGCGTCTCGAATTTACAACCGTTTAACACTCGGTTGGGTTTAGGCCTCCGTGACTGGTTGGCGAGCGACGAAATATGTGACGAGCTGGGGTAAACATCTGGCTTCACCAATCACAGACATGCGTAACCAAGTGTTAAACGTCCGGGTACAAGTGTAAAACGCTTGTAAATATGAGACACGAGCTTTAACGGAGCACATGAAACACCTATAGCACTCGTACCCCGTCCACCATTGCAACCGCAACTCAACGTAGGTAGTATGGAAGCACCGTGACAAATCAGTACATGTGAGTGTCTAAATGTGATGTGAAATTGGAGCAGTTGCCAGCAGTCAAGTGCAGCCTGTTTCATTGGGCAAGCATCAGCTGGGCGGCACAAGAACACAGTCAATGACATGCCCCTTCACATACTTGCCGTTGAACAGCTTCCTTGTGTCTATCTGCGCCCAATACAGCTGCTGCGCCCCCGGGCTGCTCACTGCCACACTCGTACCGGGATTCCAATACCAACTGGCCCGCACACTGTGCTTCATTATGCTCTTCCCCGCTTTAGTGGGTATCTTGCTGCGGTTGGGCAAGGCTTTAAGCTGCGCAAAGCTGTAGAGTCCTGTTAAGATGTGATATTTTGCGAGCTGTTGGCGATCGGCTGCAGAGACCTGCGGTCGGAAAGCTGCCTTTGCCCAAGCAAAGTCAGCAGGTGCGAGGAAGGTTAACTCCTTGTAGCCTGCGGAGAAAGCAGCGTCAGGGACGGACTCTGGTGCGGACAGGGGGAAAAGTGTGGTGGGACGTAGGAAAGAGGAGTGAAGTTGGTTTGTTTATAGAAATCCGTGTAACCAACTACTCCTGGTAGCCTGCCGAGGAGGCAGCGTCAGGGACAGTCTCTGGTGCGGACAGGGGGGAGGGGTGGGGAGGGGGGAGTGAGGAGAGGAGAGAAGTGAGGTGGGACGTTGGGAAGAGGAGTGAAGTTGGTTTGTTTATAGAAATCTGTATAACCAACTACTCCTGGTAGCCTGCCGAGGAGGCGTCAGGGACAGTCTCTGGTGCGGACAGGGGGGAGGGGGGGGAAGGGGGGAGTGAGGAGAGGAGAGAAGTGAGGTGGGACGTTGGGAAGAGGAGTGAAGTTGGTTTGTTTATAGAAATCTGTATAACCAACTACTCCTGGTAGACTGCCGAGGAGGCGTCAGGGACAGTCTCTGGTGCGGACAGGGGGGAGGGGGGGGAAGGGGGGAGTGAGGAGAGGAGAGAAGTGAGGTGGGACGTTGGGAAGAGGAGTGAAGTTGGTTTGTTTATAGAAATCTGTATAACCAACTACTCCTGGTAGCCTGCCGAGGAGGCGTCAGGGACAGTCTCTGGTGCGGACAGGGGGGAGGGGGGGGAAGGGGGGAGTGAGGAGAGGAGAGAAGTGAGGTGGGACGTTGGGAAGAGGAGTGAAGTTGGTTTGTTTATAGAAATCTGTATAACCAACTACTCCTGGTAGCCTGCCGAGGAGGCGTCAGGGACAGTCTCTGGTGCGGACAGGGGGGAGGGGGGGGAAGGGGGGAGTGAGGAGAGGAGAGAAGTGAGGTGGGACGTTGGGAAGAGGAGTGAAGTTGGTTTGTTTATAGAAATCTGTATAACCAACTACTCCTGGTAGACTGCCGAGGAGGCGTCAGGGACAGTCTCTGGTGCGGACAGGGGGGAGGGGGGGGAAGGGGGGAGTGAGGAGAGGAGAGAAGTGAGGTGGGACGTTGGGAAGAGGAGAGAAGTTGGTTTGTTTATAGAAATCTGTATAACCAACTACTCCTGGTAGCCTGCCGAGGAGGCGTCAGGGACAGTCTCTGGTGCGGACAGGGGGGAGGGGGGGGAAGGGGGGAGTGAGGAGAGGAGAGAAGTGAGGTGGGACGTTGGGAAGAGGAGTGAAGTTGGTTTGTTTATAGAAATCTGTATAACCAACTACTCCTGGTAGCCTGCCGAGGAGGCGTCAGGGACAGTCTCTGGTGCGGACAGGGGGGAGGGGGGGGAAGGGGGGAGTGAGGAGAGGAGAGAAGTGAGGTGGGACGTTGGGAAGAGGAGTGAAGTTGGTTTGTTTATAGAAATCTGTATAACCAACTACTCCTGGTAGCCTGCCGAGGAGGCAGCGTCAGGGACAGTCTCCGGTGCGGACAGGGGGGAGGGTGGGGGGAGTGGGAAAGTGGGGAGAGGAGAGAAGTAAGGTGGGACGTAAAGGAAAAGGAGTGAAGGCAGCGTTGGGGACTTGTCTCTAGTGCGGACAGGGGGGGGGGGGGGAAGGTGAGGAGCGACGTAGGGAAGAGGAGTAAAGGCCAGTTCTGTTGATTCTGAGCAACTAACTACTCCTGGTATCCTGTGGAGAAAACAGCGTCAGGGACTTCCCCTGGAGCGGATAGGGAGGGGGTTCGGTGGGCTGGGATGTAGGGAAGAGGAGTGATACTATGTCAGGTGGCATTAACACGATCCTTGTGTTCTTAGGAAGTGAGTGTGGGAAAAGTCAATACTGGAGTGGTCTGACTCAGAGCAAGCACAAAATCCGTGCTCAGCAGGACTCAAACCTGCGCGGGCAGAGCCCAACAGATTTCTAGTCTGTCCCGTTAACCACTCCGGCATGAGCACACATTTCTACCGTTTCCGTTACTTTTAATAACGATAAAACTAAGGTCAGCTTGCCCCTACCCACCTCGCCTATCTCACGCCGTCAGCAGCGGGACGATAACAACCAAGTTTTGCAGATTAAAGCGCGTGAAAATAGGTTAATCAAACACTTACCGGCTTGACCCCTGAAGCTCGACACGGCTTGCGCCATGATGCTGCAGCTTTGCATATTGAGCCTTGCAATGAGGGTGTCGAGCTCCGCAAGATACTCCGACTTTGTCGGCGCTGCCACCGGCGCCACCGCCGTCGCGATAAACGAGAGCAGCAGGCAGAGAAAGGCGCACCACGACGCGTACGAGCACCTGCGCCGCGGCGAGGCAACTGCCATGACGGAAAGAGGTACGAGACGTCTCGGAACTACTACTACCTAATATATCTTGCCTTTTTAAGAATCGCTTACTTGCTTGCTATGAGGTTCAACGTGTGTAGCACGATATCAGGGTTTCAACGTGAGGAAGACACAACCATGTGCGTCAAAACTTCGAAATGAAGGTCGGAGGGGGGATGCTGAGGAAGAAATTGCAAGATAAAATGCGAGGGGCAAAAGGTGCAAGGACGGAGAAGAGGTGAAGGCAGTTGCTGGCGAGTCAATCTTTGTTCGTTTACAAGTGTCCAGGTAGGGTTCAGTGTGGTTCCCAATGGTCTAAAGCAATTGATATCTCGAGGCCCGTCCGTTCCCGAGGTGCAGCCGCGCTGTGGTGTTCCATTTCGAATCGCACGAATCGTGATTTGTAAATCTTGAAAATCGGTGCGGGAGGTGGCAGGAAATGCAGGGAGTGTTTCCATGCCACAAAGACGAGAACGTGCGCGCTTCCCGCAATTGCCTTGTGCCCACACGGGCAACAAAACGTTTGCACTCTGCCCTAATAGCTAGACAGAGTGGTCGATCAATATTTGGGACAAATATTCTCGGCGAGTGCACTCGCTACGAGCGAGGGACGAAGGCAGAAATGATACAATTTCCGTGGAAAGCGTGAAAACATTGTACTCTTTGCTTCGGTAAGGAAATGTCATTTTCCTTACTTTGCGTCCCTGCTCAGCGCGTACACCACTGTTCCCACCAACAACTCTCAACAGTGCACCGTTACCACTCGCGACACTCGCCTCGATCACTGTTCCCGCCACTATTCACGACGCGACCCAACCTCACGGTTCGGTTGGTAACCCGCGCTCCGGACCTCCACCTCGACAATTCCCAGCCTCGGCGCTAGGCCCGTAGCGCACCCCATTTTCACACATTACCGTTACAATTCTAGCTTTGCTATATATTCTTCGCTCATGCCTTCGCTCGACGTTCTTTTGCTTCGATAGTGCAATTCTCGCTCGCTCGCTCAATTGCATTCGTAACACTTGGTATTCAGAGCCTACGATCCCTTCTCGGACCGCACCCACACATTCGCTTCCCCACTATCTCAAATTTGTGGGGGGGGTTAGACGTCTCTCAGCTTTCAGGCACCGCCGCTCGAAGTGCTCTCTCGAAAGCACGCACGGCCACGACTGAGGCTCTCGCTGAGCTTGCCCGACACCCCCGCCATGGCCGAATACAATCTCGCGACACTGACGCAGGAGCAGCTCGACCGACTCGTGCACCAACTCGAAGATTCGGTGCTCAAAATTGCAACACTTACGGCGGAACGCGACTCCGCTCGTCAGCAATCAACGATGAATGCACCAGCACCAACACAAGCACCTGCAAATGCACCTGTGCAATCGGAGGAGCCAATTATCATTTCGATCGGCACACCGTCAACACGACAGCGTGGGACAGCGCTCAGTGGCAGCCAGTGATGGCGCCACCCAATCGATGCCTGGCATGGAGAGGAACAGGGCCGCACCAAGCACGCAGGGGCCTCGCGAAGCCCGTCGGCACATGGAGTTTGCAGCAACGATTGGCAACAACGACGTGATCGCACCGATGTGAGAATAACGAGAGGAATGAATGAACTAGGAAGAAGGTGGGTACAAGTAGCAAACACAAAAGTGTTGTACCCTCTAAGGACTACCCCATTACAGCCTAAACAGACTATAGCATATATATGTTTGACACACCCCCATAGGCAAAGTGGGGGAGAACAAGAGGTCACAAGACCAGTCAAGAAAGGCAAAGCAAGCTCAGGGTGGATCACAAAGTCACCACGCAGTCTGAGCACAAGCAAATGGCCATAAGGCCAGTTCACATGCAGAGTTATATGAAGGAGAACAAACAATACAGTGAACACAACCTAGCAAGTGTAAGCATGCAGGTATATGTATAAAGAGTACAGTACAGGAAGAGTCAAGAAGAAAGCAAGTGAGGCACAGTAGGTACAAGGCCTAACACAGTACAGAAACGCTGATGATCACAAGGCTGAAGTGCCTTGGTGAAAACATCAGCAGTGTTGGCCTGAGAGGCCACGTAAGCAAGACGACGCTGGCCACGCTGCTGCAACTCTCGATCAAGGAAGTAGCGCAGAGCAATGTGCTTCGTTCTGTGCTCCAGTCTGTGCTCCTGACACAAGGCCAGCATGGCCTTGTTGTCGACGTACAGAACTGGAGGAGAACGAGGCGCCTCTCCCAAGTCGGTCAGCAGGTAGGTGAGCCAGCGTAGCTCCTGTGCAGCCATGGCCCCAGCGTAGATCTCAGCCTCACAACTGGAGCTGAGAACAGAAGAAGAGTGGGTAGACCGCCAAGAGACAGATCCGGAGCCAAGACTGAAGGTGTAACCCTGTGACGACCGCTGCGTAGCCAAGTCGTCAACCCAGGAAGCGTCTGCGTGACAAGTGAGGACAACTCGAGCCCGTCCTCCAAGCACGAGCCCCATGCCCGACGTACTGCACAAGTAGCGCAACACCCTCTTTGCAGCATCCCAGTGCACCTTTCGGTGCCTGCCGGGAGCCACGTAGCGAGCCAGAAGGCTGAGAGGGTACGCGAGGTCAGGTCGTGTGCAAGTCAGCAAGTACATGAGGTAGCCCACAAGCTCTGGATACGGGCCACTCGGCTCTACGGACTCGTCCGAAAGTGGAGCTGAGAGCGAGTGACCGGTAGGCAGAGGAGTGGACTGTGGCGAGGAGTACGTGAAGCCGAAGCGCTGCAGGACCTGCTGCACCATGTGTGACTGAGTCAAGGTAATGGTGCGCTGTGCTCTGTCCTGGGTGATCCGCAAGCCAAGATAGCTTGTCAGCTCACCCAAGTCTGTGCACGTGTGTCTCTTCCGCAGCTCCGACTTCACGTGGGCGAGTGCCTCAGTGTCAGCAGTAGCAAAGACCAAGTCGTCTACGTACACGAGAACGTAGAACGGCGGCAGAGTGGTGTCAGTGCGTAGAAACAGCGACGGGTCAGCAGTGGAAGGAGCAAAACCAAGAGCAGCAAGAGTCGTCCTCAGTGTGACGTGCCACTCACGGGGTGCCTGGCGGAGACCGTAGACTGGCCGCCGGAGGCTCCACTGGGTACCAGCAGGAAATGACCCAGTGAAGCCAGGTGGGCGGCGCAGCCAGATCTCTTCGTGCATGCTGCCCTGTAGGAAGGCTGTGCTGAAGTCAAGCGAGTGGAGCTCGTAGTCACGCTGAGCAGCAACGTGCAGCAGTACCCGAAGAGTGGTCATCTTTGGGGTAGGGGAGAAGGTCTGAAAGAAGTCAACTCCCTGTCGCTGACTGAAGCCACGTGCAACGTAACGCGCCTTGAAGGCAGGCGGAGAACCCGGCGGCCGCTTCACCCTGAAGATCCACATGCCACTGACGATGTTCGCCCTAGGTGGGGGAACCTCGTCTACGTAGGTGCCTGTGGACTTCCAGGAAGCCATCTCTGCGTCCATGGCTGCCTGCCACTGAGAGGAGTAGGGACCCTCTAACGCCTCTGCGTAGGAGCGCGGGGTCGGGATGTCTAGTGCATCCGGGTCTCCCTTAGGGGCCAGCAGCATGGACACGAGATGAGGTACAGAAGCAGCAAAGCACTCAAACTCCTCCTGTCTGTCCTCAAGAACGTCCGTGCCAAGAGCACACTCACCCCCGACGGACGGAGGACAGTCAGACACAGACGCCGACGCAGCAACAAGAGCAGTGGCGTAGTCGAGGCGACAGGTGGCAGCAAAGTCAACAAGCTTAGCAACAAGAGCAGACGCAGCAGAGGACTTAAGCAGAGGGGCAGTGACAGCAGTGGCCAGAAAGCGCGCGACAGCAGGACTAGCAGAACGAAGGGAGTCAGACTCCGGGTCTGGACTGTCAGGAAGAGAGGACGCAGGAGGAGACGGAAGAGGAACACGCTGTGGAGCAGTAGAAGGACGCATTGTCATAGAGTGAGTGCCTGGGACAGGATGGAGACGCGGACGCGAAACACGACCAGCGCGAACAGTACGGTCAGGCGACGCAGAACGAGACGCAGGCGACACAGGACGAGACTTAGGCTCACGACGCTCCGTAAGACCTCTAGTCGGTCCAGAGTAAGGACCGGGCAGTGGAGAGGCTGGCTGCAACTCCGACTGGGACTGGACAGGCGGCGGACTCAGGAAAGGAGGAGGAGGACCAGGAGAAGGCGGGGAGCCAAGAACCTGCTGAAGGAGCGGAACGTAGTACGGCCGCGGCCGCGCAGTGCCTCCAGAAACAGCAGAGACAGAATTGGTACCCTCAGCCCCAGGGTCTCCAATCCCAGCAGCACCTCCAGCACCTCCAACAGCTCCAGCAGCTCCAGCAGCTCCAGCAGCTCCAGCACCAGCAGCACCAGCACCAGCAGCACCTCCAGCAGCTTCAGTAGCGCCAGCACCTCCAGTAGCTCCAGCAGGACCTCCAGCACCAGCAGCACCTCCAGCAGCTCCAGCAGCAGCAGCACCTCCAGCACCAGCAGCACCTCCAGTAGCTCCAGCAGCAGCAGCACCTCCAGTAGCTCCAGTAGTACCAGCACCTCCAGCACCAGCAGCACCTCCAGTAGCTCCAGCAGCACCTCCAGCACCAGCAGCAACGCGACAGCGCCGAGAGTACCACTCACGAAGCCGCTGTGGAGAGAGGGGCTCCCGCCGCGACGGGACACCGAGAGCACCCCCAGACTCAGCACGCGGAGGCTCAGTACCTCCAGACACAGTACCCTCAGGCTCCACACCCCCAGACTCAGCACCCCCAAACTCAGCACCCCCAGACTCAGCACCCCCAGTCGCAGCACCCGTAGGCTCAGTACCCCTAGTAGCACCTGAGTCGACAGCTACCTCGACCGGCTCAGCAAGGTCTACCTGGGACACACCTGAGGGGGCAGGACCCTGGGGGGGGAGGGGGTCTACCGGGGGAGTACCTGGTGCGAGGAAGAGCGGTGGGGGGGGGGGGAAGCAGTGCGGTAGGGAAAGAGACGGTAGTACGACACCGACTCGTCAAACGTGACATCCTGAGAGGACAGAACACGACGCGAGGTGGGGTGGTAGAACTGCCACCGGGGTGCGTCAGGAGGGAAGCCAAGGAAGACACTGGGAACGGCACGGGAGGACAGCTTGTCCGCTGTAGTATCGCGGACAAAAGCTCGAGATCCCCAGACACGGAACGCGGACACATCGCCAACCTTCCCCGTCCACCGCAGAGTAGGTGTGGTCTCCGGCAAGGAGACACGAGGCTGAAGGTTTATCTGATGCGCAGCGTACTGAACCGCGAACGGCCACAGAAAAATGGGGAGCAGCCGCATGGATCATGGACGTACGAGCGACGTCCATGACCATGCCAATGCGGCGCTCAGCAATCCCATTTTGCTGCGGGGAGGCCGGAAGCGTGAACGTCTGGCGGATGCCCTCCAAACGACAGAAGGCCCTCAGGAGGTCGGAGGAAAACTCCCCACCTCCGTCCGAGTGCAGATGCAGAACAGGAAGGTCTGAACCGAAACTCTCACTTAGCTGGCGACGAGCACCGCGGATCCAGTCGATCAACACCTCTGGGACTTCACCCTTGCTGCGCAAGGGGAAGACTGTGGTGTAACGCGAGTAGTCGTCAACGACCAGCAGGAAGTAACGCTCGTGACCCTGTCCACGGACGCGGGCTGGGCCCCACACGTCCATGTGAAGAGTCTGCAGAGGAGCCTCAGTCGGAGGGAACGAGGAGGAGTGAGGGGCGGCGCGCTGCCTGCCCTCGACACAAGGAACACAGGTGGGGGCAGGCCCCGGAGGAAGGGGAGGGAGGGACCTGGGTAGACCCGAGACAAGGGCACGGGAGGCCATACTTCGAAGACGAGGCAGGGAGGGGTGACCAAGGCGGTGGTGCCAAAGGAGAGTCTCGTGCGACAGAGGACGACACGAGCAAGGGGCAGACGCAGGACTAGACCTGGACGCGGCAGCAAACACCTGACTAGACGCAGCTACCTGACCAGACGCAGGGACCGGAGGAGGCGCAGTAGTCAGTGTGTACAGACTCGACCCTGGCCGACGGGTGAACGTGGCCAAGTGGCGGCCCGTCCGAGAGCAAGTGCAGTGGGTCACACGCTGACCTCCAGGGGTGAACTGGTCAACCCACGCGTCCTGGAGGTCAGCTCTACTTACCAAGTTCGTAGAGAACGAGGGGAGGTGGAGCCCTGACAGCAAGCCCGACGGGGCCGCAGGAAACGGTAAAACTGTAGAGGAGTGTGCAAGGACTGGGCCCCCTGAGGGGTCAGCAAGGGAGACCGCAACCGGCCGACTGAGCGGCGTGAGCGTGGTGCTGTCTCTAAAGAAAGAGCGCGAAGCACCAGAGTCAAGTATCAAAGTGTGCAAGAACTCAGTAGGTGCAGTACCAGAGAGAGCAGACGTACCAGCACCTGGAGCAGCAGACACACTAGCACCTAGAGCAGCAGCCGCACTAGCACCTAGAGCAGCAGCCGCAGTGCCCGGGTCGGGCGGGACACTCAGGTAACAGTCACCCTCAGTAATATCAGCAAGAGCATACATGGCAGCAAGGATAGCATCAAAATCTAGATCAAAGATAGGCACATTCTGCAGAAGCAGATCATGCCAGCGAGGGAGCTCAACAGCGTCAGGAAACTGGGTACGCCAAGCGTCAGTCAAGCGACCGAAGCAGCGCTGCGTGGTGTGTGGGAGGCCACACACCTCCCCACTACGAGTGCGGGTGCGAAGAACGTAAGTGCAGGGACCTGCACTCCCAGACCTCCCACGCCCAGCGTACCACTCACGAAGCTGCTGAACCGACGGGGTCTCACGGGAGCGCAGCTGCTGCTGGCGCTGGCTGCCACCAACGCCTCCACGCTGCGCGGCCGCACCTCAACCAGCACCATCGCCACCTCCAGCTCCACCACCGCCGCCGCTGCCTCCACCACCTCCGCCACCGACGCCACGACCTCCACCGCCGCCACTAAAGCCCCCACTCCCGGTACCACCCCCACCTCCACCGCCACCTGCTCCGCACCCTCCACCGCCTCCGCCGCCACCCCCGCCACCCCCTCCACCACCCCTGCTCCCCTTGCCCTTGCTGTTGCGGCGTCTCCCACTAGGGGCAGACGCAGATCCGACCTCCTCAGTGCCAACGAGGTTGACAGCAGCAGCAGAAGCAACAGAGGGGAGAAGGGGGACAGGGGAACACCCCTCAAAGAAGGGGGTGCGACGGTCGCCGCGAGAAGCACCTACAGCTAAGATACTCTTCTCAGCTGCAGCAAGGCGCTCCTCTAGCAGGTCGACAGTCAGCTCGGTGGGGCAAAGGGAGAGAAAGTGGTCCCTGACTGAAGAGAGAGAGTCAGGGAGGCGGGTGACTAGGTAGTAAAGGGTGATGTACATGGGGGGGGGGTTCTTGGCACAGAACTCAGTGGGAAGGGCAGCGCGGTAGCGGGCATCACTAGTGCAAAGGTGAGCAACTAGGTCAGCGACTGTGGCAAAGGCGACAAGGTCAGGGAAAAGGTACGGCAGCATGAGGCGACTGAGGGCAGCAGTGGCAGGGGAGGAGTAGCGTGCAACTACAGCGTCGTACAAAGACTGAGCAGTCTTGTACTGGCCAAAGTGTGCGCGCTCAGCAGGCGGCAGGTGACTACGAACAGCAAGACGAGCAACAGCGTCACGAGTGGTCCACTGAGAGCGAATAGTACTGTTAGAAGTGGCAGCAGGAGCAGTGGAAACACCGGACGTGTGATCGAAAAGGGATACCCCATCCCTAGAATCACACTGAAGAAAGAGCTGTAGATCGTCAACCCACACGTCAAAGTCAACTGCACGTCCCTCAGCATCAAAGGTGAGAACGGTAGGACTAGCCATAGTAGCAGTAGGAGCAGCAGTAGTGCAAAGCAGTGGTAGCAGCAGTAGCAGTAGTAGCAGTGCAAAGCTGTGCCGCTCGGTAGGGCAGTGCGGCTCGGTGAGCGGCGCGGCTGAGCGGCGCGGCTCGGCTGGGCGGCGCGGCTCGGCTGGGCGGCGCGGCTCGGCTCCTGGCGGCGCGGCTCGGCTCTCGGCGGCGCAGCGCAGCAGGGGGGGGGGGGCGCGAGTGCGAGTGCTTACCAGGGGCGGTTGCAGGGAGGGCCGCTGTTGGGGCGGCAGCAGGGCAGGGCCAGGCCGACGGGCGGCAGGTCAGCGACGGGCGGCAGGTCGGCGACTGGCGGCTGGTCAGGGACGGGCGGCAGGTCGGCGACGGGCGGCTGGTCAGGGACGGGCGGCTGGTCAGGGACGGGCGGCGGGTCGGCGACGGGCGGCTGATCAGGGACGGGCGGCAGGTCGGCGACGGGCGGCTGGTCAGCGACGGGCGGCGGTCCAGCGGCGGGCGACGGCTGGCTGGCGAAGGACGACGGGCCAGCGACGGGCGGCAGCGTTCCAGCTGCGGGCGGCAACGGGCCGGTGACGGGCCAGCTACGGGTGGCAACGGGCCGGTGACGGGCCGGCGACGGGCGGCAACGGGCAGCAACGGGCCGGTGACGGGCCGGTGACGGGCGGCAACGGGCAGCAACGGGCCGGCAAAGGGCGGCAACGGGCCGGCGACGGGCGGCAGTGGGCCAGCGACGGGCCAGTTACGGGCGGCAACGGGCCGGCGATAGGGCGGGGCCATGAGGGGCCTCTAAGGGACACGAAGGGGCCGCTACGGGCCGTGAAGTGCCTCGAAAGGCAGGCGCACGGGGCGCAGATAAGACAGACACGACGCGCGCTTCGGGCAGGTAAGGAAAAAAAAGATCTTAGTGGTGGGCCTTAAAAAAAAAACAGTTCCACTAGGGAACCTGCTCTATACCATGTGAGAATAACGAGAGGAATGAATGAACTAGGAAGAAGGTGGGTACAAGTAGCAAAAACAAAAGTGTTGTACCCTAAACAGACTATAGCATATATAAGTTTGACAACCGATGCCACTCAAGCTGCAGCGCCCGCCCTGCTTCGATCCTAGCCAACGTGGAGGTCCGACGGTTCAATCGTGGATCTGTTGGAAACAGCAGTTGAAAGTGAGAAACGAGAAAGAGGGTTTGGACTAGCAAGCAGTTGAGTACATATAGCAAACCCTAAGTTGGGCTGTACTCACTGTTGAGTACCCCACTGCAGGCTAGACAAATATAACATTCTGACAGGATCTTCACGATGAACGTTTTCTTCGACGCGAATTACGTCGAGTCAGACGCAGCGAAGATTCGCTATGCTGTTTCGCTGCTGAGGGGGCCCGCCATGGACTGGTGGCGAGTCATTGTGGCGTCGCCATGTGCCTACGAGCCGCCGTCGCAAGAGGGAGAGCCCACGAGTCCAGCCGTCACCTGGAGTTCGTTCAGCGAAACCGCCCAGTACAGCACGTGGGATGCGTGGTGCGCAGGGCTTCGGGCGTGCTTCGAGCCAATCGTGGCTTCTATTTCGACGCGTCAGAGACTGCGTACTTGGCGACATTTTGGGTCGGTCCAAGATTATACGAGCAGTTTTTTCGCACTATGCGAGCAAGTCGGCTACATGCACAAGGCGGAGCGGATGAACCGTTACGTCGGAGGGCTGAAGCCGGACATCTCGCACGAAATCATGCTACGCGGGCTATCGAATTTTAACGAAATCCTCGCGCTCGCCGAGAAAATTGACATTTTGCGCCATCCGAGACCGGGGTCCTATTACGGACATCGCCCTTGGGGACCGACCGAGCACGCCACCGTACACGCCGTTGCGGCGAATGCAGCTGCTGCGCCATTTATGGGGCGCTGCTTTGCTTGCAACAACCAGGGCCATCGCACGAGCGAATGCCCAGAGGAGCTAAGACGCCGCGGAGCAAAGCAGGGCAGGGAGTCTCAGAGGCAAGGAAACGCCAGCAGTCAGTAGAAAACGGGCCAACTATTGACGAGACAACCTGTTCGCCCAACCTCACCGACCCTCACCGAGTCACAGTACCGATTCACGCCATCGATCGGGCTCGGATGAATAAGGATGGTACAGCGACGGATTGCCCAATACTGATTTACGGGAAAACACAGGGGACAACATTGAAGATTTTTATAGACGGAGGAGCAAGCCACAGCTTAGTTAATACCGCAACTGCACGGAATCTGCAACTGACGCTTAGCCGCTGTTTTCCGGAGATTGACGCACGCTTAGTTGACGGCACGCCACTGGCAATAAAGGAGAAAGTGGAGAGGGTGAAAGTTCGCTCCGAGGGGAACTTCGGGTTTACACAGGAAATGCTCGCGATGACATTGGATGGGCACGACAGTTTACTGGGACGTGATTGGCTACGACGTTACAATCCGCGAATCGACTGGACGACGGGTAGCTGCACAATGCGAAATAGTGGTAACTGGGTCGAACTACCTCGTTGGCAGTCATCCGAGTCTTCAATGGTCCATGTCAACGCCATCACGATGAAACGGGCTGTCGCCGCTGGAGCTGACGTGTACCATGTGGATATAGCATTGATAGGAGAATCAGAGCAGCCAAGTGATTTTCAGAAATTACTGGCAGCCGTACCGCCCGAACTACAGGAACTGTTGAAACGGTACCCGGGGATTTTTCCGGATGACTTACCGGAGGGACTGCCACCTCAGAGAGCGCACGACCACCAAATAGAGTTAGATCCGGGGGCACAGCCAACCGTACAGCGACAGTTCAGACTGATACAGCCTGAACTCGACGAACTGAGGAAGCAATTAGATTACATGTTAGAGAAAAATTCATCCGACCGAGTTCGTCACCGTTTGCCGCACCAATACTGTTCACACCAAAAAAAAGGAGGGTTTCGCATGTGTATCGATTACAGAGCACTGAACAGGATAACAGTCAAGCCGCGATACCCCATTCCCCGTGCTGACGAACTGATAGATCAACTGCAAACAGCACATGTCTTTTCGAAAAAAGATTTACGATGAGGTTACCATCAGATTCGGGTCGGACCATCGGACTGCGCCAAGACGGCATTTAGGACTAGGTATGGGTCATTCGAGTACACCGTGATGCCATTCGGGCTAACCAACGCACCGACGACTTTTTAGATGACCATGAATGAGACGTTTCGGCCACTTTTAGATAAATTCGTGGTAGTTTACCTCGACGACATCCTCGTCTACAGTCGTGATAAGCAGCAGCACTTAGCAGATCTGGAAGCAGTATTTAAAATATTAGACTAGCACCGACTACTGACCAAGGGTTCCAAGTGCGAGTTTTTTCAGGATAGGTTAGAATTTTTGGGGCACGTTATTTCGGAGGCTGGGGTCGAGATCAACCCAAAAAAGCGTGGCACCCCCCGACAAACATCACGGAGCTGCAGAGTTTTTTAGGGTTCGTCAATTATGTGCGTCGGTTTGTCCCTGACATGACACGGTTAACGGCCCCACAGACGGATCTGCTGCGGAATGCGAAGACAACTCTATCAACGGGAGCTTCTACGGGCTAGGCATGGGGCAAGAGTGATCTCTGCATTCGTTCATTTAGTCGTTTCCTTGTGCGCACACTACTTGCTAGTTCACTGGGAGAATTGGCAAGAGTTTCACTAGGAAAACATGACAACAATGATAGCAACAACATTGGCATCACAGACTACATCAGAGCTAACTTGGCTACTGGTCGACCTCCAGCGCAGCATGGTCGACCGCGATCCAGCGCAGTAGAGCTCGCACCGCTCCAGCGTTGCAGAGTAGCAGTTCGCCAGCGTTGCAAGTCGGCTGCACAGCGTTGCACCCGTAGGACAATGGTGCACCTGTTTCGCAAGTGCGTGCAGCAGGTTGGTGCACTACTCCTCGTCATGTGCACAGCGCAAACGCCCAGGTCGACTCCACGCCAACGACTACGCCCACCAGCCATGTCGACCTCGGGATACCACCCCCAAGGTCGGCCTCGCAGAATCCACCACGGCGACCTTCGCACACGTCGCGCAGGTATCCTGGTCGACCGAGCAGCCTCGCCCAATCAGCCAGCCCACTCCGTCGCCGACCTTCCGTGACTGGCGACCCCAAGGTCGGCGCCAGCTGGTCGACGCCCGGCATCCTCCCAGGTCGACCCACTGGCTCGGCGCCATCTTGCTCGGCGCCCTGCTCCTCGGCGCCCAGCTCCCCTGTCCAGGTCGACGTCGGCGCCACCTTCGTCGACCACCAGAACTCGGTGCCCACAAGTCGGCGCCCCTTGCAGTAGCCCCCGTGCAGATCGACCAACCTCGTCAACCAGCTCGCCCACTGCTGCAGGTCGGCTGCACTCCCCCGTACACCCGACTACGAGGTCGGCTCCGCCCAAGCGAGGACGGGGCCAACACAACTCCCGTTGACACTCCCCTGCCGTGTTCACGCTTGGGCTCCCCTAGCCTACACGGCAGCACTGCTCGGAGAAAAGCTTAGCGGCGTCCACACAACACACAGCACGCCGGTCACCGCACCACCCATGCAAGAGGGCATGGCACCTACTGCTGCACGTCGTTGTCACCGTCGCCCACATCGGCCAGACGCACTTGGCCGATTGCAACAAAGCACCGGTTGAAGGCCGGGTAGTGCAGCGCCTTCGCCAGGAAGTCAGCCGGCTGCTCGGTGGTCGGGATGTAATTCAGCGTGAATTTCCCGCGCTTCACTATGTGCTGCAGCCAGGCTTGTCGCCGCTCCATGTGCTTGAGGTTGCCAGTCAACCCCATGCCCTCGGCGATGGTGATGGCCGATTTGTTGTCCATACGAAGGACAGTCGGCGTCCCGGCGTCCAGCTGACGGAACTCTGCAAGGAGGAAGGGAAGGCGACGTCCCTCCTTGCCGGCTTCGGTGGCCGCCACGTACTCCGACTCGGTCGACGACAGCGTCGCGCACTTAATGCGCTGGCTCAACCAGGAGAGCGCGACCCCTCCGTAGACGAACACGTAGCCTCCCGTGCTCGTCCGGTTCTGCTTATCGCCGGCATTGTCAGCGTCCACGTAACCGACCAGCTTCAGCGACTCTGGTCCACCGCCGAACTCCAGGGCGGTGTCGCGGGTGTTGGCGAGGTAGGCGAGGCAGCGGTCGACCTCGCGCCAGTGCTGGTCGCTCTTCACCCTGAGGCTACTCCCCAGCTTGCTGCAGGCAAAGGCAATGTCCGACCTCATCGTCGTCGCCGCGAACTGCAGTGAGCCGACCTTCTGGCGGTACTCCTCCTCATGGCGCTCCTGCGCCTCCTCGTCGTCGAAGGTGAGCTCGGCGTAGGCATCGACCGAGACTGGCGTCTTCGGGGTGCACCCGGTCTGCTCCTCATCGAGGAACTGCCTACGCAGCTTGTCGGCGTAGCCTTGCTGGTGTAGCCACAGCTTCCTTGCCGATCTGTCACGCACGATCTCCAGCGCGAGGTACTTCTGCACCGGCGAGATCTCCCGCAGCTCGAAGGCGGACTCCAGCAGCTCCTTCAGCTCCTCTAGCATCGCTGCACTGCTGCTGGCGGCGAGCAGGTCATTGATGTAGACCAGCACCCAGCAGGCCACCTTGTCATCGCCGACCTTGAAGTAGAGCGCCATGTCGACCTGGCTCTTCTTCCAGCCGGCGCCGACCAGCACATCGTTGAGAGCCTTGTACCACAACAGTGGCATCTGCTTCAGCCCGTAAAGGCTCTTCAGCAGCTTGCATACCCGGCCAGTCCTGTCGTTAAAGTAGTCCGGCTGGTACATGTACAACACCCGGTCGAGCTTGCTCTGCAGGAAGGCGTTCTTCATGTCGAGCTGCATCAGGTTGAGGTCGAGGACAGCGACGATGCTGAGGAAGATCCTCAGCATGTCGTAGCTGCTCACCGGCGCGTACGTCTCGTTGTAGTCGGCGCCATACGCCTGCGTGAAGCCCTTCACGACCAACCTCGCCTTCACGCGCTCGACGGTCTCGTCGATGTGGCACTTTGTTGTCAACACCCACCGGTTCTTCATGATGTTCATCCCGGGAGGACGTTTGACCAGCTCCCAGGTCCCCAGGCCGATGAGGCTACGGATTGTCAAAAGAATGAACGAGAATGAATGAACTATGAAAGAGTTGGGTACAATTACTAACCCTAAAAGGGTTGTACCCCTTATGGGCTACCCCACTATAGCCTACACAAAGCAAGCTATATAACATTTTGACACACCCCCATAGGCAAAGTGGGGGGGAACAAGGGGTCACAAGACCAACCAAAAAAATCAAAGCAAGCTCAGGGTGGATCAAAAAGTCACCACACAGTCTGAGCACAAGCAAATGGCCACAAGGCCAGTTCACATGCAGAGTTATATAAAAGAGAACAAACAATACAGTGATCATACCCTAGCAAGTGTAAGCATGTAGGTATATATATAGATCACAGTACAAGCAAAGTCACGCAGTAAGCAAATGAGGCAAAGTAGGCACAAGGCCTAACACAGTAGAGAAGCGCTGATGATCACCAGACTGAAGTGCCTTGGTGAATATATCAGCAGTGTTGGCTCTAGTGGCCACGTATGCAAGACGAAGCTGACCACGCTGCTGCAACTCTCGAGCAAGGAAGTATGGCAGAGCGATGTGCTTCGTTCTGTGCTCCAATCTGTGCTCCTGACACAAGGCAATCATTGCCTTGTTGTGTACGTACAAAACTGGAGGCAAACGAGGCTGCTCTCCCAAGTCAGTCAGCAGGTAGGTGAACCAGCGTAGCTCCTGTACAGCCATGGCCCCTGCGTAGATCTCAGCCTCACAACTAGAGTTGAGAACCGAAGACGAGAGGGTAGACCGCCAGGAAACAGAGCCGGAACCGAGGCTGAAGGTGTAACCCTGTGACGACCGCTGCGTAGCTGAATCGTCAACCCAAGAAGCGTCTGCGTGACCAGTGAGGACAACTGGACCCCGTCTGCCCGACGTACTGTACAAGTAACGCAGTACCCTCTTCGCAGCATCCCAGTGCACCTTTCGGTGCCTACCGGGAGCCACGTAGCGAGCCAAGAGGCTGAGAGGGTACGCAAGGTCAGATCGTGTGCAGGTCATCAGGTACATGAGGCAACCCACAAGCTCTGGGTACGGACCACTCGGCTCTACGGACTCGTCCGAAGGTGGAGCTGAGAGCAAGTGGCCGGTAGACAGAGGAGTGGGCTGTGGCGAGGAGAACTGGAAGCCGAAGTGCTGAAGGACCTGGTGCACCATGTGTGACTGAGTCAGGGTGATGGTGCGCCGTGCTCTGTCTCGGGTGATCTGCAAGCCAAGATAGCTGCGCAGTTCACCCAGGTCAGTGCAAGTGTGTCTCTTCTGCAGCTCTGACTTCACAAGGGTCAGTGCCTCAGTGTTAGCAGTGGAAAAGACCAGGTCGTCGACACAGACGAGGACGTAAAACGGCGGCAGCGACGTGTCGGTGTGTAGAAACAGCGACGGGTCAACAGTTGAAGGAGTAAACCCCAGAGCCGCAACTGTAGTCCTCCGTGTGTCGTGTCACTCGCGAGGCGCCTGGCGGAGACTGTAGACTAGCCGCCGGAGGCTCCACTGGGTACCTGCAGGAAACGACCGAGTCAAGCCAGGTGGGCGGCGAAGCCAGATCTCCTCGTGCAGGCTGCCCTGCAAGAAAGCTGTACTGAAGTCCAGCGAGTGCAACTCGTAGTCATGCTGAGCAGCGACGTGTAGCAACACCCGAAGAGTAGTCATCTTCGGGGTGGGGGAGAAGGTCTAGAATTGGTCGACCCCCTGTCGCTGACAGAAACCTCTAGCAACGTAACGCGCCTTGAAGGCATGCGGAGAACCCGACAGCCGCTTCACCCTGAAAATCCACATGCCATCGACTATGTTCGCCCCAGATGGGGGAACTACGTCGACGTAGGTGCCCGTGGACTTCCAAGATGCCATTTCGACATCCATGGTTGTCTGCCACTGAGAGGAGAAAGGACCCGTAATCGCCTCTGCGTAAGCGCGCGGGGTCGGGATGTCCGGTGCATCCGGGTCTCCCTGAGGGGCAAGTAGCATGGAAGCGAAACGAGGTACAGCAGCTACAAGACACTCAAAGTCCTCCTGCCTATCCTCAAGGACGTCCGTGCCAAGAGCACACTCACCCTCGACGGACGGAGGACTGGCAGACTCAGACTCAGCAACAAGAGCAGTGGCGTAGTCTAGACGACAGGTAGCAGCAAAGTCAAGCAGCTCAGCAACGAGGGCAGATGCAGCAGTGGACTCAAAAGAACGGTCAGTGACAACAGTGGCGAGGAGACGAGAGACAGTGTGACTGGCAACACGGGCGAGGTCAGACTCAGGGCCAGGAACGGCAGGAAGAGAGGTCTCAGGAGGAGGCGGCAGAGGAACACGCAATGGAACAGAGGAAGGACGAAGGGTCATAGCGTGGGTGCCGGGGACAGGAGGAGGTCGCGGACGAGGAACGCGACGACCAGTGCAAACAGTGCGAACAGGTGAGGCAGGACGAGACTCAGGCTCACGACGCTTTGTAAGGCCTTCGGTCTGCTCAGTGTAAGGAGAAGTAGCAGGTAGTGGGGAGGCTGGCTGAAACGGCGGCTGTGATTGGTCAGGCGGTGGACATAGTAAGGGAGGTGTAAGGATAGGAGAAGACGGGGGACGAAGAACCTGCTGAAGTAGGGGAACGAAGTACGGCCGCGGCCGCTTAGTGGCTCCAGCACCAGTACCGCCAGACATAGCACCCCCAGCTCCAGCACCTCCAGCTCCAGGGTCAACAGCTCCAGCACCTCCAGCTCCAGCCCCACCAGCGCCAGGGCCTCCACCTCCAGCGCCAACCTCGCTAGTGTCTCCAGCTCCAGTTCCTCCAGCTCCAGCGCCACCAGCGCCAGTGCCCCTAGCTCTAGCGCCTCAAACCCCAGCACCTCCAGGCTCCGTAGGGTCTCCAGCTCCAGCTCCTCCAACTCCAGCGCCCCCAACACTACCAGTCCCGGCAGCTCCAGTACCCCTGGTACGAGCACCTCCAGGACCAGCAGCTGCAGCACCTCTGGTACCACCAGCTCCAGCGGTAACTCCAGCACCTCCAAGACGAGTAGCTCCAACACCTCCAGCTCCAGTGTCTCCAGCGGCAGAGTCTCCAGCTCCGGCAGCTCCACTTCGAAGGCGTGTGCGCTGAGCAAACCACTCGCGCAGCTGCTGCAGGGAGAGAGGCTCCGGCCGGGGAGACAGTTGTGGCGAAGCACCCGCAGGACCTCCAGAAGAAGCAGTACCCCGAGGCTCAGCACCCCTTGACTCCGCACCCTCAGACTCAGCACCCCCAGGCTCAACACCCTCAGGTTCAGCAACCCCCAGGCTCCGTACCCCCAGGCTCAGCACCCCCAAACCCGTCACCCTCAGACTCAGAATCCCAACCACTAGACCATTGGGATAAAAGGGCTTGTTAAGTAGCGGGTCAGTGCGCCCATAACCCCCAAGGACAACGAGCATGTAACCCTTCCCTAGGATCAATTGGGGATCACCAGTGGACCTTTGACACCCCCCCGCACTGGGATGCCCGAAGTGCACACACTGGGATTCGAACCCGAGACCTTTGCTCTGATACCATGTCAGAAGAATGAACGAGAATGAATGGACTATGAAAGAGTTGGGTACAAGTACTAACCCTAATTAGGTTGTACCCCTTATGGGCTACCCCATTATAGCCTACACAAAGCAAGCTATATAGCATTTTGACACGGATCTCCTCATCCATGGTAGCTTTCACCGCCTTGCCCTTCCAGCTCGCCAGCGCCTCCTTCACCGTCATCGTCGAGATGTCCCAACGGTGCTCGGGGTCGGCGTGCATGTCGGCGTCAAGCTCCGGCAGTTCTTCATCCTCCTCGGCGTCATCGTACAGCAGGTTGTCGTCGACCTCGTCGTATACCATAGTGAAGGCAGCCGGTACGTAGAAGTTGGTTGGCCTCCGAATTCGGCCTGACTGCCGTGGTCCAGGCAGGACCTCCACCACATCGCTGTTGGTATTCTCCTCGGTGTCTCCTTCATCATCACCGGCGTCACTGCCCTCAGCATCCTGCTACACTACCGTCGACGTCCCTGCCGTCTTCTCCCCTGCGGTCGGCTTCCCTGCCGACTGCCCGGTCGCCGACCGCTCCTTGGTCGGCTTCGCTGCTGCCAGCTCCCCTGTCGGCTTCTGCACTGCTGGTGCCTCCTTTGCCGGCTTCACCAACGTCGGCTGCACCTCCTCGGCTTGCTGCTCCCTGGTCGGCGTCAGGTTCAGTCCCACGCCGACTTTCACAGCATCACGTCGGCCACCGGCGATGCTGTTCGCCGGCGCCACAGGCAACGCCCCACTTCTACCCTCATCGCCGGAGGCCGACACCAGAGTCAGCCCACGCAAGTCGGCAGCAAGGGGAGGGGCAGGGGAAGGGGAACGAGGGAGGACGTCCTCGGCGTCCTCATCAGCAAGCCCATCGACCTCGGCGAGCAGAGGAAGCGTCACCGTCGAGGTGTCAGTCGGCGGGTTGACCTGCGTCCGCCTCGGCGCCGGCCCATGCTCCGACTTCCACACCTCCAGCGACATAGTTTCGTAGAGCACCACGTCTGACGTGGTGACCACCCTGTTGTCGATGATGTCGAGGAGCTCCCAGCCCTTGCTCTCCTCCGACACCTGGCACCCCTGGCCTTCGGCTTCAGCTTTCTACCTCGCTGCTGCTCAGGGACCAGGAACTGCGCCATGTAGCCCCACATGCGTGCCAGCGACAAGTCGGGCTTCTTCCCGGTGAGCAGCTGGTACGGCGTCGTCCTCGGTGGCAGCGCCGACCTCTCAAGGCATTTGCAGACCCAGACGGCCTGCCGCAGAGCGAGGTGCCACCAGGGATGTTGCACGCCCATGTGCACTGACTCCACCATCGTCCGCATCTCCCGCTCCGCCATGCCGTTCTACTGTAGTGTGTATGAGTAGGTGAGGTCGTGGACAATCCCCTTGCCGTTCACGAAGGCAGTGAAGTCCTTCCCGAGGAACTCCTTTCACCGGTCAGAACGCAGCATCAGCACAGACTTCTTCGTCTGCTATCCCGACGTCGACTTCCTCCTCCACGACCGCTATCCTTGGCCGACTTCTTCTTGTCGGCGTCCTTTGCCAGCCTCCCGCCACTGCTTCCACCGCCGCCAGACTGCCCGCGCTGCCTCGGTCGGCCTCCCTGCTTCACTGGGGCGATGTAGTTTGCCTGCGGCAGGAGCTCCAATGACTGCTAGGCCTCTTGCATCACCTTGTCCCACAGGATGTACGAGGTCTGGGAGTCCTCGTTGAGCGTTGCCCGAATGCTCGGCACCACTGACAGTCGCATATCAGGTTGTAGCTGCTCATGAGCCCCTTCAGGACATGGGTGACGTACGATGCCGTGGAGTAGTGCATGCCGGACATTCTCATGGTGGCGAGAAGTTGTAGTGCCCGGTTGCAGTAGTCGGTCGCCGTCTCCTGGTCGCCCATTCACAGATGCGTCATCTGCTCCTCGAGCTGGCTAATGTACAGGTTGTCGGTGACCTGGTACGTCGACTCGATGAAGTGCCACGCATGGTGGCTGGCGTCCAGGTAGTCCCTGCACGACTTCAAAGCAATCTGCACGTCCGGCGAGCAGCATCGCGAGATGACCGTGAAGGTCAACAGCTGCACAACGCGAAACTCTGCATGCAGGTCGAGGTAATTCTCCGACGGCGTCGCCAGGGTGCCGGCGGCGAAGCCCATCAGCCCGGCCATCTCCAGCTGAGGCTCGATGGCTTCCTTCCAGGTGAGAATGTTAGGTCGACCAACCAGCAAGGGGGTGACAGAAATCATGTCCGGCGTAAACTTGAAGTAGCCGTAGCTCGGCGCTATCCCGCCCACAATCACGCGGTGCTTGTTATGATGGGGGCAATGTTGGGGGATGATATAATTGAGAGTACGCATATCATTTTGATACACCTGTCAGAATCCCAACCACTACACCATTGGGGTAAAAGGGCTTGTTAAGTAGCGGGTCAGTGCGACCATAACCCCCCAGGCAAACATGACTGTAACCCTTTCCTTGGATCAATCGGGGATCACCAGTGGACCTCTGACACCCCCCCGCACTGGGATGCCCGATGTGCACACACTGGGATTCGAACCCGAGACCTTCGCTCTGATACCATGTCAGAATCCCAACCATTAGACCATCGGGATAAAAGGGCTTATTAAGTAGCGGTTCAGTACGTGTCAGACTGTTATAGTCACAATAGGCTTGAATGTGCCTAAACCGAAAGATAGAGAGCACAGACGGATTTCTGCACAGCGGCTTCAAACGTTGATAGCGTTCTGCTCACAGCTGCAAATGACTTGATTCAAATTGGATCTGGAGCGTCTTCACGTCGTCTACAATTATCAATTTAGATTGCACGATTTGATAAAGAATTGACGACACAGCGTCGGTTTGAACGAACGGTACTATGGCAGCCACTATAGTCTTAGAACACAAGATAGGAAGAGTTACGAGTTGGGAATGACTCCCAGCTCCTACAAACCCCAAGAGCCGAGGTACAGTGATGTGGAACTGTGCCACACTGTCCCCAACCACGAAGGGTCTCGAAACTACCCTTCACTAGGGCCTACACCAAGTGAAATGTTACACTACACAAAGTAATGTAACTATCTTCAATATCTTGAGGTGTACCCTTTTGGCGAGCTTCGAAATCACTTGAGGCTTGACACCAAGGCTCGGGCTCTTCATCACAAACTCATCCTTGAGTTCTTGATGGGTCTGCTGCACACACCTGCGACACGCCGAACGTTCGACACAGGACAAAATAGAAACCGCGCACGACAAAATAGAAACCGCGCGCGAGACACAAACGACCGCGTAACACGCGTCTAGCGATAACTCGCTATTGACTCGACACACACACTCGACATCATGACTCAACATTCACACACAATTATAAGCATGAAATATATATTATCCCATGCCCTCATACCATTCCATACACACACACATTCACGCACACGGACAACAAGCCGAGTGCAAACCGTAGGGTTGCACCAACAAACTCCCCCTCGGATTGTTGGCCTTAGGATATGTTGCTCTCTCTCAGTTCAGAGCCATCCCAGCCAGCTTGCAACACTTCCAATGCTGCTGCTCCACCAGCCTCTTGGTCATCATGTCAGCCGGCTGCCCCGTGGTCTTCACGTAGCGCAACTCAACTTCACCCGCGGTTACCATGCTCCTCGTCCAATGCCACTTCACCCTCATGTGCTTCGTGAGTCCATGCAACACAGGGTTCTTAGCAAGAGCAATGGCACCCTGGCTGTCACAGTACAGTGGGGTAGGTCCTTGCTGCTCCTCCCCCAATTCAGCCAACAAACGCCGCTGCCACACAATCTCCCGTACGGCACGGAAGAGTGCCATGTACTCGGACTCCACCGAGCTCAAAGCTTGGTCAACCTGCTTCTTGCTCTCCCAAGCAGTTGGGCCTCCACCAACACAGCATATGAAGCCTCCCACACTTGTCATGTCCTCTGGTTCTGATGCATATGAAGCATCCGAGTAGGCGGTGAGGAACAAACGCCCGGGTTCAACACCATCCACGCCCTTTTGGCGCCTTTGTGCCGCCGCCGAGTATTGCAGCCCAACGGTCGGTGTTTGGCCAAGATACTTGGCCACCCTCATTCCAGCTGCTACCTGCTCCTCATTAGGGCATTGCACAACCCTAGCCAGCTGCCCGGTAGCAAACGCGACGTCCGGTCGGGTGTTTACCGCCGCATACATGAGGCTGCCCACCAACGAGTGAAATCGGCGCCTCTCCTCTTCACCAACGCTCTCCTCCTCTGGTCCCTTCACACACTTGAACCCAGAGGGAAAGGGTGTAGCCACATGGCCTTCACTCTGCCCAAAGTTGGCAGCCAATGCCTCCAGGTACTTTCGTTGATGCACCCGCATGCACTGCTTCTCCACGTCTCGTTCGATGTGGAGCCCAAGGTAGAAGCTCACGTCACCAAGGGCCTTGCACTTGAACTTGTCTTGAAGCCTCAGCATCACCTCCTTCACAAGGTCAGAAGAGGGTGAGAAAATGAGGATGTCATCTACATAAACCACCATGAAACTCCTCTGCTCCCCCTCGCCAAGCATGAACAAGGAGTGATCGGCCGTTGAGGGAGTGAAGCCGATCCCCTCCAACACTTCGCGCAGCTTCATGTACCATTGCCTAGGGGCCTGCTTCAGCCCATAGAGGGCCTTCTTCAGCTTCCACACTCTGCCACTACCATCATCAAACCCCTCTGGCTGCGCCATAAAAATCTCCTCCTCAAGGATGCCGTTAAGGAATGCCGTTACGATGTCCATTTGCTTTACTACCCATCCTTTGATGGCGGCTCCCGCGAATAGGGTTCGCAGCGTCGTCGGCTTCACCACAGGGGCAAACAGCTCCTTGAAGTCCACCTTCTCCTTCTGCTGGTACCCCTTGGCTACAAGCCTAGACTTGTAGCGCTCGATCTTGCCGTCGGCATCCGACTTGATTTTGAAGAGCCACTTGGACGTTATCGCCGTACGCCCCTCCGGTAGCTCCACCAATTCAAACGTGTCATTCTCCTCGATGCTCTTCAGCTCACTCTCCATGGCCTTCTTCCACTCCTCAGCATCACTACTCTCCAAAGCCTCCTTGAGAGTTGCTGGTTCTCCCGGCATCTCCACCGGAGAGAAGAACGCGAAGGCACACTCCTCGTAGTCACTCTCCTCGTCGTCTCCGACCATCATTGCCGCTCCGGCCAGGGCTGTCTTGCCCTACTTTCCCGGCGCATCATAGGTCAGCCTATTAGGGGGTTGAACTCTCCTCTTCCCCCTTCCTTCCTCCTCAGCTGCAGGGACTTGAAGGCCTTGGCGTTGCTGCGGTGTGGCTCGAATCCGTGGAGCACTCGTAGTACGGGAAGGGAGTGACGGTGCACGCTCGCTCACTTGCTGCACCTCCTCCTCTTCTTCCTCTGCATCATTGGCCTCCTCTCCCCCATTCACAAGGGAGGATTGCCTTGTGGTTGTGCTGCCGCTGCTCAGCTCCAAAGGCAGCTCCACATGCTCCAAACCGGAACTCTTCACCTCCCCAAACCGCACGCCTATCTTCGCCTCATTCTCCGCCTTCCAATCCTTGTACATGAAGTTCTCCATGAACTTGCAGTCCCTGCTCACCAAGAACTTCTTGGTGAATGGGTCCCAAAGAAGCCATCCCTTGCTGTTTTGAGCCATGCCCAAGTGCACGGCCCACACCGCCTTGGCACCAAGCTTGTTGTGCCGAAGATGCTTAGGCACGAGCGCCATGCACATGCACCCGAACACCCGAAGCATATCCACCTTTGGCTTCCTTCCTAGCCACTCCACATAGGGCACCCATTTGTCTGCTCCCACATGAGTCAAGGCTCTGTTCTTGGCCACACACGCGCTCCGCACCGCATCAGGCCAGAAATAGTCGGGTAGCCCGGCTTCAATGAGCAACCCGCGTGCCGCCTCCGTGATTGTGCGGTTCGCTCGCTCGGCGATGCCGTTCATTGCAGGGGAGTATGGCATGGTGAGGGAGTGCCGAATACCATTCTTCTTCAGCCACAACCCAAACTCCTTGCTCAGGAACTCTCCCCCTCGATCGGTGCGGATTGACTTGACTAGACGGTCTTGTTGCCGCTCCACCATCGGGAACCAATCCGTCTTCAACGTTTCAGCCACGTCGCTCTTCTTGGCCAGCACGTACACCCAAGTCATGCGGGTGTAGACGTCGACAATGGTGAGAAAATACTCAGCTCCAGCAGCTCCAAGCTTCAGGGGGCCCACCACGTCCATCACCACCTCATCAAGCGGTGCCTTTGCCGTTGCCTCCGAACTAGGGAACGGAAACCGGGTGAACTTGGCTTGAATGCACGTCGGGCAGCCAAGCACCTCATCGGGCTCCCCCTTCACACGTATGCCAGCAACCATCTCATTCTTCACTAGCTGCTGCAAGATGGGCAGGGCCACATGCCCCATGCGCCGATGCAAGGTGAGCCAATCACACTCCCCCGTAGCCGAAGTTGGATTGGAGAATGCCGCGCTCGCAATAGCGCCCCACATACTCTCTCCGTAGTCCTCCTCCGCTGCTGCCTCTGGGTTCTCCTCACCCTTTTGCTGCTCCTTGGTTGCTGCACCACTCTCCTTAGGTTCACTGAACTTGCTGGTCCCTCCAGGTTTGCTCTTCTTGAGCTCATTCTCCTTAGCGCGACCGTTCGCGCCATCGTCGCTACCGACCGCTCCATCCTTGGTGCTGATGCTTGCTGCCACTTGCCTCTCCTTAGGCATAGGGACCACTGGGATCTGCCACATCTCGTTGTAGACATCCCTGTCCTCATGAAGGTCCCAAAGAATTCGATCGCCAAGCCTTGCGGTGTAGGTCTTGGCTCCCTTCGAGTTCGTGTCCATGCCGGCCTTTGCCAACCGCCGCACGGAAATCAGGTTTGCAGCAAGGCTGGGCACCCAAAGCACGTTCTTGAGGCCCACCATCTTCCCATCAGCACCCTTGAACATGGCCTTGCCCATGCCTTTCACCTCTGCTCGCTGCCCCAAAGCCGATGTGACATGCTTCACCGGTGACGGCTCGAGTTCGGTGAGCAAGTCCGGGCGAGGTGTCATGCTATAGGTAGCGCCACTATCAATCACCCAATAGTCCAGGGGGTGTAGGGTCACCTTCCCCACAGCTGCTGGCTCCTCAAAGCCTTCATCCTTCTCTGGACCAGCCGGTACTTGCGTCGACACGAAGTAGAATAGACCCGGGTATCGATCGTCGCTCGGGTCCTTGTCGTTGTCTCCGCTCTTCATGTTTGCAGCTCCGCCACCGCAACCGCCACGGCCTCCACGGCCTCGTCCTCTCCCTCCTCCTGCTCCTCTACCCTCTTGGCCTTGAGCAGGGGTCCAACCATCAGGAAGTTTGTAGCAGTCGCGCCACATGTGTCCGCTCTTGTGGCAATAGTGACACTCGCCGTCGAATCGGCCGCGACCGCGTCCGTAGCTCTTGTCGTCGCTGCCGTAACCGCCACTCCTGCGGCCTCCGCCGAAGTTGCTGCCACCAAACCTTCCTCCCCCTCGTCCTCTGCCTCTTCCTCGACCATATCCACGGCCGATGCTCGCTGCCCCAGCGCCATCCGCACTCGCCAACTCACGGCGGCGGAAATCCTCTTGAAGGATAGCTCGCTTCACGTCTTCAAGCGAGAGGCGGGGCAAGTCGCGATTAAGGTTGATGATGAGCGAGGACCATGACTCTGGGAGTAAGGCCAGCAACTTGGTCTTCTTTTGGAGCTCACTGTAGTTCAAATCAGCTCCCTCAAGCCGCGTCAACAAGTCGAAGAATTTCTGCACCCCTTCTTCAACCGCTTCGTCTTCTTCAATTCGTAGTGCCGCCATTTGCCGTTCCAACACCACCGCTACCGCCGCTGTTGCAGGAGCATGTACACCCTTGAGAGCAGCCCATGCCTTTGGTCCTTTCTCTGGTTCACGCTGGAATGGCTTGATGTGACGGATCTGACTGCTCCCCAACGCTTGCCCAAGTAAGAGATAGCCTTGTGCGCTCTTCCGCACCCACGGGCTCTTCTCCGGGTCGTTCTCGGGGCGCTTCTCCGTTCCTTCCATCACCTCCAGCAGGTCATAGTGGTCAAAGATGTTCTCCATCTTGAAGGACCATTCAGCAAAGTTGTCACCGTTGAACTTGTCAAGCCCAAACACCCTAGGCTCATCCCTAGGTGGGCCAAGACTTGGTTGCATGGGCGCCATGGCTGAATCATGGGGTTGGTCTTGAGCTTGAGCTTCTCCACTGCCACCAGCACCTCTGCCACCCCTTTCCTCAGGTCCAGACATTGTCGAAACTGCTCCAAGGGGCTCTGATACCACTTGTTATAGTCACAATAGGCTTGAATGTGCCTAAAACGAAAGATAGAGAGCACAGACGGATTTCTGCACAGCGGCTTCAAACGTTGATAGCGTTCTGCTCACAGCTGCAAATGACTTGATTCAAATTGGATCTGGAGCGTCTTCACGTCGTCTACAATTAGCAATTTAGATTGCACGATTTGATAAAGAATTGACGACACAGCGTCGGTTTGAACGAACAGTACTATGGCAGCCACTATAGTCTTAGAACACAAGATAGGAAGAGTTACGAGTGTGGAATGACTCCCAGCTCCTACAAACCCCAAGAGCCGAGGTACAGTGATGTGGAACAGTGCCACACTGTCCCCAACCACGAAGGGTCTCGAAACTACCCTTCACTAGGCCTACACCAAGTGAAATGTTACACTACACAAAGTAATGTAACTATCTTCAATATCTTGAGGTGTACCCTTTTTGGCAAGCTTCGAAATCACTTGAGGCTTGACACCAAGGCTCGGGCTCTTCATCACAAACTCATCCTTGAGTTCTTGATGGGTCTGCTGCACACACCTGCGACACGCCGAACGTTCGACACAGGACAAAATAGAAACCGCGCACGACAAAATAGAAACCGCGCGCGAGACACAAACGACCGCGTAACACGCGTCTAGCGATAACTCGCTATTGACTCGACACACACACTCGACATCATGACTCAACATTCACACACAATTATAAGCATGAAATATATATTATCCCATGCCCTCATACCATTCCATACACACACACATTCACGCACACGGACAACAAGCCGAGTGCAAACCGTAGGGTTGCACCAACACAGACTATTATAGTGCTTACATTTGTGTACGCTATAGTTGGGTAGCCCATAAGTGGTACAACCCAATTAGGGTTAGTACTTGTACCCAACTTCTGTTCAATGCATTCATTCTCGTTTGTTAGTTTTGACATGGTTTTAGAGCAGGTCCTTCGTTAGGACCGATTTTCTTGGGCCCACCACAGCGCTGCCCCACTATCCGCCCTGCTGCCCCTAGCGACCTTCGTGCGGCTTCTGCTGCCCCGCGCGCCGCCCTCGTGCGGCCTGCCCCGTCGACCCTAGGCCCGCGCGCCCCGTTGACCCAAGGCCCGCGCGCCCCGTCGACCCTAGGCCCCTCGCGCGCCTCGTTGACCCTAGGCCCCGGCCCGCCCCATCGACCCTAGGCCCCGGCGCCCCGTCGACCCTAGGCCCCGGCGCCCCGTCGACCCTAGGCCCCGGCCCGTCGCCCATCACCCGTAGGCCCCGGCCCGTCGCCCCTCGGCCCCTCGCACCTAGCCCCGGCCCATCGCCCGTCGCCCCTAGGCCCCGGCCCGTCGCCCGTCGCCCCCTAGGCCCCAGCCCGTCGCCCCTAGCCCCGGCCCGTCACCCGTCGCCCCTAGGCCCCGGCCCGACCCGTCGCCCCTAGGCTAGTTGCCCTAGGCCCCGGCCAGCCCGTCGACCCCAGGCCCCGCGCGCTGCCCCTTGCGGCCCGCCCCTCGCCCCTACAACCCGCGAGCCGCCCTTGCAGCCCTACGCGCCGCCCCTGGTGACTCCCTAGCCGCCCCTACTGCCCTGCTAGCCACCCCTTACGGCCCTCTCGCAGCCCCTGCAGCCCCGCGTGCCGCCACTTGCGACCCGCCTGCCACCCCTAGGCCCTCGAGCCGCCTCTCTTGCAGCCTGCTTGCCGCCTCTCTCTGCTGCTTGCCCTATTCCCTGCGCTGCCCGGCTTCTGCCCGCCCTGCGTGCTGCGCCGCTATGGCTTCTCTTCTCGTTCTAGCGTTCGATCATGAGGGCCACCCGATCCAGTTTGACACGTGGCTTGACGACCTGCAGCTGTACCTACTGACTGAATCTAGGGTCAGCGTTTCGTTGTTTGATCATACGTCAGGTGCTGCTCCCGCCCCTCTCGCCACAGCTGACAGTGCGACTCGCTCACAGTGGCTTACCCGTGACGCTGCTGCTCGCTTAGCCATTCGCAACCACCTGCCGTTAGCCGAATGCGCTCACTTCGGATAGCAGAGGACAGCACAGGCATTGTACGACGCTGTACTCGCCCGTTACTCCTCGCCTGCCACTACTGCTCTAGGCCGTCTTCTCCTGCCCTACCTGTTTCCCGAGCTGTCCGCCTTTGCCACAGTAGAGGACCTGGTTTCCCACCTTCGCACTAGCGACGCTCGCTACCGCGCTGCCCTCCCGGCATAGTTCCTTGACAGGAACCCGCCCCCGATGTTCACCACTCTCTACCTTATAGTCACCCGCCTTCCTGACTCTCTTCGCGCTGTCAGGGACCACTTTCTCGCACTTGACCCCACAGCCCTCACTGTTGACCTACTCGAGCAGCACCTCCTTACAGCTGAGACTAGTATAGTCGCTGTAGGTGCCGCTTGTGGCACTCCTCGCACGCCCTTCTTTGAAGGGTTTTCCCCCTCCCCCCTTGCCCCCTCCTACGCCTCTTCCGCTGCTGCTGACGTCCCTGGTGCTAAGGATGTCGGGGCTGCTTCTGCTAGTGGGAGGCGCCGCAGCAGCAAGGGCAAGGGTGGCAGGGGTGGTGGTGGTGGCAGCGGGGGTGGTGGTGAGGGCGGCAGTGGAGGTGGTGGCGGCAGTGGAGGTGGTGGCGGTAGTGGGAGTGGTGGCGGGAGTGGGGGCTTTGGTGGCGGCGGTGGTGGCAGCGGTGGGAGTGGCGGTAGTGGCGGTAGTGGGAGTGGTGGCAGTCGGGCTGGAGCTACTCAGCGTGGAGGTTCTGGCGGTGGCCAGAGGCAGCAGCAGCAGCGTCGAAGCGAGACCCTGTCGCCCCAGTAGCTTCGTGAGTGGTTTTCTCAGCGTGGGGCGTCTGGGGGTAGTGGTAGCTGCCCGTATGTCATTCGCACGGGTGACCGTGCTGGTCAGACACGTGGGAAGCCTCACACTCAGCACCGCTGCTTCTCCCGCCTCGACGACGCTTGGCGCGCAGAGTTTGGTGACGAGGCCGAGCGCCCCTGCTGGGCAGAGCTGCTTAGGTTTGGAGTTGCTATCTTTGACCTAGACTATGGTGCTATCCTTGCTGCTATGTATGCATTGTCTGTTAGTGCTGAGGGTGACTGTTACCTGTGTGTGCCGCCTGACCCAGTTATAGAGGCTGCTGCTCTAGGTGCTGGTGAATCTGCTCTCCCTGGTACTGCGCTTGTTGAGGCCTTGCACACCTTTACACTTGACTCAGGTGCTTCATGCTGTTTCTTTCACGACAGCACCACCCTCACTCCTCTCTCTGCACCTGTACTGGTCAGACTGGCTGACCCCTCCGGGGGCCTAGTCATTGCCCGTTCCTCCACTGTTCTCCCGTGTCCGGCGGTTCCGTCCGGCTCACTGTCAGGTCTTCACCTCCCCTCGTTCTCTACGAACTTGGTGAGTACCGCTGCCCTCCAGGATGCGATGGTCACTACCACCACTCTTGGGGGTTAGCGTGTGTTGATCTGCACGTGTACACGGACGGGCCGCCACCTGGCCACGTTCACACGTCGGCCAGGTTCGAGTCTGTACACACTAGCTACTGAGCCTCCTCTGGTAGCTGCGTCTGCCCAGGTGTCCGCGTCAGGTTCGGTAGCACTCCCTTGCTCGTGTCGCCTCCTGACGCACCAGACCCTCCTATGGCACGACCGCCTTGGTCACCCCTCCCTGCCAAGCCTTCGTGGCATGCACTTCTGCCTCCTTGTCTCTGGTCTTCCTAGATCTCTGCCTCTCCTCCCGCCCTCGCCTGCCCTGCCCTGCCTTCGTTGCGTCGAGGGGCGGCAGGGCGCCGCTCCTCACTCCTCCTCGTTTCCCCCGACGTATGCTCCCCTGCAGACTCTCCACATGGATGTGTGGTCTAGCGGTACTGGTGCAGGAGGCACTGTGTGGCCACGAACGTACTTCGTTCCCCTACTTCAGCAGGTTCTTGGTCTCCTGTCTTCTGCTGGCCTTACTCCTCCCTTGCTGTATCCACCGCCTGACCAGTCACCTCAGCCGTTACAGCCAGCCTCCCCACTGGCAGCTCCCTCTCCTTACACAGAGCAGTCTGGAGGTCTTACAGAGCCTCCTGCCTCAGCAGGTTCGTGGTCTCCTGCCTCGACTGTTCGCGCTGTTTGCACTGGTCGTAGGGTTCCTCGTCCGCGTCCTCCTCCTGTCCCTGACACTCACGCTATGGCACTTCGTCCTTCCTCTGTTCCACTGCGTGTTCCTCTGCCGCCTCCTCCTGAGTCCTCTCTTCCTGCCGTCCCCGACCTTGAGTCTGACCTTGCTCGTGCTGCTAGTCCCACTGTCTCTCGTCTCCTTGCCACTGTTGTCACAGACCCTTCTTTTGAGTCCACTGCTGCGTCTGCCCTAGTTGCTAAGCTTGTTGACTTTCTTGCTGCGTGTCATCTCGACTACGCCACTAGTCTTGTTGCTGAGTCTGCGTCTGCCAGTCCTCCGTCCGTCGGGGGTGAGTATGCTCTTGGCACGGACGTCCTTGAGGATAGGCAGGAGGAATTTGAGTGTCTTGCAGCTGCTGTACCTCATCTCGTGGCCAAGCTGCTTGCACCTTAGGGAGACCCGGATGCACTGGATATCCCGACCCCGCGCTCTTACGCAGAGGCGATTACAGGTCCTTACTCGTCTCAGTGGCAGGCAGCCATGGATGCCGAGATGGCATCCTGGAAGTCCATAGGCACCTACGTCCTCGCAGTTCCCCCGTCTAGGGCGAACATGGTCGATGGCATGTGGATTTTCAGGGTGAAGCGGCCGCCGGGTTCTCCGCCTGCCTTCAAGGCGCATTACGTTGCTAGAGGCTTCAGTCAGCGACAGGGGGTCGACTCCTTCCAGACCTTCTCCCCCACCCCAAAGATGACCACTCTTCGGGTGTTGCTACACATCGCTGCTGAGCGTGACTACGAGTTGCACTCTTTGGACTTCAGCACAGCTTTCTTGTAGGGCAGCCTGCACGAGGAGATCTGGCTGCACCGCCCACCTGGCTTCACTGGGTCGTTTCCTGCAGGTACCCAGTGGAGCCTCCGGCGGCCAGTCTACGGTCTCCGCCAGGCGCCTCGCGAGTGGCACGACACACTGAGGACTACACTTGCGGTTCTGGGGTTTACTCCTACTGCTGACCCATCGTTGTTTCTACGCACCGACACGTCGCTGCCGCCGTTCTACGTCCTCATGTACATAGACGACGTGGTCTTTGCCAGTGCTGACACTTAGGCACTGACCCTTGTGAAGTCGGAGCTGCAGAAGAGACACACTTGCACTGACTTGGGTGAACTGCACAGCTATCTTGGCTTGCAGATCACTCTGGACAGAACCCGGCGCACCATCACCCTGACTCAGTCATACATGGTGCACCAGGTCCTTCAGCGCTTCGGCTTCCAGTTCTCCTCGCCACGGCCCACTCCTCTGTCTACTAGCCACTCGCTCTCAGCTCCACCTTCGCACGAGTCCGTAGAGCCGAGTGGTCCGTACCCAGAGCTTGTGGGTTGCCTCAAGTACGTGATAACGTGCACATAACCTGACCTCGCGTACCCTCTCAGCCTCTTGGCTCGCTACGTGGCTCCCGGTAGGCACCGAAAGGTGCATTGGGATGCTGCGAAGAGGGTACTGCATTACTTGTGCAGTACGTCGAGCATGGGGCTCATGCTTGGACGACAGGGTCCAGTTGTCCTCACTAGTCACGCAGACGCTTCTTGGGTTGACGACTCAGCTACGCACCGGTCGTCACAGGGTTACACCTTCAGCCTCGGCTCCTGCTCTGTTTCCTAGCGGTCTACCCGCTCGTCTTCGGTTCTCAGCTCCAGTTGTGAGGCTGAGATCTACGCAGGGGCCATGGCTGCACAGTAGCTACGCTGGCTCACCTACGTGCTGACTGTCTTGGGAGAGCAGCCTCGTTCGCCTCCAGTTCTGTACGTAGACAACAAGGCCATGATTGCCTTGTGTTAGGAGCACAGACTGGAGCACAGAATGAAGCACATCGCTCTCCAATACGTCCTTGCTCGAGAGTTGCAGTAGCGTGGCCAGCTTCGTCTTGCGTACGTGGCCACGAGGGCCAACACTGCTAATATATTCACCAAGGCACTTCAGTCTGGTGATCATCAGCGCTTCTCTACTGTGTTAGGCCTTCTGCCTACTTTGCCTCACTTGATCACTGCGTGACTTTGCTTGTACTGTGATCTATATATATACCTGCATGCTTACACTTGCTAGGGTAGGATCACTGTATTGTTTGTTCTCTTTTATATAACTTTGCATGTGAACTGGCCCTGTGGCCCGTTGCTTGTACTCAGACTGTGTGGTGACTTTGTGATCCACCCTGAGTTTGCTTTGCTTTTCTTGACTGGTCTTGTGACCACTTGTTCTCCCCCACTTTGCCTATGGGGTTATGTCAGAATGTTGTTAGAATACTAGCGTGACTTAGGAACCATGGCTTGGGTTCAGGGCATTAGTGTCGAGAGGATTTTGGGTGAGGAAAGTCGAGAAGGAAGAATGAGGGGTTTCACTGTAGAAAGTTAGGATACAAATAGCAAACCCTAAATTGGGTTGTACTCACTACAGAGTACCCCACTGCAGGCTAAACAGCAAATACATTCTGACACACCCCCATAGTCAAAGTGGGGTATAATCAGCAGAGCAAGCAGTCATAGAGCAGGTTCACAAGTACAAGCAAAGCTAGAGGCATTCACAAAGGGCAAGTGAGGAGGAGGCTGGACTGTGAGAGGAGATGAGATAGGAGGCGACGGCTGATGCTGCAGACACACGGGCAACAGGAGCGGCGCGCACTGTGGCTACCGGGGCCGTATCCCCGGACTACAGGAGTAACTGGCTCTGCGGCTAACTCTGAGCGGCAGGAGCAACGGACCCACAGGCGACAGGCGCAGCAGGCTCTCTGAGCCACCAGAAGCAGAGCCCCGGACTACAGGTGCTGCGGACGACAAGACGGCAGCCTCCGCTCAACCTTCCCCAACTGTCCCACCCCCCTTTCACACACCCCTTGCTGCACCCCTAGCTCCACTCCCACATCACCCCCCTAGCACCAGTCCCTCGGCTCCCACACATCCACCCCCCTCAGCGGCAGCTGCAGCAGTGGGAGACGGAGGAGGTGGAGCAGGGGACGGTTCACACACCTGCCACCCCCATACCCTCCCCCACTGCTGCACCTGCAGCAGGGGATGGAGAAGGGGGGGGGGGGCGGGGGGGGGGGGGGTGGGGGGGGGGCTGGTGCTGTAGATTTCCTGCCCCCCACTGCTGCACCCGCAGCAGGGGGAGGTAGGAAAAGGGTGGGGGGGGGGGGCTGGTGCTGCAGTGCAGCAGTGGGGGGGGGGGGGGGGGGGGGGCGGTGCAGGAGCCGCTCGGGCGACAGCAGGTTGGCCACACCCGCCACCCCCATACCCTCCCCCCCACTGCTGCACCCGCAGCAGAGAGATGGAGGAGAAGGGGGGCGGGGGGGGGCTGGTGCTGCAGGTCCCCTCCCCCCCACTGCTGCACCCGCAGCAGGGGGAGGTAGAAGAAGGGGGGGGGGGGGGGGGGGGTGGGGGGGCTGGTGCTGCAGATCCCCACCCCCCTTCTGCTGCACCCGCAGCAGGGAAAAGGGTGGGGGGGGGCTGGTGCTGCAGATCCCCTCCTGCCTCCCCCTAAACCTCCAAGCTCCCCCCCCTCTCCCAACACAAGGTGCGGCAGGGAGAGGAGGAGGCGTGGCGGCAGCTGCTGCTGCTGAGGCACATCCGCCACCCCCTCACACCCTCTCTCCGCCATCCCCATGGAGGGGGGGGAGGGGGGGGAGGGGGGGGAGGGGGGAGAGGGGGGCGGGGGCGAAGCTGCGCGTGCGACTATAGGGCACGCGAGCAGGAGGAACCCCTTCTTGCCACCCCCTCACCCACCATGTTGCAACAGGGCACCGGGGCCGCGGTTAGGGGCGGCAGGTCGCGAGGGGACATGGCTAGGGGCGACGGGGCCATGGCTAGGGACGGGGCCGGGCGCTGGGAAGGTACGGGGCCGGGTGCTGGGCTAGGGACGGGGCCGGGTGCTGGGCAGGTACGGGGCCGGGCGTTGGGCAGGTACGGGGCCGGGCGCTGGGCAGGTACGGGGCCGGGCGCTAGGCAGGTACGGGGCCGGGCACTGGGCAGGAACGGGCCGGGCACTGGGCAGGAACGGGGCCGGGCGCTGGGCAGGTATGGGGCCGGGCGCTGGGCAGGTACGGGGCCGGGCGCTGGGCAGGTACGGGGCCGGGCGCCGGGCAGGTACGGGGCCGGGCGCTGGGCAGGTACGGGGCCGGGCGCTGGGCAGGTACGGGGCCGGGCGCTGGGCAGGTATGGGGCCGGGCGCCGGGCAGGTACGGGGCCGGGCGCTGGGCAGGTACGGGGACGGGCGCTGGGCAGGTACGGGGCTGGGCGCTGGGCAGGTACGGGGCCGGGCTCTGGGCAGGTACGGGGCCGGGCGCTGGACAGGTACGGGGCCGGGCGCTGGGCAGGTTCGGGTCCGGGCGCTGGGCAGGTACAGGGCCGGGCGCTGGGCAGGTACAGGGCCGGGCGCTGGGCAGGTACGGGGCCGGGCTCTGGCCAGGTACGGGGCCGGGCGCTGGGCAGGTACGGGGCCGGGCGCTGGGCAGGTACGGGGCCGGGCGCTGGGCAGGTACGGGGCCGGGCTTTGGGCAGGTACGGGGCCGGGCGCTGGGCAGGTACGGGGCCGGGTGCTGGGCAGGTACGGGGCCGGGTGCTGGGCAGGTATGGGGCCGGGCGCTGGGCAGGTACGGGGCCGGGCGCTGGGCAGGTACGGGGCCGGGCTCTGGGCAGGTACGGGGCCGGGCGCTGGGCAGGAACAGGGCCGGGCGCTGGGCAGGTACAGGGCCGGGCGCTGGGCAGGTACGGGGCCGGGCGCTGGGCAGGTTCAGGGCCGAGCGCTGGGCAGGTACGGGGCCGAGCGCCGGGCAGGTACGGGGCCGGGCTCTGGGCAGGTACGGGGCCGGGCGCTGGGCAGGTACGGGGCCGGGCGCTTGGCAGGTACGGGGCCGGGCTCTGGGCAGGTACGGGGCCGGGCGCTGGTCAGGTACGGGGCTGGGCGCTGGGCAGGTATGGGGCCGGGCGGTGGGCAGGAACGGGGCCGGGCGCTGGGCAGTTACGGGGCCGGGCGCTGGGCAGGTTCGGGGCCGGGCGCTGGGCAGGTACGGGGCCGGGCGCTGGGAAGGTACGGGGCCAGGCTCTGGGCAGGTACGGGGCCGGGCGCTGGGCAGGTACGGGGCCGGGCGCTGGGCAGGTACGGGGCCGGGCGCTGGGCAAGTACGAGGCCGGGCGCTGGGCAGGTACGGGGCCGGGCGCTGGGCAGGTACGGGGCCGGGCTCTGGGCAGGTACGGGGCCGGGCGCTGGGCAGGTACGGGGCCGGGCGCTGGGCAGGTACGGGGCCGGGCGCTGGGCAGGTACGGGGCCGGGCGCTGGGCAGGTACGGGGCCGGGCGCTGGGCAGGTACGGGGCCGGGCTCTGGGCAGGTACGGGGCCGGGCGCTGGGCAGGTACGGGGCCGGGCGCTGGGCAGGTACGGGGCCGGGCTCTGGGCAGGTACGGGGCCGGGCGCTGGGCAGGTACGGGGCCGGGCGCTGGGCAGGTACGGGGCCGGGCGCTGGGCAGGTACGGGGCCGGGCGCTGGGCAGGTACGGGGCCGGGCGCTGGGCAGGTACGGGGCCGGGCTCTGGGCAGGTACGGGGCCGGGCGCTGGGCAGGTACGGGGCCGGGCGCTGGGAAGGTACGGGGCCGGGCGCTGGGCAGGTACGGGGCCGGGCGCTGGGCAGGTACGGGGCCGGGTGCTGGGCAGGTACGGGGCCGGGCGCTGGGCAGGTACGGGGCCGGGCGCTGGGCAGGTAAGGGGCCGGGCTCTGGGCAGGTACGGGGCCGGGCGCTGGGCAGGTACAGGGCCGGGCGCTGGGCAGGTACAGGGCCGGGCGCTGGGCAGGTACGGGGTCGGGCGCTGGGCAGGTTCAGGGCCGAGCGCTGGGCAGGTACGGGGCCGGGCGCCGGGCAGGTACGGGGCCGGGCGCTGGGCAGGTATGAGGCCGGGCGCTGGGCAGGTACGGGGCCGGGCGCTGGGCAGGTACGGGGCCGGGCTCTGGGCAGGTACGGGGCCGGGCGCTGGTCAGGTACGGGGCTGGGCGCTGCGCAGGTATGGGGCCGGGCGGTGGGCAGGAACGGGGCCGGGCGCTGGGAAGGTACGGGGCCGGGCGCTGGGCAGGTTCGGGGCCGGGCGCTGGGCAGGTACGGGGCCGGGCGCTGGGAAGGTACCGGGCCGGGCTCTGGGCAGGTACGGGGCCGAGCGCTGGGCAGGTACGGGGCCGGGCGCTGGGCAGGTACGGGGCCGGGCGCTGGGCAGGTACGGGGCCGGGCGCTGGGCAAGTACGGGGCCGGGCTCTGGGCAGGTACGGGGCCGGGCGCTGGGCAGGTACGGGGCCGGGCGCTGGGCAGGTACGGGGCCGGGCTCTGGGCAGGTACGGGGCCGGGCGCTGGGCAGGTACGGGGCCGGGCTCTGGGCAGGTACGGGGCCGGGCGCTGGGCAGGTACAGGGCCGGGCTCTGGGCAGGTACGGGGCCGGGCGCTGGGAAGGTACGGGGCCGGGCGCTGGGCAGGTACGGGGCCGGGCGGTGGGCAGGAACGGGGCCGGGCGCTGGGAAGGTACGGGGCCGGGCGCTGGGCAGGTACGGGGCCGGGCACTGGGAAGGTACGGGGCCGGGATCTGGGCAGGTACAGGGCCGGGCGCTGGGCAAGTACGGGGCCGGGCTCTGGGCAGGTACGGGGCCGGGCGCTGGGCAGGTACGGGGCCGGGCGCTGGGCAGGTACGGGGCCGGGCTCTGGGCAGGTACGGGGCCGGGCGCTGGGCAGGTACGGGGCCGGGCTCTGGGCAGGTACGGGGCCGGGCGCTGGGCAGGTACAGGGCCGGGCTCTGGGCAGGTACGGGGCCGGGCGCTGGGAAGGTACGGGGCCGGGCGCTGGGCAGGTACGGGGCCGGGCGGTGGGCAGGAACGGGGCCGGGCGCTGGGAAGGTACGGGGCCGGGCGCTGGGCAGGTACTGGGCCGGGCACTGGGAAGGTACGGGGCCGGGCGCTGGGCAGGTACGGGGCCGGGCGCTGGGCAGGTACGGGGCCGGGCGCTGGGCAGGTACGGGGCCGGGCGCTGGGCAGGTTCGGGTCCGGGCGCTGGGCAGGTACAGGGCCGGGCGCTGGGCAGGTACAGGGCCGGGCGCTGGGCAAGTACGGGGCCGGGCTCTGGGCAGGTACGGGGCCGGGCGCTGGGCAGGTACGGGACCGGGCGCTGGGCAGGTACGGGGCCGGGCGCTGGGCAGGTTCGGGGCCGGGCGCTGGGCAGGTTCGGGGCCGGGCGCCGGGCAGGTACGGGGCCGGGCGCTGGGCAGGTACGGGGCCGGGCTCTGGGCAGGTACGGGGCCGGGCGCTGGGCAGGTACGGGGCCGGGCGCTGGGAAGGTACGGGGCCGAGCGCTGGGCAGGTTCGGGGCCGGGCGCTGGGCAGGTACAGGGCCGGGCTCTGGGCAGGTACGGGGCCGGGCGCTGGGCAGGTACGGGGCCGGGCGCTGGGCAGGTACGGGGCCGGGCGCTGGGCAGGTACGGGGCCGGGCTCTGGGCAGGTACGGGGCCGGGCGCTGGGCAGGCACAGGGCCGGGCGCTGGGCAGGTACAGGGGCGGGCGCTGGGAAGGTACGGGGCCGGGCGCTGGGCAGGTACGGGGCCGGGCGCTGGGCAGGTACGGGGCCGGGCGCCGGGCAGGTACGGGGCCGGGCGCTGGGCAGGTACGGGGCCGGGCGCTGGGCAGGTACGGGGCCGGGCGCTGGGCAGGTACGGGGCCGGGCTCTGGGCAGGGACGGGGCCGGGCGCTGGGCAGGTACAGGGCCGGGCTCTGGGCAGGTACGGGGCCGGGCGCTGGGAAGGTACGGGGCCGGGCGCTGGGCAGGTACGGGGCCGGGCGGTGGGCAGGAACGGGGCCGGGCGCTGGGAAGGTACGGGGCCGGGCGCTGGGCAGGTACGGGGCCGGGCGCTGGGAATGTACGGGGCCGGGCGCTGGGCAGGTACGGGGCCGGGCGCTGGGCAGGTACGGGGCCGGGCGCTGGGCAGGTACGGGGCCGGGCGCTGGGCAGGTACAGGGCCGGGCGCTGGGCAGGTACAGGGCCGGGCGCTGGGCAAGTACGGGGCCGGGCTCTGGGCAGGTACGGGGCCGGGCGCTGGGCAGGTACGGGGCCGGGCGCTGGGCAGGTACGGGGCCGGGCGCTGGGCAGGTACGGGGCCGGGCGCTGGGCAGGTACGGGGCCGGGCGCTGGGCAGGTACGGGGCCGGGCTCTGGGCAGGTACGGGGCCGGGCGCTGGGCAGGTACGGGGCCGGGCGCTGGGCAGGTACGGGGACGGGCGCTGGGCAGGTACGGGGCCGGGCGCTGGGCAGGTACGGGGCCGGGCGCTGGGCAGGTACGGGGCCGGGCTCTGGGCAGGTACGGGGCCGGGCGCTGGGCAGGTACAGGGCCGGGCGCTGGGCAGGTACAGGGCCGGGCGCTGGGCAGGTACGGGGCCGGGTGCTGGGCAGGTTCAGGGCCGAGCGCTGGGCAAGTACGGGGCCGGGCGCTGGGCAGGTACGGGGCCGGGCGCGGGCTAGGTACGGGGCCAGGCGCTGGCGACAGACGGGGCCGGGCGCGGGCTAGGTACGGGCCGGGCGCGGGGCTAGGAACGGGTCGGTCGCGGGCGAGGTACGGGGCCGGGCGCTGGCGAGGGACGGGGCCGTTCGCGAGGCTAGGTACGGGCCGGACGCGGGCGAGAGACGGGGCGGGGCGCAGGCGTAAGACGTGGCCGGGCGCGGGCTAGGTACGGGCCTGTCACGGGATAGGTACGGGCCGGGCGCGGGGCTAGGAACGGGCCGATCGCGGGCTAGGTACAGGCCGGGCGTGGGCTAGGTACGGGCCGGGCGCGGGCGGCGGAATCGACGGGGCCAGCGGGGCCGAGGGGCCGAGCTAGGGGCGACGGGGCCAAGGGGCCGAGCCTAGGGGCTAGGGGCGACGCCAAGGGGCGACGGGCCGGGGCCTAGGCTAGCAGGGCATTAGGTGGTGGGCCCATTGATGTTAGGTCCTAGAAATTATTGCTCTTAATACCATGTTAGAATACTAGCGTGACTTAGGAACCATGGCTTGGGTTCAGGGCATTAGTGTCGAGAGGATTTTGGGTGAGGAAAGTCGAGAAGGAAGAATGAGGGGTTTCACTATAGAAAGTTGGGATACAAATAGCAAACCCTAAATTGGGTTGTACTCACTACAGAGTACCCCACTGCAGGCTAAACAGCAAATACATTCTGACAAATGTTATAGTGCTTACATTTGTGTAGGTTATAGCGGGGTAGCCCATAAGGGGTACAACCCAATTAGGGTTAGTACTTGTGGTCTGTTCAATGCATTCATTCTCGTTTGTTAGTTTTGACTTTACGCCCATAACCCCCGAGGCCAACATGCCTGTAATTCTTCTTTAGGATCAATCGGGGATCAACAGTGAACCTTTGACAACACCTTCAAAGGCTAGGTTAGCTAGAGTACCACTTTTCCTCCTCACCATCCTGCATATGGCTCGCATGAATGTACATCCACTTCTCGGTTGTTCATTCCCATTAGGGCGTGTGCGATATTTTTTGGAGTTCGTAAATCCGGTGGAACTTTGGGTGGTAACCTGTTTCGCCAATGTCGCAAATATTCTTCGTCAATGTTGACTCAATTCGGAATATTACCAAATGCGAACATAACAAAGTGAACAAGAGTAGAAAATATAGGCAAACGGGGTTTTGCATGAAGAACCGAACGTGTGTGATTTCTGGCACGTACGAGGAGTCAGCGAAGCTCGCGAATCATTCGTGCACCAATATGCTAGAAAGGCATAGTGCCGTCGTAGCGGAAGCCTTGATTGTATAACAGAACTGAACTGAAAGCTTTGCAATGGAATGGATTGGTTATGGCATCTCACTGCAGGGTACAATAGACTGTTTGGCAACACAATAGATGCACAATCGTGACCAGGAGCAGAGTCACTCTCGCAAAAAACACCACGTGGCATGTGTCGTGGCACGACGACGTTACGCCGATGCTGATATGAGAGAACACCACGCTGATGCTGAAAGGCATAGTGCCGTCGTAGCGGAAGCCTTGATTGTATAATAGAACTGAACTGAAAGCTTTGCAATGGAATGGATTGGTTATGGCATCTCACAGCAGGGTACAATAGACTGTTTGGCAACACAATAGATGCACAATCGAGGCCAGGAGCAGAGTCACTCTCGCAAAAAACACCACGTGGCATGTGTCGTGGCACGATGACGTTACGTCGATGCTGATATGAGAGAACACCACGCTGACGCTGACGCAGAAAACGCACCAGTTGTATGAGAGACATTTTGTGATGCTGAGTTGGAGTATGGGCTGAGCACTCCGATATTTGTAGAGTGCTCAACTGTCTGGGGCGCAATGTCTAGCTGGAGGTCTAGCTAGAACTTTTGGGAGGTGCGATTCGTTGACGTGTCGCACTGTCATGAAGACAATACCGGGTAACCTATGCACCTTATAGGCAGCTCGGTTCACCCCAGTAATATCGAACCTGCAAATTCGCACTTGCGTGTGTGATTGTGAGCCGAGCACCTTTGGCACCTGCAGTTCGAACATTGATATGTCAAACATATATGATATAGCATGTGTAGGCTGTAGTGGGGTAGACACTATGGGGTACAGCTTTTCTAGGTTTTCATATTTGTACCCATCTCCTTTCTAGTCAACCCTCATTCCTCGTACATTTCTCACATGGTATAGAGCGGGTTCCCTAGTGGGACCATTTTTTTAGGGCCCACCACGTACTATTTTTTTTTTCTGCCCTGCCCGAAGCGCGCTCCTTGCCCTGTCGCGCGCCTCGCGCCTGCCTTACCTGCGCCCCGTGCGCCTGCCCTGCCGTCGCGGCCCTGCCGTTGCGGCCCCTACCGTCGCGCCCCCCCTGCCGTCGCGGCCCCTACCGTCGCGGCCCCTGCCGTCGCGGCCCCTGCCGTCGCGGCCTCTGCTGTCGCGGCCCTTGCAGTCGCGGCCCCTACCATCGCGGCCCCTGCATTCGCGGCCCCTACCGTCGCGCCCCCCCTGCCGTCGCGGCCCCTACCGTCGCGGCCCCTGCCGTCGCGGCCCCTGCCGTCGCGGCCTCTGCTGTCGCGGCCCTTGCAGTCGCGGCCCCTACCATCGCGGCCCCTGCATTCGCGGCCCCTGCCGTCGCGGCCCCTGCCGTCGCGGCCCCTGCTGTCGCGGCCCCTGCCGTCGTGGCCCCTGCCGTCACGGCCCTGCCCGATCCCGTCACGGCCCTGCCGCCCTGCTGACGTGGCTCCGCCGCCCTCCAGTCGCGGCCCTGACTTCCGCCGTCGCGGCCCTGCCCTGCCGTCGCGGCCCTGCCGTCCTGCCGTCGCGGCCCTGCCTCCCTGCCGTAGCGGCCCTGCGTGGAGCCGTCGCGGACCTGCCGCCCTGCTGTCGCGGCCCCGCCTGAAGCTGTCGCGGCCCTGCTCGGCCGCTGTCGCGGCCCTGCCTGCAGCTGCTGCGGCCCTTCCTACAGCCGCAATCGCGGCCCTGCCTACTGCCGATGTTGCGGCCCTGCCAATCGCCGTTGTTGGCGGCCCTACCCTGGTAAGCGCACTGCCGCACCCGCGCCGCCCTTGCGAGCCGCTCCGCCCTGCCAAGTCGCGCTGCTCCTGCTGCTACTGCTGCTGCTAGGCTACTGCTGCTGCTCCTGCTGTCATGCCTAGCCCTAATGTTCTTACCTTCAATGCTGAGGGTCGAGCGGTCGATTTTAAGGTCTGGGTCGATGATCTGCAGCTTTTTCTGCAGTGTGACTCTAAGGACGGAGTCTCACTGTTCGACCACACGTCCGGCGTCGCTGTTGCCCCTGCTGACTCCCTTCGCTCGGTCAGAGACCACTTCCTCTCCCTTTGCCCCACCACGCTCACCGTTGACCTCCTCGAGGAGCGCCTCCTTGCAGCAGAGAAAAGTATAGTCGCTGTAGGAGCCTCTCGTGGTGACCCTCGTGCCCCTTTCTTTGAGGGGTGCTCCCCCGTCCCTCTTTTGCCCTCTGTTGCCTCTGCTGCTGCTGTCGACCTCGTTGGCACCGAGTCGGTCGGAGCTGCGTCTGCTCATAGTGGGAGGCGCCGCAGCGGCAGGAGCAAGGGGGGCAAGGGTGCTGGAGGGGATGGCGGGGGCGGCGGTGGTGGCGATGGAGGCGGTGGAGGGGGTGAGGGTGGAGGTGGGGGTGGTGGTGGGAGTGGGGGCTTTGGTAGCGGTGGTGGAGGTGGAGGCGGCGGAGGCAGCGGCACTGGGGGTGGAGGTGGCGGCGGCGGCGGCGGAGGCGGTGGGGGTAGCGGCGGCGGTAGTGCTGGTCGGGGTGGCGCTGTCCAGCGGGGAGGCTTTGGCGGTGGCCGGCGCCAGCAGCAGCAGCGCCCTCGTGAGACCATGTCGCCCCAGCAGCTTCGTGAGTGGTACGCTGGGCGTGGGAGGTCTGGGGGTGCTGGTCCCTGCGCTTACGTTCTCCGCACCGGCGACCGCAGTGGAGAGACGTGCGGCGGCCCGCATGCCACGCTCCGCTGTTTCGGCCGCCTAACTAACGCTTGGCGTACACAATTTCCTGACGCCACTGAGATCCCTCGCTGGGGTGATATGCTTAAGTCGGGGGTTGCTATCTTTGATCTTCATTATGCTGCTATCCTTGCTGCTATGTACGTTGTGTCTATTGGTGCTGAGGGTGACTGTTACCTGTGTGTTCCGCCCGGCCCGGGCATTGAGGCTACTGCTCTAGGTGCTAGTGAGTCTGCAGCTCCAGGTGCTGGTGAGGCTGCTCTCTCAGGTACCGCGTCGGCTCAGGTCTTGCACACTTTCACCCTTGACTCGGGTGCTTCCCGCTCCTTTCGCGACTGCACCACACTCTCGCCGCTCAGTCGGCCGGTGGCAGTCTCTCTGGCTGACCCCTCTGGGGGTCCGGTCCTTGCACACTCCTCCACGGTTCTGCCGTGTCCGGCGGTCCCGTCTGGCTCTTTGTCTGGCCTCCACCTCCCCTCGTTCTCCACGAACTTGGTGAGTGGAGCTGATCTTCAAGATGCGTGGGTTGACCAGTTCACTCCTGGAGGTCAGCGGGTGACCCACTGTTCGTGTACTCAGACGGGCCGGCACCTGGCCACGTTCACTCGCGAGCCTGGGTCGAGCCTGTACACCCTGACTACCGTGCTTCCTCCGGTTGCTGAGTCTGGTCAGGTAGCCGTGTCGGGTCAGGTGTTTGCTGCAGCGTCCCGGTCTGGTCCTAAGTTTGCCCCCTGCTCGTGTCGCCTCCTGTCTCACCAGACTCTCCTCTGGCACCACCGCCTTGGTCACCCCTCCCTGCCTCGTCTCCGAGGCATGGCCTCCCGTGTCCTTGTCACTGGTCTTCCCCGGTCTCTCCCTCCCCTCCCCCCGGGGCCTGCCCCTACCTGCGTTCCTTGCGTCGAGGGGCGGCAGCGCGCCGCTCCTCACTCCTCCGAGTTCCCTCCGACGGAAGCTCCCCTGCAGACTCTTCACATGGACGTGTGGGGCCCCGCACGCGTCCGTGGACAGGGTCACGAGCGCTACACCACAGTCTTCCCCTTGCGCCGCAAGGATGAGGTCACAGAGGTGCTGATCGACTGGATCCGCGCTGCTCGTCGTCAGCTCAGCGAGAGTTTTGGCTCGGACCTTCCTGTTCTGCGTCTGCACTCTGACAGAGGTGGAGAGTTTTCCTCCGACCTTCTGCGGGCCTTCTGTCGTGCGGAGGGCATCCGCCAGACGTTCACGCTTCCGGCCTCTCCACAGCAAAATGGGATTGCTGAGTGCCGCATTGGCATGGTCATGGGCGTCGCTCGTACGTCCATGATCCATGCGGCTGCTCCCTATTTTCTGTGGCCGTTCGCGGTTCAGTACGCGGCGCATCAGATCAACCTCCAGCCCCAGGTCTCCTTGCCGGAGACCACACCTACTCTGCGGTGGACGGGGAAGGTTGGCGATGCGTCTGCGTTCCGTGTCTGGGGATCTCGAGCTTTCGTCCGCGACTTGTCTGCGGACAAGCTGTCCTCCCGTGCTGTTCCCTGCGTCTTCCTTGGCTTCCCCCCTGACGCGCCTGGTTGGCAGTTTTACCACCCCACCTCGCGCCGTGTTCTGTCCTCTCAGGACGTCACGTTTGACGAGTCGGTTCCTTACTACCGTCTCTTCCCCTACCGCACTGCCCCCCTCCCCCCCCCGCCGCTCTTCCTCGCGCCAGGTCCTCCCCCTTTAGACCCCCTCCCCCCTAACGGTCCTGCCCCCTCAGGTGTGTCCCAGGTAGACGCAGTCGAGCCTGTCGAGGTAGCTGTTGACTCTGGTGCTGCTAGGGGTGCTGAGCCTGAGCGTGCGGATCCTGGGGGTGCAAAGTTTGGGGGTGCTGAATCTGGGGGTGCTGAGCCTGGGGTTGCTGAGTCTGGGGGTGCGGAGCCTGAGGGTGCTGAGCTTGCGCGTGTGGAGTCTGGAGGTGCTGCGCCAGGAGGTCCTTCGGGTGCTTCGTCCCGGCGGGAGCCACTCTCTCCACAGCAGTTGCGCGAGTGATTTGCTCGCCGCTGGAGCCGAGCTGCTGGAGGTGCTGGAGCTGGCGGTACTACTGGACCCGGTGCTACTGGAGGTGCTGGCCCTGGCGCTGCTGGTGCTGATGGGGCTTCTGGTGGTCCTGCTGGAGCTGGAGCTCGTGGAGGTGCTGGAGCTGGAGGTGCTGCTGGAGCCGGTGCTCCTGGGGCTGCTGGAGTTGGCGCTACCAGAGCTGCTGGAGGTGCTGGTGGAGCTGGTGGTGCTACTGGAGTTGGAGCTGATGCTGGGGGTGCTGGTGCTGTTCCTGCTGGTTCTAGAGGCGCTGCGCGGCCGCGGCCGTACTTTGTTCCGCTCCTTGAGCAGGTTCTTGGTCTCCCGCCTTCTACTGGTCCTTCTCCTTCCTTAGAGTGGCCACAGACTGTCCAGTCCGAGTCACAGTTACAGCCGGCCTCCCCACTGCCTGCTCCTTCTCCTTACACTGGTCCGACAGGAGGTCTTACGGAGCGTCGTGAGCCTGAGTCTCGTCTTGCGTTGCCTGTTCGTGCTGCTCGCACTGGTTGTCGTGGTTCGCGTCAGCGTCCTCCTCCTGTCCCTGGCACACACCAAATGGCTCTGCGTCCTTCCACTGCTCCGCAGCGTGTCCCTTTGCCGTCTCCTCCTGAGTCCTCTCTTCCTGTACTTGCTGACCCGAAGTCTACCTCCCTTTGTGTTGCTAGTCCTACTGTCACGCGTCTCCTGGCCACTGTTGTCACCGACCCTTCCTTTGAGTCCACTGCTGCGTCTGCCTTAGTTGCTGAGCTTGTCGACTTTGCTGCTCATTGTCGTGTAGACTACGCCGCTAGTCTTGTTGCTGAGTCTGCGTCTGTCTGTCCTCCGTCCGTCGGGGGTGAGTGTGCTCTTAGCACGGACGTCCTTGAGGACAGGCAGGAGGAGTTCCAGTGTTTTGCTGCTGCTGTACCTCATCTCGTGTCCATGCTGCTTGCCCTTGAGGGAGACCCGGATGCACCAGACATCCCGACCCCGCGCTCTTACGCAGAGGCGATAGAGGGTCCCTACTCCTCTCAGTGGCAGACAGCCATGGATGCAGAGATGGCTTCCTGGAAGTCCACAGGCACCTACGTCGACGAGGTTCCCCCACCTGGGGCGAACATTGTCGATGGCATGTGGATTTTCAGGGTGAAGCGGCCGCCGGGTTCTCCGCCTGTCTTCAAGGCGCGTTACGTGGCTCGAGGCTTCAGTCAGCGGCAGGGAGTTGACTACTTTTAGACCTTCTCTCCCACCCCGAAGACGACCACTCTTCGGGTACTGCTGCATGTCGCTGCTCAGCGTGACTACGAGCTGCACTCTCTTGACTTCAGCACAACCTTCATACAGGGCAGCCTGCACGAGGAGATCTGGCTGCGTCGCCTACCTGGCTTCACTGGGTCGTTTCCCGCAGGTACCCAGTGGAGCCTCCGGCGGCCAGTCTACGGTCTCCGCCAGGCACCCCGTGAGTGGCACGACACATTGGGGACTATTCTTGCGGCTCTTGGGTTTGCTCCTTCCACTGCTGACCCGTCGCTATTTCTCCGCACCGACACTACTCTGCCGCCGCTCTACATCCTCGTGTACGTCGACGACTTGGTCTTTGCTACTGCTGACACTGCTGGACTGGCCCACGTGAAGTCAGAGCTGCGGAAGAGACACACGTGCACAGACCTGGGTGAGCTGCGCATCTATCTTGGCTTGCAGATCACCCGGGACAGAGCACGCCGCACCATTATCTTGACTCAGTCACACATGGTGCAGCAGGTCCTTCAGCGCTTCAAATTCACGTACTCCTCGCCTCAGGCCACTCCTCTGTCTACTCGCCACTCGCTCTCAGCTCTGCCTTCGGATGAGTCCGTAGAGCCGAGTGGCCTGTACCCAGAGCTTGTCGGCTGCCTCATGCACCTGATGACCTGCACTCGACCTGACCTAGCATACCCTCTTAGCATCTTGGCACGCTATGTTGCTCCTGGGAGACACCGACCAGAGCACATGGATGCAGCTAAGAGGGTGTTGCGCTACCTGTGCAGTACGTCGGGCATGGGGCTCGTGCTTGGAGGACGGGCTCGAGTTGTCCTCACTGGTCACGCAGACGCGTCTTGGGTTGACGACTTGGCTACGCAACGGTCGTCACAGGGTTACACCTTCAGCCTTGGTTCCAGCTCTGTTTCGTGGCGGTCTACCCGCTCGTCTTCTGTTCTCAGCTCCAGTTGTGAGGCTGAGATCTACGCTGGGGCCATGGCTGCACAGGAGTTACGTTGGCTCACCTACCTGCTGACCGACTTGGGAGAGGCGCCTCGTTCTCCTCCAGTTCTGTACGTCGACAACAAGGCCATGCTGGCCTTGTGTCAGGAGCACAGAATGAAGCACATTGCTTCCTTACTCGAGAGTTGCAGCAGCGTGGTCAGCTTCGTCTTGCTTACGTGGCCACTCGGGCTAACACTGCTGATATCTTTACCAAGGCACTTCAGCCTTGTGATCATCAGCGCTTTTGTACTATGCTAGGTCTTGTGCCTACTTGGCCTCACTTGCTCACTTCTTGACTTTGCTTGTACTGTGATGTATATATACCTGCACCTGCCTGCTTACCCTTGCTAGGTTGAGATCATTGTATTGCTTGTTCACCTTGACATTTAACTCTGCATGTGAACTGGCCTTGTTGCCTTGTGCTTGTGCTCAGAATGCGTGGTGACGTCGTGATCCACCTTGAGCTTGCCTTGTTTTGCTTGACTGGTCTTGTGACCTCTTGTTCTCCCCCACTTTGTCTATGGGGGTGTGTCAAACATATATGATATAGCCTGTGTAGGCTGTAGTGGGGTAGACACTATGGGGTACAGCTTTTCTAGGTTTTCATATTTGTACCCATCTCCTTTCTAGTCAACCCTCATTCCTCGTACATTTCTCACATGATATAGCTCTAAGTCGAATCATGTTCACATGGTGTTCAATTCAGGGTCGTCGCTAGCAGAATTTTTCTGTCTGTTTGTCCGATATTCAGACATATTTTTACCACTTCATATGATTTTCCAGAAATGAATTTTTGAAATTTCTGATTGATAAGAAATGCTTTTTTGAATTCATGTGATCAATCAGGAACCTGTTATGGTTTCGTCTGATACCGAGTTCCAATGTAGAAGGGTGTTTCATGTGTGAATGGAGTTCGGCCAATTATCTGGATTGTTACCCAACCCTGTCACTGTGTACAGAGTAGGCTAGTTAGTTGCGTTGGGCTTCACAATGGTGAGCATCCGAATTCGAGTCCCGAAGTCGCGCGTTCTTCTATGCAATTCCTTCATAAGGTACAGAACACTGTGAAATGAGGAGGGCTCTAAGAAAATCAATCAGAAATTGAATTTTAAAAAATTCTGATTCAGCATAAATGCTTTGAAGGAAATTCTGATGCATCAGACAGAAAAAACCACGCCATCTGATGCACCAGGCAGGCTCAAAACCTAGGGATGACCCTGGTTCAATTGCTACAATCGAAGCAAAAACATAAACTTATGGCCTTCACAAAAATCACACACGCCCTTAAAGCTACGAAAAAAGAACAAACAATCCGTGCTCAGCAGGACTCGAACCTGCGCGGGCAGAGCCCAACAGATTTCTAGTCTGTCCCGTTAACCACTCCGGCATGAGCACACGGTACACTGAAGATAAGATTTATTATAGACAAAGTATTAGCTCAGTTTGCAATCATTTCATTTGTACATCGTGTTCCATATTTTTGGGACACTGGTTTCGCGAAGATACTTATGCTGCATTTGATCCATTACTTCCATTGTCGTCTAATATTTAGCAATTTCGGCCAAGATGCATGTAACATATGCATGTTGTTGTGAATACCATACAATTCATTCAAGATTGGGTCGTTTACATACAATACATCGCATTGCAGCCGATACCGTACATCAAATTGCTCCTGCTAATGCTCATAAAACTAGGAGATGGCGAGTCTTAAAGCACCTCCTCACTCATAAGTCATTTAGTTACCCATAAAGATAACACACCATGCCACCCGCTAGCTCTAAGAGGGGATGCAGAGGGCCATGCCATGGCACACGTTTGAGCCACAACACCGGGACCAAGAGGGGACGCAGAGGGGCATGCTACGGCACATGGTGACGCTGCAGCATTGGGACTAAGAGGCGATGCAGAGGGGCATGCCGGCGAAGAGGCTCTGGGAGCGGCACATCCAGCCGCGGTTGAGCTCGCCCACGAGCGGCGGCTGGCGCTGGAACTGCACCACCACCAGCGACGCACAGCTGTCCCCCGCCCCCATCGTGTACCACCGGTTCGCCACCATCTTCGACCGCGCCTTCAACACGCCACCGCTCCCAGCGGCGTGCCAGCTATGCAGATCTGGGAGGGGGGACGGGGAGGGCGGGGGACGAGTGCAAGAAGCCAGCATTTGTTGAGTAAAATCCCGGGTTCGAGGAATAATGTATGAAACCCTCTTTGCGCCAGCCCCACTAGCGTCGCCCCTTCAAGTGCCAGCCTTAAGAGGTACCTCTTCTAGTCGCACTGCAAGTGCCAGTTCCCCCCATCCCCACCCCACCACTTCCCCATTTGTGCCACCCCTCTTAGGTACCTCTGAGGCGGTGAGTGAGGTGAGGGTGCCGCAGTTGATGCCAGGACACCCCTTGCGCCGTCCCTAGCACCACAACCCTCTATTCGCTTCCCCATGGCCACCCCCCCTAGCGCCACAACCCGCTACTCGCTTCCCCATGGCCACCCCCCCTAGCGCCACAACCCTCTATTCGCTTCCCCACCCCCCCTAGCGCCACAACCCTCTATTTGCTTCCCCATGGCTACCCCCCCTAGCGCCACAACCCTCTGTTCGCTTCCCCATGGCCACCCCCCCTAGCGCCACCCTACCTCGGAGGCGGTGAGTGAGGAGAGCGTGTCGAAGTTGATGCCCGGGTTGAGGCGGTAGAGGTCGAGCCACGACATGCCAAACCTGCTGAATCCATTCTTTCAACACCCCCAGAGCCACACCCCCAGATCCACACTCTCCCATCCTGATGATACCTCAGAGCCGGTGAGCCCGGAGAGCGTGTCGCAGTTGATGCCGGGGTTGAGACGGTAGAGGTCGAGCCAGGAGAGGCCGTACCAACTGAATCACACCCCTCACAGCGCTACCCCTCCTATCTACTGCCAACTCTCATGAGTACCTCGGAGGCGGTGAGCGAGGAGAGCGTGTCGCAGTTGAGCCCAGGGTTGAGGCGGTAGAGGTCGAGCCAGGAGAGGCCGCACCAACTGAATCACACCCCTCACAGCGCTACCCATCCTATTTACCGCCTGCCAGAATCCCAACCACTAGACCACTGGGATCAAAGGGTTTGTTTGTGTAGCGGGTTTGTGCGCCCATAACCCCCCAGGCGAACGCGCCTGTAACCCCCCGTAGGATCAATCGGGCATCAACAGTGCAGATCTACTGACACCGCCAACTCTCATGAGTACCTCGGAGGCGGTGAGCGAGGAGAGCGTGTCGCAGTTGAGCCTGTCAGACATTATAATTATAATGTTCTGTTATATAACTGCCTGTAGGATTTACTGTAGTGTAGTTCCTATTGTTTGGTGGTGCACCTTTGTTGATTTTGCTATATGTACCTTGTGTGCTATAGTGAAACTCAATCATTCTCGACATACCTCGTTGCACAAACTCCTCGACACCCGCTTGGCCTAGGCTACTAAGCCTAGGCCCTTAAACCCGCTTGCTAAGCTAAGTTAGTACGTTGACATGTTATCAGAGCAGGTCCGAGCTAGGACCTAATTTTTATGGGCCCACTGTTAGCCTGTTCAATGACGCCCTCAGTCGATCTGCACGTCGCGTCGCTTCTGCCCGGCACTAAATCCGCCGTGACGATCGCGACCGTCACGGCGGCGATCTGCGCAATGGCGGGACCCGTTCGCCTCGCCGCAGTCCCCATCGCGGCTCCCCGTCGCGCTGCTGTTGCGACCCTTCGTCCTGCTCGTTGCGACACTCGGCGAGCCCACGTTTTGTCCATATTTCACTCCCCCCCGCCCGTCCGTACGCTCCCAGTCGCTCGTCGTCAGCTGCAAACCGCCCGTCGCTAGCTCACCGCCGCTCGTCGCCACATCCCCGCCGCCCGTCGCCACCTCCTCGTCGCCCGTTGTCAGCGCACCGCCGTCCGTCGTCAGCTCCACACCGCCCGTTGCGCACCAGCAGATTTCCCCGCCCGCCCTCCCGTCGGCCCCTATGCTGCTGCAGCGGCTGCACATTCCGCGACTGCAACTGTTGTGCCGCCCCGGGCAGCCTCCCTGCGCTTCCCCGTCGCCTTCCCTTCTGCGACTCCGGCTGTGGGGGGGGGAAGTGGTGTGGAAGGGGTGGCCACCGTGAGCCACTCCAGCACCACCCTCTACCCTGCCTCTACCCTCCCACGGCTGCTGCTGTTGTGGGGCGGTGGTGGGACGGGGGAGTGGGGGGGCTGGCCGCCGTGTAAGGGACTGTGCAAGAACCACCGTGCGTGGGGAGGGGTCTGGAGGAAGAAAGGGGGGGGGGCAGGGTGAGGTTCCAAGGGGCGGCTGAACGGGGGGGTGAGGTTAAGTGGGGTGGTTGAAAGGGGGTGGGGACTTGGGGGTTAGTAAGAGGGTTTTCGCCACAACTGGCTCCCCCCCACCTCCTCTCCTCATCCCTCTCTCACCTCTCCCTTTGTAAAAGAGGGTTAGTAAGAGGGGTTTCGCCACGACTGGCTTCCCCCCACCTCCTCTTCTCATCCCTCTCTCTCTCACCTCCTCCTTGGTACTTCTCTCTTCTCCTCTCCTCTCTCCCTCTCGCCTCCTCCTCCTCACTTAACTCACTGACGTCTTCCACTGCACCAGCTATACCCATTCAGAGGGTGTTGACTACACTAGCTATTGTTGCAAGCAATTTGGGGGGTGTGTTGAAATGTAATTTCTATGTAAACTGCTTGCTCTGTAGTTTACTGTAGTTATCCCTTGTTTCTGTTGGTGGTGTACCTCATTGCATGTTTGTCTTGCCTATGTTTACCTTCCGATCTATAGTGAAACCCCTCTTTTTTGGACCTACCCTCGCTCTCATGCTCACGTTACTCCCGTGCCTCACATGGTATTGAACTTGTAAGATCCTGACCTAAGTTAATGGGCCCACCCATTCGCGGCGCGGCGCTCGTTGTGACGGGCGCGGCGGCAAGCTGGCCGCGTTTCCCTCGTCGCCAGCCCGTCGTTTTCCCTCGTCGCTTCTGCCCGTCGCCAAATCCGCCGTGACGCTCGCGACCGTGACGGTGGCGAGTTGTGCAATGGCGAGACCCGTTCTCCCCGTCGCAGTCCCCGTCGCAGTCCCCGTCGAAGTCCCCGTCGCAGTCCCCGTCGAAGTCCCCGTCGCGGCTCACCATCGCGCTGCTGGTGCTGGAGGTGCTTCTGGAGCTGGAGGTGCTGCTGGTGCTGCAGCGGCTGGAGGTGCTTCTGAAGCTGCTAGAGGTGCTGCTGGTGTTGGAGCTGCTGGAGGTGCTGGAGCCGCTGGTCCCGGAGGTGCTCGTACTGGAGGTACAGGAGCTGCTGGGGCTGGTGGTGCTGCAGGAGTTGGAGTTGTAGGTGCTGGAGCTGTTCCTACCGGAGGTGCTGCTGGAGCTGGAGCTGTTGGAGGTCCTGGAGCTTTTGGTGCTGTGGGAGTTGTAGCTGGAGACCCTGGAGCTGAGGGTACTGGTGTTGTCTCTGCTATTTTTGGAGGCGCTGCGCAATCCCGGCCGTACTACGTTCCGCTCCTTCAGCAGGTTCTTGGTCTCCCGCCTTCTAATGGTCCTACTCCTCCTTTACTGAGTCCACTCCTGTCCAGTCACCGTCGCAGTTCCAGCCAACCTCTCCACTGCCTGGTCCTTCTCCTTACTCTGGACCGACTAGAGGACTTACAGAGCGTCGTGAGCCTGAGTCTCGTCCTGCGTCGCCTGAGTCTCGTCCTGCGTCGCCGGTTCGCCCTGTTCGCACTGGTTGTCTTGTTCCACGTCAGCGTCCTCCTCCTGTCCCTGGCACTCACTCTATGACTCTGAGTCCTTCCACTGCTCCACAGCGTGTCCCTCTGCCGTCTCCTCCTGCGTCCTCTCTTCCTGCACTTGCTGACCCGGAGTCTGACTCCCTTCGTACTGCTAGTCCTACTGTCACGCGTCTCCTGGCCACTGTTGTCATTGACCCTTCCATTGAGTCCACTGCTGCGTCTGCCTTAGTTGCTGAGCTTGTTGACTTTGCTGATCACTGTCTTCTAGACTACGCCGCTAGTCTTGTTGCTGAGTCAGAGTCTGCATCTGTCTATCCTCCGTCCGTTGGGGGTGAGTGTGCTCTTGGCACGGATGTCCTTGAGGACAGACAGGAGGAGATTGAGTGCTTTGCTGCTGCTGTACCTCATCTCGTGTCCATGCTGCTTGCCCCTGAGGGAGACCCGGATGCACCAGACATCCCGACCCCGCGCTCTTACGTAGAGGCGATAGAGGGTCCTTACTCCTCTCAGTGGCAGGCAGCCATGGATGCCGAGATGGTATCCTGGAAGTCCACAGGCACCTACGTCGACGAGGTTCCCCCGCCTGGGGCGAACATCGTCAGTGGCATGTGGATCTTCAGGGTGAAGCGGCCGCCGGGTTCTCCGCATGTCTTCAAGGCGCGTTACGTTGCACGAGGCTTCAGTCAGCGACAGGGAGTTGACTTCTTCCAGACCTCTCCCCTACCCCGAAGATGACCACTCTTCGGGTGCTACTGCACGTCGCCGCTCAGCGTGACTACGAGTTACACTCACTTGACTTCAGCACAGCCTTCCTACAGGGCAGCCTGCACGAGGAGATATGGCTGCGCCGCCCACCTGGCTTCACTGGGTCGTTTCCTGCTGGTACCCAGTGGAGCCTCCGGCGGCCAGTCTACGGTCTCCGCCAGGCACCCCGTGAGTGGCACGTCACACTGAGGACGACTCTTGCTGCTCTTGGTTTTGCTCCTTCCACTGCTGACCCGTCGCTGTTTCTACGCACTGACACCACTCTGCCGCCGTTCTACGTTCTCGTGTACGTAGACGACTTGGTCTTTGCTACTGCTGATGGGCAGCTGCAGGAAGACGTTGCGGAAAATACGAGCAGGATCGGGCGTTCAACAACCCCGCTTCGACTGATAGAGGCCGACACGAGGAGGCACGACTGTTTCCACTTTCTCCACTTCAAGTGGTGGGTGATAATCTTCATGGCAACGATGGCAGAGAAGGGTGTCCCTGTGGTCGATAGGCTGGCTCCCTCTCTGCACGACGAGGTTGGGTTTCATCTGAACAATAACTTGGGAAATGATGGGTGGGCGAGCAGCTCTGACGAGTGACAGATTCATCAGCACGGGCCGCTAGTCACGAACTGGAGGATCGGCCAATAGATCGAGTTCCTCTTCTGCGAAACAGACGAGCAGGCAAAGATATTGCGTGATAAAATACGGCCAGACGTTCATATATACACAGGGAAGGAGGCAAAGGGGAGCACGGCTTCCATGATCAAGACAAAGATGAACGCGCCGGGATGCCTCGCCAGATGCGAGGCGAGGCTCTACGGCTTCTCCATCACAATGATCAAGGACTGGATCAAGGAGGCTCGGGATTTTCTCAAAGTGAAGTTGAAGGAGCTGAACGACGAGCAAGTCGCGTGAGTTTTTTCGAGGTGTGCTTTCTGCTTCTGCTTTTGTACATGTTTCTCTACATTGCCATGTAGAGATGGCCGTGATCAAACACGCGGATCAATCTCCGACTGCTATACGGCAAGCCAGTATAGGATGCTACATCACACTGTTCTACGGGTAGAACTCCAACAAATCTGGTGGCGGTTGCCTCCGGCACATCTCTCGCTTCCTCTCTAGAAGGCTCTGCAAGTGCCGGTTATGATTCAGCTCGGACACCAATTTCTAGGAAGGGGGTGCAGCATTCGAAAGATTCGCCTTGCGAACCTCTTTGTCCGCATGACGCGGGGCACCTCACACCTCGACGAATATCTGGACGTCTTGGTACTCGTCGTCGTTTCCAGGAAATTGAAGACCATCATCGGCAACAAGCTGCTTCACCAGTTTCTTGCAAGGCATAGGGTCTGGCGGCTCTGCGGAATGGGCCATGTTTTCCTGTGGCTTCATTTCATCTATGACCTCGTCCCTCTGCGCTACGGCCCCAGTATCGTTGAGCCTCTTGACTTTTCTGAACCGCTCAAGTGGACTAAAGCGCACCTCTTCTTTTCCTTGAAGAAGAAGAGGGACAAGGGAAAGCAGAAGCAAGATGAGATGCACTACAAAACGCACTGCACCTGGATTCACTGGGCCATGCAAAAGGCGAGATGGATTCCGAGCAAGGTGACACATGCATTCCGCAGATCTGGAGCCCAACAACTCCATGACGTCGGTTGCTCCGACAACGACATTGGCAGTCTGGGTGGATGGCAGCAGGGGGAGATGCGGAGGTCTTATGTGATGGGCATTCCGTTCAAGCCGGTTGTTCTGCAGGCAGGATTCAGCGGGGATCGTGGAGACTACTACATCGGCAGAGCCCGCGCGAAGCTTCTGCGTCATGAGGATAAAGATAAGGATGAGTGGTGGCAGCTGCTGGGGCTCATGAGGAAACACATCTTCCCCAGGGCCGAGGAGGATTTGAAGAAGGTACGTGCCAGTATAGAGTCTGCGCGTTCGTGTATGAACATTTCCCCTGCATACTCGTCTCCTCAGGTCCATGCATGGAACGCCGCGCAGACCGACGCGCTGAAGAGGGACTATGCGGGGGTGAGGTTCCTCGAGACCCTCGGGGCCATCGGACGCCTCGTTGTTGCACAGGATCTAGCTATTATGTGGGTGTTCTGCCATCAGCACGGCGTGAGAACCCCGCGGTGCAATTGCGAGCGGCATCCAAATGTGCAGATGAGCCCCTTGTGCAACCACCCATTGTTCCAAAAGTGGGCGTACTTGGTCGCTAGCATGCACTTCGAGGGCGAGAATCTTCGGAAGACCAGCCAAACCACTGCTAATGCAGTAAGTGTATGCTTTTCGTGGTAGAGAGAGTTATCCGTCTTAGCAGAGTTCTGACGTGTTTGTTTCTGCAGGATGCTATCTTTCGTAGGACCGCCGAGGAAAAGATGCAGAAGATGTACCTCACCGCCAATCTGCTCAGGGAGGATCTTGGGAAGTCGAAAGGACGTGAAATGCAGATGGCGATGGAGAACGCGAAACGCCCGGATCAAAGCAGAGTTCGAAGCTTTCAAGAGCTCGGTTGCAGCCAGCAAGGACGAAGGATTGTCGCAGACAGATGTCCAAGGCACCTCTGCAAAGGTCGAAGGATCGTCACAGACATATGCAAGCCAGACAACGAACACACCCAAAGGACCAGTTGCAGTGGAGGCTTTCTTCATCGTGGTCGTGGTGCCGTGGCGCGAATCCCCCACCGTGTCGGCGGCGTGGAAACTGTGGGTGCAGCCAAGCTACATCATGGGCGGCAAGTCTCTGTACCAAGTCTGCGCAGAGTTCTGCATCGATCCAAACAAGAACAACAGCTTCTTCACTGCATACGCCCAGTTCGCAGACAAAGGCAAGCCGCAGATGACTCTGGGTGCGTGCGAGAGGAAGATGCGTCGCATGCATCTTGTCATGCAAGCCGTGGAGACATTCAGGGTGGACAGCTCCGAGGCAGAGACTGGAACGACTGTTGCACTGCTTGACGACGTGTACCTCTTGTGCAACTTCACCGAATTCACCAACGGTTTGTCGGTGCTCCATGAGACTCCACCCAACAAGAAACAAAAAACTGGTACATTGACCGAGAAGAGGACCGTCAACGATCAGGCGCAGCGCAGAGTAAGCTGGCTGATAGTCAAAATGGGGTTGCGCGACGAACGACGCTCTTTGGGGATGAGTGGGGGGTGATCAAGAAGGAAGAGCTGGCGAAGGAGAAGGTGGAAGAGGAAAAAAAACGCGCAGCAGTGGCGAAGAAGGCGGAACTGGAAAAGGCAAAGGCGGCTGCGTCGAAACGATTGGTGGAGAAATGGGGTTGATGTTTCTCCACGGATGTTCTATCTTTCTACGGTTTGCTGTTTCTCCGGTCTGTAGTGGGCATATTGCTTTAGGCTAGCTGGGTTTAGGTATTATAGTACTTTTCTACATTTGTGGCATATTCACCACATATAATTTATGCAGCTTAGTGTCTTTGTAGAAGCTGGTTAGTGATGAGATTCCGCGATCATATTGTTTTATACCATTTGTTTTCCCTCTACCCGTCGAAGACCATTTTGTGTCTAGGGGATGTAGATTGTGTCCTCGTTCTTTAGAGTCGGAGGTTTTTCTGCGGTTTTGTGGCGTAGAATAATATTATTCTACCATATGTTTTATACAACATTTGAGAGGTTTGATGTTAGATGGTTACATGTCGCTATGCGACCGAGCTGATGATGATTCGTCGCTTGGATATGGTGGCGAGGACTTTAACATTATGCATACGAGCAACTTCTGTGGTTACATGTCGAAGATCAATCGGCGCTTATGTATAGGAGTTTATGCGGATTTTATGTCGACGCGGTATACATATGCAGAACAAACCGCTGCTACGATTAGGTGGGTATTCTGCGGCCCTAGGTATAGGTGGTGATTCAGCATGTAAGTGTGGAGATCGTTTTATCCCAAATGCATGTCCCTTCACATTCTGCCGGTCCAGCATTTATGCCTACTGTCCTAATGTCTGTATATTTTTTACCCCAGTTCAAGTTTGCTGTCAAATATGAAACCCCCTTATTGTTTTGTATACAAAAGCACTTATGATTTAACAGGTTCCAAAAAAAAAAAAAAAACCTATATTACAACACTCGAAAGGAAACCACCAAACAACCCATCCACCCCCTTCACTCCTTGTCAGAATGTTATAGTGCTTGCATTAGCCCATAAGGGGTACAACCCAATTAGGGTTAGTACTTGTACCCAACTGTTTCATAGTTCATTCATTCTCTGGACATGGTTTCAGAGCAGGTCCTCCGCTAGGACCGTTTTTTTTGTTTTTTTGTTTTTTTTTTTGTTTTTGTTTTTTGTTTTTTTTGTTTTTTGTTTTTTTTTCTTGGGCCTACCACAGCACTGCCCTTAGCGACCCTCGTGTCGCAAGCGCCCTTCGCGCTCGGCCTGCCCTACCCTTTCGCGGCCCCTTAGCGGCCTGCCCTGCCCCTTTGCGGCCCCGTCACTGCCCCGTCGCGGCCCTGCCCCGTCGCCTGTCGCGGTCCTGTCGCGGCCCCGTCGCGGCCCCGCCCCGGCCCTGCCCCGTAGCCTGTCGCGGCCCCGTCACGGCCCCGCCCCGGCCCTGCCCCGTCGCGCCCCCCCCCTTGCGGCCCCTTAACGGCCCCGTCGCGGCCCCCCGTCGCAGGCCCCCGTCGCGGCCCCCCTCGTCGCGGCCCCCTCGTCGCGGCCCCCCGTCGCGGCCCCCCGTCGCGGCCCCCCGTCGCGGCCCCCCGTCGCGGCCCCCCGTTGCGGCCCCCCCGTCGCGGGCCCCTCGTCTTGGCCCTGCCCCGTCGCCCGGCACGCCCCTGTCCCGGACCTGTCGCGGCCCTACCCCGACCCTGTCGCGGCCCTGTCGCGGCCCTGCTCCGGCCATGCCCCGACCCTGCCCCGGCCCCGCCCCCCTCATGCCTGTCGCGGCGCACCGGGGGCCCGCGCACCGCCCCCCCCCCCTTTCCCGTCGCCTTTCGTGGCGACCTGGGGGGGGGCCGCGACCTGGGGGGCCGCGCGTCGCCCCTTCTTCCGCCTGTTCTGGCGCCCTGGGAGGCCGCGCGTCGGCCCCCGTAATCCCCCCCCCCCCCCCCCGTAACCTCCCTACCCGCCATCCCGCCCTGCCCTGTGTTAGGGTTTGGGGGTGGCGAGTCGGGGGTGGCGGGTGTGTGGACTCCCCTGCTCCTCCTCCTCCTCTGTCTCCCACTGCTGCAGCTGCCGCTGAGGGGGGTGGATGTGTGGGAGCCAAAGGATTGGTGCTAGGGGGTGGGGTGTGAGTGAACCTAGGGTGCAGCAAGGGGTGTGTGAAAGGGGGGTGGGATAGTTTGGGGAGGTTGAAGGGGGGTGGCCGCCGTGAAGCCCGCAGCTCCAGTCGCCCGTGAGACCGTTGCGCCAGTCGCCCGTGAGTCCGTTGCTCCTGCCGCTCAGAGTTAGCCGCGGAGCCAGTTACTCCAGTAGCCCGTGTGCTAGTTGCTCCAGTTGCAGTGTGCCAGTTGCTCCAGTTGCCCGTGTGCCAGTTGCTCCAGTTGCGCCGTATGCCAGCAGCTTCAGCTGCCGCCCACTACCTCCTCTCCTCTCATAGTCCCTCCTCCTCCACACTTGCCCTCTGCGATAGCCTCTAGCTTTGCTTACATTTGTGAACTTTAAACTGTTGCTTCTTGTACTTGTGCTCAGAATGTGTGGTGACATTGTGATCCACCCTGAGCTTGCTTTGCTTTGCTTGTTGTGCTGATCATACCCCACTTTGACTATGGGGGTGTGTCAGAATATGATGTTTCTCTAGTCTGCAGTGGGGTACTCTGTAGTGAGTACAGCCCTGTTAGGGTTTGCTATATGTATCCCAATGTTTGCTAGTGAATCCATCCCATTCCCATTCTCTTCCTTTCCCACATTCATTCCTCAATTCTTTCACACCTTGGCCCGTCGCCCCTAGGCCCGTTGCCCCTAGCCCGGCCCGTAGGCCCTAGCCAGCGCGCCCCTAGCCCGGCCCGTCGCCTCTAGCCCGGCCCGTCGCCCCTAGCCTACGCGCCCGGCCCGTCGCCCCTAGCCATCGCGCGCCTGGCCCGTCGCCCCTAGCCTTCTCACCTGGCCCGTCGCCCCTAGCCTACGCGCGCCCGGCCCGTCTCTCCTGGCCCCGCGGCCCGGCCCGTCGCCCCTAGCCTACGCGCCCAGCCCGTCGTCCCTAGCCATCGCGCGCCCGGCCCGTCGCCCCTAGCCTACGCGCCCGGCCCGTCGCCCCTAGCCTACGGCGCTCAGCCCGTCACCCCTAGCTACGAGCGCCCGGCCCGTCGCCCCTAGCCTACGCGCCCGGCCCGTCGCTCCTAGCCTACGCGTGCCCGGCCCGTCGCCCCTAGCCTAAGCGCCCCGCCCGTCTCTCCTGGCCCCGCGGCCCGGCCTGTCGCCCCTAGCCTACGTGCCCGGCCCGTCGCCCCTAGCCATCGCGTGCCCCGGCCCGTCACCCCTCGCCCGCGCGCCTCGGCCCCTCTCTCTCGGCCCCGCGGCCAGACGCCATTAGGCCCCCGAGCCCGTTGCCCCTAGGCCCCACGGCCCGTCGCCCCTAGGCCTCCGGCCCGTTGCCCCTAGGCCCCGCGGCCCATTGCCCCTAGGCCCCGCGGCCCATTGCCCCTAGGCCTGACGCCCCTAGCCAGCGCGCCCCGGCCCGTATCCCCTCGCCCGCTCGCCCCGGCCCGTCACCTAGGCCCGTCGCCCCTGGCCCCACGCCCCCCCCCTCGCTCACGGCCCCACGGCCCGTCGCCCCTAGGCCTCCGGCCCGTCGCCCCTTGGCCCTGACACGTAGCCCCGCAGTCGCCCCTAGGCCCTCGAGCCGCCCCTCCTGCAGCCTGCTGCCTGTCCTGTTCCCCGCGCTGCTAGGCCTCTGCCCACCCTGCGTGCTGCGCCACTATGGCTTCTCTCCGCGTGCTCGCGTTTGATAAAGAGGGACGCCCCCTGCAGTTTGACACGTGGCTCGACGACCTGCAGCTGTACCTGCTTAGCGACTCTAGGGATAGTGTTTCGTTGTTTGACCACACGTCTGGCGCCGCTCCCGCCCCTCCCGCCACAGCTGACAGTGCGACTCGTTCACAGTGGCTGACTCGCGACGCTACTACCCGCTTAGCCATTCGCAACCACCTCCCGTTGGCCGAATGCGCTCACTTCGGACAGCACAGGATAGCACAGACACTGCTGTAGATGCTTGCTACTCCTCGCCTGCCACTACTGCTCTAGGCCGCCTCCTCCTGCCCTACCTGTTCCCCGAGCTGTCAGCCTTTGCCACAGTCGAGGACCTGGTTCCCCACCTTCGCGCTAGCGACGCTCGCTACCGCGCTGCCCTCCCAGCAGAGTTCCTTGACAGGAACCCACCCCCGATGTACATCACTCTCTACTGTATAGTCACCTGCCTCCTTGACTCTCTGCGCTCTGTCAGGGACCACTTCCTCTCCCTTGACCCCACCTCCCTCACTATTGACCTACTCGAGCAGCACCTCCTTGCAGCTGAGACTAGTGCGGTAGCTGTAGGTGATGCTCGTGGCACTCCGCGCACGCCCTTCTTTGAGGGGTGCTCCCCCTCCCCCCTTGCCCCCTCCTACACCTCTGCTGCTACTTTAGACGTCCTTGGTACTGAGGATGTCGAGGCTGCTTCTGCTAGTGCGAAATGCCGCAGCAGCAAGGGCAAGGGTGGCAGGGGTGGTGGAGGGGGCAACGGGAGTGGCGGTAGTGGCAGCGGTGGCAGTGGTGGCGGTAGGACTGGAGCTAAGCGTGGAGGTTCTGGAGGAGGCCAGCGGCAGCGGCAGCAGCGTCGGAGCGAGACCCCTTCGCCCCAGCAGCTTCGTGAGTGGTTGTTTCAGCTTGGGGCGTCTGGGGGTAGTGTGAGCTACCCCGTATGTCATTCGCACGGGTGACCGTGCTGGTCCGACATGCGGGAAGGCGCACACGCAGCACCGCGGCTTCTCCCGTCTCGACGACGCTTGGCGAGCTGAGTTTGGTGACGAGGTCGCGCGCCCCCGTTGGGTAGAGCTGCTTAGGCCTGGTGTTGCGATATTTGACCTAGACTATGATGCTATTTTTTCTGCTACGTATGCTTTGTCTGCTAGTGCCGAGGGTGACTGTTACCGGTGTGTGCCGCCTGACCCAGGTATAGACGCTGCTGCTCTAGGTGCTAGTTGTTAGAATATTGAACGAATGAGTGATTGAACTAGGAAGCAGGTGGGTACAAGTAGCAAACCTAAAAGAGTTGTACCCTATAAGAACTACCCCACTACAGCCTAAACAGACTATAGCATATAAGTTTGACACACCCCCATAGGCAAAGCGGGGGAGAACAAGAGGTCACAAGACTAGTCAAGAAAGGCAAAGCAAGATCAGGGTGGATCACAAAGTCACCACGCAGTCTGAGCACAAGCAAATGGCCACAAGGCCAGTTCACATGCAGAGTTATATAAAAGAAAAAAAACAATACAGTGAACACAACCTAGCAAGTGTAAGCATGCAGGTATATGTATATAGAGTACAGTACAAGCAGAGTCAAGAAGTAAGCAAGTGAGGCACAGTAGGTACAAGGCCTAGAACAGTACAGAAACGTTGATGATCACAAGGCTGAAGTGCCTTGGTGAAAACATCAGCAGTGTTGGCCTGTGAGGCCACGTAAGCGAGACGAAGCTGGCCACGCTGCTGCAACTCTCGAGCAAGGAAGTAGCGCAGAGCAATGTGCTTCGTTCTGTGCTCCAGTCTGTGATCCTGACACAAGGCCAGCATGGCCTTGTTGTCGACGTACAGCCTCTCCCAAGTCGGTCAGCAGGTAGGTGAGCCAGCGTAACTCCTGTGCAGCCATGGCCCCAGCGTAGATCTCAGCCTCACAACTGGAGCTGAGAATAGAAGAAGAGCGGGTAGACCGCCAAGAGACAGAACCGGAACCAAGACTGAAGGTGTAAACCTGTGACGACTACTACATAGCCAAGTCGTCAACCCAGGAAGCGTCTGCGTGACCAGTGAGGACAACTCGAGCCCGTCCTCCAAGAACGAGCCCCATGCCCGACGTACTGCACAGGTAGCGCAACACCCTCTTCGCAGCATCCCAGTGCACCTTTTGGTGTCGACCGGGAGCCACGTAGCGAGCCAGAAGGCTGAGAGGGTATGCAAGGTCAGGTCGTGTGCAAGTCATCAGGTACATGAGGCAGCTCACAAGCTCTGGATACGGGCCACTCGGCTCTACGGACTCGTCCGAAGGTGGAGCTGAGAGCGAGTGACCGGTAGGCAGAGGAGTGGACTGTGGCGAGGAGTACGTGAAGCCGAAGCGCTGAAGAACCTGCTGCACCATGTGTGACTGAGTCAAGGTAATGGTGCGCTGTGCTCTGTCCCAGGTGATCCGCAAGCTAAGATAGCTTGTCAGTTCACCCAGGTCTGTGCACGTGTGTCTCTTCTGCAGCTCGGACATCACGTGGGCGAGTGCCTCAGTGTCAGCAGTAGCAAAGACAAGGTCGTCTACGTACACGAGAACGTAGAGCGGCGGCAGAGTGGTGTCAGTGTGTAAAAATAGTGAAGGGTCAGCAGTGGAAGGAGCAAAACCAAGAGTAGCAAGAGTCGTCCTCAGTGTGTCATGCCACTCACGGGGTGCCTGGCGGAGACCGTAGACTGGCCGCCGGAGGCTCCACTGGGTACCAGCAGGAAACGACCCAGTGAAGCCAGGTGGGCGGCGCAGCCAGATCTCCTCGTGCATGCTGCCCTGTAGGAAGGCTGTGCTGAAGTCAAGCGAGTGGAGCTCGTAGTCACGCTCAGCAGCTACGTGCAGCAGTATCCGAAGAGTGGTCATCTTCGGGGTAGGGGAGAAGTTCTGGAAGAAGTCAACTCCCTGTCGCTGACTGAAGCCACGTGCAACGTAATGCGCCTTGAAGACAGGCGGAGAGCCCGGCGGGTGCTTCACCCTGAAGATCCACATGCCACTGACAATGTTCGCCCCAGGCGGGGGAACTTCATCGACGTAGGTGCCTGTGGACTTCCAGGAAGCCATCTCTGCGTCCATGGCTGCCTGCCACTGAGAGGAGTAGGGACCCTCTATCGCCTCTGCATAAGAGCGCGGGGTCGGGATGTCTGGTGCATCCGGGTCTCCCTCAGGGGCAAGCAGCATGGACACGAGATGAGGTACAGCAGCGGCAAAGCACTCAAACTCCTCCTGCCTGTCCTCAAGAACGTCCGTGCCAAGAGCACACTCACCCCCGACGGACGGAGAACAGACAGACGTAGATGCAGACTCAGCAACAAGACTAGTGGCGTAGTCTAGGCGACAGGCTGCAGCAAAGTCAACAAGCTCAGCAACTAGACCAGACGCAGCAGTGGACTCAAACGAAGGGTCAATGACAGCAGTGGCCAGAAAATGAGTGACAGTAGGACTAGCAGCACGAAGGGAGTCAGACTCCGTGTCCGGACCGTCAGGAAGAGAGGACGCAGGAGGAGACGGCAGAGGGACACGCTGTGAAGCAGTGGAAGGACGCAGAGTCATAGAGTGAGTGCCAGGGAGAGGAGGAGGACTCGGACGCGTAACACGACGACTAGCGCGAACATTGCGGACAGGCGACTAAGAACGAGACTCAGGCGACACAGGACGCGACTCAGGCGACATAGGACACGACTCAGGCTCACGACGCTCCGTAAGACCTCTAGTCGGTCCAGAGTAAGGAGAAGGACCAGGCAGGGGAGAGGCCGGCTTTAACTGCGACTATGACTGGACAGGTGGTGGACTCAGCAAAGGAGGAGTAGGACCAGAAGAAGGCTGTAGACTAAGAACCTGCTGAAGGAGCGGAACGTAGTACGGCCGTGGCCTCGCAACGCCTCCAGGAACAGCAGAGACAGCACCAGTACCCTCAGGGTCTCCTCATACAACTCCCGCAGCACCACCAGCTCTAGTAACTGCAGCGCCAACGCTTGCAGCACCACCAGCCCCAGCAGCTCCAGTACCTCCAGTACAAGCACCTCCAGGACCAGCGGCTCCAGCTCCAGCAGCACCTCCAGCAGCACCAGAACCATCAGCGCCTCCAGCAGCTCCAGCACCAGCAGCACCTCCAGTAGCTCCATCACCAGCAGCACCTCCAGCAGCTCCAGCACTAGCAGCACCTCCAGCAGCTCCAGCACCGGCAGCACCTCCAGCAGCTCCAGCACCAGCAGCACCTCCAGAAGCTCCAGCACCAGCAGCACCTCCCGCAGCTCCAGCACCAGCAGCACCAGTAGCACGGCGACAGCGCCGAGTGTACCACTCACGAAGCCGCTGCAGAGAGAGGGGCTCCCGCCGCAACGGGACACCCGGAGAACCTTTGGACTCAGCACGCGCAGGCTCAGCACCCCAAGACGCAGTACCCCCAGGTTCAGCACCCCCAGGCTCCACACGCTCAGGCTCAGCACCCCCAGACTCCACACCCCAAGTCCCCGCACCCGCAGGCCCATCACCCCCAGACCCCACACGCTCCGTCTCAGCACCCCCAGGCTCTGCACCCGTAGGCTCAGCACCCCTAGCAGCACCTGAGTTGACAGCTACCTCGACCGGCTTGGCAGGGTCTACCTGAGACACACCTGAGGGGGCAGGACCCTGAGGGGGGAGGGGGTCTACCGGAGGAGTACCTGGTGCTAGGAAGAGTGGTGGGGGGGGGAGAGAGGCAGTGCGGTAGGGAAAGAGACGGTAGTAAGACACCGACTCGTCAAATGTGACGTCCTGAGAGGATAGAACACGACGCGAGGTGGGGTGGTAGAACTGCCACCCGGGTGCATCAGGGGGGAAGCCAAGGAAGACGCAGGGAACGGCACGGGAGGACAGCTTGTCCGCTGAAGTATCGCGGACAAAAGCTCGAGATCCCCAGACACGGAACGCGGACGCATCGCCAACCTTCCCCGTCCACCTCAGAGTAGGTGTGGTCTCCGGCAAGGAGACACGAGGCTGAAGGTTGATCTGATGCGCAGCGTACTGAACTGCAAACGGCCACAGAAAATGGGGAGCAGCCGCATGGATCATGGACGTACGAGCGACGTCCATGACCATGCCAATGCGGCGCTCAGCAATCCCATTTTGCTGTGGAGAGGCCGGAAGCATGAACGTCTTGCGGATGCCCTCCGCACGTCTGAAGGCCCTCAGGAGGTCGGAGGAAATCTCACCACCTCTGTCTGAGTGCAGACGAAGAACAGGAAGGTCCGAGCCAAAACTCTCGCTGAGCTGGCGACGAGCACCGCGGATCCAGTCGATCAACACCTCAGGGACCTCACCCTTGCTGCGCAAGGGGAAGACTGTGGTGTAACGCGAGTAGTCGTCAACGACCAGCAGGAAGTAACGCTCGTGACCCTGTCCACGGACGCGGGCTGGGCCCCACACGTCCATGTGAAGAGTCTGCAGAGGAGCCTCTGTCGGAGGGAACGTGGAGGAGTGAGGAGCGGCGCGCTGCCGGCCCTCGACACAGGGAACACAGGTAGGGGCAGGTCCCAGAGGAAGGGGAGGGAGGGACCGGGGTAGACCCGAGACAAGAGTACGGGAGGCCATGCCTCGAAGACGAGGCAGGGAGGGGTGACCGAGGCGGTGGTGCCAAAGGAGAGTCTCGTGCGACAGAGGACGACATGAGCAGGGGGCAGATGCAGGACTAGACCTGGACGCGGCAGCAAACACCTGAATAGACGCAGCTACCTGACCAGACGCAGAGACCGGAGGAGGCGCAGTAGTCAGTGTGTAGAGACTCAACCCAGGCCGACGGGTGAACGTGGCCAGTTTGTGGCCCGTCCGAGAGCAAGTGCAGTGGGTCACACACTGGCCTCCAGGGGTGAACTGGTCAACCCACACGTCCTGGAGGTCAGCTCCACTCACCAGGTTCGTAGAGAACGAGGGGAGGTGGAGTCCCGATAGCAAGCCCGACGGGGCCGCAGGACACGGTAGAACCGTGGAAGAGTGCGCAAGGACTAGGCCCCCAGAGGGGTCAGCCAGGGAGACTGCGACAGGCCGACTGAGCGGCGTGAGCGTGGTGCTATCTCTAAAGAAAGAGCGCGAAGCACCAGAATCAAGTGTGAAAGTGTGCAAGGACTCAGTAGGTGCAGTACCAGAGAGAGCAGACTCACCAGCACCCGGAGCAGCAGACTCACCAGTACATGGAGCAGCAGACGCACTAGCACCTAGAGCAGCAGCCTCAATGCCCGGGTCGGGCGGGACACTCAGGTAACAGTCACCCTCAGCACTATCAGTCAAAGCATACATGGCAGCAAGGATAGCATCGAAATCAAGATCAAAGATAGCCACATTCTGCCTAAGCAGATCATGCCAGCGAGGGAGCTCAACAGCGTCAGGAAACTGGGCACGCCAGGCGTCAGTCAAGCGACCGAAGCAGCGCTGCGCAGTGTGTGGCAGCCCGCACGTCTCCCCACGACGACTGTTGGTGCGAAGAACGTAAGTGCAGGGACCAGCACCCCCAGACCTCCCACGCCCAGCGTACCACTCACGAAGCTGCTGGGCCGACGGGGTCTCACGGGAACGCGGCTACTGCTGGTGCTGGCTACCACCAAAGCCTCCACGCTGCGCGGCTGCACCTCGACCAGCACCACCGCCGCCGCCACCTCCACCACTGCTGCCGCTGCCTCCACCACCGCTGCCGCTGCCTCCACCACCTCCGCCGCTGCCTCCACCACCCCCACCGCCGCCACTGAAGCCCCCACTCCCGGCACCACCCCCACCTCCACCGCCACCCCCTCCGCCTCCTCCACCGCCTCCGCCGCTGCCCCCGCCGTCCCCTCCACCACCCTTGCTCCCCTTGCCCTTGCTGTTGCGGCGCCTCCCACTAGGGGTAGACGCAGCTCCGACCTCCTCAGTGCCAACGAGGTCGACAGCAGCAGCAGAAGCAACAGAGGGGAGAAGGGGGACAGGGGAACACCCCTCAAAGAAAGGGGTGCTACGGTCGCCGCAAGAAGCACCTACAGCTAAGATACTCTTCTCACCTGCAGCGAGGCGCTCCTCTAGCAGGTCGACAGTGAGCTCGGTGGGGCAAAGGGAGAGAAAGTGGTCCCTGACTGAAGAAAGGGAGTCAGGGAGGCGGGTGACTAGGTTGTAAAGGGTGATGTACATGGGGGGGGGGGTTCTTGGCACAGAACTCAGTGGGAAGGGCAGCGCGGTAGCGGGCGTCACTAGTGCGGAGGTGAGCAATGATGTCAGCGACTGTGGCAAAAGCGGCAAGGTCAAGGAAAAGGTACGGCAGCATGAGGCGGCTGAGGGCAGCAGTGGCAGGGGAGGAGTAGCGTGCAACTACAGCGTCGTACAAAGACTTAGCAGTCTTGTACTGGCCAAAATGCGCGCGCTCAGCAGGCGGCAGGTGACTACGAACAGCAAGACGAGCAACAGCGCCACGAGTGGTCCACTGCGAGCGAACCGTACTGTCAGCAGTGGCAGCAGGTGCAGTAGAGACACCGGACGTGTGATCGAAAAGGGATACCCCATCCCTAGAGTCACACTGAAGAAAGAGCTGCAGGTCGTCAACCCACACGTCAAAGTCAACTGCACGTCCCTCAGCATCAAAGGTGAGAACAGTAGGGCTAGCCATAGCAGCAGTAGCAGCAGAGGCAGCAGTAGCAGCAGAAGCAGTAGTAGCAGCAGTAGCAGTAGTGCAGGCAGGGCAGTGCGGCTCAGTAGGGCGGCGCGGCTCGGTAGGGCGGCGCGGCTCGGTAGGGCGGCGCGGCTCGGCAGAGCGGCGCGGCTCAGTGGGCGGCGCGGCTCGGCTGAGCGGCGCGGCTCGGCTGGGCGGCGCGGCTCGGCTTCTGGCAGCGCTGCGCAGCAGGGCGGCGCGGGTGCTTACCAGGGGCGGGTGCAGGGCCGGTCTGCGACAGTAGGGGCCGCGACAGCTGGGGCCGCGACATCAGGGTCCTCGACAGCAGGGGCCGCGCCTGCAGGGGCGGCGACGGCAGGGGCCGCAACAGTAGAGGCCGCGACAGCAGGGGCCGCGGCAGCAGGGGCCGCGGCAGCAGGGGCCGCGACAGCAGGGGCCGCGACAGCAGGGGCCGCGGCAGCAGGGGCCGCAACAGCAGGGGCCGCGGCAGCAGGGGCCACGGCAGCAGGGGCCGCGACAGCAGGGGCCGCAACAGTAGGGGCCGCGGCAGCAAGGGCCGCGATAGCAGGGGCGGCGTTGACAGGGGCCGCGACAGCAGGGGCCTCGACGGCTGGGGCCGCAACAGTAGCAGGGGCCGCGAAGGCAGCAGGGGCCGCGACGGCAGCAGTGGTCGCAGCGGCAGTAGGGGCCGCGACAGGAGTAGGGGCCGCGTCGGCAGTAGGGGCCACGACGGCAGTAGGGGCCGCGACGGGCGGTAGGGGCCGCGACGGTAGTTAGGGCCGCGACGGCAGGTGGGGCCGCGACGGCAGTAGGGGCCGCGACGGCAGTAGGGGCCGCGACGGGCGGCGACGGCAGGGCCGCGACGGGCCAGCAAGGCAGGGCCGCGACGGGCCGTATCAGGGCAGGGCGCGAGGCGCGCTTTGGGCAGGGCGCAAGGCGCGAGGTGCGATTTGGGCAGGGCAGAAAAAAAAAAGTCGTGGTGGGCCCTAAAAAAACGTTCCCACTAGGGAACCTGCTCAGAATACCATGTTAGAATATTGAACAAATGAGTGATTGAACTAGGAAGCAGGTGGGTACAAGTAGCAAACCTAAAAGTGTTGTACCCTATAAGAACTACCCCACTACAGCCTAAACAGACTATAGCACATAAGTTTGACACTAGTGAGTCTGTTCTCCCTGGTACTGCGCCTGCTGAGGCCTTGCAAACCTTCACGCTGGACTCTGTTTCTTTCGTGACAGCACCACTCTCACTCCTCTCCCTGCACCTGTCCCGGTCCGACTGGTCGACCCCTCCGGGGGCCCGGTCGTTGCCCGTTCCTCCACTGCTCTCTCGTGTCCGGCGGTTCCGTCCGGCTCACTATCAGGTCTTCACCTCCCCTCATTCTCTACAAACTTGGTGAGTACCGCTGCCCTTCAGGATGCGATGGTCACTACCACCACTCCTGGGGGTCAGCGTGTGTCGATCTGCACGTGTACACGGACGGGTCGTCACCTGGCCATGTTCACTCATCGGCCAGGGTCGAGTCTGTACACACTGGCTACCGAGCCTCCTCAGGTAGCTGCGTCTGCTCAGGTGTCACCGCCAGGTCAGGTAGCACCCCCTTGCTCGTGTCGCCTCCTGTCGCACCGGACTCTTCTGTGGCACCACCGTCTGGGTCACTCCTCCCTGCCACGCCTTCGTGGCATGCACTCCCGTCTCCTTGTCTCTGGTCTTCCCAGGACTCTGCCTCCCCTACTGCCCTCGCCTTCCCCGCCCTGCCTTCCTTGTGTCGAGGGGCGGCAGCGCGCCGCTCCTCACTCCTCATTTCCCTCGACGACTGTTCCCCTGCAGACTCTCCACATGGACGTGTGGGGCCCAGCCCGCGTCAGTGGACAGGGCCACGAGCGCTACTTTCTGCTGGTTGTTGACGACTACACGCGGTACACCACGGTCTTCCCCTTGCGCAGCAAGGGTCAGGTCGTTGATGTCTTGATCCCTTGGATCCGCGCAGTCCGTCTCCAGCTCCGCGAGCGGTTCCGTGCGGACCTTCCTGTCCTGCGTCTACACTCTGACAGAGGTGGTGAGTTCTCCTCCGACCTCTTGCGGGACTTTTGTCGTGGGGAGGGCATTTTTCAGTCGTTCACGCTTCCGGACTCCCCTCAGCAAAATGGGATTGGTGAGCACCGCATTGGCTTAGTCATGGAGGTCGCTCGTACCTCCATGATCCATGCGCCTGCTCCCCATTTTGTGTGGCCGTTTGCTGTCCGGTACGCTGCGCATCAGCTCAACATCTGGCCCCATGTCTCCTTCCCGGAGACCTTGCCTACACTGCGTTGGACGGGGAAGGTTGGCGATGCGTCGGTGTTCCGGGTCTGGGGTTCTCGTGCTTTTGTTCGCGATACGTCTGCGGACAAGCTCTCCGCCCGCGCTATTCCCTGCGTCTTTCTTGGCTTTTCCCCCTGACGCGCCTGGATGCCAGTTTTACCACCCCACCTCGCGCCGTGTCTTCCCGTCTCAGGATGTCACGTTTGACGAGTCGGTTCCCTTTTATCGCCTCTTCCCTTACCGCTCTGCTCCTCCCCCACCCCCGCCGCTCTTCCTTGCTCCAGGTCCCCCTCCAGTAGACCCCCTCCCCCCCCCCAGGGTCCTGCTCCCTCAGGTGTGTCTCAGGTAAACCTTCTCCCTGGTACTGCGCCTGTTGAGGTAGCTGTCGGCTCAAGTGCTGCTCCAGGTGCTGCGTCTAGGGGTGCTGCGTCTGGGGGTGCGGAGCCGGGGGGTGCTGAGTCTGAGGGTGCCGGGTCTGGGGGTGCTGAGCCTGAGGGTGTTGAGCTTGGGGGTGCTGAGTCGGAGGGTGCGGAGTCTGGAGGTGCTGAGCCTCGGGGTGCTGGTTCGTCTGGAGGACCTGCTGGTGCTTCGCCGAGACTGTCTCCGCAGAAGCTGCGTGAGTGGCTTGTTCGGCGCGCACGCCTTTGGAGTGGAGCTACCGGAGCTGGAGCTGCTGGAGCTGGAGGTGCTGGAGTTACTGCTGGAGCTGGTGGTACTGGAGGTACTGCGGCTGCTGGTCCTGGAGGTGCTCTTACTAGGGGTACTGGAGCTGCCGGGAGTGGTGGTGTTGGGGGCGCTGGAGCTGGAGACCCTACGGAGCCTGGAGCTGCTGGAGCTGGAGGCTCTGGCATTGGTGGCGCTGGAGCTGGAGGAGCTGGAGCTGGTGGCACTGGCGCTGGAGGCGCTGGAGCTGGAGGAGCTGGAGGGGGTGGCACTGACGCTGGAGGCGCTGGAGCTGGAGGCGCTGGAGTTGGAGGCACTGGTGCGGGAGGCGCTGGGGCTGGAGGAGCTGGAGCTGTTGACCCTGGAGGCACTGTGCGGCCATGACCGTACTTCATTCCCCTGCTTCAGCAGGTTCTTGGTGTCCCGTCTTCTACTAGCCTTACTCCTCCCCTCCTGTGTCCCCCGCCTGATCAGTCGCAGACAGCCTGCTCCACGTGTAGTGGAGACAGCCTCCCCACTGCCTGCTCCTTCTCCTTACACGGCGGTCTTACAGAGAGGCGTGAGCCTGCGTCTTGTCCTGCGTCTTGTCCTGCGTCTCGTTCATTCTCTTGACACTCCTGACCGCCGGTGTTGGTGTTCTCCTCCCTTGACGCCCCCTTCGTCCCCTTCCCCTTCGCAGACGACTTCTTGCTCTTCTTCTCCTTCTCTGCTCCACTTGTAGTGTCCCGGCTGCCCAAATTTTTTAGCAGGACGTCGAGGCTGGCGCCTTGGTGTTCACGAATGCCTCTAGATGCCATGCAGCATAGGCACCAAGAGGTCAACACCTTCGCCACCACCCTCGTCATCCGCCTCGTATCATCGCCCGCTCGCGACTCTTCTTGAAGCTCTTTCAGTAGCGCATCCGAAAGGGGCGGAATCCAGGCTTCCTTGTCGTGCGCCTGATCCGCGACGGACTTCATTGCCTTAACTGCAACGCAAACAATCGATGCAGCAAGCAATGCAAGGGCAGAAGGCACAGCAGAAGTCTCGCCGGCAGCTAAAGATGAGGGGACAACAGACGTTGTGGGCTCAGCAGACAGTGCTGGGGCAGCAGAAGTGGCGGTGGCAGCAGACACCGCGCGTGCAGCATAAGATGCGATGGTAGTAGAAGTTGCGAGCGCAGCAGATGATGCGCCCATCTACCACTGGCTTCGCTCCACATTCGTGGAGGCATCCCACATTATAGACATAGTGGCAGCTAGTTCGACTGCGTGTTCTTATGCAGAATACCCATTTTCGTCGTCGACGCTTCATACGTTCTTCTGCCATGCAGTTATCCCAACTCCCGCGCAGACAGCTAGCTGGAAGTGATCCTTCTTCTGCTCCCTCTCAGCTGTGTTGGTTTGCAAGAGGGAGAATCTGCACATGCCAGCCATGTAGGTATATTAGAACCACATAATTTTGCGTGTGTTAGGAAGATGCAACTTTTCATCTCAAGCATACTCTCCCGTCCGGTTTGTCGAGATGCAGTTCGTTGAGGACACTCCACACCCCTGTTGGAAGCATTGTGGTGAACAGCAGGTCTTCGCGCCACGCGGGTAAACGGCTTGGATTCATACCGTACGAGAGCATCTCAATATTCGGGAAGTAAAACTTCCAGTAGATTGCGACCGTGTAGCCCCTCTCCCACACGGATTTGTGGGAGCCAGGTTCCTCTTCCGGCCGCCGACTGTCTGCTCCGACGTCCACTTCAGCAGTGTTCCCTCGCCTTGATGAGAGAACCCCTTCCCCTGAAAGGCAGCCTCACGCTCCAGGTCATACCATTAGCGTCCACTTGGGCGTTTCTCCTATTGTCACACTTGTCTATCTTCACCCCTTTAACTCCCCCTAGGATTATCGGTATCAACTCCTGTATGCCTGCTGCACGCCGTCTCTTAGACGCATGCCCCTCCGGCTCCCTGTCCTTCTCCCTAGGCTGCCTTCTGGAGCCCTCTCCGTTCTGTCCAAGAACCACAGCCATGGCAGCTCCTACATTCATCTCCCCCTCAGTTATTTCCTCCTCCTCCCTTGTTTCCCCGCTCCCCTCTCCCTGCCTTGTCGACTCCTCCTCTTCCATCTCCCGCGCCAAACGCTCCTTTTCTTCAGCCATAGCCTTTACCTCTGCCTCCATAAGCCTCTGTTCTTCCTCGTAGGCCGCTAGTCTGGCCAACTTCTCTGCTCGCCGATGCTCTCGCACGCGTTCCTCCTCTAATCGGCGCTCCTTCTCCCGCTCGGCATCCTCTGCTTCCTTCCTCTGCACCTCCTCCTTCTGTCGATGCTCCTCCTCCTGCTGTTTCTCCCTCTGCAGCCGCTCGGCACTCTCTGCTTCCTTCTTCGCCTCCTCCTTCTGCCGCCGCTCCTCCTCGAACTGTTTCTCCCTCTGCAGACACTCGGCGTCCTCTAATTCCTTCCTCTTCGCCTCTTCCTTCTCCTGCCGCTCCTCCTCCTGTTGTTTCTCCCTTTGCAGCCACTTGGCATCCTCTGCTTCCTTCCTCTTCGCCTCCTCCTTTTGCTGCCGCTCCTCCTCCTGTTGTTTCTCCCTCTGCAGCCGCTCGGCGTCTTCTGCTTCCTTCCTCTTCGCCTCCTCCTTCTTTTGCTGCTCCTCCTCCTTGTGTTTCTCCCTTTGCAGCCGCTCGCATCTGCGTGATTCTGTGCCTCTGCCGCAATGCACTTCTGCGCCTCTGCCTCGGCCCTTTTCTGCCCCTCTGCCTCTGCGATGTTATGCTCCTCTGCATCCGCCGTCTTCTGTGCCTCTGCCTCTGCCCTCTTCTGGCCCTCTGCCTCCGCATTCTTCCGTGCCTCCGGCTCCGTGGTTGTCTGCGCATTTGCAACCGCAAACTTTTGCGCCTCTGCATCTGGAAACTTTTGCGCATCTGCATCCGCCCTCCTCTGCGCTGCTGCCTTTGCGTGCTTCTGCGCCTCTGCCTCCGTGATCCTCGGCACCTCTGCATCCGCAATCTTTTGTGACTCTGCATCTGTGCACTTCTGCGCCTCTACCTCCACCTTTTTCTCCAGCTCTGCCTCGGCCCTTTTCTGTGCTGCGAACTTCTGCGCCTCCACCTCCACCTTCTTCTTCGCCTCTGGCTCCGCAAACTTTGGCGCCTCTGCATCCGCACTCTTTTGCGGCTCTTCATCTGCCAACTTATGTGACTCTGCATCTGCCTTTGTTCTTCCCTCTGCCTCCGCCCTCTTTTGCGCCTCTGCCTCCAAGTACTTCTGCGCCTCACCATCCGACATCTTATGCGCATTTGCCGCTGCCCTTGTCGGCGCCTCTGCATTCGCCTTCTTTTGCACCTCTGCCTCTGCGAGCTTCTGCGCCTCCGCCTCCGCCTTCTTCTGCGCCTCTACCTCCGCCTTCTTTTGCGCCTCTTCCTCCGCCTTCTTCTGTACCTCTGCCTCCGCCTTCTTCTATGCCTCTGCCTCCGCCTTCTTCTGCGCCTCTGCCTCCACCTTCTTCTGCGCCTCTGCATCCGCGATCTTCCTTGCCTCTGCAGTATCCTTCTTCTTCATCTCCACCACCGCGATCCTCTGCGCCTCTGCCCGCCGCCTTTTTCACCACCTCCGCCTCCGCGATCTTTGGTGTCTCTGCATCCGCTATCATCCTCGCCTCCGCCACCGCGCTTTCCTGCATCTCTTCCTCCATCTTCTTCTCCACCTCCTCCTCCACCTTCTTTTGCGCCTCTTTGGAAGCCGTTTGGTCGTCGACGTCCACTCTCCGTGCCTCTTCCACCGCCTTCCACTTTACTCTTGGCAAATGAACTTTCAAGTACCCCGCATCCTCTTCGGTCTGCTGCCGCACATTGCTGGCAAGATCCTCTTCTCCTACCACTCCCATGCCTGCACCTGCCGCGTCACATATTTCTTGTGCTCCCGGAAAGGACACGTTAGGGTCCGAAGCCATTTCCACCTCACTTGGCTGTTGCGGAACTTCTACACCCTCCTCGCCTTCCTCCAATATCCCCGCCAACTCCTCTTCTGCATACCTGAGCTGCCTTCCTCCACCTCTATCACGTTCCTCTTCCAATACCCCCTCCAATGTCTGCACAGCCTCGTCTATACCCTGCAAGTTTCCAGCCAACGTCCCCACCCCTTATTCTGCGTCTCCGTCTCACAACGAGCAGACCTCCTAACACGTTCCGAAAACCTGAGCTGACGGGCGCCATTCCTCGCCCGTTCATCTGCTTGAGCCGACCATTCTCCCGGACTAGGTGCTCGGGATCTCCGCGAATAAGATACTTCCGCAACCCTTGGTGCCGCTTCTTCTACTGCCGCAGCTCCTTCTCTACGCCTCTCGTCCTCGCGTGCACCTCTCTGCACTGACGCCACCATCACCCCCTCGGTCCTCCTGACTCTCCCGTCCTGGTTCCCCACCGCATCTTCGACCCTTTCCTTGTCAGAATCCCAACCACTAGACCATTGGGATAAAAGGGCTTATTAAGTAGCGGGTCAGTGCACCCATAACCCCCCAGGACAACGAGCCTGTAACCCTTCCCTATGATCAATCAAGGATCACCAGTGGACCTCTGACATCCCCCCGCACTGGGATGCCCGAAGTGCACACACTGGGATACGAACCCGAGACCTTCGCTCTGATACCATGTCAGAATCCCAGTCACTAGACCACTGGGATAAAAGGGCTTATTAAGTAGTGGGTCGGTGCGCCCATAACCCCCCAGGACAATCGGGGATCACCAGTGGACCTCTGACATTCCTCCATCGTCTCCACCTCGTCGGTCGCCTCATTCCCTACCGCAGGAGCATCCTCTTCGAAATGGTTGAAACAAGCACGACAGCTACTCACGAGCATACATCCAACTTCGTGGGCCATATTTTTACCACCGCCCAAATTGATCATGTTGTCTTTGTTCTGCAGCGCCAAAAGGTCCCCCCATTTGTCCAAAAGCTTGCTAAACAGGTGAGTCACTTGCAGGCCCGATCCCACCTCATACCGCCCCTGCACCTTGTTGATCTGCGTTATACCACAACAGAAACAAGGAGAAGTGTTAGTGCACAATAACGTTTCACGCCAGGATTAACTTCAACAACCATAACGATTGACACATACCGCTCCAACTTCGACGTCCAAAGCATTGAGACGGATTTTCATGTCGCGGATGACCTCTCCCATATGGCCGCCACTATATACGCTGCCTCTTGTGAACTCGACCTCCAGTTACTCAACAAGCCACCTGTATGGATTGATGGGTAGTTAGATGATGTATACCAGGCACGGCAGATGGTAATAGAAATGAAAAAAAAACCGCTTACGTAAAAACGTTGATAGCAAACTGGGTGTGGCGACGGCCAGGAACCCTAGACTTTGGGTCGAAGTGAATGACGCGCGTACGGTAGTCGCCGCACGGTGGGGCCAGCAAATCCTTAGGGTTCATAAGGCTGATTGATGCACCGGGCGGCTCGCGAACTCTGCCATCCAAAAATATAATGATTAGTAGGTTTGTACGGAGTGGTTGAAATACTCATCATATACATAATAAAACACTTACGCAGAGAGAAGAGGTATGATAACCATCTGATAGTCGAGCAAAGACCGATAACCCCTTCTGCACGTTGGCTTGCGTGGTTGCTCATTTCTCAAGCGTTAGAGCTCGCTTGGAGTGAGGATCTTCACGTCCTTAAGCTCCTTTGCGCCAAGATTGTCCTTGGCAACTTCACTGCGCAGAGGACGGTCGAGCGTGGGGTTAGTATGGCGGATGTCGGCGGATACTATAAGAACGCAGAGGCGTTTATGATTTGCTACGTGAGTTTTGAAAACAACTTACAGAAGGCCGTATGCTAATAAAGCTTCGTTCCACTCTGTTAGCTGTCGTAGGATGCCTTTCCGAGTCGTACGCACGCCACACCCCTCCGTAGTCAATAATCTGGTCATGGCTAACCTATGACGGAAATCCACGCAGAGGTTATACTGTCATCCCACACCGGTAAGAACTCTACCAATGCTGAAATTTGAGGAATTTGCATCCAAAGCGGTCTCTGACCTATGCAATGATACGAGAGAGAAGTCCAGGAAGAAGATTACAATAGAGTAGAGAAACTGAGGAGAATGCCAAGGATGAGGAACCAAATGGGCTCTCGAACGTGAAATCAACCCTCGCCTCCCAACTCAACCCGGCGTGTTCACACCTTCTTGATATGAATCGGTAGACTAGGGTATGTCGCCCGCAGCTTTTGGCGCGCTTTGTTTCACCGCACGTGATCAACCTTACTTACACGAAAAAGGCAACATTGGATTGCGCATGCAAGTTGTCATGATCTGCGCGCCAAATTCTCTGTTCTGCGGTTAGACTGGCAAAAAGACTGCCAAGTAGGTTTCCAGATTGTTCTTCTACTAATGAATGTTGCAGATAAGCAACCGTCTGACAAACTTGCGGTGGATTTCCAGATTGTTATTCCACCAATGATGCTTGCGCTTCCGTCGACCTTATCTGCAATGCATGCATAAACGTACCGTCTGACAACGATCATATGGTCGAAAATCTGTTGCGTCCTCGTATAACACGTACACGGTCTGACCGTGTGAAAAAAAAAAGAAGCCTCGGACGTGTGACAGGCAGACACGAGGTTGCCACGTAGAAGCGACTCCTCTGCATGTTTCCCGACGAAAATTTCGACACCTAACTGCAGAGAGCCGTTCGCCCCATCACATTAGCCAGTCCCCGTGCAGGCCGAGTGCGGGCTATAGAGTATTTCGATTCTCGTCCTAGGTACAAATTGGTGTTTTGAAAAAAATGCTGTTAACAACTGAAGCCACAGGAAACCAAGTGAATTACCAAAACAATATGCATCACCAAATCGTAGCAGTCAGTTTTGAAATCTCATATCCAATAATGTCAAAAATTCAAAAGCAGTTGCTAAAATCCTTCCTTGTAAGATATCATGGAAAAAAATGCCACTCTCAAGAAGAGCAAAGCATGAAAGCCATGACAACCCTTTATGAATCAGGTGTAATCGATAAGGAGCTCTGGAATAAGTGTGATGAGAAGTGGGTGATTTCACTAGAAACCTGATTCCAGGCAATTCTGCCATCAGAATTCTGCACCCCCCTAAAGAAAAAGGCAGGAAAACACACTCAAACCTTTATTGAAAAATGTGAAATTGAGAGGGGGGTCATGAATAGGTGTGATGAGAGTGCCCTATCAAATTCAGATCCCCTGCCCAAGGAGAAGTGGGTGATTTCACTAGAAACCTGATTCCAGGCAATTCTGCCATCAGAATTCTGCACCCCCTTACAGAACAAGGCAGGAAAAAACACCCAAACCTTCATATTTTTTTTTGAAATTGAGAGGGGGATCAGGAATAGTTTTGATGAGAGTGCCCTATGAAATTCAGACCCCCTGCCCAAGGAGAAGTGGGTGATTTCACTAGAAACTTGATTCTAGGCGATTCTACCATCAGAATTCTGCACCCCCCTGCATAACAAGGCAGGAAAACACACCCAAACCTTTATAGAAAAATGTTAAAATGATAGGGGGATCTGGAAAATTCGTTCATTTGCCCAGGTAAAAGTAGGTGATTTCACATGAAACCTGATTCCAGGCATTTCTACACAGAAATCTGCAGTCTGCTGCAGAAGAAGGCATGAAAAACCATGCAAACCTTGATGAAATCAGGTGAATTTGATAGGGGGATCTGTAATAATTCTGATGAGAGTCCCCTATAAAAATCAGATCATTTTCCCAAGTAGAAGTAGGTGATTTTACATGAAACCAGATTCCAGGCATTTCTGCACAGCAATCTGCAGTCTGCTGCAGATCAAGGCATGAAAAACCATGCAAACCTTAATGAAATGAGGTGAATTTGATAGGAGGATCTGAAATAAGTGTGATGAGAGTCCCCTATCAAAATCAGATTATTTTCCCAAGTAGAAGTAGGCGACTTCACATGAAACCTGATTCCAGGCAATTCTGCACAAAAATCTGCAGTCTGTTGTAGAACAAGGCATGAAAACCATAGCAAACCTTGATGAAATGAGATGAATTTGATAGGGGGATCTGGAATAAGTGTGATGAGAGTCCCCTATCAAAATCATATCATTTTCCCAAGTAGAAGTAGGTGAATTTACATCAAACCAGATTCCAGGCATTTCTACAAAGAAATCTGCAGTCTTCTGTAAAACAAGGCATGAAAACCATAGCAAACCTTGATGGAATGAGGTGAATTTGATAGGGGGATGTGAAATGAGTGTGATGAGGGTCCCCTATATAAATCAAGTCATTTTCCCAAGGAGAAGTAGGTGATTTTACATGAAACCTGATTCCACGCAATTCTGCACAGAAATCTGCAGTCTGCTGTAGAACAAGGCATGAAAACCACAGCAAACCTTGATGAAATGAGGTGAATTTGATAGGGGGATGCGTAATGAGTGTGATGAGCGTGCCCTATCAAAATCAAGTCAATTGCCCAAGTAGAATTAGGTGATTTCATATGAAAACCTGATTCCAGGCAGTTCTGCACTGAATCCATGCTAGAAAAATCAAGCTAGGCAATGTGCAATGAGCTGAAAATGTGTTGGGAGATTGGATAACGTGTCCTGACACTAACAAACAGAACAAAATGTCAAACTCATATCTAGCTTACATTGTGTAGGCTGTAGTGGGGTAGCCCATAAGGGGTACAACCCAATTAGGGTTAGTACTTGTACCCAACTCATTGCTAGTTCATTCATTCTCGTTCAGTATTCTGACATGGTATCAGAGCGAAGGTCTCGGGTTCGAATCCCAGTGTGTGCACTTCGGGCATCTCAGCGCGGGGGGGTGTCAGAGGTCCACTGGTGATCCTCGATTGATCCTAGGGAAGGGATACAGGCTCGTTGTCCTGGAGGGTTATGGGCGCACTGACCCGCTACTTAACAAGCCCTTTTATCCCAATGGTCTAGTGGTTGGGATTCTGACATGGTTTCAGAGCAGGTCCTTCCCTAGGACCGTTTTTTTTTAGGGCCCACCACAGAGCTGCCCCACTAGCTGCCCTGCCCTACCAGCGCGCCGCCCTGCTGGCTCACGTGCCGCCCTCTGCAGCCCCTCGCGCCGCCCTCAGCAGCCCGCGAGCCGCCCCTGCAGCCCCGCGCGCCGCCCCTTGCGGCCTGCGCGTTGCTCCTGTAGCCCGTGCGCCGCCTCTGCAGCCCCACACGCCTCCCCTGCTGTCCTGCGCGCCGCCTCTGCAGCCCCGCGCGCCGCCCCTTGTGACCCGCCCGTCGCCCCTTGCATCCTGCCCGTCGACCCTAGGCCCCGCGCGCCGCCTCTGCTGCCCTGCTTGCCGCCCCTGCAGCCCCGCACGCTGCCCCTTGCGGCCCGCCCTTCGCCCCCGCAGCTCGCGAGCCATCCCTGCAGCCCCGCGCGCCGCCCCTTGCGGCCCGCCCGTTGCCCCTAGGCCCCGCGAGCCGCCCCTTGAGGCCCGCCCTTCACCCTTGCAGCACGCGAGCCGCCCCTGCAGCCCCGCGCGCCGTCCCTTGCGGCTCTGTCGCCGCCCCTGCAGCCCCGCGCGCCACCCCTTGCGGCCCGCCCGCCGCCCCTAGGCCCGCCAGCCGCCCCTAGGCCCGCGAGCTGCCCCTCTTGCAGCCTGCGCGCCCATTGCTGCTTCCTGCCCTGATCCTTGCTCTGCCTGGCTCCTGCCCGCCCTGCGTGCTGCGCTGCTATGGCTTCTCTTTGCGTTCTCGCGTTCGATCATGAGGGCCGTCCGATCTAGTTCGACACGTGGCTTGACGACTTACAGCTGTACCTACTGAGCGACTCTAGGGACAGCGTTTCGTTGTTTGACCACACGTCTGGAGCCTCTCTCGCCCCTCTTGCCACAGCTGACAGTGCGACTCGCTCACAGTGGCTTACTCGTGACGCTGCTGCTCGCTTAGCCATTCGCAACCACCTGCCGTTAGCCGAATGCGCTCACTTCGAACGGCACAAGACGGCCAAAGCACTATAAGACGCTATAGTCGCCCGCTACTCCTCGCCTGCCACTGCTGCTCTAGGCCGTCTTCTACTGCCCTACCTCTTTCCCGAGCTGTCCGCCTTTGCCACAGTAGAGGACCTCGTTAGCCACCTTCGCACTAGCGACGCTCGCTACCGCGCAGCCCTCCCAGCATAGTTCCTTGACAGGAACCCGCCCCCGATGTAGATCACTCTCTACTTCATAGTCACCCGCCTCCCTGACTCTCTTCGTGCAGTAAGGGACCACTTTCTCGCACTTGATCCCACAGCCCTCACTGTTGACCTGCTCGAGAAGCACCTCCTTGCAGTTGAGGCTAGCATAGTCGCTGTAGGTGCTGCTCGTGGCACTCCTCGCACGCCCTTCTTTGAGGGGTGTTCCCCCTCCCCCCTTGCCCCCTCCTACGCATCTGCTGCTGCTACTGACGTCCTTGGTGCTAAGGATGTTGGGACCGCTTCTGCTAGTGGGAGGCGCCGTAGCAGCAAGGGCAAGGGTGGCAGGAGTGGTGGAGGCGGCAGTGGGGGTGGTAGTGGGGGCGGCAGTGGAGGTGGTGGAGGTAGTGGAGGTGGTGGCAGCGGTGGGAGTGGTGACGGGAGTGGGGGCTTTTGTGGTGACGGTGGTGGCAGCGGAGGGAGTGGCAGTAGTGGGAGTGGTGGCAGTCGGGGTGGAGCTGTTTAGAGGGGAGGTTCTGGCAGTGGCCAGCGGCAGCAGCAGCAGCGTCGGAGCGAGACCCCGTCGCCCCAGCAGCTTCGTGAGTGGTTTCCTCAGCGTGGGGCGTCTGGGGGTAGTGTTAGCTGCCCGTATGTCATTCGCACGGGTGACCGTGCTGGTCAGACATGCGGGAAGCCCCACACTCAGCACCGCTGCTTCTCCAGCCTAGACAACGCATGGCGCGCAGAGTTTGGTGACTACGCTGAGCGCCCCCGATGGGCAGAGCTGCTCAGGTCTGGAGTTGCTATCTTTGATCTCGACTATGATGCTCTCCATGCTGCTATGTATGCCTTGTATGTTAGTGCTCAGGGTGACTGTTACCTGTGTGTGCCGCCTGACCCAGGTATAGAGGCTGCTGCTCTAGGTGCTAGTGAGTCTGCTCTCCCTGGTACTGCGCCTGCTGAGGCCTTGCACACCTTTACGCTTGACTCAGGTGATTCCCGCTGTTTCTTTCGCGACAGCACCACCCTTACTCCTCTCTCTGCACCTGTATCGGTCAGGCTGGCTGACCCCTCAGGGGGCCCAATTCTTGCCCGTTCCTCCACTGTTCTCCCATGTCCGACGGTTCCATCCGGCTCACTGTCAGGTCTTCACCTCCCCTCGTTCTCTACGAACTTGGTGAGTACTGCTGCCCTCCAGGATGCGATGGTCACTACCACCACTCCTGGGGGCCAGTGTGTGTTGATCTGTACGTGTACACGGACGGGCCCTACCGCCCTTGCCTGCACCGCCTTGCCTTCCTTGCATCGAGGGGCGGCAGCGTGCCACTCCTCACTCCTCCTCGTTTCCCCAGACGACTGCTCCCCTGAAGACTCTCTACATGGACGTGTGGGGCCCAGCCCGCGTCAGTGGACAGGGCCGCGAGCGCTACTTCCTACTGGTTGTTGACGACTACACGCGGTACACCACGGTCTTCCCCTTGCGCAGCAAGGGTGAGGTCCCTGATGTCTTGATCCTGTGGATCCGCGCAGTCCGTCTCAAGCTCCGTAAGCGGTTCCATGAGGACCTTCCTGTCCTGCGTCTGCACTCTCACAGAGGTGGTGAGTTCTCCCCCGACCTCTTGGGGGACTTTTGTCGTGGGGAGGGCATCCTACAGTCGTTCACGATTCCAGCCTCCCCGCAGCAAAATGGGGTTGCTGAGCGCCGCATTGGCTTAGTCATGGAGGTGGCTCGTACCTCCATGATCCATGCAGCTGCCCCCCATTTTCTGTGGCCGTTTGCGGTCCGGTACGCTGCACATCAGCTTAACCTCTCGCCCCGTGTCTCCTTACCGGAGACCTCGCCTACACTGCGTTGGATGGGGAAGGTTGGCGATGTGTCGGTGTTCCGGGTCTGGGGTTCTCGTTTCTTTGATCGCGATACGTCCGCGGACAAACTCTCCGCCTGCTCTATCCCCTGCGTCTTCCTTGGCTTTCCCCCTAACGCGCCTGGCCGACATTTTTACCAGCCCACCTCGCGCCATGTCCTCTCCTCTCATAACGTTACGTTTGACGAGTTGGTTCCCTTTTACCGTCTCTTCCCCTACCGCTCTGCCCCTCTCCCACCCCCACCGCTCTTCCTAGCTCCAGGTCCCCCTCCGCTAGACCCCCTCCCCCCTCGGGGTCCTGCTCCCTCAGGTGTGTCTCAGGTAAACCCACTCCCTGGTACTGTGCCTGTTGAGGTCGCTGTAGACTCAGGTGCTGCTAGAGGTGCTACGTCTGGGGGTGCTGAGTTTGCTCGTGCGGAGCTTGGGGGTGTTGAGCCTGCTCGTGCGGAGCCTGGGGGTGCTGAGCCTGTGGGTGCTGAGTCAGAGGGGGCGGGGTCTGGGGGTGCTGAGCCTGGGGGTGCGCAGCCTGGGGGTACTGAGCCTGCAGGTGCGGAGCCTGGGGGTGCTGAGTCTGAGGGTGCTGAGTTTGGGGGTGCTGAGCCTGGGGGTTCTCTGTCTCCTCGAGGTCCTCCGGGTGCCTTGTCGCGGCGGGAGCCTCTCTCTCCACCGCAACTGCGCGAGTGGTTTGCTCGGCGCACCCGCCTTCGGAGTGGCGCTGCTGGAGCCGGGGGGTCTACCGCTGGAGGCCCTAGAGCTCCTAGAGCTGGAGGTGCTCCAGGAGTTGGAGCTGGAGGCACTGGAGCTGGAGCTGCTGGAGTTACTGGAGCCGCTGGTCCCGGAGGTGCTCGTACTGGAGGTACTTGAGCTGCTGGAGCTGGAGGTGCTGCAGGAGTTGGAGCTGGAGGCATTGGAGGTACTGGAGCTGCTGGAGCTGGAGGTGCTGCAGGAGTTGGAGCCGGAGACACCAGAGCTGGGGGCGCTGGCCTTGGGGGTACTGGTGCTGTTGGTGCTGGTTCTGGAGACACTGGACGGCCGCGACCGTACTTCGTTCCCCTGCTTCAGCAGGTTCTTGGTCTCCCGTCTTCTACTGCCCTTACTCCTCCCTTACTGTGTCCACCGCCTGACCAGTTGCAGACGCCGTTACTGCCAGCCTCTCCACTGCCTACCCCTTCTCCTTACACTGAGCAGACCGGAGGTCTTACAGAGCGTCATGAGCCTGTGTCTCTTCCTGCCTCGCCTGTTCGCGCTGTTCGCACTGGTCGTCATGTTTCGCGTCCGCGTCCTCCTCCTTTCCCCGGCACGCACCATATGGCACTTCGTCCTTCCTCTGTTCCACAGCGTGTCCCCCTACCGTCTCCTCCTGCGTCCTCTCTGGCTAACGGACCGGACCCTGAGTCTGACCTAGCCCGTGCTGCCAGTCCCACTGTCCCTCGTCTTCTTGCTATTGTTGTCACTGACCCTTCTTTCAAGTCCGCTGCTGCGTCTGCCCTAGTCACTGAGCTTGTTGACTCTGCTGCAGACTGTCGTCTTGACTACGCTACTCCTCTTGTTGGTGAGTCTGGGTCTGCCTGTCCTGCGTCCGTCGGGGGTGAGTGCTCTTGGCACGGACGTCCTTGAGGACAAGGATGAGGACTTTGAGTGTCTTGCAGCTGCTGTACCTTCTCTTGTGGCCATGCTGCTTGCCCCTGAGGGAGACCCGGATGCACCATACATCCCGACCCCGCGCTCTTACGCAGAGGCGATTATGGGTCCCTACTCCTCTCAGTGGCAGACAGCCATGGACGCAGAGATGGCATCCTGGAAGTCCACAGGCACCTACGTCGACCCAGCTCCCCCGTCTCGGGCGAACATAGTCGATGGCATGTGGATTTTCAAGGTGAAGCCGTCGCCGGGTTCTCCGCCTACCTTCAAGGCGCGTTACGTTGCACGAGGCCTCAGCCAGCGAGAGGGATTTGACTTCTTCCAGACCTTCTTCCCTACCCCGAAGATGACCACTCTTCGGGTATTGCTGCACGTCGCAGCTCAGCGTGACTACGAGCTGCACTCCCTGGACTTCAGCACAGCTTTTCTGCAGGGCAGCCTGCACGAGGAGATCTGGCTGTGCCGCCCACCTGGCTTCACTGGGTCGTTTCCTGCAGGTACCCAGTGGAGCCTCCGGCGGCCAGTCTACGGTCTCCGCCAGGTGCCTCGCGAGTGGCACGACACACTGAGGACTACACTTGCGGCTCTTGGGTTTGCTCCTTCGACTGCTGACCCGTCGCTATTTCTACGCAGAGACACCTCGCTGCCGCCATTCTACGTCCCCGTGTACGTCGACGACTTGGTCTTTGCCACTGCTGACACTGAGGCACTGGCCCTTGTGAAGTCGGAGCTGCAGAAGAGACACACCTGCACTGACCTGTGTGAGCTACGTAGCTATCTTGGCTTGCAGATCACCAAGGACAGAGCACGGTGCACCATTACCCTGACTCAGTCACACATGGTGCACCAGGTCCTTCAACGCTTCAGTTTCCAATACTCCTCGCCACAGTCCACTCCTCTGCCTACCGGTCACTCGCTCTCAGCTCCACCTTTGGACAAGTCCGTAGAGCCGAGTGGCCCGTATCCAGAGCTTGTGGGCTGCCTCATATACCTGATGACCTGCACTCGACCTGACCTTGCCTACCCTCTTAGCATCCTGGCATGCTACGTTGCGCCCAGGAGACACCGACCAGAGCACTTGGAGGCCGCTAAGAGGGTGTTGCGCTTCTTGTGCAGTACGTCGGGCATGGGGCTCGTGCTTGGAGGACGGGGTCCAGTTGTCCTCACTGGCCACGCAGACGCTTTTTGGGTTGACGGCTTGGCTACGCAGCGGTCGTCACAGGGTTACTCTTTCAGCCTTGGCTCTGGCTCTGTTTCTTGGCGGTCTACCCGCTCTTCTTCTGTTCTCGGTTCCAATTGTGAGGCTGAGATCTACGCAGGGGCCATGGCTGCACAGGAGCTACGTTGGTTGACCTACCTGCTGACTGACCTGGTAGAGCGGCCTCGTTCTTCTCCAGTTCTGTACGTAGACAACAAGGCAATCATTGCCTTGTGTCAGGAGCACAGACTGGAGCACAGAACGAAGCACATCGCTCTGCGTTACTTCCTTGCTCGAGAGTTGCATCAGCGTGGTCAGCTTCGTCTTGCTTACGTGGCCACTAGGGCTAACACTACTGATATATTCACCAAGGCACTTCAGTCTGGTGATCATCAGCGTTTCTGTACTGTTCTGGGCATTGTGCCTACTTTGCCTCACTTGCTCACTGCTTGACTTGCTTGTACTGTGATTTGTATATATTTACCTGCATGCTTACACTTGCTAGGGTATGATCACTGTACTGTTTGTTCTCTTCTATATAACTCTGCATGTGAACTGGCCTTGTGGCCTTTGATTGTGCTCGGACTGTGTGGCGACTTTGTGATCCACCCTGAGCTTGCTTTGCTTTTCTTGACTGGTCTTGTGACCACTTGTTCTCCCCCACTTTGCCTATGGGGGTGTGTCAAACTCATATCTAGCTTACATTGTGTAGGCTGTAGTGGGGTAGCCTATAAGGGGTACAACCCAATTAGGGTTAGTTTTTGGACCCCACTCCTTGCTAGTTCATTCATTCTCGTTCAGTATTCTGACACAAAACAGATTACCAAAAAACAACATTTGACTAATGTCCAGGGAATGATATTGCAGGTGCTAGTAACAACCTTAGTTGAGGCAAAAGTAACAAAATTGTTGTTTTTTGGCAAAAAAACTTAAACATCACTCTTTGTAGAGGAGTTCATGGAGGTGTAGGAAATCTAGGTTTCATTCAAAATGAACCACGAAATATAGAGTTATGAGCCAAACCACATGCAATTCTTACTTAGCCATTCTGATTTTCAGTTAGTCTATATTAAAACGTAGAGTACATAACCAATGATATATACAAATACTGTTGTACACTGGCTGCCTCGACTATAAGGAATTTTCCCGAATTCCTTATCGGGGTTGACTGCTTCACGTTCAGCCCCGATTTTCGGACTCTGCACGTTTGGCCGACTTCAACGATGCCGAGCCTCCTAGCGTTGCCTTTGGTGTTTCCCTTTGCCAAACCTGCACCCAACCTCACTCACCTGAAGTTCCCTCCTAGTTAGGCTAGCCACTACATTAGCGTGTGCCTTCATTGTATCATCAGTCTGTTCAATCACATTCTCATTATTCGTTCATCTGCGCACTCTCCTTTACAACTCATAACACCTGGTATCAGAGCTACTTTCCTAGTTCAACCCGCTCTTCGAAGATAGTTTGGTGGCACGGGTGTGGTTGGTATAAGTGGACTACACGGCGGTTGGCCGCAGGGTTTGTTAATTCAAACTTGCCCGACTCCGATAGTTCGTGATTTCCATTTCGTCTGAAGGCCACGGAGACCCGCTTGCCCACCAGACGTAGTGCTAGACACATGGATCAGGAGGCGGTTAACAGACTCATGGCACAAGTGGCAGAGATGCAGGAGGGCATGAAGTCATTAATGGTGGAAGTGACAACCCTACGTGGAGAAAACGCCGAGCTACGCCAGGCGCGAGGTGAAGCGCGGCAGGAGTCCCCCGATGACGAAGGCGAGGGCAACAGTCAAGCGGTGAGCAACCCGTTGGACGCGCTCACACGTGACTTCGAAGAGGAAGCGAGCGATAGCAGCACCAGTTGCAGTAACGGCAATCAAGATTAAACCCGTCAACCCACCCCCGTTTAATCCTACGGACAAGACGACTACAGTGAAGGGGTGGCTGTTCGGTGTTGAAGTCTTTTTCACTGCAGCAGGTGTGAACGACGATGCCACGTGTATTAATTATGTGGTTTCCCTTCTCCGAGGCGCAGCGCTTGAGTTGTGGCGCCGAACCCTAGAAACGGGGACCCCGACAGGTGTGACACATGCGGCAGACGGGACCTCAATAGTGACTAATCAAGTGGTGGAACCGATCTTCGGAGTGACCAAGATACGCATGTGGAGAGAGTGGGGCACAGCCTTACGAGATCGCTTCGAGCATGTATCTACCTTGGAGCAAGCTCGCATGAAGCTGATGGGGAACGACAGGAAGGAGCAGGGAAATAGGAAGATTCAGTAATTAGCGGGCCCTTTACTGACTGCGCTCCGTTGCCCGAACACCACCATCCCCACCGAGTCGTCGTTCCGATTCATGCAATCGATTGCACTCGGCGGAATTATGGGGATAATCATGTGGATCACCCTATGCTGGTCGCTGCCAAGGTGTTCAAAAATAACTTAAAAATGTTCGTCGATGGAGGGGCCAGCCATAGCCTCTTCAACTTGGCGACAACAAAAAAATGCAAGCTGCAACTTGATAGGTGTCTGCCTGAAATTGACGCTCGCCTCGTGGATGGGACGCCTCTGGCAATATTGGAAGAAACACGGACGATTCGGATTGAATGCGGCGACGATTTCGGCTTCAGCATGAAGTTCCTCGCGACGACACTGGATGGCTGCGACGTACTGCTGGGACGTGATTGGCTGCGACGGCACAACCCCGTCATCGACTGGACAACGGGATTGTGTTGCATCAACAAGCACGAGGGGCTAATTAAACTGCCTGCATGGACACCTGACTACATCCAAGCCCCGTGCGTCAAAGCTATCACTATAGCTTGCCACTTCAACAAGGGCGCACAGCTGTTCGCTGTTTGCTTACGCGAGTTGGCGGTTAACACCGACGGAAAGGACATCGAGAAGCTGTGTGTAGCTATACCACCGGATTTAGCGGAGCTGAATCGACAGTACCCCGACATCTTCCCCGACGATCTGCCACCTGGACTACCACCCGAGAGACCTGAGGACCACAAAATCCAGCTGGAACCTGGCGCGCAGCCGACTGTTCGGACACAGTGGCGGTTGACCCAGCCGGAACTCGAGGAGCTGCGAAGTCAAATTGATGCACTGTTGGAGAAAGGATTCATCGGAGCCAGTACATCTCCCTTCGCAGCACCGATCCTGTTCACTCCAAAAAAAGACGGCGGGCTTCGCATGTGCCTCGACTATCGTGCGCTCAACCGGGTGACAATCAAGTCTCGCTACCCAATCCTACGCACAGACGACCTCCTTGACCAACTTCGCGGAGCTCGCTATTTCTCGAAGATCGACTTACGCGGTATTACCACCAAATCCGAGTTTTCGCCGACGATTGCCACAAGACTGCGTTTCGCACCTGCTACGGGAGTTACGAATTCACGGTGATGCCTTTCGGCCTCACGAACGCGCCTTCGGCCTTTCAGTTAATAATGAACAGGGTTTTTCGGGATCTTCTAGACCGATGCGTCATCGTCTACTTGGACGATATCCTCATTTTTAGCAAGACACGGGAGCAGCATCTCCGCGACCTTGACGCAATGTTTAAACGGTTGCAAGAGAATCGCCTCATCACCGAAGGCTCTAAGTGCGAGTTTTTTAAGCAGTAGTTGAAGTTTTTGGGACACGTCATCTCCCGCGACGGCATTAAAATCGACCCGGCGAAAATCAAGACCATACAGGAGTGGAAGTCCCCGACGAACGTCACGGAACAATAGAGTTTTCTAGGGTTCGTGAATAACCTCTGGTGGTTTATCCCGAATATGGTGGGGATAACCAGCCCGATGACCGACCTGCTGCACAAGGACATGAATTTTGTGTGGGGGGAGGAGACAGAGGTGGCTTTCTAGGAGTTGAAAAAATTCCTGGTTTCCCCTCCTATGCTACGCATCGCCGACCCATCAAGGCTGTTTGAAGTAGTCACTGATGCCTCTGATTTCGCCATCGGAGCTGTACTACTGATAGCCTACGAGTCACGCAAGCTGCAGGCAGCCGAACGCATCACAACAAGGAGATGCTCGCCATTATACACGCGGTTAAACTGTGGCGCTGCTACCTGTCAAAATGTTATATAGCTTATATTGTGTAGGCTATAGTGGGGTAGCCCATAAGGGGTACAACCCAATTAGGGTTAGTACTTGTACCCAACTCTTTGCTAGTTTATTCATTCTCGTTCGTTCTTTCTGACATGGTTTCAGAGCAGGTCCCTTCCTAGGACCGCTTTTTTTTTTTGGGCCCACCACCTGCTGCCCTGCTAGCCACCCTCGTGTGGCCCTCCTTGCGACCCTAGGCCCCGGCCCGTAGCCTCGCGCCCGTCGCCCATTGCTCGCGCGTAGCCCCTAGGCCCGTCGCCCTTAGGCTCCAGCCCCCCGGCCCGTCGCTCGCGCCCGTCGCTCCCCTAGGCTCGGCCCGTCGCCCGTCGCGCAACGCCCCTAGGCCCGTCGGCCCCATCGCCCCGTCGCGCAACGCCCCTAGGCCCCGTCGGCCCCGTCGCCCCGTCGGCCCCGTTGGCCAAGTCGCCCCTAGCCTAGGCCCCTCGGCCCCACCGCCCCTCACGACCCGTCGCCCCTAGCCTAGGCCCAGGCCCCTCAGCCCCACGGCCCCTCGCGACCCGTCGCCCCTAACCTAGGCCCAGGCCCCGCGGCCCGTCGCCCCGTCACCCCTAGCCTAGGCCCCTCGGCCCCACGGCCCCTCGCGACCCGTCGCCCCTAGCCTAGGCCCAGGCCCCGCGGCCCGTCGCCCCGTCGCCCCTAGCCTAGGCCCCTCGGCCCCACGGCCCCTCGCGACCCGTCGCCCCTAGCCTAGGCCCAGGCCCCGCGGCCTGTCGCCCCGTCGCCCCTAGCTTCGGCCCCTCGGCCCCACGGCCCCTCGCGCCCGTCGCCCCTAGCCTAGGCCCAGGCCCCGTCGGCCCGTCGGCCCGTCGCCCCGCAGCCCCTCTCATCGCCCTAGGCCCCCGGCCCCTCGGCCCCCGGGCCCTTCTTTCTTGGCCCCGCGGCCCAACCCCCCCTAGGCCCCTGGCACAACGGCCCCTTGGCCCCTCGGCCCCGCGGCCCCTTGTCCCCTTGGCCCCTCGGCCCAACCCCCCTAGGCCCTCGGCCCCTCGGCCCCTCGGCCCCTTGGCCCCGTCGTCCTAGGCCCCTCGGCCCCTCGGCCCCGTCTTCCTAGGCCCCCCCAGCCCCTCGGCCCCGTCGCCCTAGGCCCCCGGCCCCTCGGCCCCCGGCCCCTTCTTTCCTGGCCCCGCGGCCCGACCTCCCCCCTAGGCCCCCGGCACCTCGGCCCCTTGGACCCTCGGCCCCTCGGCCCCTGCCCCTCGGCCCCTGCTGCTGCTCTTGCTACTGCTGCTACTGCTACTGCTGCTCCTGCGTATTGCGCCCCGATGGCTTCGCTTCGAGTTCTCACGTTTGATCATGAGGGCAGACCGATTCACTTTGACACCTGGCTTGACGATCTGCAGCTGTACCTACTGAGCGACTCTAAGGACAGTGTTTCATTGTTTGACCTAGCGTCAAGCGCCGCTACTGCCCCTCCCGCCACAGCTGACAGTGCGACTCACTCACAGTGGCTTACTCGTGACGCTGCTGCCCGCTTAGCCATTCGCAACCACCTGCCGTTAGCCGAATGCGCTCACTTCGGACAGCACAGGACAGCACAGGCACTGTACGACGCTGTCGTTGCTCGCTACTCCTCGCCTGCCACTGCTACTCTAGGCCGTCTGCTTCTACCCTACCTGTTCCCTGAGCTATCAGCCTTTGCCACAGTAGAGGACCTTGTTTCCCACCTGCACGCTAGTGACTCTCGCTACCCCGCTACCGTCCCTGCTGAGTTCCTTGACAAGAACCCGCCCCCGATGTTCATCACCCTCTACTTCATAGTCACTCGCCTCCCTGACTCTCTTCGCTCTTTTAAGGACCACTTTCTCTCACTTGACCCCACCTCCCTCACTGTTGACCTACTCGAGGAGCACCTTCTCGCAATTGAGACTAGTGCACTTGCTGTAGGTGCTGCTCGTGGCACTCCGCGCACGCCCTTCTTTGAGGGGTGCTCCCCCTCTCCCCTTGCCCCCTCCTACGCCTCTGCTGCTGCTGCAGACGTCCCTGGTGCTGAGGACGTCGGAGCTGCTTCTGCTAGTGCAAAGCGCCGCAGCAGCAAGGGCAAGGGTGGCAGGGGTGGTGGAGGGGGCAGCGGGAGCTGTGGTGGGGGCAGCAGTGGAGGTAGTGGAGGCGGAGGAGGTGGTGGCGGTGGTGGGACTGGTGGCGGGGGTGGGGGCTCTGGTGGCGGCGGTGGAGGCGGCGGTGGGAGTGGCGGCAGTGGCGGCGGTGGGACTGGTGGCGGTAGGACTGGAGCTCGGCGTGGAGGTTCCGGAGGTGGCCAGCGGCAGCAGCAGCAGCGTCGGAGCGAGACCCAGTCGCCTCAGCAGCTTCGTGAGTGGTTGTTTCAGCGTGGGACGTCTGGGGGTAGTGATAGTTGCCCGTATGTCATTCGCACGGGTGACCGTGCTGGTCAGACATGCGAGAGGCTTCACACTCAGCACCGCTGCTTCTCCCGCCTTGACGACGCTTGGCGTGCTGAGTTTGGTGACGAGGTCGAGCACCCTCGCTGGGCAGATCTGCTTAGGTCTGGAGTTGCTATCTTTGACCTAGACTTTGATGGTATCCTCTCTGCTATGTATGCTTTGTCTGCTAGTGCTGAGGGTGACTGTTACCGGTGTGTGCTACCTAACCTAGGTATAGCGGCTGCTGCTCTAGGTGCTAGTGAGTCTGGTACTCTCCTTGGTACTGCGCCTGCTGAGGCCTTGCACACCTTCACGCTGGACTCAGGTGCCTCACGCTGTTTCTTTCGTGACAGCACCACTCTCACTCCTCTCCCTGCACCTGTCCCGGTCCGACTGGCTGACCCCTCCGGGGGCCCGGTCGTTGCCCGTTCCTCCATTGTCCTCCCGTGTCCGGCAGTTCCGTCCGGCTCACTGTCAGGTCTTCACCTCCCCTTGTTCTCTACGAACTTGGTGAGTACCGCTGCCCTCCAGGATGCGATGGTCACTACCACCACTCCTGGGGGCCAGCGTGTGTCGATTTGCACGTGTACATGGACGGGTCGTCACCTGGCCACGTTCACTCATCGGCCAGGGTCGAGTCTGTACACACTGGCTACCGAGCCTCCTCAGGTAGCTGCGTCTGCACAGGTGTCCGCGTCAGGTCAGGTAGCACCCCCTTGCTCGTGTCGCCTCCTGTCGCACCAGACTCTTCTGTGGCACCACTGCCTGGGTCACCCCTCCCTGCCACGCCTTCGTAGCATGCACTCCCGTCTCCTTGTCTCTAGTCTTCCCAGGTCTCTTCCTCCTCTCCCGCCCTCGCTTGCCCCGCCCTGCCTTCCTTGCGTCAAGGGGCGGCAGTGCGCCGCTCCTCACTCCTCGTTTCCCCCGACGACTGCTCGCCTGCAGACTCTCCACATGGACGTGTGGGGCCCAGCCCGCGTCAATGGACAGGGCCGCGAGCGCTACTTTGTGCTGGTCGTTGATGACTACACGCGGTACACCATGGTCTTCCCCTTGCGCAGCTAGGGTCAGGTCGTTGATGTCTTGATCCCTTGGATCCGCGCAGTCCGACTCCAGCTCCGCGAGCGGTTCAGTACGTACCTTCCTGTCCTACGTCTGCACTCTGACAGAGGTGGTGAGTTCTCCTCCGACCTCTTGCGGGACTTTTGTCGTGTGGAGGGCATTCTCCAGTCGTTCACGCTTCTGGACTCCCCTTAGCAAAATGGGATTGCTGAGCGTCGCATTGGTTTAGTCATGGAGGTCGCTCGTACCTCCATGATCCATGCGGCTGCTCCCCATTTTCTGTGGCCGTTTGCGGTCCGGTATGCTGCGCATCAGCTTAACGTCTAGCCCCGTGTCTCCTTACCGGTGACCTCGCCCACACTGCGTTGGACGGGGAAGGTTGGCGATGCGTCGGTGTTCCGGGTCTAGGTTTCTCGTGCCTTAGTCCGCGATATGTCCGCGGACAAGCTCTCCGCCCGCGCCATTCCCTGCGTCTTCCTTGGATTTGTCCTCGACGCGCCTGGCTGGCAGTTTTACCACCCTACCTCGCGCCATGTCCTCCCCTCTAAGGACGTCTCGTTTGACAAGTCGGTTCCCTTTTACCGTCTCTTCCCCTACCGCTCTGCCCCTCTCCCTCCCCTGCCGCTCTTCCTTGCTCCAGGTCCCCATGCGGTAGACCCCCTCCCTCCTCAGGGTCCTGCTCCCTCAGGTGTCTCTCAGGTCGACTCACCCCCTGGTGCTGTGCCTAGTGAGGTAGCTCAGAAGCTGCTTGAGGTACTGCGTCTGGGGGTGCTGAGCCTGGGGGTGCTGAGCCTGGGGGTGCTGAGACTGGGGTTGCTGAGCCTGGGGGTACTGAGACTGGGGGTGTTGAGCCTGGGGGTGCTGTGCCTGAGGGTGTTGAGCCTGGGGGTGCTCATTCGGAGGGTGCAGAGTCTGGGGGTGCTGAGCCTCAGGGTGCTGCTTTGTCTGGAGGTTCTGCTGGTGCTTCGCCGACAGTGTCTCCGCAACAGCTGCGTGAGTGGCTTGTTCGGCGCGCACGCCTTCGGAGTGGAGTTACCAGAGCTGGAGGTGCTGGAGCCGCTGGAGCTGGAGGTTCTGGAGTTCCTGCTGGAGCTGGTCCTGGAGGTGCTCGTACCCGGGGTACTGGAGCTGCCGGGACTGGTGGTATTGGGGGCGCTGGAGCTGGAGACACTATAGAGTCTGGAGCTGCTGGTGGGGCTGGAGCTGGAGGAGCTGGAGTTGGAGGCACTGGCGCGGGAGCGCTGGAGTTGGAGGCACTGGCGCGGGAGGCGCTGGAGCTGGAGTTGCTGGAGCTGTTGACCCTGGAGGCACTGTGCGGGTTCTTCACCGTACTTCGTTCCCTTGCTTCAGCGGGTTCTTGGTGCCCCGTCTTCTACTGGCCTTACTCCTCCCTTACTGTGTCCACCGCCTGACCAGTCGCAGCCGTCGTTACAGCCAGCCTCCCCACTACCTGCACCCTCTCCTTACACTGAGCAGACCGGCGACCTTACAGAGCGTCGTGAGCCTGCGTCTCGTCTTGCCTCCCCTGTTCGCACTGGTCATCGCGTTCCTCGTCCGCGTCCTCCTCCTGTCCCGGGCACACACACTTTGACACTTCATCCTTCCTTTGTTCCTCTGCCTGCTCCTCCAGGGTTCTCTCTTCCTGCCGCCCCTGACCCAAAGTTTTACCGCGCTCATGCTACCAGTCCCACTGTCTCTCGTCTCCTCGCCACTGCTGTCATTAGCCCTTCCTTTGAGTCTGCTGCTGCATCTGCCCTCGTTGCAGAGCTGCTTGACTTTGCTACAACCTGTCGTCTAGACTACGCCACTGCTCTTGTTGCTGAGTTTGAGTCTGCCAGTCCTCTGTCCGTCGGGGGTGAGTGTGCTCTAGGCACGGACATCCTAGAGGACAGGCAGGAGGACTTTGAGTGTCTTGCAGCTACTGTACCTCGTTTCGTTCCATGCTGCTTGCCCCTGAGGGAGACCCGGATGCACCATACATCCCGACCCCGCGCTCTTACACAGAGGCGATTACGGGTCCTTACTCCTCTCAGTGGCAGGCAGCCATGGATGCTGAGATGGCATCCTGGAAGTCCACAGGCACCTACGTCGACGAGGTTCCCCCATCTGGGGCGAACATAGTCGATGGCATGTGGATTTTCAGGGTGAAGCGGCCGCCGGGTTCTCCGCCTGCCTTCAAGGCGCGTTACGTTGCTCGAGGATTCAGTCAGCGACAGGGCTTCCAGACCTTCTCCCCCACCCCGAAGATGACTACTCTTCGGGTATTACTGCACGTCGTTGCTCAGCGTGACTACGAGTTGCACTCTCTTGATTTCAGCATAGCTTTCCTACAGGGCAGCCTGCTCGAGGAGATCTGGCTACGCCACCCACCTCGCTTCACTGGGTCGTTTCCTGCAGGTACCCAGTGGAGCCTCCGCCGGCCAGTCTACGGTCTTCGCCAGGCGCCCCGTGAGTGGCACGACACACTGAGGACTACACTTGCGGCTCTTGGGTTTGCTCCTTCTACTGCTAACCCGTCGCTGTTTCTACGCACCGACACCTCGCTGCCGCCGTTCTACGTCCTTGTGTACGTCGACGACCTTGTATTTGCCACTGCTGACACTCACGCACTGACCCTTGTGAATTCGGAGCTGCAGAAGAGACACACCTGCATTGACCTGGGTGAACTGCGCAACTATCTTGGCTTGCAGATCACCCGGGACAGAGCACGGCGCACCATCACCCTGACTCAGTCACACATGGTGCACCAGGTCCTTCAGCGCTTCGGCTTCCAGTTCTCCTCGCCACAGCCCACTCCTCTGTCTACCAGCCACTCGCTCTCAGCTCCACCTTCGGACGAGTCCGTAGAGCCGAGTGGTCCGTACCCAGAGCTTGTGGGTTGCCTCATGTACCTGATGACGTGCACACGACCTGACCTCGCGTACCCTCTCAGCCTTCTGGCTCGCTACGTGGCTCCCGGCAGGCACCGAAAGGTGCACTGGGATGCTGCGAAGAGGGTACTGCGTTACCTGTGCAGTACGTCGGGCATGGGGCTCGTGCTTGGAGGACGGGGTCCAGTTGTCCTCACTGGTCACACAGACGCTTCTTGGGTTGACGACTCAGCTACGCAGCGATCGTCACAGGGTTACACCTTCAACAATTGGTTCCGGCTCTGTTTCCTGGCGGTCTACCCGCTCGTCTTTGGTTCTCAGCTCCAGTTGTGAGGCTGAGATCTACGCCGGGGCCATGGCTGCACAGGAGCTACGCTGGCTCACCTACCTGCTGACTGACTTGGGAGAGCAGCCTCGTTCGCATCCAGTTCTATACGTAGACAACAAGGCCATGATTGCCTTGTGTCAGGAGCACATACTGGAGCACAGAACGAAGCACATCGCTCTGCGATACTTCCTTGCTCGAGAGTTGCAGCAGCGTGGCCAGCTTCGTCTTGTGTACGTGGCCACTAGGGCCAACACTGCTGATATATTCACCAAGGCACTTCCGCCTTGTGATCATCAGCGCTTCTCTGCTGTATTAGGCCTTGTACCTACTCTGCCTCACTTGCTTACTATGTGACTTTGCTTGTACTGTGATCTCTATATATACCTGCGTGCTTGCACTTGCTAGGGTATGATCACTGTATTGTTTGTTCTCTTTTATATAACTCTGCATATGAACTAGCCTTGTGTACTTTGCTTGTGCTCAGACTGTGTGGTTACTTTGTGATCCACCCTGAGCTTGCTTTGTTTTGCTTGACTGGTCTTATGACCACTTGTTCTCCCCCACTTTGCCTATGGGGGTTTGTCAAAATGTTATATAGCTTATATTGTGTAGGGTTAGTACTTGTACCCAACTCTTTGCTAGTTCATTCATTCTCGTTCGTTCTTTCTGACACTACCTGGTGGGCGCCGACGTCACTGTACGCACGGACCACAAGCCCCTACAATACCTGCGAGCTCAGCCCAACCTCAACCCGAGACAGATTCGGTGGCTGGACTACATGGAGAGCCACTTTACCTACCGCATCGCGTACAAGAAGGGGGCAAATTACATCGCCGACGCCCTGACCCGACCGACAGTACAATCCGATGTAGTACTCATTCACCATTCGAACCCATTACTTACGGGACTATTCACCCACGGCTACACTACAGACCCGTTCTCCACGACTGCAAAGCATCAGCAAGCCACGACGCAGAAAGGGGATTCTTACGTAAAGGCCGAAACAGACCGGATTTGGGTTCCTGCTTACCAACTGCTGTGTGAACTCCTTATCCAAGAGGTCCACGATTCCAACTTCTCCAGACATTTCGGGGTTGATAAGACCCAGAAATTACTGCACCGTCATTATTATATGCCTGATTCCTCTAACGACGTGCAGCGATATGTGTCCTCATGCAGAGTGTTCCAAGCCATGAAATCGACACGTCAACGGCCAGCTGGGTTGCTGCAACCCCTTGAGCCACCCGAAAGACCATGGCAACAAGTGACAATGGATTTTGTCACGGGAATGCCAGCTAGACCGTCTGGCAACGACGCTGTTCTCGTCGTCGTCGATCGTCTCACGAAAATGGTGCACTTCGCACCGTGTAGTACAACAATCTTAGCTGAAGAAGTTGCGCGCCTCTTCATCTCAACGGTCGTGCGACTGCACGGAATTTTCTCGACGATCATCAGCGACCGAGATCTTAAGTTCACGTCAAAATTTTGGAAGGAAACGTGGGCGCAGTACGGCACGAAGCTACAGTTCTCCTCGGCATACCACCCGCAAACGGACGGCCGGACCGAGCGGACCAATCAGACCATGGAGCAGCTGATAAGGACGAACTGCCCTGACCCTGCTCGCTGGGAAGACTCGCTCGTCATGTTGGAGTTTGCCTTCAACAATGCCGCGTCCAGCACGACTAATCACTCCCCGTTCTTCTTAAATTATGGGATGGACCCGACGGTGCCTACAACGACTACACTCGACAATCCGGTCCCGCGGTCACAAACATTTGTGACAGAACTACATGAAGTTCGCAAGAAAGCTGCGAACGCAATTCGCAAGGCGAATACCACTTCCCGCAAATACACCGACCTTTTACAAAGGGAACTCGTCTTGGCAGCTAGGCAAGTAGTGCTACTCGACACGAAGAACCTACGCCTGCCCGGCCCATCAAAATCGCAGCCACGATTTTGTGGGCTTTTCAAGTTAATCAAGATGGTGACACCTGTCACCGCGATGCTGCTGCTACCCGACGACTGGTGTGTACATGACGCCTTCCACGACAGCTTACTTCGCAAGTTCGTGCCAGCCACAACAGACATCGCACGACAACAGGCTGCACCAACGGCACGTCCGGTACCAGGATCGACACTAGACCCGTCCAAAATATTGGTGCATCGTGTACGACTGGATGCCGCTGGTCGCCACGTGGATTTTCTCATCAGTTGGACTCACCGCACCAGTGAAGACGACACGTGGGTGTCATCCGCTTCGCTTGAAGACTCTTCGCTTCTTGTTGATTATCTCGCCCGCAAGCGAGCTGCGGGTATTGACCACCTTTCTTAAGGGGGGGGGGGGGGAGGGGGGGGGGGGGGGGTAGTGTAAGGAATTTTCCCTGCCGAGCCTCCTCGCGTCGCCTTCGGCCTTTCCCTTCGCCAAACCTGCACCCAACCTCACTCACCCGAAGTTCCCTCCTAGCTAGCCTACCCACTATATTAGCGTGTGCCTTCATTGTAAAATCAGTCTATTCAATCAGTGCCTTCATCTGCGCACTCTCCTTAACAACTCATAACATCGACCCTTTTGTCCGGCTGTCCATTGTCGCCCACCGCCAGTGTTACTCCGCCTGCGACATTTCGTTGCGACTTCAGGTGGTTTGGATTTTACAAGCCCCACACCACTTTTGCGCCAAATCCAAGCAAAATCCGTCTCGCACGGGCAAAATTGCTTTTCGAAAATAAAAATCGCCAAGTCCGGCTCGAAACGCAGGATCCAAGTGGTGCTTTTGCCTATTGCCCGCCTTTCCGCCTTCAGGTGGTTTGGATTTCTAGGAGACTCTCGTACGTTACCGCGGACTTCACTTCGCTCTCTGGGCTGGGGTGCATAAAGAATGGCGTACTGTGTGCATCGTGACGTGTGTGGAGCAGCAGAGCAGGGAGACTCGCGGTAGCGAGGTTTGCGGCATGGCTGAACAGCAAGATAGGTTTCAGGTGGAGGGAAGGCTATCAATACTCCAGCCGCTTGGCGCTCAATGTTATGAGTGTGCAGTTTCATAAACCATCTCCACGATTGTTTTATACTGCATACAACATAGCTGTATTATGTTTATTATCTCTCTCTTGGTCGTGTACCTCTCTTGTTGCCTTTCTTTTCCTATATCTTGTACTTGCTTCTATAGTGAAATTGTCTTCTCTTCTCTCACGATCCCCTCGCTTCTATCATTCCTCCTCACGATTATGGCTCTTAAACCTACTAAGTTCTAGATCGTATTCTGGGATTTTTTTTCGCCACTATCACTTATCACTTAATGATTATGGGTTATAGCCCTATGTGGCTTATCCGGTAGCATATTGTCAGAATACTGAACGGGAATGAATGCATTGAACAGAAAGTTGGTACAAGTATTAACCCTAATTGGGTTGTACCCCTTATGGGCTACCCCACTACAGCCTATACAATGTAAGCATTATAACATTTTGACACACCCCCATAGGCAAAGTGTGGGAGAACAAGTGGTCACAAGACCAGTCAAGAAAAGCAAAGCAAGCTCAAGGTGGATCACGAAGTCACCACACATTCCGAGCACAAGCAAATGGCCACAAGGCCAGTTCACATGCGGAGTTATATAAAAGAGAACAAACAGTACAATGATCATACCCTAGCAAGCGTAAGCATGCATGTATATATACATATATCACAGTACAAGTAAAGTCACGCAGTGAGCAAGTGAGGCAAAGTATTCACAAGGCCTAAAACAGTACTGAAACGTTGATGATCACCAGTCTGAAGTGCCTTGGTGAATATATCAGCAGTGTTGGCCCGAGTGGCCACGTAAGCAAGACGAAGCTGACCACGGTACTGCAACTCTCGAGCAAGGAAGTAACGCAGAGCGATGTGCTTCATTATGTGCTCCAGTCTGTGCTACTGACACAAGGCAGTCATGGCCTTGTTGTCTACGTACAGAACTGGAGGCAAACGAGGCTGCTCTCCCAAGTCAGTCAGCAGGTAGGTGAGCCAGCGTAGCTCCTGTGCAGCCATGGCCCCGGCGTATATCTCAGCCTCACAACTGGAGCTGAGAACCGAAGACAAGCGGGTAGACTGCCAAGAAACAGAGCCAGAGCCAAGGTTGAAAGAGTAACCCTGTGACGACCGCTGCGTAGCCAAGCCGTCAACCCAAGAAGCGTCCGCGTGGCCAGTGAGGACATCTGGACCCCGTCCTCCAAGCACGAGCCCCATGCACAAAGTACTGCACAAGTAGCGCAACACCCTCTTAGCGGCCTCCCAGTGCTCTGGTCGGTGTCTCTCGGGCGCAACGTAGCATGCCAGGATGCTAAGAGGGTAGGCAAGGTCAGGTCGAGTGCAGGTCATCAGGTACATGAGGCAGCCCACAAGCTCTGGATATGGGCCACTCGGCTCTACGGACTCATCCGAAGGTGGAGCTAAGAGCGAGTGACCGGTAGGCAGAGGAGTGGACTGTGGCAAGGAGTACCGCAAGCCGAAGCGCTGAAGGACCTGGTGCACCATGTGTGACTGAGCCAGGGTGATGGTGCGCCGTGCTCTGTCCCGGGTGATCTGCAAGCCAAGATAGCTGCGCAGCTCATCCAGGTCAGTACAAGTGTGTCTCTTCTGCAGCTCCGACTTCACAAGGGCCAGTGCCTCCGTGTCAGCAGTGGCAAATACCAAGTCGTTGACGTAGACAAGGACGTAGAACGGTGGCAGCGAAGAGTCGGTGCGCAGAAATAGCGACGGGTCAGCAGTCGAAGGAGCAAACCCAAGAGCTGCAAGCGTCGTCCTCATTGTGTCGTGCCACTCGCGAGGCACCTAGCGGAGACCGTAGACTGGCCGCCGGAGGCTCCACTAGGTACCTGCAGGAAACGACCCAGTGAGGCCAGGTGGGCAGCGCAGCCAGATCTCCTCGTGCAGGCTGCCCTGTAAGAAAGTTGTCCTCATGTCACGAGAGTGCAGCTCGTAGTCACGCTGAGCGGCGACGTGCAGCAGAACCCGAAGAGTGGTCATCTTCGGGGTAGGGGAGAAGGTCTGGAAGAATTCAACTCCCAGTCGCTGAGTGAAGCCTCGTGCAACGTAACGAGCCTTGAAGACAGGCGGAGAACCCGGCGAACGCTTCATCCTGAAAATCCACATGACATCGACTATGTTCGCCCCAGAAGGGGGAACTACGTCGACGTAGGTGCCTGTCAACATCCAGGATGCCATCTCCGCGTCCATGGCTGTGTGCCACTGAGAGGAGTAGGGACACGTAATCGCCTCTGCGTAAGAGCGCGAGGTTGAGATGTCTGGTGCATCCGGGTCTCCCTTAGGGGCAAGTAGCATGGCCACGAGATGAGGTATAGCAGCTGCAAAACACTCAAAATCCTCTTGCGTGTCCTCAAGGACGTCCGTACAAAGAGCACACTCACCTCCGACGGACGGAGGACAGTCAGACTCAGACTCAGCAACAAGACTAGCGGCGTAGTCGAGACGACAGGCGGCAACAAATTAAACAAGCTCAGCAACTAGGGCAGACGCAGTAGTGGACTCAAACGAAGGGTCAATGACAACAGTGGCTAAAAGACGAGGGACAGTAGGACTGGCAGCACAAGCTAAGTCAGACTCAGGGTCAGGAACGTCCGGAAGAGAGGACGCAGGAGGAGACGGCAGGGGAACTCGCAGTGGAACAGAGGAATCACGAAGTGCCATAATGTGAGTGCCGGGGACAGGAGGAGGAGGCGGACGAGGAACACGACGACCAGTGCGGACAGCGCGAACAGGTGAGGCAGGACGAGACTCAGGCTCACAACGCTCTGTAAGAGAGTCTGTCTGCTCAGCATTAGGAGAAGGAGCAGGCAGTGGGGAGTCTGGCTGTAACTGTGGCTGTGACTGGTGAGGCGGTGGACACAGTAAGCTAGGAGTAAGGCCAGTAGAAGACAGGAGACTAAGAACCTAGCGAAGGACCGATTCAGGTGGCGGCAGAGACGATGGCTGCGGCGGAACAAAAAACGGGCGCCGCTACATAGTGCCTCCAGCACCAGGTTCGCCAACTCCGGCACCCCCAGTGCCAGCACCTCCAGCTCCAGGGTCTTCAGCTCCAGTGCCTCCATCTCCAGCGCCTCCAGCTCCAGCTCCTCCAGCTCTAGTGCTTCCAGCTCCAGCTCCTCGAGCTCCAGCACCTCCAGCGCCAGTGCCTCCAGCTCTAGGGTCTCCAGCTCCAGCGCCTCCAGCTCCAGCTCCTCCAGCTCCAGGGTCTCCAGCTCCAGTGCCTCCAGCTCCACCAGCTTCGGCAGCTCCAGTACCTCCAGTACGAGCACCTCCAGGATCAGCAGCTCCAGCACCTCTGATATCTCCAGCTCCAGCAGTAACTCAAGTACCTCCAGGACTAGAAGCTCCAGGACATCCAGCTCCAGTGCCTCCAACTCGAGTGCCCCCAGCGCCAGTACCTCTAGCTCCAGGGTCTCTAGCTCCTGCACCGCCACTCCTAACGCGTGTGCACTGAGCAAACCACTCGCGAAGCTACTGCGGTGAGAGAGGCTCCCGTCGGTGAGACAGTCGTGGCAAGGCACCTGCAAGACCTCCGGCAGACGCAGTACCCCTAGTCTCAGCACCCCCAGACTCCGCACCCTCAGACTCATCACCCCCAGGCTCCGCACCCTCAGGCTCAGTACCCCCAGGCTTCGCACCCTCAGGCTCAGCACCCCCAGACTCCACACCCTCAGACTTAGCACCCCCAGGATCCGTACCCTAAGGCTCAGCACCCCCAGGCTCCGCACTCGCACGCTCAGCAACCCCAGACGCAGTACCCCCAGACGCAGCACCCCCAGACGCAGCACCTCTAGCAGCACCTGAGTCTACAGCGATCTCGACAGGCACAGCCAGGGGGAGTGGGTCTGCCTGAGACACACTTGAGGGAGCAGGACCCTGAGGGGGGAGGGGCTCTACCGGAGGGGGACTTGGAGCGAGGAAGAGCGGCAGGGGGGGGGAGAGGGGCAGTGCGGTAGGGAACCGACTCGTCAAACATGACGTCCTGAGAGGGCAGGACACGACGCGAGGTGGGGTGGTAAAACTGCCAGCCAGGCGCGTCAGGGGGGAAGCCAAGGAAGACGCAGGGAATAGCGCGGGAGGAGAGCTTGTCCGCGGAAGTATCGCGAACAAAGGCACGATTGCCCCAGACCCGGAACACCGACGCATCGCCAACCTTCCCCGTCCAACGCAGAGTATGCGAGGTCTCCGGCAAGGAGACACGGGGCCAGAGGTTGAGCTGATGCGCATCGTACCGGACCACAAACGGCCACAGAAAATGGGGAGCAGCCACATGGATCATGGAGGTATGAGCCACCTCCATGACTAAGCCAATGCGCCACTCAGCAACCCCATTTTGCTGCGGGGAGGCCGGAAGCGTGAACGGCTGGGGAATGCCCTCCCCACGATAAAAGTCCCGCAAGAGGCCGGAGGAGAATTCACCACCTCTGTCAGAGTGCAGACACAGGACACGAAGGTCCTCGCGGAACCACCCGCGGCGTTGGAGACGGACTGCGCGGATCCAAGGGATCAAGACATCAGGGACCTCACCCTTGCTGCGCAAGGGGAATACCGTGGTGTAACGCGTGTAGTCGTCAACAACCAGCAGGAAGTAGCACTCGCGGTCCTATCCACTGACGCGGGCTGGGCCCCACATGTCCATGTGGAGAGTCTGTAGGTGAGATGTCGTCGGGGGAAACGAGAAGGAGTGAGGAGCTGTGCGCTGCCGCCCCTCAACGCAAGGAAGGCAGGGTGGGGCAGGCCAGGGCGGGAGGGGAGGTAGAGACCTGGGAAGACCAGAAACTAGAAGGTGGGAGTGCATGCCACGAAGGCGTGGCAAGGAGGGGTGACCAAGGCGGTGGTGCCACGGGAGAGTCTGGTGCGACAGGAGGCGACACGAGCAGGGAGCTACTACCGGACCTGACGCAGACACCTGAGCAAACGCAACTACCTGAGGAGGCTCAGCAGTCAGTGTGTACATGCTCGACTCAGGCCGACGGGTGAACGTGGCCAGGTGTCAGCCCGTCCGTGTACACATGCAGATCGACACACGCTGACCCCCAAGAGTGGTGGTAGTGACCATCGCATCCTTGAGGGCAGCGGTACTTACCAAGTTTGTAGAGAACAAGGGGAGGTGAAGACGTGAGTGTGAGCCGGACGGAACCGCAGGACACAGGAGAATAGTGGACGAACGGGCAAGGATTGGGCCCCCTGACTAGAACAGGTGCAGGGAGTGGAGTGAGGGTGGTACTGTCGCGAAAGAAACAGCGGGAAGCACCTGAGTCAAGTGTGAAGGTGTGCAAGGCCTCAGCAGGCGCAGTACCAGGGAGAGCAGACTCACTAGCACCTAGAGGAGCAGCCTCTATACCTCGGTTGGACGACGCACAGAGGTAATAGTCACCCTCAGCACTAACAGACAAGGCATACATGGCAGCAAGGATAGAATCATAGTCAAGAGTAAAGATATGAACTCCACACCTAAGCAGCTCTAGCCAACGGGGGCGTTCAGCCTCGTCTCCAAACTCTGCGCGCCAAGCATCGTCAAGGCGGGAGAAGCAGCGGTGCTGAGTGTGAAACTTCCCGCATGTCTGACCAGCGCGGTCACCTGTGCGAATGACATACGGTCAGCGAACACTACCCCCAGACGCCCCACGCTGAGCAAACTACTCACGAAGCTGCTGGGGCGTAGGGGTCTCGTTCCGTCGCTGCTACTGCTGCCTCTGGCCTCCGCCAGAACCTCCCCGCTGAACAGCTCCACCCCGTCCGCCACCACTGCCGCCGCCACCACTCCCACTGCCGCCACCACTGCCACCCCCACCCCCACTGCTGCCACCACTGCCGCCACCGAAGCCCCCACTCCTGCCACCACTCCCACCGCTACCACCACCTCCGCCACCTCCACCGCCTCCACTGCCTCCATCACCACCACCCCCGCTGCCACCGCCACCACCCCTGCCACCCTTGCCCTTGCTGCTGCGGTGCTTCCCACTAGCAGAACCAGCCCCGACGTCCTCAGGACCAAGGACGTCAACAGCAGCAGCAGAGGCGTAGGAGGGGGCAAGGGGGGAGGGGGAGCACCCCTCAAAGAAGGGCGTGCGAGGAGTGCCACGAGCAGCACCTACAACGACTATACTAGTCTCAGCTGCAAGGAGGTGCTGCTCGAGTAGGTCAACAGTGAGGGCTGTGGGGTCAAGTGCGAGAAAGTGGTCCCTGACAGAGCGAAGAGAGTTAGGGAGGCGGGTGACTATAAAGTAGAGAGTGATGAACATCGAGGGCTGGTTCCTGTCAAGGAACTTTGCTGGGACGGCAGCGCGGTAGCGAGCGTCGCTAGTGCGAAGGTGGGTAACGAGGTCCTCGACTGTGGCAAAGGCTGACAGCTCAGGAAACAAGTAGGGCAGTATAAGGCGGCCGAGAGCAGCACTGGCAGGGGAAGAGTAACGAGCGACTACAGCGTCGTACAGGGCTTTAGCAGTCTTGTGCTAGCCAAAGTGAGCGCGCTCGGCTAACGGCAGTTGGTTGCGAACGGCTAAGCGAGCAGCAGCGTCACGGGTAAGCCACTGTGAGCGAGTCGCACTGTCAGCTATGGCGGGAGGGGCGAGAGAGGCTCCAGACGTGTGGTCAAACAACGAAACGCTATCTCTAGAATCGCTTAGTAGGTACAGCTGTAAGTCGTCTAGCCCTGTATTGAACTGGATCGGACGGCCCTCATGATCGAAGGTGAGAACACTGAGAGAAGCCATAGCGGGCAGAGCAGGGTGAGGCACGACCAGCAGGGTAGCACGCAGGCTGGGCGGCGCTCGAGCACTAGGGAAGCGCGCAGGGCAGGGAGAGGCAGCCCACGACTATGGAAGAGTGGCACGCGGCCAACGCAGGTCAGGGTGGCGGCCAGCAGGGCGGCGCGTGGGCAGGGCAGGGCGGTGCGGCTGCCAGCAGGGCGGTGCGCAGGCAGCAGAGCGACGCGCGGGCAGTAGGGCGTTGCGACAGGGCGGCGCTCAGCAGGGCGGGCAGCAGCAGGGCGGCGCGGGCAGGGCGGCGCGGGCAGCGGTGCGGCTGCCAGCAGGGCGGTGCGCGGGTAGGAGGGCGCCGGCCAGCAGGGCGGTGCGCGGGTAGGAGGGCGCCGGCCAGCAGGGCGGTGCGCGGGTAGCAGGGCGCCGGCCAGCAGGGCTGCGTGTAGCAGGGCGGGCAGCAGCCGGGCGGCGCGAGCAGCAGGGCAGCGCGCAGCAGGGCGGTGTGGGCCGGAGGGCGGCTCAGCGCGGGTAGGGCAGGGCGACGCGCAGGCAGGGCAGGGCGGCGCGGTTGCCAGGAATGCGGCGCGCGGGCAGGGCAGGGCAACGCGACAGGCAGCAGCAGGGCGATGCGACAGCCAGCAGGGCGACGCGGCAGGCAGCAGCAGGGCGACGCGACAGCCAGCAGGGCGACGCGACAGGCAGGGCAGGGCGACACGACAGGCAGGGCAGGGCGACGCGACTAGTGGGGCAGCGCTATGTGGTGGGCCCTAAAAGAAACGGTCCTGGAACAGGATCTGCTCTGAAACCATGTCAGAATATTGAACGAGAATGAATGCATTGAACAGAAAGTTGATACAAGTATTAACCCTAATTGAGTTGTACCCCTTATGGGCTACCCCACTACAACCTACACAATGTAAGCATTATAACATTTTGACACATTAGCTTACATATCATATCAAATTAGCTTACATATGATACATCACACTTCAACTACAAATGCTCGTCACAAAATGAAACTCAAAGGCAGTGCAAAAGTCAATGTCCATAGCGACACGCCACACCATTCCGCTGGGTCTAAGAAGGGATACAGAGGGGCATGCCGGCAAAGAGGCTCTGAGAACGGCACATCCAGCCGCGGTTGAGTTCGCCCACGAGCGACGGCTGGCGCTGGAACTGCACCACCACCAGCGACGCACAGCTGTCCCCCGCCCCCACCGTGTACTTCCGGTTCGCCACCGTCTTCGACCGCGCCTTACCGCACGCCACCGCTCCCAACAGTGTGCCAGCGACGCATATCTGGTGGGTTGGAGAGGGAGGAGGTCGGGAGGGAGGGAGGGAGGGAAAGATAGCGCAAGACTTGAGCGAGGTGCATCAGAAGGCGAATTTGCCTTTGGGTTCTAATGCCACTTCGCTAACACCACACTACTAAAGCCAACCCCCTATGTATTGTTGGTCTGACCTGTTGCCGACTAGGTTAAAATGGCATGTTTATACTCTGGGTAGCACACCCATAAACCTCCAAGTACACACCTGTAGTCCTTCCGAACTGAACTAAAGAACGATCCCAATGCCTCACCAACAATTTACCCTTTACTAGGGTCATTCCCCTCTTGTTTAGGGCTCGTAAGAGGACCGTGCTCACTCAACGCACACTGGGATTCGAACCCGAGACCTTTGACTCTAATACCACCTCTGAGCTAGTGAACACTCAGAGTCACCCCCTTAGCGCCACCCCCCTCATAGGTACCTCAGAAGGGGCAAGATAGGTGAGGGTGTCGCACTTGATGCTGGGGTTGAGGCGGTAGAGGTCGAGCCATGACGCGCCCCACAGTTTGTGAGTCGATTCAGAAGTGGAGCAAAGACACGTCTAATAATTGAAACTAGTTTTTTTTTCAGAAGTTGGAAGGAACCCGCTCGTTGAAACCCAATTCCTCAAGCCGCCCTCCATCTCACCTCCCCCACTTAGCCCCACCCCCCTTAGGAATAGGTACCTCGGAGCCTGTGAGGGTGCCGAGGGAGTCACAGTTCCCCTAGCGCCACACCCCCTTAGCGTAGCACCCCTCCAATTGACCCCATTCCCTTAAGCCAGCCCCCACCGCCATGTTGTTGGCACCTCGGAGCCGGGATTGAGAAAAACGAAGAACCTACATGTTGAAACCCATTCCGACTAACCACCCTCCATAGAGCCACCGCCTTCGCTCATAGGTACCTCGGAGCCTCTGAGCGTGCTGAGGGAGTCGCAGTTGATGCCGGGGTTGAGGCGGTAGAGGTCGAGCCATGACATGCCGTAGTTTGCGACAGCACTGGCACACGTGAACCACTGGGTGACTGGCTGATACTCCGTGCACAGATTGTAGTCCGCTGCTCCTGACACGGCATCGCCCACCTGAATGCAGATCTGCAGAGGGGAGGAGGGAAGAGGAGGTGACGGGAGGGGAGAAATGGGTAGGTGAACCACTGGGTGACTGGCTGGTACTCTGTGCACAGATTGTAGTTCGCTGATCCTGATGCCGCGTGGCACACCTGAATGCAGATCTGTGTAAGGGAGGAGAAGGAGAGAGAGAGGGGAGTAGAGAAGAGGAGGAGAGGGGAGGGGAGACGGCTGCAGGTTCAGCACTGATTAGTGTGGTCTGCTGCTCTGATTTGTACTCTGATTTGTACTCTGATTTGTACTCCTCTACTCACCACTGGAACCGCTCCACACCACACTCACGTGCTGGTTGGGCGTGAGGATTGAGCAGTCAAGGGTGGGGTTGATGGTCGCGACGTCGATGCCAAAGTGCTTACAGCCTATATTGACTGCCCCACCCCCCTGCTCTCCAACCTGCTGCGCCAATAGGCCCACTTCCCCACTTCCTTACCTCCTCCATTCGCCTCACCTGCTGGTTGGGCGTGAGGCTTGAGCAGTCAAGGCTGGGGTTGATGGTCGTGACGTCGATGCCAAAGAGGGTGTTGATTGGATCACAGCTCCTTGCTGCTGCGTCCGCCTGGGGTGGGTGGGGAGGGGAGACGGACAGGGAAAGAGGTGGGGGAAGGAACCAATGGGGATGAGACAGCAGTTAAGAGGGGCGAGAAATGAGCGTTGACGGGTGGTGTGTATGTCACTCGGCTGATAGAGGAAAGCGAGTGACGAAGTATGCAGCTGGGCGACTTGTAACACAACTGGATGACATGTAACGCACCTGGGAGACATGTAACGCACCTGGGTGACAGTGTAGCGCACGCGGCACACTTGAGCCGAGGAGGGGATGGAGATGTTGAGCACCTGACCCGCCTTGAGATTGTCACAGTCCAATCCCTGGTGGATAATGGTGGGGTGGAGAGCGGTGGGGGGAGAATGGAAGGGGGACAGGATTGGGATAGCGGGCAGGGAGGGGATGGAGGTGTTGAGCTGCTGACCCGCCTTGAGATTGTCACAGTCCATGGCCCGGTGTATGCAGGGGGATGGGTGATTGGAGGTGGGGAAGGATGAGAAAGGTAAGTGGGGATGGAGGGTATGGGCATGTTGAGGTGTTGAGATGTTGAGATGTTGAGATGTTGAGATGTTGAGCACCTGACCTGCCTCGAGATTGTCGCAATCTACTCCCTGGTGGTGGGGGTTGAAAATGGAGGGGTAGGAGAGAAAATGGCAGGGGAAGAGAGGTACGTACTTACAAAATCAGCAGCAGCATCGGCAGAGGTCTTCACAGAGATGGCGCTGACCAGGTTCGGCGCCTGCGGGGAGGTACTTCCTGACCAGGGGATTTAGGGTTCTGCTCAGTGCTCTTACCTCGTTCTGCTGTAGGATTTTCTCTGCTCTGATCCCAGACCTCTGCTCTCATCCCAGACCTCTGCTCTTATCCCAACCCTCTGCACTTATCTCTCACCTCGCTCGGCTGCAGGAACTGCTCTCATATCTCTCACCTCGTTCGGCTGCAGGAACTGCTCTCATATCTCTCACCTCGTTCGGCTGCAGGAACTGCTCTCATATCTCTCACCTCGTTCGGCTGCAGGAACTGCTCTCATATCTCTCACCTCGTTCGGCTGCAGGAACTGCTCTCATATCTCTCACCTCGTTCGGCTGCAGGAACTGCTCTCATATCTCGCATCACTCTTACATCATTCTGAGGCGCCTCGGAAGTTATCTCTCATTCCTCTCACATCGTTCTGCAGGAGGAACTGCTCTCATGGCTGGTACCTTATTTGTCTCATCACTTTAATCGCTCATCACTCATACCTTATTCTGCAGCAGCCTATCTCTCATTCCTCTCACATCGTTCTGCAGGAGGAACTGCTCCTGGGTGAGGCCGATGAAGCCGTAGATGGCACCACACGTCTCCCCCCCCTGCACTGTGTACGTGCCCTGCACCGCTGCTGCTGTGCTCCCAGACATCTCTGCCATGCCGAGGGATGGGACGTGCAATGTCAAACATGTTTAGTGCTTAAGAATGGATCAGGGACAGTAAGACTGAAAAAAAAAAAAAAAAAAAAAAAAAAAAAAAAGGAAGGGAAGAGAAGAGAAGAGAAGAGAAGGGAAGGGAAGGGAAAAGAAGGGAAGGGAAGGGAAGGGAAGGGAAGGGAAGAGAAGAGAAGAGAAGAGAAGAGAAGAGAAGAGAAGAGAAGAGAAGAGAAGAAAAAGAAAAAGAAATGAACACACGCACGCACGCACGCACGCCAAGGCAGAGGTACGAGAAGCCGCCATTCCTTTATTCTCAACACTACATCTCCCTCACACACTCACCTCCCACCTCCCGCCTCCCCCATTTCCCTTTGGTTACCAGGCACGCAGGTGGCCTGGCCAGAAGCGAGCGTGCTGGGCTTGTAGCTGGGCGGACAGAGGCACGAATAGCCACCATTCCACCACTACACTTCCCTCCCAGTCCCACTCTCACCTCCCTCGTCTCCAAACCCCCGCCACACTCCCAGCTCTCAGCTCACCAGGCACGCAGGTGGTCTGGCCAGAAGCGAGCGTGCTCGGCTTGTAGCTGGGCAGGCAGAGGCCTCCTTCCCAGCCCCACTCTGTTGATGCTACTTTTGAGAATTCTCAGAAGTAAAATCAACATAGCTTGTAGTTGGGCGGGCAGAGGCCTCCTTCCCAGCCCCACTCTGTTGATGCTACTTTTGAGAATTCTCAGAAGTAAAATCAACATAGCTTGTAGTTGGGCGGGCAGAGGCCTCCTTCCCAGCCCCACTCTGTTGATGCTACTTTTGAGAATTCTCAGAAGTAAAATCAACATAGCTTGTAGTTGGGCGGGCAGAGGCCTCCTTCCCAGCCCCACTCTGTTGATGCTACTTTTGAGAATTCTCAGAAGTAAAATCAACATAGCTTGTAGTTGGGCGGGCAGAGGCCTCCTTCCCAGCCCCACTCTGTTGATGCTACTTTTGAGAATTCTCAGAAGTAAAATCAACATAGCTTGTAGTTGGGCGGGCAGAGGCCTCCTTCCCAGCCCCACTCTGTTGATGCTACTTTTGAGAATTCTCACAAGTAAAATCAACATAGCTTGTAGTTGGGCGGGCAGAGGCCTCCTTCCCAGCCCCACTCTGTTGATGCTACTTTTGAGAATTCTCAGAAGTAAAATCAACATAGCTTGTCGTTGGGCGGGCAGAGGCCTCCTTCCCAGCCCCACTCTGTTGATGCTACTTTTGAGAATTCTCAGAAGTAAAATCAACATAGCTTGTAGTTGGGCGGGCAGAGGCCTCCTTCCCAGCCCCACTCTGTTGATGCTACTTTTGAGAATTCTCAGAAGTAAAATCAACATAGCTTGTAGTTGGGCGGGCAGAGGCCTCCTTCCCAGCCCCACTCTGTTGATGCTACTTTTGAGAATTCTCAGAAGTAAAATCAACATAGCTTGTAGTTGGGCGGGCAGAGGCCTCCTTCCCAGCCCCACTCTGTTGATGCTACTTTTGAGAATTCTCACAAGTAAAATCAACATAGCTTGTAGTTGGGCGGGCAGAGGCCTCCTTCCCAGACCCACTCTGTTGATGCTACTTTTGAGAATTCTCAGAAGTAAAATCAACATAGCTTGTAGTTGGGCGGGCAGAGGCCTCCTTCCCAGACCCACTCTGTTGATGCTACTTTTGAGAATTCTCACAAGTAAAATCAACATAGCTTGTAGTTGGGCGGGCAGAGGCCTCCTTCCCAGCCCTACTCTCCCCTCCCTCCCCCCAAAAAATACAACGTTCCCCCTATCCTCACCAGGAACGCATGTAATTTGGCCAGAGGCAAGAGTGCTGGGCTTGTAGTTGGGTGGGCAGAGGCACGAGTAGCCGCCGTCGCCGCTGTTGATGCACTGCCCGACGACGCAGGGGTTGGTGGGTAGCACGCTGCAGATTTCAACTGAGGGGGAGGGAGGGGGGAAGCAGTGAAGGATATGAGAAAATGAGGCATGGAGATGCCGGTTGCCGCTGTTTATGCACTGCCCCACGGCGCAGGGGTTGGTGGGTAGCACACTGCAGATTTCGACTGGAAAGGAAGGGTGAAAGGGAGAGGAGAATGAGAGCAGAGGGGGGGGGCATTGTGAGAAAGTCAAGGGATCAAAGCAAACCAAAAACCTCAGGAGCCTAAGGAGTGAAATCAATCAGCCATTCCACGACAGTGAAATCACTCGCTGATGGTGCATGTGGAGTTCAAAGCATTCCTCCCTGCCCACAACACAAGCACCCACTCACTTATCGTGCAGGTGGGTGTGCCGTCGCGGTTCTCAGCAGGAACAAGCAGGTCCGAGCACTGACACGTGTACTTGCCGTTGCCACTCGGGTCCGCCACACACGTGCCGCCCCCACAGGGTGACGTGCCGCAGGGGTCTATGGTCTGGCGGGCTGGAGAGAGGGTAGGGGATGGGAGAGGGGCATGACGGAGGGAGAAAGGGGAAAAGGGAAAGGGGGAAATGCGAGGGTAATAAGAGGGATTGAGCTTCATGGTACCATCAGAATAAACAAGGAAGAAAGAAAGAATGACAGAAAGACAGAACGAAGAGAGAAAAGACAGAAAAATATCTATATATATCATGTATCTATACATATTTATTTCAAAGAAGAAAACAAGCGCAAGGGAGTCAAAAGTGGAAAAGGATGGTTCCACATCAACTTTCACAACGCGCCTCACCATTCACAACGGGGTAGAGCCCGCGGTTCACCAGCATGCCGCACGTGCCAAGCGCGTCACCCTCCATGCGGATCCGCATGTATCCATTCTCCCCCCAGTCGGGCCCCCAGCTGTTCTTCAGAATGAAATAATTCTGTGCGCTGCCCGGCACATCGTAGTTATACCCCACGGCCAGCATCACGTGGTCCAGCAGCCCCGTGTTGTTGGTGGCTGTGGCTGTCGCTCTGAACCCGTTGTCCTGCGTGTCCCCAACGACCTCCCCCACGGGGCTGTAGCAGTTCAAGCCCTCGTAAATGCCCTCCTGTGAAGGGAGAAGTGATGGAAGGAGGCAGTTTTGAGGCGTCTCAAAACTGTAGCAGTTCCAGCCCTCGTAGATGCCCTCCTGTGCAGGGAGGAGGGAGGGTGGGTGGGTGTGTGGGTGGGAAGGGGAAGTGTGGTTCAATCCCTCCCAAGTCTCGCCAGCGGCAGCAGCAGCGGCGGTGGCGGCGGCAGCAGCAGCAGCAGCAGCAGCGAATCACCCCAACTCACCGCGTATTCGATGGAAGTCCTGGGCTGAGGCGCGGATGGTGGGGACGTTGATGTGCTTGTGTGCATGGAAAGTCTTTGTCAGCAGCAGCAGCAGCAGCAGCAGCAGCAGCAGCAGCAGCGAAACACCCCAGCTCACCGCGTAATCGATAAAGTCTTGGGAGGAGGCGCGGATGGTGACGATGACGGGCTGCTTCTGAAGCGCGAGAATGAGCCCCAGCGGCCCCGGCAGTGGCACCTGCTCGTACATCGAGATGTTGAAGAAGTCCTGAGAGAGGTGGAGAGGATTGAGGGACGGTGAGGGGTGGTAGGGAAGAGAAAGCACACGGTAAGGAAGAGGGAGCACAGGCCAGCCACCAGCCCCAGCGGCCCCGGTAGCGGCACCTGCTCGTACATGCTGATGTTGTAGAATTCCTGAGAGCGGTGGAGAGGGGTGGTAGGGAAGAGAAAGCAGCGCAGATTCAGAGTACCGAGGCGCATTTCGGGTACCGAGGCGCACTTCGGTAGCAAGGCACGCATAGCGGGTCGACTGAAAACCCACCGTGTCCTTGTTAACGTATCTCACTGCTTGAGGGTACCGAGGTACCTTTTGACTCGACTCCTAAACCTCACCGTATCCTTGTTAACACTGCACTTGCCGCTCGCCCCCGTGTAGGCGTAACTCGCCTCATCCTGCAGCCCGTATTTAGCGGCATACTGCAGGGCAGCCTCGGGGTAACCCCCCCGGCACGAGGCAGCAGCGCCCGTGCAGTCCACCAGCTGCTGCACCGACAGGCTCATCCCGCTGGGGAACACATCATCGTCCGTCTCTTTGAGCTTCGCATACGCGCCCTGCACCGCCCGCGCCGCCGCATACGCCCAGCAGGAGCCTGGGATAAGGGTAGGGAGGATGGGAAGGGAGGTGGGGGTATTGTGGCATTTGAAGGGGTAGCAGCAGCCGCTTCACATACGCGCCCTGAGCCACCCGCCTGCGCTGCGTACGCCCAGCAGGAACCTGGGCGGGGTTTGGTGGTGGGCCCAAGTCAATGAAGTCAATGGCCGCCCACAAGTCAACAACACTTCGACAGCAGTCAAAACAGGTCAACAGAAGTCAACGCGGGTCAACAGAGTCATTGCAGGTCAACAGAAATCAACGCGGGTCAACAGAACTCCATGCCAGTCGACAGTAGACAGTGGCGGTCAGTAGAAGTCAACTCCGGTCAACAGAAGTCAATGCTGGTCAACAAAAGTCAACGCCGGTCAACAGAAGTCAACAGAAGTCAGGGTCAACAGAAGTCAACGCATGTCAACGGCAGCCAACAGCACCCACCGCAGTTGCCCTGGTCGAAATCGTCTTCAGGAAAATACTTGCTGTGGCTCACGCTCTTCTTGAAATCCCATGTGAGCTTCTGCGAGGTGGGGTCGAGCGTGAGGCCCACGGTGAGGTAGCGCGACACGGTGTTGAGATTGGGCAGCTTGGCGGGATTGAGGTCCTTGGTCGTGGGGGGGACGTATCCCAGACTGCGGTCTGGCAGTGGGGAGGGGGGAGGCACAGCGAGAGAAGAGGGAGATAAGAGGGATGGGTGTAAGCACACGCAGCTTGGCGAGGTCCTTGGTCGTGGGGGGCGTGTATCCTACTAGACTGCGGTCCTTGTATTTCAAAAGGTTGAGAATTTTCAAAAATCGATCACATGGTGGTGGGGGACGAGTATCCTAGACTGCAGTCTGACGATAGTGGGAGAGGAGGGGCAGGGGGATGAGGGTAGCGCGGGAGGAGGAAGGGGAGAGAGGAGGAGTCGAGTGAAAATTCAATTCCCAAGCACCTTACCAGCAAGAACTCAGGTTCAACATGAGAACCGGTAAACCATGCCCTTCACCCCATTCCACCGCACTCCACCCATCGTTGCGCCCCCGCGTGACTCTCACCAACGGTTGTGCCGTGTTCGCTGCTCCCCTTGCTCGTCCCGCGCCCCTTCCCTCCGCCTCCCGCCGCCTGCTGAATCAGCTTCTGCACGCGCTGCTTCACCGCCGCGAGCCACTTGCGCGCCGCCACGGCGAACGCGTCCTTAGTTAAGTACGAGGCGCGTTCGGGCGGCTTGCCGACGCCCGTCAGGTCCGCGGCGCCAATCAGCGGCGCGAGGGCTTTAATCTCCGCACGCGTCTTCGCGTCCACCGCCAGAGCCGCGAGGTCCAATGCCGCCGCGCCAGCTGTCGCGTCGACAGAGCTTGCGGTGCCGGCCGTGGTCGCGGTGCCGGCGGAGTCGGCGTTTGTCGTTGTGCCTAGTGTGTCTGTATTGAGGACGGGGATGCGGGAGGGGAGGGGGGCGGGAGGAGGGCGGGCGAGGGAAGGAAGAAAAGGGGGAAAAGGAGAAAGACGGGCGGAGGAGGTGGTAAGAAACGAGCGGCCTAGGGTGGAAAATTGCATATACGGTCTGGGATTGGCGAGGTGGGTTTGGCGGTGCGGTGCCACGCGGTAAAGCACAAAAATTGGTGCTAGACATGGTGATCAGTCATGAGCCGCGGGGCCGCGGTGACCGATGAATGCCGCCGCGGGGCGGAAAAGAGCGCGCGCTGCGTTTGCTCATCTGGCTGCCGGACGGCTGCCGCAGAGACGATTGCCACACTTCCACCGCCGTCCACCGTTTCTTACCATCGTGTAGCGTCGTCCACCGTCTCCATTTAGACTCCAAGGGAGCGGGTACAGTATTCATTTCAACCGCGCAACGTCATCCCCACGTCAGCATGATAGGCCGCTTACCTATCCGCCGACCAGCGGTAGCGGGGGCGACAGTAATTATCAGTAAGACTGCTACTAGTCGAAGCGCGTGGGCTGGACACGCCGAGCCGCGACGATCCATCGTGTCAGAAGGCCGCACACCTCCCGCAGTAGTATTGGCGCCGCGCAGTCGCACGGGATGCGCGAGCCTGGGTTACAGGATGCGTGGTCTATGCAGACACGTCAGCAATCCCCGTGGCGGGAGCGAAATGCAGACGGGAAAGGAATGCACGCGGCCTGCGCGTGAGTCGGAATGTCGAGGAGACGTGGACTTTCGAAAAAGGACCTAATACTATTTCTTGTTCACGCCACTTGTACTCGTGCGCAATTTACGATTCGTAGCCTCGTTGTGGCCTCTTGCGCAATTTAAGTTTCTATGGCGTCTCGTTTCGCGCGAGAGGGAGTCGCGAAAGCGACGCCTACAAAAGTCGTGGGCAGCCGTGCATCGCGGAAAAGGAACTCGAGAAAATATTGTACGCAATGACACAAACTCGATTGATGTGTGAATATCAAGGAAGCCAACTTTGTAAAAAAAGCAACCTCGAATATATTTGTACGGTTTGCCTGCGTCCACCTTTTCCTGCCTATCATAGGAAACTCCTTGCCGCTCGAGCCGAGCGGTGTTGTACTTCGCATAGTACTGTAGGCTCCCGAAGGTCAAAGCATAGTTCTCTTCGCAGTGCAGAAAATAGGTGGCGCGCGGTGTGCACTGTGCTTTGTGCGGTGTGTATCAGCAGAGCAGCAGCGAGCTTTGGGGGATGGAGGTTGGGTTGGGCATGTCCTGCGCAGACACTCAACGTGGGAGACTTCAGGTGGAAGAAATGCGACGAAAATATGGCCCCCGAGGCTCGCTCTGCGAACGAGTTCAAGCACCAGGTGAATGCGCGCAGTCCTCGGCTTTGATGTGTCATTGTCTTTGGCTGCTTGATTGGTTTGAAGTCTGCATGAAACTGCTAACACCCACTCGCAGGCAGCTTCATTTCGTTTTTTATACTAATCTTTCAGTAGTGGAAACGAGCCAAGTCTAGCATATTGCATTCAAGACTCATATTTCTCTTTTCACAGTGGAGATCATTTTCATTGTTAGACAAAATGAATTTTCTATCAACTGAAAATTTGAGCTGTTTGAAGAAAATCGTCACGCCGCTTCAATGAGAAATGTCAGCACCTGAAAGGTTGTGCGGCTCGATTCACCAACTGTGTCTTGAGATTGAAGTTATAGACGAGGGAGGGTAAATGGTAAGGAGAAAGAAAGAAAACACCTAGAAATAAAATGTAAGATCAAAGTAAAACCAAGTTGAAAAGCAAAAACAAGTTGAAAGGAAATCTTGAAGTATGGAGCAATTAAGAATGAAGAAAGTTTTGAAGGAGAAGATAGATAGACTTGATAGGGATAAAAGGGACCAAACAAGATTGGCTTAAAAGAAAGTATTGAAGAAAAGGTAAAGGGCTTGAAAGATACTTGAAAGGAACTTGTAACGAACTTGAGAATAAGAACTTGATTATTATGGAAAGAGCTTGAATATAAAACAACTTGATAATAGCAAATGAACTTTGATGTAAAAGAAACTTGGTGAAAAATGAGAGGAAGGGATAACCACTTACTTGAAAAGAGTTCTTACTATTATGTTGTAGAAGTTGATCTTCACTTCAAGCTTAAATGTTGTCTTAGTTGTTAATGAAGAACCTCAAAGCTTGAATGTTGAGAAGTTGATCTTGAATGTTGACTTGTAGATAATGTTTGTTGAATGAAGAGAAACCTCCAAGCTTGGATGTTGAGGTTGGAGCTTGGACCTTGGGTAGAAGAATACACCAATCTTGCTTGAAGCTTTAAAGTACATTAATCAAAGGGAGGTACATGGTAGGATCTTGAGATCAACTATCCTTGATGATCTAGAAGTAAAACTATGTGGCACAAACTTTTCTAGAATTGGAGCATATGGCTATGAGCTTGGGTTGGGAGAGGTTGGTGGTGATGATGAAGCCTTAGGAGTTGGAGCATAAGGAGGAGGACTTGAGGTTGGCCTTGAGGGAGTTTGAAGAACTTGTTGAGAGTTTGGGTATGAAGTAGCATTGAAGAATATTTTTTTGAAGAAATGAAGAGGACCCTTTTGTATTTGGTGGAGCTTGATGTTGGATGAAGGATGAGGAAAGGATGAATGGTTGTGATTAGTTGAGTTGGATAAGATGGGGGTGATGAATGTGGCCTTGAAGTGAAGGCTTGGTGAAGAGAATGAATGTGGCCTTGAAGTTAAGGCTTGGTGAATGGGATGTATTTGGCTTTGATTTTAAGGCTTGGTGAGTGGAATGAATGTGGCTTGGATTGGAAGGCTTGGTATGGAATCTTTTGTTTGATTGGTGGATAATGGGATGAGAAAGATGATGAGGATAGGAGGAGAGTTGAGGTGGAGGATTGATAGGTTTTGATTGGTAGGTTTTTGCTGTCTGGAGATAGGAAGGGTGTGGTGGCGAGTGGGCATTTTTGCAAGATGCCTTTTGCATATTCGGATTTTGGCTGACGGGGAAATTGCGGCGAAAAATTTCGCCACGTGAAATATTTCCCGCCACCCTGGTGCCACGCGAGCAGCAGCCACAGTTCACTGCAACACCCCCCCGCACTGCTGACCCTCAGAGCGAGACGAAGAAGGAGCGGAAGGGACAGCAGTGGAGAAGGACTCAAGAGACTCGAGCGGCACCAATCCAACACGGTGGCGTCCAAGGACGAATAGGTGCCGTGGAAGTATCTTAGTCAGAAAATCAGCAGCCTGGTCCGTGGTGCTGCAGTAGACCGGTGTCACAACCTTGTTCTTAATCAGCTCCCGAATGTAGTGATACTGGGTATCAATATGCTTGGTGCGTCCATGATAGACCGGGTTCTTGCTCAAGGCGATTGCCGACGTGTTGTCAATGTGGAGAACGGTCGGCTCAAGCTGGGGAAGACCCAACTCCATCAGCAACCCTCGCAACCACACAGCCTCTCGTGCTCCTTGCGTCACAGCCATGTACTCCGCTTCCGTTGAAGATAGTGCCACACAGCCTTGCTTCTTCGATTGCCAAGAAATCGCTGCTCCCGCCATCACAAACATGTAGCCTCCCGTGGATTTACGCTTTGAAAATGGACCTGCCCAATCCGCATCCGTAAAGCCATGCAAGACACTACCATGCTCATGTCCATGAAAGAGGAGACCAAACGATTTAGAGCCGGAGAGATAGCGCAGGACACGCTTTGCAGCGTTCAAGTGCTGAGTAGATGGTGAGGAAAGGAATTGAGAAAGCATGCCCACAGCTTGAGAGAGATCGGGGCGGGTGCAGACGGATGCGTACATGAGGCTACCGACAATGCTCTGGTAAAGATTAATGTCGAGGGGGGAAAGGAGTGATGAGGGAGGTTTGGTGGAAGAAAAAATGGAAGAAGAGGATGAAGGCGCAAGAGCCTCGTGAAACTCGTCCCAGTCAGAAAGGGGTGCAGACTGAGAGGGCTGAAGGTCAGAAGTGGAAGGAGAAGAATGCTGGAAGTTAGAAGGGAGAGGTGTAGATGCAGGATTGCAGGTGAGAAGGCCGAAGCGAGAGAGGACCTTGTGAATGTATCGCTCTTGTGAAAGAAATAGAGAGCGAGAAGGACGGTCACGAATGATGTTCATGCCAAGGTAATATGATGGCTCACCCATGTCTGTCATGACAAACTCCTTGGTGAGCATACCTTTGATGTGGGTGAGAAGGGAGAGAGAACCTGACACCATGAGGATGTCATCCACATACACGATCAACCACAGTACCTCATGCACCTCCGTGTGCAGGATGTAGAGTGCAGGGTCATACTCAGACTGGGTGAAACCTTGTGCCAGCAGGGCAGACTCCAATGCGTGATACCAAACCCGTGGAGCTTGTTTCAGGCCATACAGGGACTTGTGCAGCCTGCAGACTCTCTTAGTACCATCATGATACCCATCAGGTTGAGCCATGTAGATTTCTTCCTCTAAAATGCCGTAAAGAAAGGCGTTGGAGACGTCCAGCTGGATGATGTAGAGATCCATTCGTACTGCCATACCAAGAAGAGCGCGGACACTGGTGAACTTGGCGACCGAAGCAAATGTTTCATTGTAGTCTTCTCCAGGAACTTGAGAATATCCTTTGGCGACCAAACGAGCCTTGAACTTGTCCAAAGATCCATCACCCTTCACCTTCACCCGGTAGACCCATTTTACTCCGACGAGCTTCTTTCCCTTGGGTAGTGGCTCCAAAGTCCAAGTCCCCCGGTCGAGTAAACTTTCCAGTTCTGCCTTTTCCGCTGCTAACCACTGCTCCTTAAAGGCTCCTGCCATAGCTTCTTTGCGATTGAGAGGCTCGGGTGGAAGTTGGGAAATGGCGAAACAAGTGGCGTGAATCCTGCATTGGAAGCAGGTGCGACCACTACACAAATGACTTGGAGGTGAGGTGAAAGTGGACACCGGCACATGAGAGGTGAAGTTCGCAGATGACGAAGTAGAAGATGAAGATGGTGCTGCAAAGTGCGACGTGCTCATCGCTGGTGGGTAGTTGATATCGATCCGGTTGGGTGAGGGAGGTGGTGCTACCGGTTGAGAATGGTCTTCTGATGAAGTTCTATCAGGCGGAGTTGTCGAATGCAGGTGTTGGAGATGGGAAGATGTGTGCTGTTGTGTTGGTGGTGGCTGCACGGTTGACGGTACGGGTTGAAGATGGTCTGGAAGGTGAAGAAGGGCTGCTGGACGATAACCACTGGGTCGATGAACGACGAGAGGTGGAAGTGATGGGTGAAGAGAGTGAGAGCCAGGAGGATATTGTTGTTGCTGCTGGTCCTGCTGGTGAGTGGGGGAAGATTGAAGAGGAGGAGGTAAATCGGGTGGAGATGGTTGTTGTTGCTGCTGAAGCGAATTAACTGGGGGCTGAGGAGGAGGATGAGAGGAAAGAACAGGTGGAGCGGTTGACTGGTTTGGTTGTGATGGAAGTGGTGGCGGCTGCTGCTGCTGTTGCTCTTGGTGATGAGGGGTGGGAGCAGAAGATGGTGGCGGTGGTTGTTGGTCTTGAGCATGAGACATGTCTTCGTGTTGCTTCTGCAGTGATGATGCAGAAACTCCACTTAGAATGATTGTTGGAGGTTCGAAATCTGCAAAGGTAGAGAAGGGAGGAACTTGAGAGGAAACAAGAGGAAAAGAAAGTTTCCAAGAAGAAGGGGACATGTCTTCATAGAAGATCACGTCCCTTGACACAATGTCTCTTTTTAGGAGAGGATCCCACATTAACCAGCCCTTACTTTCCTTGGCCATGCCCAGATGCATGCCCCATGCTGCCTTACTTTCAAACTTGCTGCGTTTGTCATCTAGCACTTTGTACTGGCCCATGCAGCCAAATACTCGCAGCATGGACACATTTGGCTTTATGCCATATAATGCCTCATAGGGTGTAATACCCTCAGCAATGGAGCTTGTCAGTCGACGATTCTTGACCCAAGCAGCATGTGTAACAGCTTCTCCCCACCATGAGTCATCCAGATTCATGTGGGAAAGAAAACCTCTTGAGATCTCTTGAATCGTACGGTTGTACCTCTCAGCGGTACCATTTTGTTGAGGTGTTGCTGTGCATGACAATTGCTGTTCAACTCCAAGGTTGGCAAGAAAAGAGCGGAAAGAGTTAGACATGTACTCTCCTCCACGATCAGAACGAAAAATTTTGACCTTGAGACCCAACTGACGCTCAATATAAGGAAACCAGGACTGGATAACACCGGGAACTTCATCTTTAGATCCAAGAAGAGAGATCCAAGCAAATTTTGTATGATGGTCAATGAGTGACATTACATATCTTTTCCCAGTACGACTTGGTGTACGGGAAGGACCCATCAGGTCACTATGAATGAGCTCAAGCGGTTGAGAGACTTCAGACTCAGAAGAATAGAAAGGATGACGAGGAAGCTTAGCCTCAACACAAGTGTGGCACGATGACTGAGATGATGACAACTGCTTGGAGATGATAAGACCATCAACACTTGCATGTGCTTGCATGCGTGTGATGCTAGACTCTTCAGGGTGACCGTAACGACAATGCCAGGTGTAAGGAGATGCAGATGTACCAGGATGAAGTCTTACTGAGGTGGTGGTAGCAGCAACTGAGGGACTGCTGTAGGGCTTGGCAGGTGGCTGTGCATCAATCTCCACTCGATAGAGACGTCCATTACGAACACCTCTTGCAATGTGATGTCCAGTTGGAGCACGAACCTGCACAGAACCATCTGAGAAAGAGATGGAAATACCTTTCTCTTCCATTTGACCAATTGAGAGAAGGTTCGCCCCTAGTGAGGGGACAAGTAAAATGCCTGAGAATGAGAAATGTCAGCACCTGAAAGGTTGTGCGGCTCGATTCACCAACTGTGTCTTGAGATTGAAGTTATAGACGAGGGAGGGTAAATGGTAAGGAGAAAGAAAGAAAACACCTAGAAATAAAATGTAAGATCAAAGTAAAACCAAGTTGAAAAGCAAAAACAAGTTGAAAGGAAATCTTGAAGTATGGAGCAATTAAGAATGAAGAAAGTTTTGAAGGAGAAGATAGATAGACTTGATAGGGATAAAAGGGACCAAACAAGATTGGCTTAAAAGAAAGTATTGAAGAAAAGGTAAAGGGCTTGAAAGATACTTGAAAGGAACTTGTAACGAACTTGAGAATAAGAACTTGATTATTATGGAAAGAGCTTGAATATAAAACAACTTGATAATAGCAAATGAACTTTGATGTAAAAGAAACTTGGTGAAAAATGAGAGGAAGGGATAACCACTTACTTGAAAAGAGTTCTTACTATTATGTTGTAGAAGTTGATCTTCACTTCAAGCTTAAATGTTGTCTTAGTTGTTAATGAAGAACCTCAAAGCTTGAATGTTGAGAAGTTGATCTTGAATGTTGACTTGTAGATAATGTTTGTTGAATGAAGAGAAACCTCCAAGCTTGGATGTTGAGGTTGGAGCTTGGACCTTGGGTAGAAGAATACACCAATCTTGCTTGAAGCTTTAAAGTACATTAATCAAAGGGAGGTACATGGTAGGATCTTGAGATCAACTATCCTTGATGATCTAGAAGTAAAACTATGTGGCACAAACTTTTCTAGAATTGGAGCATATGGCTATGAGCTTGGGTTGGGAGAGGTTGGTGGTGATGATGAAGCCTTAGGAGTTGGAGCATAAGGAGGAGGACTTGAGGTTGGCCTTGAGGGAGTTTGAAGAACTTGTTGAGAGTTTGGGTATGAAGTAGCATTGAAGAATATTTTTTTGAAGAAATGAAGAGGACCCTTTTGTATTTGGTGGAGCTTGATGTTGGATGAAGGATGAGGAAAGGATGAATGGTTGTGATTAGTTGAGTTGGATAAGATGGGGGTGATGAATGTGGCCTTGAAGTGAAGGCTTGGTGAAGAGAATGAATGTGGCCTTGAAGTTAAGGCTTGGTGAATGGGATGTATTTGGCTTTGATTTTAAGGCTTGGTGAGTGGAATGAATGTGGCTTGGATTGGAAGGCTTGGTATGGAATCTTTTGTTTGATTGGTGGATAATGGGATGAGAAAGATGATGAGGATAGGAGGAGAGTTGAGGTGGAGGATTGATAGGTTTTGATTGGTAGGTTTTTGCTGTCTGGAGATAGGAAGGGTGTGGTGGCGAGTGGGCATTTTTGCAAGATGCCTTTTGCATATTCGGATTTTGGCTGACGGGGAAATTGCGGCGAAAAATTTCGCCACGTGAAATATTTCCCGCCACCCTGGTGCCACGCGAGCAGCAGCCACAGTTCACTGCAACACTGTGAGCAGCAATTCCAATTTCCGCGCTTCCCGTTGGTTCGCCACCGCAATCTTCGGTATAGACTTTCAACCTGCGGTTTGGAGTGAGAAACTTCCGCTGGTTCGTGGTTGATAGTTTGTTTCACGACTTTCCCAGACCTGTAGGTAAAGGTAAGGACGTGGGCCCTATCGGGTTTGATCGCCTCGATCAGCCGCGATCAATAATTTCCAGGAAGCCTGGAAGCCAAATTCAAGCAATCGGGGGCAATCAGCTGATTGCGATCAATTGATCGCCCCAACTCGATCAGACCCGACTTTCACCCCGATCACATCCGATTTTCCTCGATCACATACGATCAACTGATCTCATATGATCGGGGACCACAGCGATGCTTGCGAATAGTTACACTGTATTACTAGGTCTTGTCAAACCATCACTGTGCGGAGCGGGGTTTACGATATTACAGGGATACAAGAATTTTCGCCAGGTGCCGTCTGGTCGCCGGTCTCGCTAGAATTGGGCCGAAAATGCCAGGTAAGTGGACCCCGCTTGCGGTGCAGCCGCTAAGGATATTCTACGAAAACAACTGCTGATCGGGCGGCTCGGGCAATGCGATCGCAAGCAACCCGATCAGATCCGACCCGATCAGACTAGTCGCGATCAAACACGATTGGGCCCACGTCCTAAAGGTTATAGGGGAAACCCCCTTAGGTATCACCCCAGATGTTGTTCGTAACCCGCCTACCCATTTGTTTAGAGCATGGCACCATTTTGCCACCCCTTGGTTCAAACCATCGACCGTTCGAGTCGTGATTCGTCAAGCTTCGTTAAGGATTTCGTTAGGATGCATGCGACGTCGCATGCATACCGCATCTGTGTGTCACTGTCGAAGAGAAAGGCTCCGCCCTTGCTTGGGCGCAGCCGATCTCACCGTCGAGGAGAAGTCCACGACGGAGTGGTCTACGAAGTGGGCTTCTGCAGTTCGACGGAAGTTACGGTCGAGCAGGCTCTGCTCGACGGAATTCTGGTAGACATCGTCGACGGGCAGCGATGGTCGAAGACAGCGGTCGAGAAAGCCCGCCGAGGACCTCTGGTCGAGGAGCTCTGGTCGAAGAATTATAGTCGAGGAGCTCTGGTCGAAGAACTCTGGTCGAGGAGCTCTGGTCGAAGAGCTCCGTTCGATGAACTCTGCGCGACGAGCCCTGGTCGACGAGCTCTGCCCGGCGAACGCTGCTTGACCGAGCGATGTCAAGCTGATCGACCGAACTTGCAGAGGTGTGCGAAACTCTACGGAGGTGTGCGAAACTTCGTCCAAGAGGTTTTGGCAAAGTCCGACTTGCAGAACGGCAGCACGTGGTCGACGGTGCACACCTGGCGAAACCGACGACACGTTTTCTACCTCGCACCTGCTCTATGTGCCTGACGGTGAAACCGTCAACATGCACCTACTTGGAAGGTGCGCACATCTGCGCATATAGACAACCTACGACTGCAGAAAGTTACCTGCGACTGCAGTGCTGGCAGACCGCGCGCAGTGCAACGCTGGCAGACTACTCTGCTGCTGCGTTGACAAGCCGCTCCTCTGCTGCGCTGGCAGAATTCGCCCTTTCCACGTGTTGCATGCCATTCTAGTCATTCTGCATGCCTCAATTGTACACTTATCTTTTCAATGTTCAATGTTCTTTCAACTTCCTTGGTGGAAATTCTTGCAAAACTTCTCTATGAACACAAAGCAAGAAATAAGAACGCGACAGAGCGCTACGATCACTCGCACAACCCCGTGCCCTCCTCCGTACTCCACTCCCGTTGTGTAGGGACTCTCCGCATGGTGCGGTGAGCGTGGACGGCCCCACGTTAGAACCTTCAGATAGCCGACTTCTGCGTTTATTACCTAAGTTGTTGTTGGTCGGCAGCCACCTAGACCACCATGGTCGACCCTGTAGTCGAAACAGGCGTAGAGGATACCCTGATGTTCGGGCACGCCACGAGGCTGGCGAGTACGGCGAGGCGGACTTGGAGATTCTGCTCCTTGGAACTCGTGCGCAGTGGGCGCGTGAGCATCCCCCTCCCCGTGAAGAAGCGGAGGGTGCGCCCGCCTCTCCCCGACCCATGCACAACGAAGGTGACCGCGGCAACGTTGTCGGCGGTGGAAGCACGATGGTTCGTGGAGTGATTCGGGCCGCCGACGTCGGCGTTGGCGGAGTGCAGGCGCAAGTGCTGCGATCGTCTGCGACTAGAGGCAATTCAAACGGCAACGTCGATGGTCGACGTCAATCTCCTCTGCGGAGTGGAGTCAGGCCGATTTCGGCGACTCATGCGTCGGCTGGTCGAGACGGAGGCATCGCGCCGGCGTATGGCTATTTTAAATGTTTGCTAGACAAGATCGCTGTGCCGAAGTTGCTCAAAGGTCGACACGACTTGATCACGTGGATTGAATTCATCGAGCCTCAGCCAGAGATCGCCGGATCGAAGAAGTTCGTCGGCGGCAATGTCGAGACGCCGGACGCTGACGACTCTGAACTCTGGGCGGAATTTCGCGCTGCTCATCTATTGACCTTTATGGTCATTTCGAGGTGTTGCTCGCCTCTGGTGCAAGTCGAATGAAGTTGTGCAGACTTCGGGTGGATGTTGGCTACCAAGCAGTACATCATGCACACCTACAAAGCAACCGACGACCTTTACATTGTCATAATGTTATATTGCTTACTTTGTGTAGGCTATAGTGGGGTAGCCCATAACGGGTACAACCCAATTAGGGTTAGTACTTGTACCCAACTCTTTCATAGTTCATCCATTCTCGTTTGTTTGTTTGACATACATCAGCCAGTAGGATAAGAAGTTGACCAACATTCGGATGGGGGAGCAGGAATCGGTGATCGAGTACTGCAATCGAGCACGACGAGTTTTGGCCGATCTGCGGATGGCCGGCGTCGACTACTCGGTGGCATCGTATGTCACGCATGTCATCAGTGGCCTCCCCTCGGGCTACAATCTGATGCGGCGGATTTGTGACAGTTCCCGGCTCGCGCGAGACTCTTAACGAGGACTCGCTTTCGAGCCACATCATCCAGGACGAGTTCATGTAGGAGTCTGAGCGACCCGAAGAACTGCTTCCGCAGGTCCACTACGTCGCCCCGGCAAAGCAGGGACGCCAACAGGAGCAGCGTGGGAAGTCTGGCGGAGGCAATGGCGGGAATTCGTCGAACGCGAAATCGACAGAGGGCGTCGACCGCGGGAAGTCGGTGAAAGGAGGAGATCGCGGCAGCAGTGGCTCGCGACGAGAAGGATGCTGTTGCTACATCTGCGATGCTCCTAACCACCTCACGTACGACTGTGTCAGAATATCATGTTTCTCTAGTCTGCAGTGGGGTACTCCATAGTGAGTAAAACCCTGTTAGGGTTTTCCATATGTACTCAATTGCTTTCTAGTGCATTCATTCCTTCTCAATTCTCACATGGTATAGAGCAATATTGATCCTTCCTAAGGGCCCACCACGTTTACACTAAAAAAAAAATTCCTACCCGAGGCGCGCGTCGCGCCTGCCCTTAACGGCCCTTCGCGGCCCCTCGTTAGGCCCCTTCGCGGCCCCTCGTACGGCCCCTTCGCGGCCCCTCGTAAGGCCCCTTCGCGGCCCCTCGTAAGGCCCCCTCGCGGCCCCTCGTTAGGCCCTTTCGCGGCCCCTCGTAAGGCCCCCCTCGCGGCCCCTCGTTAGGCCCCTTCGCGGCCCCTCGTACGGCCCTTCGAGGCCCCTCGTTAGGCCCCTTCGCGGCCCCTCGTACGGCCCCCTTCGCGGCCCGTTAGGCCCGTCGTGGCCCCTTTCGCAGCCCGTTAGGCCCCTTCGCGGCCCGTTAGGCCCCCTTCGCGGCCCGTTAGGCCCGTCGCGGCCCCTTTCGCGGCCCGTTAGGCCTCTGTCGCGGCCCCTTCGCGGCCAGTTCGGCCCCTTCGCGGCCCCCTTTACGACCTGTAGCAGCCCCTTCGCGGCCCGTTAGGCCCGTCGCGGCCCCTTCGCGGCCTGTCCAGGACCTGCCCCGACCCTGTCGCGGCCCCGTCCCGGACCTGCCCTGACCCCGGCCCTGCCCCGACCCTGTCGCGGCCCCTCGTCGCGGCCCACCGTCGCGGCCCCCCGTCGCGCCCCCCCCCCCCGTCGCGACCCCCCGTCGCGGCCCCCTGTCGCAGGCCCCCGTCGCGGCCCCCCATATCGGCCCCGTCGCCCGGCGTCGCCCCTGTCCCGTACCTGTCGCGGCCCTGCCCCGACCCTGTCGCGGCCCTATCGCGACCCTGCCCCTGCCATGCCCCGACCCTGCCCAGGCCCCGCCCTCCTCATTCCTGTCGTGGCCCACCAGGGGCCCGTGCACCGCCCCCCGCCGCCCCCCCCCCTCCCCCCCCCCCCCCCCCGCTCGCCACGCAAGGCGACGGGAGGGGCGACCTGGGGGGGCGCGCGTCGCCCCTCCTTCCGCCTGTTCTGGCGCCCTGGGAGGCCGCGCGTCGGCCCCCCGTACTCCTCCCCCCCCCCCCTCTCAGGTCGCCTCAACAGGCGACGGGAGGGGCGACCTGGGGGGGGCCACGCGTCGGAGCAGCCGCCCCTGGTGCAGCCGCCCCTGGAGCAGCCGCCCCGGGACCCAGAGCAGCCGCCCCTGGTGCAGCCGCCCCTGGAGCAGCCGCCCCTGGCCCCTGGAGCAGCCGCCCCTGGTGCAGCCGCCCCTGGACCTCAGCAGCCGCCCCTGGCCCCTGGAGCAGCCGCCCCTGGACCCAGCGACGCCGCCCCTGGACCCGGTGCCGCCGCCTCCCTGTGCTGCCCATTGCCGCCCGTTGCTGCCCGTTGCTGCTCCCCCTCCCCCCCCCCCCCCCCCCCCCCCTTCTTCGTCTCCCTGCTGCGCGTGCAGCCGTGGAACGGAGGGTATGGGGGTGGCGGGTATGGGGGTGATGGGTGGTATGTTTCCCTTCCCCTCCTCCTCCTTTGTCTCCCACTGCTGTAGCTGCCGCTGAGGGGGGTGGATGAGTGTGAGCCAAAGGCGTGGTGCTAGGGGGTGACGTGTGAGTGAACCTAGGGGTGCAGCAGGGGGTGTGTGAATGGGGGGTGCGGCAGTAGAGGGAGGTTGGGTGGAGGTAGCCGTCGTGTTGCAAGCAGTGCCAGTAGTCCGGAGGTGCGCTTCCGGTAGCCCAGTGATGCCGCTGCGCCAGTCGCCCGTGGGTCCGTTGCTCCTGCCGCTCGTCTTAGCCGCGGAGCCAGTTACTCCTGTAGTCCGGAGGTGCGCCTCCGGTAGCCACAGTGCGCGCCGCTCCTGTTGCCCGTGTGTCTGCAGCTTCCGCCGTTGCCTCCTCTCTCCTCTCCTATTAGTCCAGCCTCCTCCTCCTCACTTGCCCTCTGTGATAGCCTCTAGCTTTGCTTATTTATTGTGAACTTTAAACTGTTACTTCTTGTACTTGTGCTCAGAATGTGTGGTGACATTGTGATCCACCCTGAGCTTGCTTTGCTTTGCTTCTTGTGCTGATCATACCCCACTTTGACTATGGGGGTGTGTCAGAATATCATGTTTCTCTAGTCTGCAGTGGGGTACTCCATAGTGAGTACAACCCTGTTAGGGTTTTCCATATGTACTCAATTGCTTTCTAGTGCATTCATTCCTTCTCAATTCTCACATATTGCCCCGACCGCGACGAGTTTGACGACGACCGGGACGCCAACCGCAGAAAGGGAGATGGTGGCCATCGATGTCGGGACAACCAGCCCGCAAGGAGAAGCAGGCGTCGAAGACGTCTTCGACGAAGGATGCCGACTCCTCTGGCGGCAATGCTCGTGGCGAGGAGGCTTCGTGCTCGATGGTCGGCGTGGTGGAGCAGACGATCTCGCTGGCGCTGGAGGCTGGCAAAGACTTCAAGGTAGTCGCTGCTTCTACGCAGGCCAATCCGACTGTTGTGCTACTCGACGGCAGCTGCTCCCACCATTTGATGGGGACGAAGGAGGCCTTCGCCGACATGCAGCCGAGCGGCGACATTCGCCACGTCCGCTGCTTCAATGGGGCACTTCAGAGTGTCAAAGGCAGAGGCACCGTTGCTCTGGAAGGGGAGGCCGGGAAGCAGGTCCTCGTCCCCGACGTACTCTACGTTCCGGGTGTGCACGTGAACCTGCTGTCTGCACGTCAGCTCAAGGAGAACGGCGTGAAGCAACAGAATGACGGCGGAGAGATGCTGCTGGTGTCTTCTGCCGGCGATGTCCTTGGTCGAGCACGCTACTCCGGCAGAGTTCTCCGCACCGACCTGCGCCTCTGCTCGACTAATTCGACGCCGACTTCGACAGAGGATGTGGCTCTACAGACGATCGTCAGCGACGAAGTCGACCCCGGACATGTGGCACGCACGGCTTGCGCATGTCGGCGTCGACACGATCAAGAGCTCGGTCAAGCATGAGGTCGCCGCCGGTCTGGATATCAAGAAGTCGACTGCAGATGATCTGCCGTGTGCCTCCTGCGACGGCGGCAAACATGCACGGCACACCTTCCCCGACCATGGATCGGACGCCGAGAATGCGCTCGACGTGGTGCACATCTGTTGGTGCAACCCTACGGTTTGCATTCGGCTTGTTGTCCGTGTGCGTGCATGCGTGTGTGCATGGAATAGTATGAGGGCATGATATAGTATATGTTTCATGGTTACAATAGTGTGTGAATGATAAACCATGATTTTGAATGTGCTGGTCGTCTTCGACAAATGGTTGAAGGTGGTGGAGCGGCAGACCTTGAAGACGGTGAAGATGCTACGTTCTGACCACGGAGGGGAGCTCCTCGGTCGCGCTTTCACGGACCTCGTTGTCCACAATCTGACGCGCCCCTACACTCCGCAGCAAAACAGGATGGCAAAGCGGGAGATGTGTACGGTGGTTGAGGCAGTGCGAATGATGCTTCTGTACATGGGCGTGAAGCATCACTAGTGGCACCTTGCTCTGCGACAGGCCGTCTGGGTGCGCAACTGCCTCGAACGAGCTTCTCTGCCTTCGAGGACGACGCCGCACGAGCTGCTGTTCGAGAAGAAGCCGGATTTGACGCTGGCGCGGGTGTGGGGCTGCATGGTGCAGTTCATGGTCCCCGAGCAGCAGCGCGGTGGGAAGCCGGTGCCAAAAGCTCGTTGGGGTCTCCACCTCGGTGTGTCGCCGGAGAGCAAGGGCTAGGAGTGTGAGAATAAGTGACGAGAATGAGTGATTAGGAGAAAGGGGAGGGTACAAGTAGAATGTCGAGAGAAATTCTGTACCCCCTAAGGCTAAACCCACTACAGCCTAGAGATATGTAAACACATATGTTCTGACACACCCCCATAGGCGAAGTGGGGGATAGCAAGAGCAAGCAATGGTCACAAGACTAGTCAAGAGAAGAAGCAAAGCAAAAGCAAGCTCAGGGTGGATCACAAAGTCACCACACAGTCCGAGCACAAGCAAAGGGCCACAAGGCCAGTTCACATGCAGAGTTGTATAAAGCGAACAAACAATACAGTGATCATACCCTAGCAAGTGCAAGCATGCAGGTATATATATAGATCACAGTACAAGCAGAGTCAGGCAGTAAGCAAGTGAGGCAAAGTAGGCACAAGGCCTAACACAGTAACAAAGTGTTGACGATCACCAGGCGGAAGTGCCTTGGTGAAGACATCAGCAGTGTTGGCCCGAGTGGCCACGTACGCAAGACGAAGCTGGCCACGCTGCTGCAACTCTCGAGCAAGGAAGTATCGCAGAGCGATGTGCTTCGTTCTGTGCTCCAGTCTGTGCTCCTGACAAAAGGCAATCATGGCCTTGTTGTCTACGTACAGAACTGGAGGCCAACGAGGCTGCTCTCCCAAGTCGGTCAGCAAGTAGGTCAGCCAGCGGAGCTCCTGAGCAGCCATAGCCCCGGCGTAGATCTCAGCCTCACAACTAGAGCTGAGAACCGAAGACGAGCGGGTAGACCACCACGACACAGAGCCGGAACCGAGGCTGAAGTTGTAACCCTGTGACGACCGCTGCGTAGCTGAGTCGTCAACCCAGGAGGCGTCTGCGTGAGGACAACTGGACCCCGTCCTCCAAGCACAAGCTCCATGCCCGACGTACTGCACAGGTAACGCAGTACCCTCTTAGCAGCATCCCAGTGCACCTTTCGGTGCCTACCGGGAGCCACGTAGCAAGCCAGAAGGCTGAGAGGGTACGCGAGGTCAGGTCATGTGCAAGTCATCAGGTACATGAGGCAACCCACAAGCTCTGGGTATGGACCACTCGGCTCTACGGACTCGTCCGAAGGTGGAGCTGAGAGCGAGTGGCTGGTAGACAGAGGAGTGAGCTGTGGCGAGGAGTACTGGAAGCCGAAGCGCTGAAGGACCTGGTGCACCATGTGTGACTGAGTCAGTGTGATGGTGCACCGTGCTCTGTCCCGGGTGATCTGCAGGCCAAGATAGCTGCGCAGTTCACCCAGGACAGTGCAGGTACGTCTCTTCTGCAGCTCGGACTTCACTAGGGTCAGTGCCTCAGTGTCAGCCGTGGCAAAGACTAGGTCGTCGACGTACACTAGGACGTAGAACGGCGGCAGCGAGGTGTCGGTGCGTAGAAACAGCGACGGGTCTGCTGTAGAAGGAGCAAACCCAAGAGCCGCAAGTGTAGTCCTGAGTGTGTCGTGCCACTCGCGAGGTGCCTGGCGGAGACCGTAGACTGGCCGGCGGAGGCTCCACTAAGTACCTGCAGGAAACGTCCCAGTGAAACCAGGTGGTCGGCGCAGCCAGATCTCCTCGTGCAGGCTGTCCTGCAGGAAGGCTGTACTGAAGTCCAGGGAGTGTAACTCGTAGTCACGCTGAGCAGCTACGTGCAGCAACACCCGAAGAGTAGTCATCTTTGGGGTGGGGGAGAAGGTCTGGAAGTAGTGAACTCCCTGTCGCTGGCTGAAGCCACGAGAAACGTAACGCGCCTTGAAGGCAGGTGGAGAACCCGGCGGCCGCTTCACCCTGAAAATCCACATGCCATCGACTATGTTCGCCCCAGGTGGGGGAACCTCGTCGACGTAGGTGCCTGTGGACTTCCAGGATGCCATCTCGACATCCATAGCTGCCTGCCACTGAGAGGAGTAAGGACCCGTAATCGCCTCTGCGTAAGAGCGCGGGGTTGGGATGTCTGGAGCATCCGGGTCTCCCTCAGGGGCAAGCAGCAAGGAAGCAAAACGAGGTACAGCAGCTGCAAGACACTCAAAGTCCTCCTGACTGTCCTCAAGGACGTCCGTCCCAAGAGCACACTCACCCCCGACGGACAGAGGACTGGAAGGCACAGACTCAGCAACTAGAGCAGAGGCGTAGTCGAGACGGCATGCAGCAGCAAAGTCAAGCAGCTCAGCAACGAGAGCAGACGCAACAGCAGACTCAAAGGAAGGGTCAGTGACAGCAGTGGCAAGGAGACGAGCGACAGTGGGACTGGCAGCACGCGCTCGGTCAGACTCAGGGTCAGGGACCTCAGGAAGAGAGGACTCAGGAGGAGCAGGCAGAGGAACACGCAGTGGAACAGAAGAAGGACGGAGTGCCATAGTGTGCGTGCCTGGGACAGGAGGAGGACGCAAACGAGGAGCGTGACGAGCAGTGCGAACAGGCGAGACAGGACGAGACGCAGGCTCACGACGCTCTGTAAGACCTCCGGACTGCTTAGTGTAAGGAGAGGGAACAGGCAGTGGGGAGGCTGGCTGTAACAGCGGCTGCGACTGGTCAGGCGGTGGACACAGGAAGGGAGGAGGAAGACCAGTAGAAGACGGGACACCAAGAACCTGCTGAAGCAGAGGAACGAAGTACGGACGCGGCCGCACAGTGCCTCCAGCACCTCCAGCTCTAGGGTCAACAGCTCCAGCTCCTGCAGCCCCAGCGCCTCCGGCGCTAGTGCCTCCAACTCCAGCTCCTGCAGCCCCAGCGCCTCCTGCGCCAGGGCCTCCAACTCCAGCTACTCCAGCTCCAGCGCCTCCATCGCCAGCCACTCCAGGCTCCATAGGGTCTCCAGCTCCAGTAGTAAAAGCAGCACCTCCAGCTCCAGTGTCTCCAGGCCCACCAGCTCCGGGAGCTCCACTCCGACGGTGTGCGCGCTGAACAAGCCAGTCACGCAGCTGCTGCGAGGATAGTCGCGGCGAAGCACCAGCAGCACCCCCAGACTCCGCACCCTCCGACTCAGCACCCCGAGGCTCAACACCCTCAGGCTCAACACCCCCAGACCCAGCACCCTCAGACCCCGCACCCCCCGGCTCCGCACCCCCAGACGCAGCACCTGGAGCAGCACCTGAGACGACAGCTACCTGAACAGGCGCAGTACCAGGGAGAGGGTCGACCTGAGACACTCCCGAGGGAGCAGGACCCTGGGGCGGGAGGGGGTCTACCGGAGGTGGACCGGGAGCAAGGAAGAGCGGCGAGGGCGGGGGAGGGGCAGAGCGGTAGGGGAAGAGACGGTGAAAGGGAACCGACTCGTCGAACGTGACGTCCTAAGATGGGAGGACACGTCGCGAGGTGGGGTGGTAAAACTGCCAGCCAGGCGCGTCAGGGACAAAGCCAAGGAAGACGCAGGGAATGGCGCGGGCGGAGAGCTTGTCCGCGGACGTATCGCGAACAAAGGCACGAGAACCCCAGACCCGGAACACCGACGCATCGCCAACCTTCCCCGTCCAACGCAGTGTGGGCGAGGTCTCCGGCAAGGAGACACGGGGCCAGAGGTTGAGCTGATGCGCAGCGTACCGGACCGCAAACGGCCACAGAAAATGGGGAGCAGCCGCATGGATCATGGAGGTACGAGCGACCTCCATGACTAAGCCAATGCAGCGCTCAGTAATCCCATTTTGCTGAGGGGAGTCCGGAAGCGTGAACGACTGGGTGATGCCCTCCCCACGACAAAATTCCTGCAAGAGGTCGGAGGAGAACTCACCACCTGTGTCAGAGTGCAGACGCAGGACAGGAAGGTCCTGGCCGAACCGCTCGCGTAGCTGGAGACGGACTGTGCGGATCCAAGGGATCAAGACAGCAGAGACCTCACCCTTGCTGCGCAAGGGGAAGACTGTGGTGTACCGCGTGTACTCGTCAACTACCAGCAGAAAGTAACACTCGCGGCCCCACACGTCCATGTAGAGGGTCTGCAGGGGAGCAGGCGTCGGGGGGAACGAGGAGGAGTGAGGAGCGGCGCGCTGCCACCCCTCGACGCAAGGAAGACAGGGCGGGGCAAGCGAGGGCGGTAAGGGAGGCAGAGACCTGGGGAGACCAGAGACAAGGAGACGGGAGTGCATGCCACGAAGGCGTGGCAGGGAGGGGTGACCCAGGCGGTGGTGCCAAAGAAGAGTCTGGTGCGACAGGAGGTGACACGAGCAAGAGGCGGCTACCTGACCTGACGCGGACACCTGAGCAGACGCAGCGACCTGAGGAGGCTCGGTAGCCAGCGTGTACAGACTCGACCCTGGCCGACGAGTGAACGTAGCCAGGTGACGCCCCATCCGTGTGCACGTGCAGATCGATACACACTGACCCCCAGGAGTGGTGGTAGTGACCATCGCATCCTGAAGGGCAGCGGTACTCACCAAGTTCGTAGAGAACGAGGGGAGGTGAAGACCTGACAGTGAGCCGGACGGAACCGCCGGACACAGGAGGACAGTGGAGGAACGGGCAACGACCGGGCCCCCAGAGGGGTCAGCCAGTCTGACCGGGACAGGTGCAGGGAGAGGAGTGAGAGTGGTGCTGTCACGAAAGAAACAGCACGAGGCGCCGGAGTCCAACGTGAAAGTGTGCAAGGCCTCAGCAGGCCCAGTACCAGGGAGAGTACCAGACGCACTAGCACCTAGAGCAGCAGCCGCTATACCTGGGTCAGGTGGCACACACCGGTAACAGTCACTCTCAGCACTAAAAGACAAAGCATACATGGCAGAGATAATAACATCAAAGTCTAGGTCAAAGATAGCAACTCCTGACTGAAGCAACTGCGCCCAGCGTCATCACCAAACTCAGCACGCCAGGCGTCGTCAAGGCGGGCAAAGCAGCGGCGCTCAGTGTGAAACCTCCCGCATGTCCGGCCCGCACGGGCACTCGTGCGAATGACATACGGGCAGGTCTCACTACCCTCACCCGCCCCACGCTGAACCAACCACTCACGGAGTTGCTGGGGCGTCTGGGTCTCGCTCCGACGCTGCTGCTGGTGGCCCCAACCATCACCAGGGCCTCCACGCTGAGGTCCAGACCGACCACCACTGGTCCCACCGCCTCCACTGCCGCCACTCCCTCCGCTGCATCCACCGCCGCCACCAGAGCCTCCACCGCCGCCACCGGTCCCACCGCCGCCACCACCTCCACCGCCTCCACCTCCTCTACCGCTGCCCCCACTACCGCTCCCACTGCCACCTCCACCACCACCGCTGCCTCCTCCACTACCCTCGCCACCCTTGCCCTTGCTGTTGCGGCGCTTCGCACTAGTCCTCAGGAACAGAGACATCTGCAGCAGCAGCAGAGGCGAAGGAGGAGGAAAGGGGGGAGGGGGAGCACCCCTCAAAGAAGGGTGAGCGCCTAGTGCCATGAGCAGCACCTACAGCAACTGAACTAGTCTCAGCTGCAAGTAGATGCTGCTCGAGGTGGTCAACAGTGAGAGAGGTGGGGTCGAGGGTGAGGAAGTGGTCCCTGACAGAGCGAAGGGAGTCAGGGAGGCGAGTGACTATGAAGTAGAGGGTGATGAACATGGGGGGCTGGTTCGTGGGAAGGAACTTACCAGGGACGGCAGCGTGGTAGCGAGCGTCACTAGTGCTCAGGTGAGTAACCAGGTCCGCTACTGTGGCAAAAGCCGACAGCTCAGGGAACAGGTAGGGCAGTAGCAGCCTGCCAAGAGCAGCAGATGCAGGGGAGGAGTAGCGAGCAACTACAGCGTCGTACAGGGCCTGTGCTGTCCTGTGCTCTCCAAAGTGAGCACATTCGGTCGCGGGCAGGTGGTTGCGAATGGCTAAGCGGGCAGTAGCATCACGAGACAGCCACTGGGAACGAGTCGAAACGTCAGCTGTGGCGGGAGGGGCTGGAGCGGCACCGGACACGTGGTCAAACAGTGAGACACTGTCCTTAAGATCGCTCAGTAAGTACAGTTGCAAATCGTCGTGCCACGTGTCAAATGCTACAGGTCTGCCCTCCGGGTCGAACGAGAGAACTCTAAGCGACGCCATAGTGGCACAGGACTCAGGAGCAGCAGTAGCAGTAGCTAAGGAGCCTAGGGGGCCGAGAGGCCTAGGGGGCCGAGGGGCCAAACAAGAGGGCCGAGGGGCCGAGGGGCCTAGGTGGCCGAGAGGCCTAGGGGGGGCCGAGGGGCCAAACACGAGGGCCGAGGGGCCGAGGGGCCTAGGGGCCGAGGGGCCAAACAAGGGAAGGGGCCTAGGGGGCCGAGAGGCCTAGGGGGGCGAGGGGCCAAACAAGAGGGCCGAGGGGCCGAGGGGCCTAGGTGGCCGAGGGGCCTAGGGGGCCGAGAGGCCAAACACGAGGGTCGAGGAGGCCGAGCCTAGGGGCCGAGGGGCGGGGCCGAGGGGCCAAACAAGGGGGGGGGGCGGGCGCGGGCTAGGTACGGGGCCGGGCGTGGGCTAGGTACGGGGCCGGGTGCTGGGCAGGTACGGGGCCGGGCACTGGGCTCTGAACTGGGGCCGAGGGGCCTAGGGGGCCGAGGGGCCAAACAAGGGGGGGCCAAGGAGGCCGAGCCTAGGGGCCGAGGCTAGGGGCCAAGGGACCGAGGGGCGGGGCCGAGGGGCCAAACAAGGGGCCGGGCGCGGGCTAGGTACGGGGCCGGGCGCGGGCTAGGTGCGGGGCCGGGTGCAGGCTAGGTACGGGGCCGGGCACTGGGCAGGAACGGGGCCGGGCGCTGGGCTCTGAACTGGGGCCGAGGGGCCAAACAAGGGGCCGAGCGCTGGGCGAGGGACAAGGCCGAGCGCGGGTGTCGACGGGCCGGGGCTAGGTACGGGGCCGGGCGCTGGCGTCGACGGGCGCGGGCTAGGGAAGGGGCCGGGCGCGGGGCTAGGTACGGGGCCGGGCGCTGGCGTCGACGGGCGCGGGCTAGGGAAGGGGCCGGGCGCGGGGCTAGGTACGGGGCCTGGCGCTGGGCTAGGAACGGGGCCGAGCGAGGGCTAGGTACGGGGCCAGGCGCGGGTGTCGACGGGGTGCGGGCTAGGTACGGGGCCGGGCACGGGTGTCGACAGGGCGCGGGCTAGGTACGGGGCCGGGTCGCAGGCTAGGTACGGGCCGGTCGCGGGCGTCGACGGGGCGCGGGCTAGGTACGGGGCTGGGCGCGGGTGTCGACGGGGCGATCGCGGGCTAGGTACAGGGCCGGGTCGCGGGCTAGGTACGGGCCGGTCGCGGGCATCGACGGGGCGCGGGCTAGGTACGGGGCCGGGCGCGGGTGTCGACGGGGCGATCGCGGGCTAGGTACGGGCCGGGCGCAGGCGTGAGAAAGGGCCGAGCGCGAGCTAGGTACGGGCTTATCGCGGGCTAGGTACGGGCCTATCGCGGGCGAGGTACGGGCCGGGCGCGGGGCTAGGAACGAAGTAGCAGGTGGTGGGCCCAATAGTAACCTACTCTGATTCCATGTGAGAATAAGTGACGAGAATGAGTGATTAGGAGAAAGGGGAGGGTACAAGTAGAATGTCGAGAGAAATTTTGTACCCACTAAGGCTAAACCCACTACAGCCTAGAGATATGTAAACACATATGTTCTGACAGGGAGGTGCTCGACTTGACGTAAAACAAAGTCGTCACAACAGCCGAAGCAGTCTTCTACGAGACCTTGTCGATGGAGTTGTGGAAGGCAGAGTACGGGCTGGCGTCGACGAGGACGCCGTGTGCCCCGCCGCCAGATTCCTCCTCGGAGATGCCTCCCCTGCTCGCCGACGTCGACGAGCATGATGACGAGGACATCGTAGAAGTCCCACTCCCTCCCCCTATTGTGCCCCCATCAGCGACTTCGTCGCCCTCCCCTTCACCGCCCATCGTCGACCTTCCTCAGAAGGGATTCTCGTTGGCCCCCGGTGATGAGGGGAGACTTGGTGCGTCGCCTGCGGCGCTGACCGATTGTATTGCCGGTGGCCGACGTGACGCCGAGAAGGTCGTAGACGGGCAGCGGCACACGACAGGGGAGCAGATGCCAGGGAAGCTGTCGGCGTCGAAGCCGACTTCCGAGAAGCCATCGGCAGAGGCGCCAGCTTCAAGGGAGCCGTTGGCAGAGCTACCGACAGGGGAGCAGTTCGACTACGACTCGTCGAGCGACGAAGTTGTAGAAGTCGTCGGTGCGGCAACCGGCGGTGAAGGGGGGCCGTCGACAGGGGAGCAGTCCGAAGACGACGACGTGGTAGAGGTCGCGATCGAAGAGGCAAAAGCGCGACGGTCTGCCCGCCCCAACATCGGCAAGCCGCCGGAGAAGCTGAGCTACCATGCTTGTCTGCCGCCGACGGCCTACAGCACTCTGCTCGACGACACAGAGGACGACATCGATCTGCCCGAGCTCGACCCCGACATGCACGCTGACCCAGAGCATCGCTGGGACATCGCCAACATGACGATGAAGGAGGCGTTGGCGAGCTGGAAGGGCACAGCGGTGAAAGCCGCCATGGATGAGGAGATCAGGAGCCTTATCTCCAACGGGATGTGGGAGCTCGTCGAGCGTGCGCGCGGTGTCAACATCATGAAGAAATGCTGGGTGCTCATGACGAAGTACCATGTCGACGACACGGTCGCCCGCGAGAAGTCCTGCCTGGTCGTTAACGGATTCACGCAGGTATACAGCGCAGACAACGACGAGACGTACGCGCCGGTGGGGAGCTACGTGACTATGCGGATCTTCCTCAGCATCGTAGCAGTCCTTGACCTGCACCTGATGCAGCTCGACATGAAAAACGCGTTTCTGCAGTTCGCGGCCACCACGACGAGGCCCGACATTGCCTTTGCTTCCAGCAAGCTCGGATCCGGCCTGACAGTGCGTTGCGACAACCACTGGCACGAGGTCGACCGCTGTCTGTACTACCTCGCTGACACCCGTGGCGCCACTCTGGATTTCGGCGGCGGACCAGAGTCGCTGTGTCTGGTCGGCTATGCAGATGCCGACGATGCTGGTGACAAGCAGAAGCGGACAAGCACGAGCAACTACGTTTTCGTCTTCGGAGGAGCCGCTGTCTCTTGGTCGAGCCAACGCATCAGATGAGCGACGCTTTTATCGACCAAATCAGAGTACGTCGCGGCCACGGAAGCTGGCAAGGAGGCTCGCCGTCTGCGCTTCCTCCTTGCAGAATTCCGACTGCTCGACGCAAGGAAGCCGACTGTTCTGCACGTGGACAACCAGTCGGCAATCACTGTCGTAGAGGGCTTGGGGCTCAAGGGCAACCTCAAGCATATGGAGCGACGCTATGCCTGGCTGCAGCAGATGGTTAAACGCGGGAAGATTGTTCTGCAGTACATCCCGACCATCGAGCAGCCGGCGGACTTTCTGGCGAAGGCGCTGCATTTTCCGGCTTTCAACCGGTGCTCCGTCGCAATTGGCCAAGTGCGTCTGGCCGACGTGGGCGACGGAGAGGACGACGTGCAACAGTAGGTACCGTGCCCTTCTGCACGGCTGGTGCGGTGATCTGCGTATTACGTGTTGGGTGCACGCAGACACAATTTCTCCTTGTATTCTATTCCTCTGGGTTCTGGTTGGACCTTGTCTGTGGGTGCCCAAGCATGAGCTAGGCACAGGAGTGTCGAAGAGAAAGGCCCCGCCTTTGCTTGGGCGCAGCCGATCTCACCATCGAGGAGAAGTTCGTGTCGGAGTGGTCTACGAAGTGGGCTTCTGCAGTTCGACAGAAGTTGCGGTCGAGCAGGCTCTGCTCAACGGAATTTGGTAGACATTACGAGGGGTAGTGCTGGTCGAAGTCAGCGGTCAAGAAGGCCCGTTGAGGAGCTCTGGTCGAGGAGCTCTGGTCGAAGAACTCTGATCAAGGAGCTCTGGTCGAGGAGCTCTGGTCGAAGAACTCTGATCAAGGAGCTCTGGTCGAAGAGCTCCGTTCAACGAACTATGCTCGACGAGCTCTGGTCGACGAGCTCTGCCCGGCGAACGCTGTTCGACCGAGCGATGTCGAGCTGATCGACCGAACTCGCAGAGGGTCTGCAAAACTCTGCGAAGGTGTGTGAAACTTAGCCCAGGAGGTTTTGGCAAAGTTCGACCTGCAAAACAACAGCACGTGGTTGACGGTGCGCACCTGGCGAAACCGACGACATGTTTTCTACCTCGCACCTGCGCAATGTGCCTGACGGTGAAACCGTCAACATGCACCTACTTGGTAGGTGCGCACATCTGCGCAGATAGACAACCTACGACTGCAGAAAGTTACCTGCGACTGCAGTGCTGGCAGACCACGCGCAGTGCAACGCTGGCAGACCACTCTGCTGCAGCGTTGGCAAGCCGCTCCTTTGCTGCGCTGGCAGAATTCGCCCTTGCTAGGTGTTGCATGCCATTCTAGTCATATCCTTCTGCATGCCTCAATTGTACTCTAATCTTTTCAATGTTCAATGTTCTTTCAGCTTCCTTAGTGGAAACTCTTGCAAAACTTCTCTGTGAACACAAGCAAGAAGTAAAAACGCTACTAGAGTGCTACGATCACTCGCACAACCCGGTGCCCTCCTTTGTAGACCACTCCTGTTGTGTAGTGACTCTCCGCAGTCACCTTTTCCGCACTTTTCAAAACAAAACTGTAGTTCATTTGTCGTCCGTTTTCCGAACGGATGACTCAACAGTACTCTACAGTATTGCCTTTTGGTTGGTGCACGAGTATGGCGGGTTTTGGAAATATTCGAGCCGCCTCGCCTTGCGTTTTGGTTGGCGCGCAAATGCTTGGCGAAATGACGAAACGTCGTAACTTGTGTTAACAAAATACGCAGTAAATTGGAGTTTCAAAAGCATGAAAAAAGTGTCACCACGTCGTCCGTTCGTGCTTCCGTCCAGTTATCGTCCACTTACGGTTCGCTACGCGTTAAAAGGATGTTCCGCTATTGCTAGAACAAACTTTGGGTAAAATTAAAATGGTGCCACGCTCTTATACGTCTCGCTGGGTAATGAGGTTGTTCAATCCACTCCCAAATGAGCACCTGTGTAACCCCTTTCTAGGCGGGTTGGCTGAATATGCCGCATGGGGATTTGATCCCAGGACCTCATATTTCGGAAGTGAACCAGCTAACTAACTGGGCCACTTCAGGATTTCCCCAATCTGTAGGAAAGAAAATGGATTTTGACTTGATCACGCACCAAAAACTACAGTACACGCCAAAAGCGTTGCACTACCGTTTCTGGCGCAGAGTTCCGGTGTCAAGATGTTATATAGCTTACTTTGTGTAGGCTATAGTGGGGTAGGTAGCCCATAAGGGGTACAACCCAATTAGGGTTAGTACTTGTACCCAACTTCTGTTCAATGCATTCATTCTCGTTCGTTATTCTAACATGGTTTCATAGCAGGTCCTTCGCTAGGACCGGTTTTTTTTTTAGGGCCCACCACAGAGCTGCCCCACTAGCTGCCCTGCCGCCCTACCCTACTGACGTGCCGCCCCTCTGGCTGCGGCACCGCCCCTAGCAGCTCGTCGCGCCGCCCTTAGCAGCCCACGAGCCGCCTCTGCAGCTAGCGCGCTGCCCCTGCAGCCCACTCGCTACCTACTCATGGCCCGCGCACCGCCTCTGCAGCCCGGCGCGCCGCTTTTGTAGCCCCGTGCGTCGCCCCTGCAGCCCGCGCGCCGCCTCTGCAGCCCGCGCGCCGCCTTTGCAGCCCCGCGCGCCACCTCTGCAGCCCCGTGCGCTGCCCCTGCACTCCGCGCGCCGCCCTTGCAGCCCCGCGCGCTGCCCCTACAGCCCCGAGCGCCGCCCCTTGCGGCCCACTCGCCGCCCCTTGCCGCCCGCCCGCCGCCCCTGCAGCCCGCGCGCCGCCCGCATGCGGCCCGCCTGCCGCCCGCTTGCGGCCCGCCTGCCGCCCCTGCAACCTGCGTGCCGCCTCTGCCGCCCGCTCGCCGCTTGCCTGCGGCCCGCTCGCCGCCTCTGACGCCCGCTTGCTGCCTGCCTGCCGCCCGCTCGCTGCCCCTTGAGGCCCGCTCGCCGCCCCTTGCAGCCCGCGCGCCGCCCCTTGCAGCCCGCTCGCCGCCCCTTGCGGCCCGCTCGCCACCCCTTGCCGCCCGCGTGCCGCCCCTTGCAGCCCGCTCGCCGCCCCTTGCGGCCCGCTTGCCGCCCCTTGCCGCCAGCTCGCCGCCCCTTGCGGCCCGCTCGCAGACCCTTGCAGCCTACGCACCGCCCTCTGGCAGCCTGCTTGGCGCCCCTTTGCATGCCCGCCCTGCTGCTCGCCTCCCTAGCCGTGCGCCGCCCTGCCCTGCCTGCGTGCTGCTCTGCTGGTAGCGCGCCACCCTACTCTGCCCGCTATGGCTTCTCTCCGTGTCCTCACGTTCGATCATGAGGGCCGTCCGATCCAGTTCGACACGTGGCTCGACGACTTACAGCTGTACCTACTGAGCGACTCTGGAGACAGCGTTTCGTTGTTTGACCACACGTCTGGAGCCTCTCTCGCCCCTCCCGCCACAGCTGACAGTGCGACTCGCGCACAGTGGCTTACCCGTGATGCTGCTGCTCGCTTAGCCATTCGCAACCACCTGCCGTTAGCCGAATGCGCTCACTTCGGACAGCACAAGACGGCTAAAGCACTGTATGACGCTGTAGTCGCCCGTTACTCCTCCCCTGTCACTGCTGCTCTTGGCCGTCTTCTACTGCCCTACCTGTTTCCCGAGCTGTCTGCCTTTGCCACACTGGAGGACCTTGTTACCCACCTTCGCAATAGCGACGCTCGCTGCCGCGCTGCCCTCCCAGCAGAGTTCCTTGACAGGAACCCCCCCCCCCCCCCTCCCCCCCCCCCCGATGTACATCATTCTCTACTTCATAGTCACCCGCCTCCCTGACTCTCTTCGCGCAGTCAGGGACCACTTTCTCGCACTTGACCCCACATACCTCACTGATGACCTGCTCGAGCAGCACCTCCTTGCAGCTGAGACTAGTGTAGTCGCTGTAGGTGCCGCTCGTGGCACTCCTCGCACGCCCTTCTTTGAGGGGTGTTCCCCCTCCCCCCTTGCCCCGTCCTATGCCTCTGCTGCTGCTGCTGACGTCCTTGGTGCTGAGGATGTCGGAGCTGCTTCTGCTAGTGAGAAGCACCGCAGCAGCAAGGGCAAGGGGGGCAGGAGCGGTGGAGGTGGCAGCGGGGGTGGTAGTGGGGGCAGCAAAGGCGGTGGTGGAGGTAGTGGATGTGGTGGCAGCGGTGGGAGTGGTGGTGGGGGTGGGGGCTTTGGTGGCGGCGGTGGTGGCAGCGGCGGGAGTGGCGGTAGTGGCGGCAGTGGGGGTGGCAGCAGTCGGGGTGGAGCTGTTCAGAGGGGAGGTTCTGGCGGTGGCTAGCGGCAGCAGCATCAGCGTCGGAGCGAGACCCCCTCGCCCCAACAGCTTCGTGAGTGGTTTTCTCAGCGTGGGGCGTCTGGGGGTAGTGTTAGCTGCCCGTATGTCATTCGCACGGGTGACAATGCTTAGGTCTGGAGTTGCTATTTTTTATCTTGACTATGATGCTATCTTTGCTGCTATGTATGCCTTGTCTGTTAGAGCGGAGGGTGACTATTACCTGTGTGTGCCGTCTGACCCAGGTATAGAGCCTGCTGCTCTAGGTGCTAGTGAGTCTAGTCTCCCTGGTACTGCGCCTGTTGAGGCCTTGCACACCTTCACGCTTGACTCAGGTGCTTCCCGCGGTTTCTTTCGCGTCAGCACCACCCTCACTCCTCTCTCTGCACCTGTATTGTTCAGACTGGCTGACCCCTCAGGGGGCCCAGTTCTTGCCCGTTCCTCCACTGTTCTCCCGTGTCCGGCGGTTCCATCCGGCTCACTGTCAGGTCTTCACCTCCCCTCGTTCTCTACGAACTTGGTGAGTACCGCTGCCCTCCAAGATGCGATGGTCACTACCACCACTCTTGGGGGTCAGCATGTGTCAATCTGCACGTGTACACGGACGGGCCGCCACCTGGCCACGTTCACCTGTCGACCTGGCTCGAGTCTGTACACCCTGGCTACCGAGCCTCCTCAGGTAGCTACGTCTACCCAGGTGTCCGCGTCAGGTCCGGTAGCACCCCCCTGCTCGTGTCGCCTCCTGTCGCACCAGACTCTACTGTGGCACCACCGCCTTGGTCACCCTTCCCTGCCAAACCTTCGTGGCATGTACTCCCGCCACCTTGTCTCTGGTCTTCCCAGGTCTCTGCCTCCCCTCCCGCCCTCGCCTGCCCCGCCCTGCCTTCCTTGCGTCGAGGGGCGGCAGCGCGCCGCTCCTCACTCCTCCTCGTTTCCCCCGACGACTGCTCCCCTGCAGACTCTCCACATGGACGTGTGGGGCCCAGCCCGCGTCAGTGGTCAGAGCCGCGAGCACTATTTTCTGCTGGTTGTTGATGACTACACGCGTTACACACGGTCTTCCCCTTGCGCAGCAAGGGTGAGGTCCCTGATGTCTTGATCCCTTGGATCCGTGCAGTCCGTCTCCAGCTGCGTGAGCGGTTCCACCAGGACCTTCCTGTCCCGCGTCTGCACTCTGACAGAGGTGGTGAGTTTGCCTCCGACCTCTTGCGGGACTTTTGTCGTGGGGAGGGCATCCTCCAGTCGTTCACGCTTCCGGCCTCACCGCAGAAAAATGGGATTGCTGAGCGTCGCATTGGCTTAGTCATGGAGGTCGCTCGTACCTCCATGATCCATGCGGCTGCTCCCCATTTTCTGTGGCCGTTTACGGTCCGGTACGCTGCGCATCAGCTCAAACTCTCGCCCCGTGTCTCCTTGTCGGAGACCTCGCCTACACTGCGTTGGACGGGGAAGGTTGGCGATGCGTCGGTGTTCCGGGTCTGGGGTTCTCGTGCCTTTGTCCGCGATACGTCCGCGGACAAGCTCTCCACCCGCGCTATTCCCTGCGTCTTCCTTGGCTTTCCCCCTGACTCGCGTGGTTGGCAGTTTTACCACCCCACCTCGCGCCGTGTCCTCCCCTCTCAGGACGTCACGTTTGACGAGTCGGTTCCCTTTTACCGTCTCTTCCCCTACCGCTCTGCCCCTCTCCCACCCTCGCCGCTCTTCCTTACTCCAGGTCCCCCTCCGGTAGACCCCCTCCCCCCTCAGGGTCGTGCTTCCTCCGGTGTCTCTCAGGTAGACCCACTCCCTAGTACTGTGCCTGTTGAGGTCGCTGTAGACTCAGGTGCTACTAGAGGTGCTGTGTCTGGGGGTGCTGAGCTTGGGAGTGCTGAGCTTGCGGGTGCGGAGCCTGGGGGTGCTGAGTCTGAGGGTGCGGGGTCTGGGGGAGCTGAGCTTGGGGGTGCGGAGCCTGGGGGTGCTGAGCCTAAGCGTGCGGAGCCTGGGGATGCTGAGCTTGAGGGTGCGGAGCCTGGGGGTGCTGAGTATGAGGGTGCGGAGTCTGGGGGTGCTAAGCCTGGGGGTTCTTTGTCTCCTGGAGGTCCTCCGGGTGCCTTGTCGCGGCGGGAGCCTCTCTCTCCACCGCAGCTGCACGCGTGGTTTGCTCGGCGCACCCACCTTCGGAGTGGCGCTGCTGGAGCCGGGGAGTCTGCCGCTGGATGCACTGAAGTTGCTCGGGCTGGGGGTGCTGCAGGAGTTGGAGTTGGAGGCACTGGAGCTGGAGCTGCTGGAGGTACTGGAGCCGCTGGTCCCGGAGGTGCTCGTACTAGAGGTACTGAAGCTGCTGGAGCTGGTGGTGCTGCCGGAGTTGGAACTGGAGGCGCTCGAGCTGGAGCTGCTGGAGGTTCTGGAGCTGGAGCTACTGGAGGTACTGGAGCCGCTGGTCCCGAAGGTGCTCGTGCTGGAGGTACTGGAGCTGCTGGAGCTGGTGGTGCTGCACGAGTTGGAGCTAGCGACACCGGAGATGGAGATGCTGGCCTTCGAGGTGCTGGTGCTGTTGGTGCTGGTTTTGGAGACACTGGTAGGCCGCGACCATACTTCGTTCCACTGCTTCAGCAGGTTCTTGGTCTCCCGTCTTCTACTGGCCTTACTCCTTCCTTACTGTGTCCACCGCCTGACCAGTCGCAGCCGCCGTTACAGCCAGCCTCCCCACTGCCTGCTCCTTCTCCTTACACTGAGCAGACCGGAGGTCTTACAGAGCATCGTGAGCCTGTGTCTCGTCCTGCCTCGCCTGTTCGCTCTGTTCGCATAGTTCGTCGTGTTCCTCGTCAGCATCCTCCAGTCTCCAGCACGCACCCTATGGCACTTCGTACTTCCTCTGTTCCACAGCGTGCTCCTCTGCCATCTCCTCCTGCGTCCTCTCTTGCTGACGGTCCAGACCCTGAGTCTGACTTAGTTCGTGCTGCCAGTCCTGCTGTCTCTCGTCTTCTAGCCACTGTTGTCACGGACCCTTCGTTTGAGTCTGCTGCTGCGTCTGCCCTAGTTGCTGAGCTTGTTGGCTTTGTTGCCGCTTGTCGTCTCGACTACGCCACTAGTCTTGTTGCTGAGTCTGAGTCTGACTGTCCTCCGTCCGTCGAGGGTGAGTGTGCTCTTGGCACAGACGTCCTTGAGGATAGGCAAGACGACTTTGAGTGTTTTGCAGCTGCTGTACCTCATCTCGTGTCCATGGTGATTGCACCTGAGGGAGACCCGGATGCACCAGACATCCCGACCCCGCGCTCTTACGAAGAGGCGATTACGGGTACCTATTCCTCTCAGTGGTAATACTAAGAAGCCGCAAGGGAGGTATATACAAGCCGCCAAGCTCTCGACAATTGAGCGGGCTTTGGCTAATTCTTCGCTAAGCACCTGCCAAAGGATCTGGAACCAGTGGCGAGCTGATAGGGTTGTTGACGAGCAGCGCTCTTACGCAGAGGCAATTACGGGTCCCTACTCCTCTCAATGGCAGACAGCCATGGACGCAGAGATGGCATCCTGGAAGTCCACAGGCACCTACGTCGACGCAGTTCCCCCGTCTCGAGCGAACATAGTCGATGGCATGTGGATTTTCAGAGTGAAGCGGCCGCCGGGTTCTCCGCCTGCCTTCAAGTCTCGTTACCTTGCACGAGGCTTCAGTCAGCGACAGGGAGTTGACTTCTTCCATACCTTCTCCCCTACCCCGAAGATGACTACTCTTCGGGTACTGCTGCACGTCGCCGCTCAGCATGACTACGAGATTCACTCTCTTGACTTCAGCACAGCTTTCTTGCAGGGCAGCCTGCACGAGGAGATCTGGCTTCTCCGCCCACCTGGCTTCACTGGGTCGTTTCCTGCAGGTACCCAGTGGAGCCTCTGGCGGCCACTCTACAGTCTCCGCCAAGCGCCTCGCGAATGGCTCGACACACTGAGGACGACTCTTGGGGCTCTTGGGTTTGCTCCTTCTACTGCTGACCCGTCGCTGTTTCTACGCACCGACACTTCGCTGCCGCCGTTCTACGTCCTCATGTATGTCGACGACTTAGTCTTTGCCACTGCTGACGCTGAGGCACTAGCCCTTGTGAAGTCGGAGCTGCAGAAGAGACACACCTGCATAGACCTGGGTGAGCTCTGTAGCTATCTTGGCTTGCAGATCACCTGGAACAGAGCACAACACACCATCACCCTGACTCAGTCACACATGGTGCACCAGTTTCTTCAGCACTTCGACTTCCGGTACTCCTCGCCACAGTCCACTCCTCTGCCTACCGGTCACTCGCTCTCAGCTCCACCTTTGGACGAGTCCGTAGAGCCGAGTGGCCCATATCCAGAGCTTGTGGGCTGCCTCATGTACCTGATGACCTACACTCGACCTGAACTTGCCTACCCTCTTAGCATCCTGGCACGCTACGTTGCGCCCGGGAGACACCGGCCAGAGCACTAGGAGGCCACTAAGAGGGTGTTGCGCTACTTGTGGGATGCTGCTAAGAGGGTACTGCGTTACCTGTGCAGTACGTCGGGCATGAGGCTCGTGCTTGGAGGACGGGGTCCAGTTGTCCTCACTGGACACGCAGACGCTTCTTGGGTTGACGACTTGGCTAAGCAGAGGTAGTCACAGGGTTACACTTTCAGCCTTGGCTCCGGCTCCGTTTCTTGGCGGTCTACCCGCTCGTCTTCTGTTCTCAGTTCCAGTTGTGAGGCTGAGATCTACGCAGGGGCCATGGCTACACATGAGTTACGCTGGCTCACCTACCTGCTGACGGACTTGGGAGAGCGGCCTCGTTCTTCTCCAAATCTGTACGTAGACAACAAGGCCATGATTGCCTTGTGTCAGGTGTGAAAATAACGAACGAGAATGAATGAACTAGCAAACAGTTGGGTACAAGTACTAACCCTAATTGGGTTGTACCCCTTTATCGGCTACCCCATTACAGCCTACACAAATGTATAATCTTTAATGTTCTGACACACCCCCATATGCAAAGTGGGGGAGAGCAAGTGGTCTCAAGACCAGTCAAGAAAAGCAAGGCAAGCTCAGGGTGGATCACAAAGTCACCACACAGTCTGAGCACAAGCAAAGGGCCACAAGGCCAGTTCACATGCAAAGTTATATAAAGAGAACAGACAATACAGTGATCATACCCTAGCAAGTACAAGCATGCAGGTATATATATAGATCACAGTACAAGCAGAGTCAAGCAGTAAGCAAGTGAGGCAAAGTAGGCACAAGGCCTAACACAGTAACAAAGCGCTGATGATCACCAGGCGGAAGTGCCTTGGTGAAGACATCAGCAGTGTTGGCTCGAGTGGCCACGTACGCAAGACGAAGCTGGCCACGCTGCTGCAACTCTCGAGCAAGGAAGTATCACAGAGCGATGTGCTTCGTTCTGTGCTCCAGTCTGTGCTCCTGATACAAGGCAATCATGGCCTTGTTGTCTATGTACAGAACTGGAGGCGAACGAGGCTGCTCTCCCAAGTCGGTCAGCAGGTAGGTGAGCCAGCGTAGCTCCTGTGCAGCCATGGCCCCAGCGTAGATCTCAGCCTCACAACTTGAGCTGAGAACCGAAGACGAGCGGGTAGACCGCCAAGAAACAGAGCCGGAACCAAGGCTGAAGGTGTAACTCTGTGACGACCGCTGCGTAGCTGAGTCGTCAACCCAGGAAGCGTCTGCGTGACCGGTGAGGCCAACTGGACCCCGTCCTCCAAGCACGAGCCCCATGCCCGACGTACTGCACAAGTAACGCAGTACCCTCTTCGCAGCATCCCAGTGCACCTTTCGGTGCCTGCCGGGAGCCACGTAGCGAGCCAGAAGGCTGAGAGGGTACGCGAGGTCGGGTCGAGTGGACGTCATCAGGTACATGAGGCAACCCGCAAGCTCTGGGTACGGACCACTCGGCTCTACGGACTCGTCCGAAGGTGGAGCTGAGAGCGAGTGGCTGGTAGACAGAGGAGTGGGCTGTGGCAAGGAGAACTGGAAGCCGAAGCGGTGAAGGACCTGGTGCACCATGTGTGACTGAGTCAGGGTAATGGTGCGCCGAGCTCTTTCCCGGGTGATCTGCAAGCCAAGATAGCTGCGCAGTTCACCTAGGTCAGTGCAGGTGTGTCTCTTCTGCAGCTCTGACTTCACAAGGGTCAGTGCCTCAGTGTCAGCAGTGTCAAAGACGAGGTCGTCGACGTAGACGAGGACGTAGAACGGCGGCAGCGAGGTGTCGGTGCGTAGAAACAGCGACGGGTCAGTAGTAGAAGGAGCAAACCCAAGAGCCGCAAGTGTGGTCCTCAGTGTGTCGTGCCACTCGTGAGGCGCCTGACGGAGACCGTAGACTGGCCGCTGAAGACTCCACTGAGTACCTGCAGGGAAAGACTCAGTGAAACTAGGTGGGCGGCGCAACCAGATCTCCTCGTGCAGGCTGCCCTGCAGAAATGCTGTGCTGAAGTCCAGAGAGTGCAACTCGTAGTCACGCTGAGCAGCGACGTGCAGCAACACCCAAAGAGTAGTCATCTTCGGGGTGGGGGAGAAGGTCTGGAAGTAGTCAACTCCCTGTCGCTGACTGAAGCCTCGAGCAACGTAACGCGCCTTGAAGGCAGGCGGAGAACCTGGCGGCCGCTTCACCCTGAAGATCCACATGCCATCGACTATGTTCGCCCCAGGTGGGGGAACCTCGTCGACGTAGGTGCCTGTGGACTTCCAGGATGCCATCTCGGCATCCATGGCTGCCTGCCACTGAGAGGAGTAAGGACCCGTAATCGCCTCTGCGTAAGAGCGCGGGGTCGGGATGTCAGGAGCATCCGGGTCTCCCTCAGGGGCAAGCAGCATGGACGCGAAACGAGGTACAGCAGCTGCAAGACACTCAAAGTCCTCTTGCCTGTCCTCAAGGACGTCCATGCCAAGAGCACACTCACCCCCGACGGACGGAGGACAGGCAGACGCAGACTCAGCAACAAGAGTCTTGACGGCAGGCAGCAGCAAAGTCAAGCAGCTCAGCAACTAGAGCAGACGCAGCAGCAGACTCAAAAGAAGGGTCAGTGATAGCAGTGGCTAGGAGACGAGAGACAGTGGGACTGGCAGCACGAGCACGGTCAGACTCAGGGTCAGGGACCTCAGGAAGAGAGGACTCAGGAGGAGCAGGCAGAGGAACACGTAGAGGAACAGAGGAAGGACGAAGGGTCATAGCGTGCGTGCCAGGGACAGGAGGAGGACGCGAACGAGGAACGCGACGAGCAGTGCGAACAAGCGAGACAGGACGAGACGCAGGCTCACGACGCTCGGTAAGACCGCCGGACTGCTCAGTGTACAGAGAAGGAGCAGGCAGTGGAGAAGCCGGCTGTAACAGCGGTTGGGACTGGTCAGGCGAGGGACACAGGAAGGGAGGAGTAAGGGCAGCAGAAGGCGGGGAACCAAGAACCTGCTGCAGCAGGGGAATGAAATACGGTCGCGGCCGCACAGCGCCACCAGGGTCAACAGCTCCAGCTCCTCCAGCTCCAGCACCTCCAACACCAGGGCCTCCAACCCCAGCGCCTCCTGCGCCAGGGCCACCAACTCGAGCTCCTCCAACTCCAGCGCCACCAGCGCCAGTAGCACCAGACTCTGTAAGGTCTCCAGCTCTAGCACCCTCAACACCACCAGTCCCGGCAGCTCCAGTACCCCGGGAACGAGCACCTCCAGGACCAGTGGTCGCAACACCTCCAGTAACACCAGCTCCAGCAGCAACTCCAGTTCGCCAGCTCCAGCAGGGCCAGCACCTCCAGCGCCAGGAGCTCCACTCCAAAGGCGCGTACGTCGAACAAACCACTCACGCAACTGCTGCGGAGACAGGCTCGGCGAAGCACCAGCAGAACCTCCAGACGAAGCAGCACCCTGAGGCTCCGCACCTCCAGACTCCGCACCCCCAGGCACAATACCGTCAGGCTCAGCACCCCCAGGCTCACCACCCCCAGTCGCAACACCCCCAAGCTCAGCACCCCCAGTCTCAACACCCCCACACTCAGCACCCCCAGTCTCAGCACCCTCAGACTCCGCACCCCCAGGCTCCGCACCTCCAGACGCTGCACCCCCAGACGCAGCATCTCGAGCAGCACCTGAGTCGACAGCTACCTGAACAGGCGCAGGACCAGGGAGAGGGTCTACCTGAGACACACCTGAGGGAGCAGGACTCTGGGGCGGGAGGGGGTGTACCGGAGGGGGACCGGGAGCAAGGAAGAGCGGCGGGGGGGGGAGAGGGGCAGAGCGGTAGGGGAAGAGACGGTAAAAGGGAACCGACTCGTCAAACGTGACGTCCTGAGAAGGGAAGACACGGCGCGAGGTGGGGTGGTAAAACTGCCAGCGAGGCGCGTCGAGGACAAAGCCAAGGAAGATGCAGGGGATAGCATGGGGGGAGAGCTTGTCTGCTGACGTATCGTGAACAAAGGCACGAGAGCCCCTGACCCGAAACACCGACGCATCGCCAACCTTCCCCGTCCAACGCAGCGTACTGGACCGCAAACGGCCACAGAAAATGGGGAGCGGCCACATGGATCATGGAGGTACGAGCGACCTCCATGACTAAGCCAATGCGGCGCTCAGCAATCCCATTTTGCTGAGGGGAGTCCGGAAGCGTGAACGTCTGGAGAATGCCCTCCCCACGACAAAAGTCCCGCAAGAGGTTGGAGGAGAACTCACCACCTCTGTCAGAGTGCAGACGCAGGACAGGAAGGTCCTGGCCGAAGCGCTCGCGGAGCTGGAGACGGACTGTGCGGATCCAAGGAATCAAGACATCAACGACCTGAGCCTTGCTGCGCAAGGGGAAGACCGTGGTGTACCGCGAGTATTCGTCAACGACCAGCAGAAAGTAGCGCTCGCGGCTCTGTCCACTGACGCGGGCTGGGCCCCACACGTCCATGTGGAGAGTCTGCAGGGGAGCAGTCGTCGGGGGAAACGAGGAGAAGTGAGGAGCGGCGCGCTGCCGCCCCTCGACGCAAGGGAGGCAGGGCGGGGCAGGCGAGGGCGGCAGGGGAGGCAGCGACCTGGGGAGACCAGAGACAAGAAGACGAGAGTGCATGCCACGAAGGCGAGGCAGGGAGGGGTGACACAGGCGGTGGTGCCACAGAAGAGTCTGGTGCGACAGGAGGCGACACGAGCAAGAGGCGGCTATCAGACCTGATGCGGACACCTGAGCAAATGCAGCTACCTGAGAAGACTTGACCCTGGCCGACGGGTGAACATGGCCAGGTGACGCCCCGTCCGTGTGCACGTGCAGATCGACACACGCTGACCCCCAGGAGTGGTGGTAGTGACCATCGCATCCTGGAGGGCAGCGGTACTCACCAAGTTCGTAGAGAACGAGGGGAGGTGAAGACCTGACAGTGAGCCGGATGGAACCGCCGGACACGGGAGGACAGTGGAGGAACGGGCCACGACCGGGCCCCCGGAGGGGTCAGCCAGTCCGACCGGGATAGGTGCAGGAAGAGGAGTGAGGGTGGTGCTGCCACGAAAGAAACAGCGCGAGGCGCCGGAGTCCAACGTGAAAGTGTGCAAGGCCTCAGCAGGCGCAGTACCAGGGAGAGTACTAGACTCACTAGCACCTAGAGCAGCAGCGGCTATACCTGGGTCAGGCGGCACACACCGGTATCAGTCACCCTCAGCACTAACAGACAAAGCATACATAGCAGAGAGAATAGCATCAAAAGTCTAGGTCAAAGATAGCAATCCTAGACTTAAGCAGATCTGCCCAGCGAGGGAGCACGACATCGTCACCAAACTCAGCACGCCAAGCGTCGTCGAGACGGGAGAAGTAGCGGTGCTGAGTGTGGAGCCGCCCACAACTCTGACCAGCACGGTCACCCGTGCGAATGACATACGGGCAACTACCCTCAGACGCCCCACGCAGAAACCACTCACGAAGCTGCTGGTGAGACGGGGTCTCGCTCCAACGCTGCTGCTGCTGACGCTGGCCACCCTCAGTACCGACACGCCGAGCGCCAGTACCACCGCTACCAGTCCCACCGCCTCCACTGCCGCCACTCCCACCGCTGCCTCCACCACCACCACCAGAGCCCCCACTCCCGCCAAGAGTCCCACCGCCGCTACCACCTCCACTGCTGCCCCCACCACCACTCCCGCTGCCACCTCCACCATCGCTGCTGCCACCTCCACCACCCCGCCCACCCTTGCCCTTGCTGCTGCGGTTCTTCGCACTAGCAGAAGCAGCCCCGACGTCCTCAAGAACAGAGACGTCTGCAGCAGCAGCAGAGGCGTAGGAGGGGGCAAGGGGGGAGGGGCAGCACCCCTCAAAGAAGGGCGGGCGTGGAGTGCCACGAGCAGCACCTACAGCAACTGCACTAGTCTCAGTTGAAAGGAGATGCTGCTCAAGGAGGTCAACAGTGAGGGATGTTGGGTCAAGAGAGAGGAAGTGGTCCCTGACAGAGCGAAGAGAGTCAGGGAGGCGGGTGACTATAAAGTAGAGAGTGATGTACATCGGGGGCTGGTTCCTGTCAAGGAACTCAGCAGGAACGGCAGCGTGGTAGCGAGCGTCACTAGCGCGAAGGTGGGCTACAGCGTCGTACAGTGCCTGCGCTGTCCTGTGCTGTCCGAAGTGAGCGCATTCAGCTAATGACAGGTGGTTGCGAATGGCTAAGCGGGTAGCAGCGTCACGAGTAAGCCACTGTGAGCGAGTCGAACTGTCAGCTGTGGCGGGGGGGCAGTAGCGGCGCCTGACGCTAGGTCAAACAGCGAGACACTGTCCTTAGCATCGCTCAGTAGGTACAGCTGCAGGTCGTCTAGCCACGTGTCAAACTGAACTGGTCTGCCCTCATGATCAAACGCGAGAACCCAAAGTGAAGCCATAGCTGTGCAGCACGCAGGATAGCAGTAGTAGCAGCAGTAGAAGCTGTAGCAGTAGCAGTAGTGACAGTACTGGGCCGTAGCAGTAGCTGTAGCAGTAGCTAGGTACCGGGCCGGGCGTTGGGCTAGGTACGGGGCCGGGCGTGGCTAGGGACCGGGCCGGGCGCTGGGCTAGGTACGGGGCCGAGCGCTGGGCGAGGGGCGGGGCCGGGCGCTGGGCTAGGTACGGGGCCGGGCGGGGCTAGGGACTAGGCCGGGTGCGGGGTAGGGTCGGGGCTGGGCGCGGGGTAGGGTCGGGGCCGGGCGCTGGGCGAGGGGCGGGGCCGGGCGCTGGCTAGGGTCGGGGCCGGGCGCTGGGCTAGATACGGGGCCGAGCGGGGCTAGGGACCGGGCCGGGCGCGGGCTAGGTACGGGGCCGGGCGCTGGGTGAGGGATGGGGTCGTGCGCTGGGCGAGGGGCGGGGCCGGGCACTGGGCTAGGTACGGGGCCGGGCGGGGCTAGGGACCAGGCCGGGCGCGGGCTAGGTATGGGGCCGGGCGCTGGGCGAGGGACGGGGCCGGGCGCTGGGCGAGGGTCGGGGCCGGGCGCTGGGCGAGGGTCGGGGCCGGGCGCTGGGCTAGGTACGGGGCGGGGCGGGGCTAGGGACTAGGCCGGGCGCGGGCTAGGTACGGGCCGGGCGCGGGCGTGAGACGGGGCCGGGCGCGGGCTAGGTACGGGCCGGGAGCGGGCTAGGTACGGGCCGGTCGCGGGCTAAGTACGGGCCAGGCGCGGGCGAGAGACGGGGCCGGGCGCAGACTAGGGACGGGCGGGTCGCGGGCTAGGTACGGGCCGATCGCGGGCTACGTACGGGCCGGGCGCGAGCGTGAGACGGGGCCGGGCGCGGGCTAGGTACGGGCCGGTCGCGAGCTAGGTACGGGCCGGGCGCAGGCAAGAGACAGGCCGGGCGCGGGGCTAGGAACGGGCCTATCGCGGGCCTGGTACGGGACGATCGCGGGCTAGGTACGGGCCGGGCGCGGGCTAGGTACGGGCCGGGCGCGGGCTAGGAAACGGGGCCGGGCGCGGGGCTAGGGGCCGACGGTTCGCGAAGGCTAGGAGCGACGGGCCTAGGGGGGGGGGTACTCGCAGCGTAGCAGGTGGTGGGCCCAAGTAACCTGCTCTGATTCCATGTGAAAATAACGAACGAGAATGAATGAACTAGCAAACAGTTGGGTACAAGTACTAACCCTAATTGGGTTGTACCCCTTATGGGCTACCCCACTACAGCCTACACAAATGTATAAGCTTTAATGTTCTGACATCAGGAGCACAGACTGGAGCACAGAACGAAGCACATCGCTCTACGTTACTTCCTTGCTCGAGAGTTGCAGCAGCGGGGTCAGCTTCGTCTTGCTTATGTGGCCACTAGGGCCAACAATGCTGATATATTCACCAAGGCACTTCCGCCTGGTGATCATCAGCGTTGCTGTACTGTTTTAGACCTTATGCCTACTTTGCCTCACTTGCTCGCTGCGTTACTTTGCTTGTACTGTGATCTATATATATACCTACATGCTTGCACTTGCTAGGTTATTATCACTGTACTGTTTGTTCTCTTTTATATAACTCTGCATGTGAACTGGCCTTGTGGCCTTTGCTTGTGCTCGGAATGTGTGGTGACTTTGTGATCCACCCTGAGCTTGCTTTGCTTTTCTTGACTGGTCTTGCTTTGCCTATGGGGGTGTGTCAAAATGTTATATAGCTTGCTTTGTGTAGGCTATAGTGGGGTAGCCCATAAGGGGTACAACCTAATTAGGGTTAGTACTTGTACCCAACTTCTGTTCAATGCATTCATTCTCGTTCGTTATTCTGACATCCGGCGTGTTGCACCAACCGCTTCACTGCATAATGTGGCTGCCAGCGACAATGACAGGGCTGCCATGACCTCATCAAGAACTTTGCAGATTCAACTGTCGATGTTACAGAGTTGTAAGTAAAATTACTTTTCCTTTACACATAACCCTTGCCACTTTCAACACGTGGGGACCGGATCACGTCCTTGTCGTTTTGCCCTGGGGTTGAAATTGGTAGGAACAAAAGAGTTCCCTCCAATTTCAACACTATGACGGGAAAGTTAATGATTTCGAACTATTCTGATCCATGTTAGAGCGGTTTCACTCGGTTCTGGGTAGTGAGGTGATGTTGCTTGGACCGAACCGCACTCGCCCAGGACCACAGGTGGCGGCAAGAAAGGGGTTGAAATTGTCAGGGATTGAAGTTGGTGAGGGACATGTGTACTTCGCGCACCTCCTTACCGCATACAAGACTGTTCCCGCCAACAATACCCAATAGTGCACCGTTACCATTTGCGACACTTGCCTCAACCATTGTTCCCGCCACTGTTCACGACGCAACCCAACCTCATGATTCGGTTGGTAATCCGCGCTCCGGACCTCCGCCTCGACATTCCCCAACCTCGGCGCTAGGCCCATAGCACACCCCAATTTCTCGCGCTACCGTTACCTGTCAAACTTATATGCTATAGTCTGTCTAGGCTGTAGTGGGGTAGTTCATATATGGTACAACACTTTTAGGTTTCCCACTTGTACCCACCTGCTTGCTATTTCAGTCATTCCTAACTTCACTATTCTGACATGGTATTCTGAGCAGGTTCCCTCATGGGAACGTTTTTTTTAGGGCCCACCACGATAACATTTTTTTTCCTGCCCTGCCCGAAGCACGCCTCGCGCCTGCCTCACCTGCGCCGTCGCGCGCCCTGCCCTAACGGCCCGTGGCGGCCCCCTCCTTTCTCGACCCGTCGCGGCCTTGCCCTGCCTTGCCGCCCGTCGCGGCCTACCCTAGCCGCCTGTCACGGCCCTACCCTGCCGCCTCTCGTCGCGGCCCCGACCTTGCCGCCCGCCGCGGCCTCAGCCCTGCCGCTGCTCGACGCGGCCCTGCCCTACCCTGCCGTCCAGCCGCGGCCCTGCCCTGCCGCCGCCCTGTCGCGGCCCTGCGCTGCCGCCGACGTGTCGCAGCCCTGCCCTTCAGCCGCCCCAGTCGCGGCCCTGCTCTACTGCCGCTCAGTAGCGGCCCTGCCCTGCTGCCGCCCCAGTCGCGGCCCTAACCTAACCGCCAGCTGCGGCCCTACCTTGCACCCGCCCCTGGTAAGCACCCGCGCCGCCCAGCCGAGCCGCGCTGCTCCTCCGAGCCACGCCGCCAGGAGCCGAGCCGCGCCGCCCAGCCGAGCCGCGCCGCCCTACCGAGCCGCGCCGCCCTGCCGAGCCGCGCCGCCCTACTGAGCCGCACTGCCCTGCCCGCGCTGCTCCTGCTGCTACTGCTGTTTCTGCTGCCACTACTACAACTGTTGCTACTGCTGCTACTGCCGCTATGGCTAGCCCTAATGTTCTTACCTTTGATGCTGAGGGGCGTGCGGTTGACTTTGACGTGTGGGTTGACGACCTCCAGCTCTTTCTTCAGTGTGACTCTAAGGACGGAGTATCCCTTTTCGATCACACGTCTGGTGTCTCTCCTGCACCTGCTGCCACTGCTGATAGTACGGTTCGCTCGCAGTGGACCACTCGTGACGCTATTGCTCGCCTTGCTGTTCGTAGTCACCTGCCGTCTGCTGAGCGTGCGCACTTTGGCCAGTACAAGACTGCTAAGTCTTTGTATGATGTTGTTGTAGCGCGCTACTCCTCCCCTGCCACTGCTGCTCTCAGCCGTCTCATGCTGCCGTACCTGTTCCCTGACCTTGCCGCCTTTGCCACAGTTGCTGACCTCATTACTCACCTCCGCACTAGTGACGCCCGCTACCGCGTTGCGCTTCCCACTGCGTTCCTTGCCACGAACCACCCCCCCATGTACATCACCCTTTACTACCTAGTCACCCACCTCCCTGACTCTCTTGCAACAGTCAGGGACCACTTTCTCTCCCTTTGCCCCACCGAGCTCACCGTCGACCTGCTAGAGGAGCGCCTCACTGCAGCTGAGAAGAGTATCGTTGCTGTAGGTGCTTCTCGCGGCGACCCTCGCACCCCTTTCTTTGAGGGGTGTTCCCCTGTCCCCCTTCTCCCCTCTGTTGCTTCTGCTGCTGCTGTCGACCTCGTTGGCACTGAGGAGGTCGGGGCTGCGTCTGCTCCCGATGGGAGGCGCCGCAACGGCAAGGGCAAGGGGGGCAAGGGTGGTGGAGGGGACGGTGGGGGCGGCGGTGGAGGCGGTGGAGGAGGCGGAGGGGGTGGCGGTGGAGGTGGGGGTGGTGGAGGGAGTGGGGGCTTCGGTGGCAGCGGTGGGGGTGGTGGAGGCAGCGGCAGCGGCGGTGGAGGCAGCGGCAGCGGTGGTGGAGGTGGCGGCGGCGGTGGTGCTGGTCGAGGTGGAGCCGCGCAGCGTGGAGGCTTTGGTGGTAGCCAGCGCCAGCAGCAGCCGCGTTCCCGTGAGACCCCGTCAGCCCAGCAGCTTCGTGAGTGGTACACTGGGCGTGGGAGGTCTGGGGGTGTTGGTCCCTGCACTTACGTTCTTCGCACCGGCGGGCGTCGTGGGGAGACGTGCGGGCTGCCACACACTACGCAGCGCTGCTTCGGTCGCCTGACTGACGCCTGGCGCGCCCAGTTTCCTGACGCTGTTGAGCTCCCTCGCTGGGGTGATTTGCTTAAGCAGAATGTTGCTATCTTTGATCTTGATTTCGATGCTATCCTTGCTGCCATGTATGCTGCGACTGATAGTGCTGAGGGTGACTATTACCTGTGTGTTCCGCCCGACCCGGGCATTGGGGATGCTGCACTAGGTGCTAGTGAGTCTGCTGCTCCATGTACTAGTGAGTCTGCTGCTCCAGGTACTAGTGAGTCTGCTGCTCCAGGTGCTGGTGAGTCTGCTCTCTCTGGTACTGCACCTACTGAGGCCTTGCACACTTTCACACTTGACTCTGGTGCTTCACGCTCCTTCTTTCGCGACAGCACCACACTCACGCCGCTCAGTCGGCCTGTCGCCGTCTCCCTGGCTGACCCCTCTGGGGACCCAGTCCTTGCGCACTCTTCCACGGTTCTACCGTGTCCTGCGGCCCCGTCGGGCTTGCTGTCGGGACTCCACCTCCTCTCGTTCTCTACGAACCTGGTGAGTGGAGCTGACCTCCAGGACGTGTGGGTTGACCAATTCACCCCTGGAGGTCAGCGTGTGACCCACTGCACTTGCTCTCGGACGGGCCGCCACCTGGCCACGTTCACCCGTCGGCCTGGGTCGAGTCTGTACACACTGACTACTGCGTCTCCTCCGGTTACTGCGTCTGGTCAGGTAGTCGCGTCTGGTCAGGTGTTTGCTGCCGCGTCCAGGTCTAGTCCAGCGTCTGCCCCCTGCTCGTGTCGTCCTCTGTCACACGAGACTCTCCTTTGGCACCACCGCCTTGGTCACCCCTCCCTGCCTCGTCTTCGAGGTATCGCCTCCCGTACCCTTGTCTCTGGTCTCCCCCGGTCCCTCCCTCCCCTTCCTCCGGGGCCTGCCCCTACCTGTGTTCCTTGTGTCGAGGGCCGGCAGCGCGCCGCTCCTCACTCCTCCGAGTTCCCTCTGACAGAGGCTCCCCTGCAGACTCTCCACATGGACGTGTGGGGCCCAGCCCGCGTCTGTGGACAGGGTCACGAGCGTTACTTCCTGCTGGTCGTTGACGACTACTCGCGTTACACCACAGTCTTCCACTTGCGCCGCAAGGGTGAGGTCACTGAGGTGTTGATCGACTGGATCCGCGGTGCCAGTCGCCAGCTCAGCGAGAGTTTCGGCTCGGACCTTCCTGTTCTGCGTCTGCACTCAGACAGAGGTGGTGAGTTTTCCTCCGACCTCCTGAGGGCCTTCTGTCGTGCGGAGAGCATCTGCCAGACGTTCACGCTTCCGGTCTCCCCACAGCAAAATGGGATTGCTGAGCGCCGCATTGGCATGGTCATAGACGTCGCTTGTACGTCCATGATCCATGCGGCTGCTCCCTATTTTCTGTGGCCGTTCGCGGTTCAGTACGCTGCGCATCAGATCAACCTTCAGCCTCGTGTCTCCTTGCCGGAGACCACACCTACTCTGCGGTGGACGGGGAAGGTTGGCGATGCGTCTGTGTTCCGTGTCTGGGGATCTCGAGCTTTTGTTCGCGATACTTCCGCTGACAAGCTGTCCTCCCGTGCCGTTCCCTGCGTCTTCCTTGGCTTCCCCCCTGACGCACCTGGGTGGCAGTTTTACCACCCCACCTCGCGTCGTGTTCTGTCCTCTCAGGACGTCACGTTTGACGAGTCGGTATCTTACTATCGTCTCTTTCCCTACGGCACGGCCCCTCTCCCCCCCCCGCCACTCTTTCCCGCACAAGGTGCTCCTCCGGTAGACCCCCTCCCCCCTCAGGGTCCTGCCCCCTCAGGTGTGTCCCAGGTAGGCCTTGTCGAGCCTGTCGAGGTAGCTGTCGACTCTGGTGCTGCTAGGGGTGCTGAGCCTGCGGGTGCGGGGCCTGGGGGTGATGAGCCTGGGGTTGCTGAGTCTGAGGGTGCGGAGCCTGGGGGTGCTGAGCCTGAGAGTGTGGAGCCTGGGGGTGCTGAGCCTGGGGGTGCTGAGTCTGGGGGTGCTGAGCCTGGGGGTGCTGAGCCTGAGCGTACTGAGTCTGGAGGTCCACCGGGTGTCCCGTCATGGCGGGAGCCCCTCTCTCTGCAGCGGCTACGTGAGTGGTACGCTCGGCGCTGTAGCCGTGCTGCTGGAGCTACGGGGCCTGCTGCTGGAGGTGCTTCTGGAGCTGGAGCTACTGGAGGTGCTGCTGGTGCTGGAGCTGCTGGAGCCGCTGGTCCTGGAGGTGCTGGTGTTGGAGGTACTGGTGCTGTTGGAGGTCCTACTGGTGTTGGAGCTGCTGGAGGTACTGGAGCAGCTGGTCCCGGAGGTGCTCGTACTGGAGGTACTGGAGCTGCTTAGGCTGGTGGTGCTGCAGGAGTTGGAGCTGTAGGTGCTGGAGCTGTTGCTACTGGAGGTGCTGCTGGAGCTGGAGTTGAGGGTACTGGTGCTGTCTCTGCTGTTTCTGGAGGCGCTGCGCAGTCGCGGCCGTACTACGTTCCGCTCCTTCAGCAGGTTCTTGGTCTCCCGCCTTCTACTGGTCCTACTCCTCCCTTACTGAGTCCACCGCCTGTCCAGTCACAGTCGCAGTTACAGCCAGCCTCTCCAGTGCCTGGTCCTTCTCCTTACTCTGGACTGACTAGAGGTCTTACGGAGTGTCGTGAGCCTGAGTCTCATCCTGCGTCGCCTGAGTCTCGTCCTGCGTCACCTGAGTCTCGTCCTGAGTCGCCTATTCGCGCTGTTCACACTGGTCGACGTGTTCCGCATGAGCGTCCTCCTCCTGTCCCCGGCACTCACGCTATGACTCTGCGTCCTTCCACTGCTCCACAGCGTGTCCCTCTGTCATCTCCTCCTGCGTCCTCTCTTCCTGACGGTCCGGACCCGGTGTCTGACTCCCTTCGTGCTGCTAGTCTTACTGTCATGCGTTTTCTGGCCACTGTTTTCACTGACCCTTCGTTTGAGTCCACTGCTGCGTCTGCTCTAGTTGCTGAGCTTGTTGACTTTGCTGCCGCCTGTTGTCTAGACTAGTCTTGTTGCTGAGTCTGAGTCTGCGTCTGTCTGTCCTCCGTCCGTCGGGGGTGAGTGTGCTCTTGGCACGGACGTCCTTGAGGACGGACAGGAGGAGTTTGAGTGCTTTGCCACTACTATACCTCATCTCGTGTCCATGCTGCTTGCCCCTGAGGGAGACCCGGATGCACCAGACATCCCGACCCCGCGCTCTTACGCAGAGGCGATAGAGGGTCCCTACTCCTCTCAGTGGCAGACAGCCATGGACACAGAGATGGCTTCCTGGAAGTCCACAGGCACCTACGTCGACGAGGTTCCCCCGCCTGGGGCGAACATCGTCAGTGGCATGTGGATTTTCAGGGTGAAGCGGCCGCCGGGTTCTCCGCCTGTCTTCAAGGCGCGTTACGTTGCACGAGGCTTCAGTCAGCGACAGGGAGTTGACTTCTTCCATACCTTCTCCCCTACCCCAAAGATGACCACTCTTCGGGTGCTGTCGCACGTCGCCGCTCAGTGTGACTACGAGCTACACTCTCTTGACTTCAGCACAGCCTTCCTACAGGGCAGCCTGCACGAGGAGATCTGGCTACGCCGCCCACCTGGCTTCACTGGGTCGTTTCCTGCTGGTACCCAGTGGAGCCTCCGGCGGCCAGTCTACGGTCTCCGCCAGGCACCCCATGAGTGGCACGACACACTGAGGATGACTCTTGCTGCTCTTGGGTTTGCTCCTTCCACTGCTGACCCGTCGCTGTTTCTACGCACCGACACCACTCTGCCGCCGTTCTACGTTCTCGTGTACGTAGACGACTTGGTCTTTGCTACTGCTAACACTGAGGCACTCGCCCACGTGAAGTCGGAGCTGCAGAAGAGACACACGTGCACAGACCTGGGTGAGCTGACAAGCTATCTTGGCTTGCGGATCACCCGGGACAGAGCACAGCGCACCATTACCTTGACTCAGTCACACATGGTGCAGCAGGTCCTTCAGCGCTTCGGCTTCACGTACTCCTTGCCACAGTCCACTCCTCTGCCTACCGGTCACTCGCTCTCAGCTCCACCTTCGGACGAGTCCGTAGAGCCGAGTGGCCCGTATCCAGAGCTTGTGGGCTGCCTCATGTACCTGATGACCTGCACTCGACCTGACCTTGCCTACCCTCTTAGCATTCTAGCACGCTATGTCGCTCCTGGCAGACACAGGAAGGAGCACATGGATGCAGCTAAGAGGGTGTTGCGCTACTTGTGCAGTACGTCGGGCATGGGGCTCGTGCTTGGAGGACGGGCTCAAGTTGTCCTCACTGGTCACGCAGACGCTTCCTGGGTTGACGACTTGACTACGCAGCGGTCGTCACAGGGTTACACCTTCAGCCTTGGCTCCAGCTCTGTCTCTTGGCGGTCTACCCGCTCGTCTTCTGTTCTCAGCTCCAGTTGTGAGGCTGAGATCTACGCAGGGGCCATGGCTGCACAGGAGTTCGCACAACAGATCGCAGCTGGCTCACCTACCTGCTGACCGACCTTGGAGAGCTGCCTCGTTCGCACAACAGATCGCAGTAATTTTACAGGCCGCCAGGACCCGAGCAGCAGACGCTATAAAAAAATCAAACATCATCGCTAAGCGCAACGCCGATCGCCACCGCCGCCCCGTCACGTACCAGCCCGACGACCTCGTTCTACTAGACACCTGAAACCTCTGCCTCCCAATCACTCCAAAACTCCGCCCACGATATTGCGAGCCATTCCGCATTAGCCACATGATCACACCCGTAGCCGCCCACCTCCTCCTCCCTGCTGACTGGTATGTCAGCTCGTCATTTCACATCAGTTTAATACGCCCATATGTCCCATCCACCAACCAACTGCCTTGCAATTGCCCAACCAGCATGACAAGACCACCAACGGAGCCGATCATCACACCCGAGAAAATCTTAAGCCACCAAGTTCGTGATCCACGTGGAGCTCGCAGGAACGAGTTCCTGATTCGCTGAAAAGATTGCACGTGTCAGAATGTTATAGTGCTTACTGTTGTATAGGCTATAATGGGTACCACCCAATTAGGGTTAGTACTTGTACCCAACTTCTGTTCAATGCATTCATTCTCGTTAGTTGATTCTGAGATGGTTTCAGAGCAGGTCCTTCGCTAGGACCGTTTTTTTTCCTTGGGCCCACCACTGCGCTGCCCCACTAGCCGCCCCTAGCAACCCTCGTGCCGCACCTGCTGCCCAGCGCGCCGCCCTCGTGCGGCTTGTCGCCCCTAGCCCGGACCGTCGCCCCTAGGCCCGTCGCCCCGGCCCGTCGCCCCTAGGCCCATCGCCCCGGCACGTCGCCCCTAGGCCCCTAGCCCCGGCCCGTCGCTCCTAGGCCCGTCGCCCCGGCCCGTCGCCCCTAGGCCCGTCGCCCCTAGGCCCGTCGCCCCTAGGCCCGTCGCCCCTAGGCCCGTCGCCCCGGCCCGTCGCCCCTACGCCCTGACCGTTGCCCCTAGGCCAGTCGCCCCGGCCCGCCGCCCGACGCCCCTAGGCTCGCGACCGACGCCCATACGCCCCGGCCCGTCGCCCGTCGCCCCTAGGCCCGCGCCAGTCGCCCCTAGCCCCGAACCGTCGCCCGACATCCCTAGGCCCCGGCCCGTCGATAGTCGCCCCTCGGCCCGTCGCCCCTAGGCCCCGGCCCCGTCGACCGTCGCCCCTAGCCCCGGCCCGTCGCCTGTCGCCCCTAGGCCCACGCCCGTCGCCCCTAGCCCCGGCCCGACGCCCGTCGCCCCTAGGCCCGTCGCCCCTAGGCCCCGGCCCCGGCCCGTCTCCCGTCGCCCAGCGCCCGTCGCCCCTAGGCCCCGGCCCGACAGTCGACCCAAGGCCCCGCGAGCCGCCCCTTCCGGCCCTATCCTCGACCCTGCAGCTCGCGAGCCGCCCTTGCAGCCCCGCGAGCCACCCCTAGTGGCCCTCTTGCCGCCCCTGCTGCTCTGCTAGCAGCCCCTTGCGGCCCTCTCAGTGCCCCTTGCTGCTACCTGCCCTGTGCTCTGCGCTGCCCTGCCACTCCTTGCTCTGCGTGCTGCGCCACTATGGCTTCTCTCCGCGTGCTAGGGTTCGATCATGAGAGACGCCCCCTACAGTTTGACACGTGGCTCGATGACCTGCAGCTGTACCTAATGAGCGACTCTAGGGACAGTATCTCGTTGTTTGACCACACGTCTGGTGCCGCTCCCGCCCCTTCCGCCACAGCTGACAGTGCGACCCGCTCACAGTGGCTTACTCGCGACGCTACTGCCCGCTTAGCCATTCGCAACCACCTGCCGTTGGCCGAATGCGCTCACTTCGGACAGCACATGACAGAACAGGCACTGTACGACGCTGTCATCGCTCGCAACTCCTCGCCTGCCACTACTGCTCTAGGCCGCCTCCTACTGCCCTACCTGTTCCCTGAGCTGTCCGCCTTTGCCACAGTAGAGGACCTCATTTCCCACCTTCACACCAGCGACGCTCGCTACCGCGCTGCCGCCCCAGCTGAGTTCCTTGAGAGGAACCAGCCCCCGATGTTCATCACTCTCTACTTTATAGTCACTCGCCTCCCTGACTCTCTTCGCTCTGTCATGGACCACTTTCTCTCCCTAAACCCCACAGTCCTCACTATTGACCAACTCGAGCAGCACCTCCTTGCAGCTGAGACTAGTGTAGTCACTGTAGGTGCTGCTCGTGGCACTCCGCGCACGCCCTTCTTTGAGGGGTGCTCCCCCTCCCCCCTTACCCCCTCCTACGCCTCTGCTGCTGCTGTCGACGTCCCTGGTGCTGAGGACGTCGGGGCTGCTTCTGCTAGTGCAAAGCGCCGCAGCAGCAAGGGCAAGGGTGGCAGGGGTGGTGGCGGTGGCAGCGGCAGTGGTGGTGGGGGCAGCAGAGGAGGTGGTGGAGGCAGTGGAGGTGGTGGCAGCGGTGGGAGTGGTGGCGGGAGTGGGGGCTTTGGTGGCGGCGGTGGAGGCAGCGGTGGGAGTGGTGGCAGTAGGACTGGAGCTCAGCGTGGCGGTTCTGGAGGAGGCACGAGGCAGCGGAAGCAGCGTCGGAGCGAGACCCCGTCGCCCCAGCTGCTTCGTGAGTGGTTGTTTCAGCGTGGGGCGTCTGGGGGTAGTGTGAGCTGCCCGTATGTCATTCGCACGGGTGACCGTGCTGGTCAGACATGCGGGAAGCCTCACACTCAGCACCGCTGCTTCTCCCGCCTCGACGACGCTTGGCGCGCGGAGTTTGGTGACGAGGTCAGGCGCCCCCACTGGGCAGAGCTGCTTAGGTCTGGAGTTGCGATCTACTATGATGCTATCCTTACTGCTACGTATGCTTTGTCTGCTAGTGCTGAGGGTGACTGTTACCGGTGTGTGCCGCCTGACCCAGGTATAGAGGCTGCTGCTCTAGGTGCTAGTGAGTCTTCTCTCCCTGGTACTGCACCTGCTGAGGCCTTGCATACCTTCACGCTGGACTTAGGTGCCTTAAGTTGTTTCTTTCATGACAGCACCACCGTCACTCCTCTCCCTGCACCTGTCCCGGTCAGACTGGCTGGCCCCTCCCGAGGTCCAGTCGTTGCACGTTCCTCCACGGTTCTCCCGTGTCCGGCGGTTCCGTCCGGCTCACTGTCAGGTCTTCACCTCCCCTCGTTCTCTACGAACTTGGTGAGTACCGCTGCCCTCCAGGATGCAATGGTCACTACCACCACTCCTGGGGGTCAGCGTGTGTCGATCTGCAAGTGTATACGGACGGGTCCTCACCTGGCCATGTTCACTCGTCGGCCAGGGTCGAGTCTGTGCACACTGGCTACCGAGCCTCCTCAGTTAGCTGCGTCTGCCCAGGTGTCTGCGTCAGGTCAGGTAGCACCCCCTTGCTCATGTCGCCTCCTGTCGCACCAAACTCTCCTCTGGCACCACCTCCTTGGTCACCCCTCCCCGCCACGCCTGTGTGGCATGCACTCTCGCCTCCTTGTCTCTGATCTTCCCAGGTCTCTGCCTCCCCTCCCGCCCTCGCCTGCCCCGCCCTGCCTTCCTTGCGTCGAGGGGCGGCAGCGCGCCGCTCCTCACTCCTCCTCGTTTCCCCCGACGACTGCTCCCCTGCAGACTCTCCACATGGACGTGTGGGGCCCAGCCCGCGTCAGTGGACAGGGCCGCAAGCGCTACTTTCTGCTGGTTGTTGACGACTACACGCGTTACACCACGGTCTTCCCCTTGCGCAACAAGGATGAGGTCCCTGATGTTTTGATCCCTTGGATCCGCGCGGTCCGTGTCCAGCTTGGCGAGCAGTTCGGCCAGGATCTTCTTGTCCTGCGTCTGCACTCTGACAGAGGTGGTGAGTTCTCCTCCGACCTCTTGTGGGACTTTTGTCGTGGGGAGGGCACCACCCAGTCGTTCACGCTTCCGGCCTATCCAGAGCAGATTGGGATTGCTGAGCGTCGCATTGGCTTAGTCATGGAGGTCGCTCGTACCTCCATGATCCATGCGGTTGCCCCCCATTTTCTGTGGCCGTTTGCGGTCCGGTACGCTGTTCATCAGCTCAACCTCTGGCCCCGTGTCTCCTTGCCGGAGACCTCGCCTACTCTGCGTTGGACGGGGAAGGTTGGCGATGCATCAGTGTTCCGGGTCTGGGGCTCTCGTGCCTTTGTTCGAGATACGTCCGCGGACAAGCTCTCCTCCCGCGCTATTCCCTGCATCTTCCTTGGCTTTCCCCCTGATGCGCCTGGCTAGCAGTTTTACCACCCCACCTCGCGCCGTGTCCTCTCCTCTCAGGACGTCACGTTTGACGAGTCGGTTCCCTTTCACCGTCTCTTCCCCTACCACTCTGCCCTTCCCCCGCCCCTGCTGCTCTTCCTTGCTCCCGGTCCCCCTCCAGTAGACCCCCTCCCGCCCCAGGGTCCTGCTCCCTCAGGTGTGTCTCAGGTAGACCCTCTCCCTGGTGCTGTGCCTGTGGAGGTAGCTCGCGACTCAGGTACTGCTAGAGGTGCTTCGTCTGGGGGTGTGGGGCCTGGGGATGCAGAGCCTGGGGGCGCTGAGTCTGAGGGTGCCGGGTCTGGGGGTGCTGAGCCTAGGGGTGCAGAGCCTGGGGGTTCGTAGCCTGCGGGTGTGGAGCCTGGTGGTGCTGAGCCTGAGGGTGTTGAGCCTGGGGGTGCTGAGTCTGAGGGTGCGGAGTCAGGGGGTGCTGAACCTCGGGGTGCTGCTTCGTCTGGAGGTCCTACTGGTGCTTCGCCACGACTGTCTCCCCGGCCGGAGCCTCTCTCCCCGCAGCAGCTGCGTGAGTGGCTTGTTCGGCGCGCACGCCTTTGGAGTGGAGCTGCCAGAGCTGGAGGCGCTGGATGCACTAGAGCTAGAGGTGCTGGAGTAACTACTTGAGCTGCCGGGACTGGTGGTGTTGGGGGCGCTTGAGCTGGAGACCCTACGGAGCCTGGAGCTATGGGACTGGAGGCGTATGAGCTGGAGGCACTGGCGCTGGTGGCGCTCGAGCTGGAGGAGCTAGAGTTGGAGGGACTGGCACTGGAGGCGCTAGAGCTGGAGGTGCTGGAGCTGGGGGTTCTGGTTGTACTGGTACTGGAGGCACTGTGCGGCCGCGACCGTACTTCGTTCCCCTGCTTTAGCAGGTTCTTGGTGTCCCCTCTTCTACTGGCCTTACTCCTCCCCTACTGTGTCCAGCGCCTAACCAGTCGCAGCCGCCGTTACAGCCAGCCTCCCCACTGCCTGCTCCTTCTCCATACTCTGAGCAAACCGGTGGCCTTACAGAGCGTCGTGAGCCTGCGTCTCGTCCTGCCTCCCCTGTTTGCATTGGTCGTCGCGTTCCTCGTTCGCGTCCTCCTGAGGGAGACCCGGATGCACCAGACATCCCGACCCCGCGCTCTTACGCAGAGGCGATTACGGGTCCCTACTCCTCTCAGTGGCAGGCAGCCATGGATGCCGAAATGGCATCTTGGAAGTCCACAGCCACCTACGTCGACGCAGTTCCCCCGTCTCGGGCGAACATAGTCGATGGCATGTGGATTTTTAGGGTGAAGCGGCCGCCGGGTTCTCCGCCTGCCTTCAAGGCGCGTTACGTTGCTAGAGGCTTCAGTCAGCGACAGGGGGTCGACTACTTCCAGACCTTCTCCCCCACCCCGAAGATGACTACTCTTCGGGTGTTGCTGCATGTCGGTGCTCAGCGTGACTACGAGTTGCACTCTCTGGACTTCAGTACAGCTTTCTTGCAGGGCAGCCTGCACGAGGAGATTTGGCTGCGCCACCCACCAGGCTTCACTGGGTCGCTTCCTGCAGGTACCCAATGGAGCCTCCGGCGGCCAGTCTACGGTCTCCGCCAGGCGCCTCGTGAGTGGCACGACACTCTGAGGACTACACTTGCGGCTCTGGGGTTTGCTCCTTCTACTGCTGACCCGTCGCTGTTTCTACGCACCGACACGTCACTGCCGCCGTTCTACGTCCTCGTGTACGTCGACGACCTCGTCTTTGCCACTGCTGACACTGAGGCACTGACCCTTGCTAAGTCGGTGCTGCAGAAGTAACACACCTGCACTGACCTGGGTGAACTGCGCAGCTATCTTGGCTTGCAGATCACCCGAGACAGAGCACGGCGCACCATCACACTGACTCAATCACACATGGTGCACCAGGTCCTTCAGCGCTTCGGCTTCCAGTACTCCTCGCCACAGCCCACTCCTCTGTCTACCAGCCACTCGCTCTCAGCTCCACCTTCGGACGAGTCCGTAGAGCCGAGTGGTCCGTACCCAGAGCTTGTGGGTTGCCTCATGTACCTGATGACTTGCACTCGACCTGACCTCGCGTACCCTCTCAGCCTTCTGACTCACTACGTGGCTCCCGGTAGGCACCGAAAGGTGCACTGGGATGCTGCAAAGAGGGTACTGCACTACTTGTGCAGTACGTCAGGCATGGGGCTCGTGCTTGGAGGACGGGGTCCAGTTGTCCTCACTGGTCATGCAGACGCTTCCTGGGTTGACGACTCAGCTACGCAGCGGTCGTCAGAGGGTTACACATTCAGCCTCGGTTCCGGCTCTGTTTCCTGGCGGTCTATTAGCTCGTCTTCGATTCTCAGCTCCAGTTGTGAGGGTGAGATCTACGCAGGGCCATGGCTGCACAGGAGCTACGCTGGCTCACCTACCTGCTGACCGACTTGGGAGATCAGCCTCGTTCGCCTCCAGTTCTGTACGTCGACAACAAGGCCATGATTGCCTTGTGTCAGGAGCACAGACTAGAGCACAGAACGAAGCACATCCTTCTGCGATACTTCCTTGCTCGAGAGTTGCAGCTGCGTGGCCAGCTTCGTCTTGTGTACGTGGCCACTAGGGCCAACACTGCTGATTTATTCACCAAGGTACTTCCGCCTGGTGATCATCAGCGTTTCTCTACTGTTTTAGGCCTTGTGCCTACTTTGCCTCACTTGCTCACTGCTTGACTCTACTTGTACTGTGATCTATATATATACTTGCATGCTTACACTTGCTAGGGTATGATCACTGTATTGTTTGTTCTCTTTTATATAACTTTGCATGTGAACTGGCCTTGTGGCCATTTGCTTGTGCTCAGACTGTGTGGTGACTTTGTGATCCACCCTGAGCTTGCTTTGCTTTTCTTGACTGGTCTTGTGACCACTTGTTCTCCCCCACTTTGCCTATGGGGGTGTGTCAGAATGTTATAGTGCTTACAGTTGTGTAGGCTATAGTGGGGTAGCCCATAATGGGTACAACCCAATAAGGGTTAGTACTTGTACCCAACTTCTGTTCAATGCATTCATTCTCGTTAGTTGATTCTAACAGCACGCCCACCGAAGATAACTGGGTGCCCTTGGATAGAATCGAAAACCACCCTGTCCTCACCGAGTATCTCCGCAGCCAAAACTTCCAGGATATACACGCACTCTCGTAAGGGGAGCCTCTTTGGGGAGGGGGGTAGTGTAAGGAAAATTCATTTTTCCTTTACTTCACGCCCCTGCTTACCGCGTACAAGACTGTTCCCACCAACAGTACCCAATAGTGCACCGTTACCACTCGCGACACTCGCCTCGACCATTGTTCCCGCCACTGTTCACTGTTGAGATAATGTCGAGACTTATGCACTTCAAGGAATTCGTATAGTTAGTACAGTAAAAGTACCGATAGACTGACGTCAGCAAAGCGCTACGCGCCTTAGGATGACGTCATCAGTAGCTGTAGGTATCGCGAATAGTCACGTACCTTTTCAGAACAGGAATAGCGCGAATAAATACAGCACAGTAGGCAAACAGGTACTTTAGTCTAGTTATATATTCTGTATGCTTGTCATTTTATAATATACTTGATTTCAGAGACCTTTGATCCTGTTACAAGTCACTCATATAAAAGACTTCCACTGCTACAGGAAGCTACTATCCTAAGACTACGATCCTATTCAAACAGTTCAGATTCTAACATGGTATGAGAGCAACTTAGGATTAAAACAGCTTCCATCTGCCTATTCTACAACTATGTCTGGATCTCCAAGGTCCAACAATGGCTCTTCTGTTACGAGCCCATCACGCCCAACTGCGTCTCCAGCTGCTGATAATTCACATCTGCAGCAACAACAACAACAATATCAGCAACAACCGATGTACGGCATGCCATTGAGCAGCCAGCCCGTACACACAACTACAGCAGCGGCATCATCGACAGCAGCCGCCGCGACAGCAGCATCAGCAGCCTCAACAGCTGCAGCTGCAGTCCCTGGTTCTTCAAGTCAACCGGGACAACAGTCTAACTTCGTTCCGACTGGACCTTACCAATATCAAGGTGCTTACCAACCAGCAAATCTTCAACAACGTGTTAATGCTGCCGTCTTGTCGCTTAACCAGATGTTTCCAACTCCGATGAGCATTGATGGCTCCAGTTATCAGCGTGGTCAGATGCCACAAGGAAGTGATGGGTCGAACAACTCTTTCTCCTTTGGTCCTGCTGGACAAGGACAACAAACACAACAAGGGTCACAAGCGCCATCACTCTATCAGCTACAATCAGCTGACGGTACCGGAAGTTATATTCCTGCTTCTGCAAATCCTACAAAAATCAAAACGACAATGCCTTTTAACGGTCAAGATTTTTATACCTGGAGCTTTGAGTTTGAGCTTCTTGTTCAGACCGCGGGGTTCTGGCAGCTGTATGACGGCACAGCACCATTTCCATCACACGGGTCACCACTTCAACAAGCCACTTTTCGATCGGCGTCGCTGACTGCATACACAGTTCTCGTTCGTAATCTGACTCCGACTGAACAGCTCGGAATTCGTTCTTTTCGTAACAGTGTCGCTCCCGCTGAAGCAGCTTGGTTATACCTGCAAGGGGTTCACATGGCAAAAGATACTGTCAACCAGAGTAAAATTTTGACGCAGCTGTCAGATATACAGATGATAAACGGCGAGAAGGTGACGCAGTATATTAACCGCGCTCGAAATCTGCGCGATCAACTTCAGAAGTGTGGAGGGTACTTCCCCGACGCTATGTTCCACACGGTGCTACTTGCGGGTCTTGGACCAGAATGGCGACAGTGTCGCTCTATACTTCGGATGCAAGCACAGTTGTCCGAGGGGGCACTCTGTGTCGCTCTCATCGCCGAGCAGCAGGATATGGATCTGCACAACGCTCAAGGAGGGAAAAAGATGGTAAACAATACAGTCAGTTTTTATTCTAATCCACGTCACAAGCCCGTTTGTTCTTTTTGTCGAAAACCAGGACACACTATTGATACCTGCTGGTCGAAAGACAAACCATCTTGGAAGCGGTCTGCTTCGAAACATAATAAAGATTCTTCAAGTGAAGCAGAGAAGCCGGACGCTGAGAAGCAGAATACTGCGAAGCTGAACTCTGCGAAGCCGACTACTGCACCTGCCAAGACACAAACAAAAGCAGTTATTAATTGCATGACATCAGTGTCAACGGTTTATGATCCTGATGCTGAAGAGCGGATTCACAACCGGTTCAACAACGAACTCAACACACCGATTCCACCTGAGGTCTATGCAAATCTTGCACATACCATTGCAGGTCCCAATACTTGGTACCTCGACAGTTGCTGCGGTCAGCACATGTGTTCGTCAGAGACGCGTTTCATCGTGAATCAACGCCGTCTGGAGAATCCCGTTGTCGTCACGGTCGCCAATAACCAACGACTTACAGCTCACTGGATGGGAAGTATTGTTCTGGACTCAGTTGAAGAAGACTTCAGTATTCACCTGAACGAAGTTCTTCTGTTCCCTCGGCTTGGCTTCAACCTCATGTCATCTGCACAGCTCATGAAGAACGGGATTATACTTCTCGGTGAACCTGGAAAATTCACTCTGAAATACGGTGAAAAGAAACTTGGCACGGCAGTTGAGCAAAACGGTGTTTTCGTTTTGAACTTCATACCTGAGCGTACTACTGCTGACTCTGATAACATTCTCTCGCTTGGTCCTTGGGAGCATCGTGATGATATTGATTACACCGACGATACAGTTCCACGTGAGGGAGTTGTCCCGACGTCTTCAACCACGGCTGCCGCCGTCATGTTGACCTTTGACGATCAAGGCTTGAATGATGTTGAGAACTCTCGGGAGTACATGGCTGCAGTTGAAGGTTGGGGTGATCCGACGAACATGCCGACTGATGACGGCATCTGGGGGGCTGACGAACCTGATGAAACAACTTGGGGCGAGACACCTGCTGAACGCGATGCTCGTCTTCTCGCTGAAGCTGAACAACGCATCGCTGAAATGGAGATTCTTGACTCGGGTCGTCTCGTTGGAGTTGAACCTGTACCTGCAGCATCCGATCAAGAAAGCGGCGAGTTAGTACTTGCTCCAGGCGAGTACGTGGATGTTGAGGTTCGTGTTCCACCACCAAATCTTACTCGTTACGTCGCACCTGCTTTCGATCAGATCCGCTCCGATGGTCATCAGCTTCTGTTGTCGTTCTTCGCTAACGCCGAGTACTATCTGCGCGCACAAGGTTGTTAGAATATATCTGTAACTGCCTGTAGCTGTAGTTAGTGTAGTTATTATAAACTTTGTTAGGTGGTGCACCTTCTTTGTTCATTTGCTATATGTTCTTGCAAACCTATAGTGAAGTCATTCACTCTCCTTACCCAATTCTCTCGACACTAAGCTACTAAGCCCATGGCTCCTAAGCCCACTCATGCTTAGGATTCTGACAAAGGTCACAAAGCCACGGGAGAAACATGGCATAAACGACTTGGTCATCCGTCGCAGTTTACGCTAAACAACACGATCAAGGCTGCAGTGCTTGACAAAAATTCGTTACTCTTACCGAGCGGTCTCGAACTGAAGCCGGTGAATCGCCCGGCACCCTGCACCATCTGCCCTGCGGCAAACCTACCGCACGAGCCGTTCCCGACTCATTTCCCTGGAGCTGACGATTATCAACTGATGGATAAGGTTTACAGCGATATACTTAACTTACCTGAGGATGGTTTCAACGGCGAACGCTACGTTATCACATTTACAGACGCTTCTACTCGTTACGTTTGGACTGGAAACATGACTAACCGTTTTCTTGCGTTTACAGCTTTTCGCACCTGGCTTCCTCTCGCCGAACGAGAGTCTGATACTAAGCTCAAGGCGTTTCAGTGTGACGGCGCCGGCGAGTATCGCAGTACTGAGTTCACGGCCTATCTGCAAGAACGCGGGATAAGACGACTTTTTTCGTTGCCTCACGCTCATCAGCAGAGTGGCGTAGCAGAGAGGCTCAACAGGACTCTGCAAGAGAAGATGCGAGCCCTTCTTGCCCAGGCTCAACTCGGCCCACTCTACTGGCCTTTCGCCATGGACCATGCAACGCTGTTGCACAATCTTCTTTCGTCCTCGGCCCTGCCCAACAACGCATCACCCCACTTGCTGTGGACGGGCAAGTTGGGTACCACTAAATTACTTCGTGTTTTCGGGTGTGTTGTTCAGTACCGTCCTCCTACCGCTCCGCTCGGGAAGTTCGATCAGCGTGCTAAGTGGGGACTACATCTCGGCATTGAAAAACAATATTTTGCCTGGCGTATCATGGATTACCGCAGCCGTCTTCTTGTTCCTGCTCGCGACTGTATTTTCTACGAGAATCTGACGCTGCCCGTCTTCGAACAGCATCTTGCCATGCAGCAAAACCCTGCCACGCTTTTCCACGGTGTTCGTTCGTTTGCTAACGCCGATGTCGAAATTGCTGCCAGCGAAGAACCTGACTCTGACGGTGCACGTGAAGCTGCTCCCGACCCACCTGTCCCCGTCACGTCATCTGGAATTCCGGAGTTTATTCCTCTTGCTGACGCGGCACCTGAGGATGTCCGCGAAGTTCATCATACTTACCTCGTGGATGAACAACGCCAACCAATGCCGGTGGTTTCTGATAGCAGCATCCGTGTCAACCCTGACGAAATTGGGGGGGCAAGTGGAGACCAGAATGATTCTGCCAATTTCGCAGGTCGTCCCGACGATAATCCACATTATCAGACCGGACTGCAAATTCTGGGACTCGCAGCAGCGGTACAGCACAGTTCTACAGTAAATTTGGAGCCGAAAACTGCCCGACAAGCTCTCTCAGGGCCTCATCGCGAAAAATGGCGTGAAGCGATTGATCGCGAACTGGCTGCCCTGGAGAAAAGGGGAACTTGGGATCTTATACCCATTGAAAAAACGGTAAACAAAAATGTTCTTACCGGTAAGTGGGTCTTCAGGGTGCAGACTAAAGCGGATGGTACTTACGAGAAACACAAGGCACGATGGGTGGTTCGTGGTTTTGATCAGACTCATGGGATCGACTACACACTTACCTTCGCTCCGGTCAGTCGACATACGAGTGTTCGACTTGTTCTTTGCGAAGCAGCCGCGAAGAATTTTCCACTTCGACAAATTGATGTTTCCAACGCCTTTCTGTACGCTGACGTCGATGCCGAAATCTACGTCGAATATCCGCACACATATCCGACAAATCCGCCAAGTGTCTGCAAGCTCAAGAAATCACTGTATGGCATCAAACAAGCACCGCGACTGTGGCAGCAGCATTTGAACAGGAAGCTGATGGAGGTTGGGTTTCGACAACTGCCGCACGATCCCGGGATGTACCGGCTAGACGACAAGGGGAGCTATGCGTTGTTAGTGGCTTACGTGGACGACATCCTCTACGTCAGCTCGTCTACTTCGCTGGGAGATCGTATCGAAGCCGATCTGAAGAAGTCACTTGACTTAACCATTTCCACCAAAGTAACTCAATTTCTGGGGTTAAACGTTTCGCGAACTTCTTCCGCTATTCATCTCACGGCTTCGAAGTATGCGGAGTCACTCGCTAAGCGTTTCAACATTTCCACGGATTTCGTTGCTACACCTTATCGGTCTACACTCACTGGGCACGTTCCCAATCTGAAAAATTTGTCAGCAGATGGTCTTCAACTGTATCAGCAGCAGCTGGGATGTCTTCTTTTCGCAGCAGTCACTTGTCGCCCTGATCTTGCCTACGTCGCAAGTCACCTTGCGCAGTTTTTACGCTGCCCGAAAGAAGAACACTCTCTCGACTTACAGCGTGCGTGTCAGTAGAGCTACACTGTGAGATCCCCGAACGATCCTAGGGGGGGTTAACAGGCGCGTTTGCCTGGGGGGTTATGGGCGCACTGACCCGCTACTGAAACAAGCCCTTTTATCCCAGTGGTCTAGTGGTTGGGATTCTGACATGGTATCAGAGCGATCTCGGGTTCGAATCCCGGTGTATGCACATGTTGGCCGTTGCCACTGTGCTCAGTCCTGGGCCTCCCAGTGTGGGGGGGTGTCAGTAGAGCTACACTGTGAGATCTCCGAACGATCCTAGGGGGGGTTACAGGCGCGTTTGCCTGGGGGGTTATGGGCGCACTGACCCGCTACTGAAACAAGCCCTTTTATCCCAATGATCTAGTGGTTGGGATTCTGACAGTGCGCTACGCTACTTCGTCTCTACACCAACACTCGGATTGATTTTCAATGTTGGGAAGCTGACCGACAAAATGTACCTCAGCGGGTACGTTGACGCAAACCACGCTGGCGACACGTCAGATCGACGGTCACGCACGGGTTATATTTTCCGTCTCGAGCCGATTGGTCCGATTTCCTGGAATTCCTCGAAACAGGAACTGGTGTCACTTTCATCGGCTGAAGCAGAATTCATCGCCGCTTGTGCTGCAACTCGCGAAGGTCTGTACCTGCAGGAGTTACTTGACGAAGCAAAATTCGTCACGCCGAATCAGTTCACGTTGCAGTGCGACAACCAGAGTGCAATTACCATCGCCAACAAGCCTGGTTTCGTCAATCGCACGAAGCATATTTCGCTGCGTTACTTCTTCGTAAAAGACGCGATCGACAAGGGGAGAATGCGCCTTGTCTACTGCCCCACCAGCGACATGGCCGCTGATTCGCTTACTAAGAAGCTGACATGTCAGAAATTTCATCACTGCAACCAGCTCAGTGGCATTTCCGAGTCAACAGGGTGACTACACCGAACTCCTAGAAGTGAAGGGGAGTGTTGAGATAATGTCGAGACTTATGCACTTCAAGGAATTCGTATAGTTAGTACAGTAAAAGTACCGATAGACTGACGTCAGCAAAGCGCTACGCGCCTTAGGATGACGTCATCAGTAGCTGTAGGTATCGCGAATAGTCACGTACCTTTTCAGAACAGGAATAGCGCGAATAAATACAGCACAGTAGGCGAACAGGTACTTTAGTATAGTTATATATTCTGTATGCTTGTCATTTTATAATATACTTGATTTCAGAGACCTTTGATCCTGTTACAAGTCACTCATATAAAAGACTTCCACTGCTACAGGAAGCTACTATCCTAAGACTACGATCCTATTCAAACAGTTCAGATTCTAACATTCACGACACGACCCAACCTCACGATTCCGTTGGTAATCCGCGCTCCGGACCTCCGCCTCGACATTTCCCAACCTTGGCGCTAGGCCCGTAGCGCACCCCAATTTCTCGCTCATTCCTTCGCTCAATGTACTGTTTTGCTTCGGTAGTGCAATTCTCGCTCGCTCGCTCAATTGCACTCGTAACAAGAGTGAATGTTTTCAAACAAAATTGATTTTTCTTTCCACATGGAATACACGTTTACATTCTTTGTCACCATTCCCAAGGAAAATCTGCGGTACAACTATGGTAGCTGAGGACTTACGTGTGTGAATTCGGGAGAGAGGAAGGGGGGGGGGAGGAAATCATATGTGTATAAAAATTATCATACGTTACATGTATGGATACAATAAAGAGCAGGTCAGTGTATAGTATATGTACATCGGAAATGTTTTCGTTCTTGGACAAGAAGATGCATCGCTTGTAAGTTAATTACACATACGGTAATGGCACAAGGCCCCATGCTACGCCACCCAACTGGTGCTAAGAAGGCTCTGAGCGCTCTATGAAGGGATGCAGAGGGGCATGCTGGCGCAGAGGCTGTGAATGCTCTAAGAAGGGATGCAGAGGGGCATGCCGGCGAAGAGGCTCTGGGAGCGGCACATCCAGTTACGGTTGAGCTGGCCCACGAGCGGCGGCTGGCGCTGGAACTGCACCACCACCAGTGACGCACAGCTGTCCCCCGCCCCCACCGTGTACCGCCGGTTCGCCACCGTCTTCGACCGCGCCTTACCACACGCCACCGCTCCCAACGGCGTGCCGGCGACACAGATCTGGGGGTTGGAGAGTGAGGGAGGGAAGGAGGGAGGGATGGTGCGAGACTTGAGCGATTTTTTAGGCGAGTTTTGCACTGCTTTGTCCCTAGTGCCAAACCTGCTCACACCACACCCACTAGAGCCAACCCCCTTTGTGCGGTTGGCCCAGCCTGCTGCTGGCTGGGTTAAATGAGCATGTTTGCACGGTAGATAGCACACCCATGTACCTCCTAGGACGCACCTACAGCCCTTCCGCACTCACCCGAAGAACGATCTCAGTGCCCCACCAACAATCCCCCCTTCACTGGTGTCGTTCCCCTCTCACTTGGGGCTTGTTGAGGCACTGGTGCTCACTTGGCACACAGTGGGATTCGAACCCAAGATCTTTGGCTCTGATACCACTTGTTGGCCCAACCTGCTACCAACTGGGTTAAAAATGCATGTTTGTGTGATGGGTAGCACAACCATAACTCCTCCATGACGCACCTGTAACCCTCCCACACACAACTGGGGAACAATCCTAGTGTTCCACCAACATGTGCCACCCCATTTTAGTCCCACCCCTCTCATAGGTACCTCGAAGCCAGTGAACCCTTAGAGACACCCTCCGTAGCGCCATCCCTCTCATAGGTGCCTCGGAAGCGGTGGGCAAGGTAAGGTTGTCGGGGTTGAGGCGGTACTTTTGAGAATTCTTAAAAGTAGCACCCATATTTGAGGCAGTAGGGGTCGAGCCACGACATGCCCCACGAGTTGATCCCATCCTTCAAGCCAACCCCTCAAGCCACCCCGTAGCGCCATCCCCCCTAACACACCCCCTTTTAGGTACCTCGGAGGCAGTGAGGGCGTTGATGGTGTCGCAGTTGATGCCGGGGTTGCATGCTTCGTTGGCCACCCCCTCTTGGCCACCCCCCCTAGGCCAACCCCTCTAGGCCACCCCCACTAGTAGTTGATCCTACACCCTTCTAGGTACCTTGGAGGCAGTGAGGGCGTTGATGGTGTCGCAGTTGATGCCGGGGTTGAGGTCCCTTCTAGCCCACACTTCTAGACCCACACTTATAGGCCCACACTTTTGGGGCCACATTTCTATTCCCACTTCTAGACCCACACGTATAAGCCCACACTTTTTGGGCCCACATTTCTCTTCCCACTTCTAGACCCACACTTATAGGCCCACACTTTTGGGGCCACATTTCTATTACCACTTCTAGACCCACACTTATAATCCCACACTTTTTGGGCCCACATTTCTATTCCCACTTCTAGACCCACACTTCTAGGCCCACACTTTTGGGCCCACATTTCTATTCCCACTTATAGACCCACACTTCTAGGCCCACACTTTTGGGCCCACATTTCTATTCCCACTTCTAGACCCACACTTTTAGGCCCACACTTTTGGGGCCACATTTCTATTCCCACTTCTAGACCCACACTTCTAGGCCCACACTTTTGGGCCCACATTTCTATGACCTGCGTTGAGTCCTGTTGACCTGCGTTGACTCCTGTTGACCCGTGTTGACACACGTTGACTCTCATTGACATGCGTTGACTCCCGTTGACATGCGTTCGCGTTGACTCCTGTTGACACACGTTGACTCCCGTTGACACTTGTTGACTCCTGTTGACTCATGTTGACCTGTTTTGACTGCTGGCGAAGTGCGTTGACTGCTGTTGACCTGTTTTGACTCTGTCGGCATGCGTTGACTCCCCCCTTTTTTGCAGGTTCCTGCTGGGCGTACGCGGCAGCCAGGGCGATCCAGGCCGCATATGCTAAAGTCGTGGAAACGGACCTAACTCGTTCCCCACAACAGCCTCGCATCCCTCCCCAACCCATCCTCCCCCCACCCCGTCCTTCTCCCCGCTTCTCGCCCCGGCCCCTGATGGGCGTACGCAGCAGCCAAGGCGGTCCAGGGCGCGTATGCCAAACTCACCCTCCCTTCCCCCCCTCCCTCCTCTCCCCTCCCTCTCCTCGCCCAGGGTCTTGCTGGGCGTACGCAGCAGCCAAGGCGGTGCAGGGCGCGTATGCGAAGCTCAAAGAGACGGACGATGATGTGTTCCCCAGCGGGACTCGGCTGTCGGTGCAGCAGCTGGTGGACTGCACTGGTACTGCTGCCTCGTGCCGGGGGGGGTACCCCGAGGCTGCCCTGCAGTATGCGGCAAAGTTCGGGCTGCAGAGTGAAACAGAATATGAGTATACTGGGGTTGGCGGCAAGTGCAGCACCAAGAAGGATGCGGTGAGTTTTGAGTCGGTACCCGGAATGCTCCTCGGTACCCGAAATGCACCTCGGTACCCGGAATGCACCTCGGTACCCGAAAATGCTCCTCGGTACTGTGAAGCTGCGGTGCAGTATGCCGTGAAGAACGGGCTGCAGAGTGAAGAGAGAGAGATGCTCACAGAGTGAGAGAGCGGTCAGCGGGAAGTGCAGCACCAAGAAGGCAGCGGTGAGGTGAGATCGTTTTGAGTTGCTCTCTTCCTTACATGCGCTTTCTCTTCCCTACCACCCCGCACCTCTCTCCACCGTTCTCAGGACAAGTGGAACACCTCGATGTACGAGCAGGTGCCACTGCCGGGACCCCTCTTTCTCGTGTGCTGTTCCCTCTTTCTCATCACATCCGTGCTCCCTCTCCCTCCCCTACCGCCCCTCACCCCTCTCCACCGCTCTCAGCAAAGGTGGAACATCAGCATGTACGAGCAGGCGCCGCTACCGGGGCCGCTGGGGCTCATTCTCGCGCTGCAGAAGCAGCCCGTTATCGTCACCATCCGCGCCTCCTCCCAAGACTTTATCGACTACTCGGTGAGTTTGGTGCTCTGCCGCTGCCGCTGCTGCTGCCGCTGCCACTGCCGATGCCGCTGCCGCCACTGCCGCCGCCGCCGCCGTTGCCGCCGCCGCCGCTGCTGCTGCTGCTGCTACTGCTGCTGCTGCCGCCATACAGTCTTAGAGGAATTCAACCACTCTTCCCTCCTTCCCACCCACCCACCCTGCTTCCCTCCCTCCCCCAACAGGAAGGCATATACCAGGGCTGGGACTGCTACAGCCCCGTGGGGGAGGTGTGGGGGGACACGCAGGGCCAGGGGCTCAGAGCGACAGCCACAGCCACCAACAACACGGGGCTGCTGGACCACGTGATGCTGGCCGTGGGGTATAACTATGACTCTCCGGGCAGCTTCTATAATTACTTCATTCTGAAGAACAGCTGGGGGCCGCAGTGGGGCGAGAATGGATACATGCGGATTCGCATGGAGGGGGGCGCGTTTGGCACATGTGGCATGCTGGTGAATCGCGGGCTGTACCCCGTTGTGAACGGTGAGTGAGGCTCCCCTTTTCCGGGGTGAAATACTCGGTGTGCTGTTCGGCACGTGCGGAATGCTGGTGAACCATCCAATGTTGAGAACCATCCGAGGGCTGTACGCTGTTGGGAATGTTGAGGAAGCCATCCAATTCCACTTTTTGCCCCCTTGTACTTGTTTATTTCTTTAATTGTTGTTGTTGTTTTTTTTTGTTTTTTCAATTATTTTTCTCTTTTCCCTTCCCTATTTCGTTCTTTCTTTCTCATTCTGAAGGTGCAATGGGATCCAATCCCGCTCAATTCTCTCGTTTTTCCCTCGTTCCCCTCTTCTCCTCCTTACTCTTCCCACCCATACCCCTCGCCAGCCCGCCAGAGCACGGGCCCTGCAGCATATCGCTGTGTGGGGGGGGCACATGTGTGATTGACAAGAAGCGTCACCCTTCTTGAAAACTCCCTCCTTTCCTTCTTTCCTCCTCTCTCCACACCCCCTACCCCCTCGCCAGCCCGCCAGACCACGGACCCCTGCGGCACGTCACCCTGTGGGGGCGGCACGTGTGTGGCGGACGGGAGTGGCAACGGCAAGTACACGTGTCAGTGCTCGGACCTGCTAGCGCCCGCTGTCAACCGCGACGGCACACCCACATGCACCATCGGTGAGTGGGCTTTTGTGTGCTGGGATGGGAGGCGTAGTTTGACCCATTGGGGTGCTTTGACTCTTGGAATGCTCTCGTGGTTTTGCTGCCCTGCTTAGAGGATATAAATGGTGGTCGGGATGCTGCTGCTGCTTCTTCTGCCCCATGCCCCATGCACGCAACGACGCATGCTCCCCAGCTTGCTTTTTGAGTCGAATAAAAAATTGGCGGTCGGGAAGCTGCTGCTTCTGCCCCATGCCCCATGCCCCATGCCCCATGCACGCAATGACGCATGCCCCCCAGCTTGCTCGCTTCGCCCCTCCTCGATAGATTTAACTTCATGTCCTCCACCCGCCCCTCCCACACAGGCGATGTCTGCAGCATGCTGCCTAACAAGCCATGCTCCGTTGGGCGATGCAGTGCATCTCAGCAGCACCAAACAGCACCCCTCTCTCACCCGTCCACCCGTCTGCAGCATGCTGCCTAACAGCACCTACCCCGTCTCATTCCCCCCACCCCTCTCTCATCCCCCATCTCCACCACTCCCTCCCTTTCCAGTCGACGTCTGCAGCATTCTACCCAACAACCCGTGCGCCGTGGGGCAGTGCATCAACAGCGGCGACGGCGGGTATTCGTGCATTTGCCCTCCCAACTACAAAGCCAGCGTGCTCGCCTCTGGCCAGACCACCTGCGTGCCTGGTGAGCGGAGAGAAGAGGAGGACCTCTGCGAAAGGGGTATGGTTTAACGGGGATGAAGCGTAAGGATATATATCTATCTATCTATATATATATGTATTTGTATATATATTTGGTACCTATTCATCCGTTTGAATGCACTCACAATATGACATCCCACGGCCCACACGTGACACATTTCATCACACACATCCCATCGCACACATCCCATCACACACATCCCATCACACACATTCCATCGCACACATCCCATCACACACATGCCATCGCACACATCCCATCGCACACATCCCATCGCACATATCCCATCGCACACATTTGATCCATCACATGGGCAGGTGCTCATGTGAACGAGTGTGTGAGCCATAGAAGCTTTGTTTAGGCGAGCTGCAGTCTAGAAAAAATCTTTAGCAAGTGATAGTCAGTAGTAAAAAGTTTGACCCTTTGAAAAACCAGGAATTTCCACTATTAAAGTTTGACACCCATCACTATCCCATCCCATCCCATCCCATCCCATCCCATCCCATCCCATCCCATCCCATCCCATCCCATCCCAACCCATCCCTGGCATGGCGGTGATTTCAACGAGTGCAGCTCCAGCAGTCCAGAGGACGTACACAGTGCAGGGCGGGGAGAAGTGTGCCGCTATCTCTGGCCTCATCGGCCTCACCCAGGAGCAGTTCCTCCTGCAGAACCATGTAAGGGGAGCGATGAGAGTGGCAAGATTGATGAGAGATATGAAAGAAGTTCCTACAGCAGAAGGAGGTGCGAGCAGAGAGAGAGAGAGAGATATGAGAGAAGTTGTTGCTGCAAATGAGGTACATGGAGGGATGAGAGCAATAAGAGTGTGAAGGGCAGCTGCTGCCACAGTATGGGTACGAGCAGTGGTGAGAGCAATGAGAGGGATGAAAACGATGAGTGTTGAGTTGGGTGGGCAGGGTTTAGGGTTAGTGAGCAGGGAGAGCGACAGGAGCTTTCTCATCCGCTCTCATCACTTTGCCCTTGCCATTCGCTTACCCTACCCTAATTTGTTTCCTCATTCCCTTCTCTCTTCCAACCCCTGCTCTCCATCCCTCAGGGAGTGGACTGTGACAATCTCAAAGCAGGTCAGCTTCTCAACATCTCCATCCCCTCCTCGGCTCAAGTGTGCCGCGTGCGCTACACTGTCACCCAGGTGCGTTACATGTCTCTCGTTACATGTCACTGAGGTACGTTACATGTCGCTGAGGTGCGTTACATGTGCAGTACTCTGTCAACCAGGTGCGTTACATGCCTCCAAGGTGTGTTACATGTGCGCTACTCTGTCATCAAGGTGCGTTTCTTTTCAAATAGATGCGTTGACATGTGAGCTACTCTGTTCACCCATATGTGTTACATCTCGCCCAGTTGCGATACATGTTTCCCAGTGCGTTACAATTGCGTTACATGTGCGTTACTACGTCACCCAGGTCGGTGCCTACATGTTTCCCAGTTGCGTTACATTTCTCCCAGGAGCGTTTCATGTCTCTTCGGTGCATTACAAGTTACCAGGTGCGTTACATGTCCCCCTCTCCCCCTCCCTTCGCATCCCCTTCCTCATTCCCCTCAGGCGGATGCAGCAGCAAAGAGCTGTGATCCCATCATCACCCTCTTCGGTATGGATGTCACGACCATCAACTCATGCTTCTTACCCCCTCCTCTCCTCTCTTTTCCTACTTCCCTCCACCTCCCCCTCCCACTCCCCCTCCCCCTCCCCCTCCCCCTCCCCCTCCCCCTCCCCCTCCCACTCCCCCTCCCCCTCCCCTTCCCCCTCCCCCTCCCCTTCCCCCTCCCCCTCCCCCTCCCCCTCCCACTCCCCCTCCCCCTCCCCCTCCCCCTCCCCCTCCCCCTCCCACTCCCACTCCCCCTCCCCCTCCCCCTCCCCATCTCCCTCCCCCTCCCCCTCCCCCTTCCCCTCCCCCTCTCCCTCCCCTTCCCCTTCCCCCTCCCTTTCCCCCTTTCCGCTCCCCTCTCACCCCAGGCGGATGCAGCGGCACAGAGCTGTGATGCCATCAACGATCGCTTTGGCATAGACGTAACGACCATCAACCCCAGCCTTGACTGCACAAGCCTCACGTCCAACCAGCAGGTGAGGCGAGTGGGGAGCAGGGCGCTCTCACTGGTGTGCCAAGGTAGGGGAGGGAATGGGGAATCAAGGGGATGTCATGGGCTTTAACCTTGTTTGCATCAACAGCATGAGCGTCAACATCAGCAATTGGCCTAGATGCCCCGCTCTCCCCTCTGGCCTCTCTAACACGGCATGACCATCAACCCCAGCCTCGACTGCTCAAGTGTTTTGAGACGTCTCAAAACACTTCTGTTATCACGTCAGCAATTGGCCTAGACGCCCCATGTTAGTGTTAACCCTCAATCTCACACTTTGTATTTGTACTTTCTATATCCTAGTGTAGTTTAGTTTGCAGTTAGTGTTTGGTTGGGTGTACACCTACATCCCAACCAAACCCAAATGTGATCTCCAAGCAATCTCCAACCCACCAATTGGAGATTGCCTTGAGATTACCCCCAATTCCTAGAGATTTCCCTCGATTCCCTTCCCCATCCTTTCCTTGCCTATCCTGGATGTACTTAAAGAGCTTCGAGCTCATTTCTAATGCATGGATTCTAAGCTTAATTTTTGACACCCCGCTCTACCCTCCGGCCTCTCTAACACTGCATGACCATCAACCCCATTCTCGACTGCTCAAGCTTCCCACTCTTCTCTCCTCTCCTCTCTCTCCCCCCCTCTGCAGATCTGCATTCAGGTGGGGGATGCGGTGTCAGGAGCAGCGGATTAGAATCTCTGCACCAACTACCAGCTGGCCAACCAGTGAGTCACCTGCGCCCCTCTCCTTTCACTGTCCCACGATCTTTCTTGCCCTCACCTCAGATCTGCATTCAAGTTGGAGATGCAGTGTCAGGAGCAGCGGATTACAATCTGTGCACCAACTACCAGCCGGCCAACCAGTGGGTCACCTGCGCCAGCATCGTATCAACGTACGGCATGACGTGGCTCGACCTCTACCGCCTCAACCCCGGCATCAACTGCGACACACTCAGCGCCCTCACTGCCTCTGAGGTAACAATGGGTGGGTCTGGAAGTGGGAATAGAAATGTGGCCCCAAAATTGTGGGCCTAGAAGCGTGGGTCTAGAAGTGGGAATAGAAATGTGGGCCCAAAAGTGTGGGCCTAGAAGTGTGGGTCTAGAAGTGGGAATAGAAATGTGGCCCCAAAAGTGTGGGCCAGAAGTGTGGGTCTAGAAGTGGGAATAGAAATGTGGGCCCAAAAGTGTGGGCCTAGAAGTGTGGGTCTAACGCGGGTGACAGGAGTCAACGCGGGACACAGGAGTCAACGCAGGACACAGGAGTCAACGCAGGACACAGGAGTCAATGCGGGTCACAGGAGTCAACACGGGTCAACAGGAGTCAGCGGTCAACAGCAGTCCACAGCAGCCAACAGCACGCACCGCAGTTGCCCTGGTCGAAATCGTCCTCAGAAAAATAGGAGCTGTGGTCCACGCTCTTATTGAAATCCCAGGTGAGCTTCTGCGAGGCAGGGTCGAGCGTGAGACCCACGGTGAGGTAGCGCGAGACGGTGTTCAGATTGGGCAGCTTGGCGAGATCCTTGGTGGTGGGGGGGACGTAGCCCAGACTGCGGTCTGCCGGTGGAGGAAGAGAGGAGGGACAGGGGAAGGGGGGGAACGGGAGGAGGAAGGAGAGTGAGGGGGAGGCGAGTAGGAGTTCACCTTCCCAAAGCAACTTACCAAAAAAAAAACCACATTTACAATCCCCGCCCGGACTCCCTTGAGAACCGTCGAACCATGCCCTTTATCCCATTCCATCGCACTCCACCCCTCGTTGCGTCCCCCCGCGGCTCTCACCAACGGTTGTGGTGTTCCCGCGCGCGCTGTTCCCCTTGCTCGATCCGCGCCCCTTTCCTCCGCCTCCCGCCGCCTGCTGAATCAGCTTCTGCACGCGCCGCTTCACAGTCGCGAGCCACTTTTGCGCCGCCGCGGCGAACGCGTCCTTAGTTAAGTACGAGGCGCGTTCGGGCGGCTTATCGACGCCCGTCAGGTCCGCGGCGCCCATCAGCGGCGCGAGGGATTTAATCTCCTACTTCGTCTTCGCGTCCACCGCCAGCGCCGCGAGGTCCGATGCCGCCGCGCCAGCTGTCTCGTCGACAGACGTCGCGGTGCCGGCGGTGGTCGCGGTGCCGGCGGAGTCCTCGTTTGTCGTTGTACCGAGTGTGTCAATAATGAGGAGGGGCGTGCGTGGAGGGAAAGGAGAGAAAAGTAGAGCGAGGAAGGAGGGGCTGAGGAGGGTGGAATGTGGGGCGGTAAAGAACTACTTGAAGCAAAGCGCCATTCGGAGGCGGCTACCGCACTTCCGCCGTCGTCCTCCGTGTCTTTCCGTCGCCCAATGTCGTCTAGTACCGTTGCGTACCGTCGCACAGCCTCGTCCACCGTTCCCACCGTCGCACAGCCTCGTCAATGTCATTTAGACTAAGCAGCTAGGGCCGTTTCCTTCCCGATTCCAAACGGAGCGGATACAGTCTTCATTTTACGCGAGCGCGCCACGTTTTGAGATGTCTCAGAGCGGATAATACAGCCTTCATTTCACGCGAGCGCGCCACGTTTTGAGACGTCTCAGAGCGGATAATACAGCCTTCATTTTACGCGAGCGCGCCACGTTTTGAGACGTCTCAGAGCGGATAATACAGCCTTTTCACGCGAGCACGCCACGTCAGCCTAGCGCCGGCATGATAGGCCGCTTACCTATTCGCCGGCCGGCGGCGGCGGGGCCGACAGTTATGATCAGTAAAACTGTTGCTAGCCGAAGCGCGTGGGCTGGAATCGCCGAGCCGCGACGCTCCATCGTGTCACAAGAGGCACAACCTAGTAGTATCGCGCCGCTGTCGCACGGGATGCACAAGCCTGGATAACTGAATCTTTGGGCGCGTGGGCAATCCCGTGTCGGGAGCGCAATGCGAATGAGGAAAAAATGCACGCGGCTCGCCGATGAGTCGGACTGTTGTCGGCGTGGCGAATGTTACGTCTAGTTTATGTCACTTGTACTGACACGTGGCCTCTTTTTGATTTCGTGCGCGATTCACGCTCCTACGGCTCGTTTTTCGTGACGTGTGACGAAAAATCTAGAGGAGTTAGGTAGTAAAAAATAATATTTTCCGAGAGGTAGGCAGGCGTAGAAGGAACTTGAGGAAGATTACCATGCAATGACGAAAACTCGATCGACGTGTTAGGAAGTGACACCTCGAGCAGGTCAAGCGAATCCTTATTTGTACGGGTTCGGCTACGATGACTACTTTTCCCTGCCTATCGCACAAAACTCCTTGCCACACCAGAACCAAGTCGTGTTGTACTTTGTACTCTTGACTCGCCGAAGGTCAGAGCAACTTCAATTCGCGCTGCGGATGATTAGTGGTGCGCCGTGTGCACTGTGCTCCATGGTGTGGTGGACCAGCAGAGCATAGCAGCGTGCTTTGCGGCATGGCAGAACAGCAGCTTGGATTAGGCTGGGCGTGTCCTGCGCACTCACTTCACTCAACATGGGGGACTCAGGTAGAAGACATGAGGCGAAACCAACAGCCACCCCAGGCTCGCTCTGCGAGCGAGTAGCGTCAGGTGAATGCGCAGTCATCCACTGAGGGCTTTGATGCAAAGATTGGCTTGGGCTTGGTTCCAAGTTTGCATGAATCCACTAACAGCCACGCGCGGGCAGATTCAAACACTTCTTACGAGAGACTAGATAGAAAGTTCCACCTTCGAGTGGTGAAAAAGAAGTATGTTTGTAGTCACGAACCATGGCTGATTCTAGCATATTGCATTCAAGGCACAGTGGCGTTTCCCTTTAGCTGCAATTTTATAAACGAGACTTTGTGCAAGTGGAAGAAAATCGTCGCGCCGCTTCAATGAGAAATGTCACCACCTGAAAGGTTGAGCGGCTCGAGGAACCACCTGTGAGCAGCACATCCGATTTTTGCGAGGAAATGACAGATTGCCCTGTTTTCAAGTTTCCGATTCCTTTGGACAGTGGCTTTGACACCGCCTTGCTTCTCCGCTCGCGTCCGATTCATTGGGGCAGCTGATTTCGATATTTCAAATTTCCTGTGACCAGGAAAATTCTGAAGTTTACCTGGCTTTAGTTTAGTGGCCAGTGGAAATAATAAACCCCTCTCGGATGGCTGGCCATTTGGGAGGCATCAACCCTAAACACCTTGCCTCATCGTGTTTAGGGTTGATGCCTCCCAAATGGCATGCCCTCCATGAGGAAATGTATTTTTTTGTCCCGAGCTTCTCGCAATTGAGGCGACAATTCAATTTATGATATCCCGATCAATATACACAATATTAGTCTCTGGACTCGAAAAGGGGCAATAGCGTAAATAACTGACCGAAGGTATCGGACTCGAACGCAAAGCAAGACGGTGTCAAAACCACTGCCGAAAGGAATCGGAAACCCAAAACCAGGGCGGTCCGTCATTCCCTCGATTTCCGCGCTTCCCTTGGGTTCGCCACCGCAATCTTCGGAGTGGAGTATCCAACCTGCGGTTTGGGGTGCGAAACTCCCTTGGTTCGTGGTTCCAGTTCTGTAGGAAATCGATCGATGTCACTATGTAACGCGTGTATATACACTACACTAGCACTGTACGGGACAGCACAGCTCAAGTCAAATGCAATTGCCAGGATTTTGTTTGGTAAGCAGGGAAAAATAATTGTAGGCGAACCCATAGGAATCTGCCCTAGCAGACTCAAGCGAGGTTGGTTTCTTATCCAACTGGCTACTTTGCATTGACGCCGATCGGAATTGCGTCCTATGTAGTGATCTCCTTCAAAATTCTTCACTGCCACTGTCTCCCACAAGTTCCTTCTACGCCTGCCTGGTGTCCATCTCTCAAAACCTCCAGTTTCAGATTCGTTTATGTGGCTGCCTCTCGGCAATTGCCATACACGTTGCGCGGATCGAGCCGCCATAAAAGCTTGACTCGCGACGAGGCCACGTGTCAGTACATGTGGCATAAACCATATATACTGTGCGCCACGGCCGCGGACGCTAGGCCCTAATTCGAAGTCCACGTCGCCTCGACAGCTCGACTCACCCGCGGGCCGCGCGCATTTCTTCCCCCCCCCCCCCCCCCCCCCCTCCGCATCCCGTCCCACGCGCAGTCTTTCCCCCTTCCGCGTTCTGCTCCAGCGCGCATTCTTTCCGCCGTCCGCATTCCGCTCCCGCGCGCATTCTTTCCCCCATCCGCATTCCGCTCCCGCGCACATTCAGCAATAGCGCGTCAGCGTAGTCCAGGCACGCAGCAATCCAGACTCGCGCATTCCGTGCTCCTGCCTGGATTCAGTATCGCACATTCAGTAGTGCTCCAGCGCCGCGATACTACGATTCCTGGGGGGAGTTGTGCGGCCTTCTGAAACCATGGATCGTCGCGGCTCGGCGTGTCCATCCCACGCGCTTCGGCTAGTAGCAGTCTTACTGATCATCACTGTCGCCCCCGCCGCCGCTGGCCGGCGGATAGGTAAGCGTCCTATCATGCTGACGTGGGGCTGACGTGGCGCGGCGCTTGCTAGTAAGAAATTTCGCACCCGCTCCGTTTGGAGTCTGAAAGGAGACGGTGGACAACGCTCGACGACGGTTAGAAACGGTGGACGACGGCGGAAGTGTGGCAGCCGTCCGACAACCAGACCAGCAAGCGCGCTCTTTTTCGCCCCACGTGGCGGCGTTCGCGGTCAGCGCGGCACCGCCGCGACTCTGTGTCTGATCACCATGTCTAGCACCAATTTTCGTGCTTTACCGCGTGGCACCGCATGACGCCGCGCCAAACCCACCTCGCCAATCCCAGGCCGTAAAGTGCAACATTTCACCCTATGCCGCTCGCTTCTTACCACCTCCACCGCCCGTCTTTCCTCCCTTCCCCTTTTTCTTCTTTCCCTCCCCCGCCCTCCCTCCCCCCCCTTTCCCCTCCCGCATCTCCGTCCTCAATACAGACACACTTGGTACAGCGATAAACGCGGACTCTGGCACCGCAACCGCCGGCACCGCGACGTCTGTCGACGCGACAGCTGGCGCGTCGGCATCGGACCTCTCTGCGCTGGCGGTGGACACGAAGACGAAGCAGGAGATTAAAGCCCTCGCGCCGCTGATTGGCGCCGCGGACCTGGCGGGCGTCGATAAGCCGCCCAGACGCGCGTCGTACTTAACTAAAGACGCGTTCGCGACGGCGGTGCGCAGATGGATCGCGAAGGTGAAGCGGCGCGTGCAGGCGCTGCAGAAGCAGATTCGGCAAGCGGGAGGCGGAAGAGGAAACGGGCGCGGAATGAGCACGGGGAACAGCGCGCGCGGGAACACCACAGCTGTTGGTGAGAGTCGGGGGGGGGGGGGGGGGGGGGCGCAACGAGGGGTGGAGTGTGGTGGAATGGGGTGAATGGTATGGGGTTACGCACTGCTGCTGCCATGCGTGCTCAACACAAACCCGGCTTCTCTCCCTCTTCTCTCACTGCTCCTCCCCCATTCCCGTGTGCCCCTTCCCCCCCTCCCCCCCCTCCCCACCGCCAGACCACAGTCTGGGCTATACACCCCCCCCCCCCCAGCACGGATTCAGCTGGAACCGTACCCGCTGTTGCTGCCATGCCTGCTCACACACAAACCCATCGCCTCTCCCTGCTCCTCTCCCTCGCCTCTCCCCCCCCCTCCCCCCACCAGACCCCAGTATGGGCTACACTCCCCCCGCAACCACCCAGAAGCTCAGCTGGAGCCTAAACTGCTGCTGCTGCCGTGCGTTCTCACACAGAAGCCCCTCTTCTCTCCCTGCTCCTGTCCCCTTCCCTCCGCTCCCCCCCCCTCCCCCCACCAGACCCCAGTCTGGGCTACACTCCCCCCCCCATCATGGATCCCGCGAAGCTGCCCAATCTCAACACTGTCTCGCGCTACCTCACCGTGGGTCTCACGCTCGACCAAAGCACCCAGAAGCTCACGTGGGATTTCAAACGCAGCGTGGACCACAGCTCGCTGTATTTACCTGACGAAAATTTCGACCAGGGCAAGTGGACCCTCTACAAGTTATACAAGTTCAACCAGGCTTCCATTTTTTCATTCTCATGGAGTTTGTCTCGCCGTCTGAATAACATCTAAGTTGATGGACATTAGACCTCCGCAGCCCACCTGCTCTATAATAACAGCCGCTGGGGCTTATTCCAAGTGGACCCTCTACTGGAGCCGCGTGCTCAGTGCTTGTCTCAAGCTCTCTCTTCCCTACCCCACTCTGCTCCCCCTCCACTACCGCCCCTCACCCCTCTCCACCGCTCTCTTAAGTGGAACATCTTGATGTACGAGCAGGTTCCACTACCGGGGCCGCTGGGGCTGGCATCTGGACAATGCTCCCTCCTTCTTACCGTGTGCTTTTTCTTCCCTACCACTCCTCACCCCTCTCCACCGCTCTCAGCCCAAGTTCAACATCAGCATGTACGAGCAGGTGCCGCTGCCGGGGCCGCTGGGGCTCATTCTCGCGCTGCAGCAGCAGCCCGTTATCGTCACCATCCGCGCCTCCTCAGAGGATTTCATCAACTATGCGGTGAGTTGGGGGGTTCTGCTCCGGGTGGTGGTGGTGGTGCTGCTGCTGCTGCTGCTGCTGCTGCTGCTGCTGCTGCTGCTGCTGCTGCTGCTGCTGCTGCTGCTGCTGCTGCTGCTGCTGCTGCTGCTGCTGCTGCTGCTGCTGCTGCTGCTGCTGCTGCTGCTGCTAAAGCTGCCGCCGCTGAGCAATTGTTGAGAATTCTCAAAAGTCGCTCACAAGAACATGGCCCCTCTTTCCTCCCCCGTCCCTCCCTCCCCCCTTCCCCTCACAGGGCGGTGTATACCAGGGCTGGGGCTGCTACAACCCGCTGGGGACCATCTTTGAAAGAGGACGGCCGGCTGCCACCGCTACAGCCACCAACAACACGGCTCTGCTGGACCACGTGATGCTGGCCGTGGGGTATAACTATGAGGCGCCAGGCAGCTGGGCGAATTACTTCATTCTGAAGAACAGCTGGGGGCCGGACTGGGGCGAGGGCGGGTACATGAAGATTCGAATGGAGAATGGGCCGTTCGGCACGTGCGGCATGCTGGTGAATCGAGGGCTCTACCCTGTTGTGAAAGGTGAGTTAGCAGCTTCTAACTTTTCCCACTTCTAACCACCCTCTTGCTGCAGATACTTCACCATGTATCTTGCTGCAGATACTTCACCATTTATCTTGCTGCAGATACTTCACCATGTATCTGCGCTCCTTAACCCCCTCTTTTGCGGCGCCTCAAGACTTTCTAAGGCGACTTTTGCGGCGCCTCAAAAGGAATGTTTTGCTGGTACGACACCATATATCTACGCTCCTTGACCCCCGTATTTCCCCCTTTTTCCACACCCCCTACCAACTCGCCCGTCCCCCAGAGCACAGACCCCTGCAGCACGTGCCCCTGTGGGGGTGACACACTCTCTTACGTGCATTGACCCCTCCATTCACTCTTCTAGAAACTCCCTTCCTCCCCTTGTTTCCTCTCTCCACACCCCTCACCATCTCGTCAGTTCCCCAGACCACTGACCCCTGCAACACGTGCCCCTGTGGGGGCGGCACGTGTGTGGCGGACGCGAGTGGCAACGGCAAGTACACGTGTCAGTGCACGGACCAGCTAGCACCTGCTGTCAACCGCGACGGCACACCCACATGCACCATCAGTGAGTGGTCCCTTTGTGGGCTTTGGATGGGTGCACCGTCGGTGAGTAGCAAGTACCTCAAGAGTAGCCCAGCCCATCAGGTGAGTAGCCCATCATGTGAGTAGCCCATCATGTGAGTAGCCCATCATGTGAGTAGCCCATCATGTGAGTAGCCCATCATGTGAGTAGCCCATCATGTGAGTAGCCCATCATGTGAGTAGCCCATCATGTGAGTAGCCCCTCATGTGAGTAGCCCATCATGTGAGCAGCCCAACAACCCGTGCGCCGTGGGCCAGTGCATCAACATCGGCGACAAACACCCTTGTCTCATCCCCCCATTGCGTTCGCCGCTTCCCCGTGTCTCAGCATTCTACCCAACAACCCGTGCGCCATGCGCCATGGGTCAGTGCATCAACATCGGCGACAAACAAGCGTGTCTCATTCCCCCATTGCGTTCGCCACTTCCCCTCCACTCCCTCCCCCGCAGTCAATGTGTGCAGCATTCTACCCAACAACCCGTGCGCCGTGGGGCAGTGCATCAACATCGGCGACGGCGGCTACTCGTGCCTCTGCCCGCCCAACTACAAGCCCAGTGTGCTCGCCTCTGGCCAGACCACCTGCGTGCCTGGTGAGCCTGGGAGTGTGGCGGGCTTTTATGAATGGAAAGCTCGCAGTAGGTGTATTTTTTTGTTGTTTATTTATTTTGTTATTATTACTATTGTTTATTTTATTGTAGCTATAACTGTAATAACTAGTAGTTTACTATCATTATTATTACTATCACTATTATTATTATATCTTATATTACAATATTATTATTATCGGTATTGCTATTACTATTATGAATTGAATCATTCGCCCATCACTATGGACGCACTCACCATATTTGACATGTCTCACACACCCCATGGCAGACATGTCAACGAGTACAGCAGCAGCGGTGCAGGGCACGTACACAGTGCAGGGGGGGGAGACGTGTGGCGCCATCTACGGCTTCATCGGCCTCACCCAGGAGCAGTTCCTCCTGCAGAATAAGGTATGAGTGATGAGCGATTAAAGTGATGAGACAAACAAGGTACCAGCCATGAGAGCAGTTCCTGGCGCAGAACAAGGTAACAGGAGGGATGAGATCGATTCCTTCCTGGCACAGAATGAAGTGCGAGCAATAGAGCGATGGCAGTGATAAGAGCGATGAGAGATATGAGAGCAGTTCCTGGCGCAGAATGAGGTAACAGGAGGGATGAGAGGGATGAGAGGGATGAGAGAAATGAGAGAAATGAGAGAAATGAGAGAAACGAGAGGGAAGAGAGGGACGAGAGGGATGAGAGGGATGAGAGAAATGAGAGGGATGAGAGGGATGAGAGGGATGAGAGAAATGAAAGCAGTTCCTGGCGCAGAATGAGGTGGGAGCAGTAATAAGAGCAATTTCTGTGATAATATATACAGTGAACCGATGGCTTGATTAGAAACGAGAAGGGTACACGTAGTCATGTTCTCGAGAGGGAACCATGTTCCCAACAAGATGTGGTATCTGGCTTTTGTGTCCCCATCCCCCCCTCCATCCTCCCCACTCCCATATCCCCCCACCAGGATTTGGACTGTGACAATCCCAAGGCGGGTCAGGTGCTCAGCCTCTCAACCATTCAACCCCATCCATCCCTCCCCTTTCACCCCTTTCATTCTCCCCCCTCCCCCAAGGCGTGGACTGTGACAATCTCAAGGCAGGCCAGCTGCTCAACATATCGACAACCCCATCCCCTGCATCCCTGCCTGCCGTTCTTCTCCTTACCCCTCCATTCACCCAACCCCCTTCATCCATCAGGGCGTGGACTGTGAGAACCTCAAGGCGGGTCAGCTGCTCAACATCTCCATCCCCTCCTCGGCTCAAGTGTGCCGTGTGCGCTACTCTGTCACCCAGGTGCGTTACATGTCATCCAGGTGCGTTACATGTCATCCAGGTGCGTTACATGTGTGCTACTATGTCATGCAGGTGCGTTACATGTGTGCTACTATGTCATGCAGGTGCGTTACATGTGTGCTACTATGTCATCCAGGTGCGTTGCATGTTGCCCAGTTGCGTGAACATGTCCCGCAGGTGCGTTACAAGTCGCCCACATCCGTTACATCAACCCTTACTTCTCTCTTTCCCTCCTCCCCCTCCCTGCTCATCCCCTTCCTCATTCACCCCAGGCGGACGCAGCAGCAAAGAGCTGTGATCCCATTAATAATCGCTTTGGCATTGACGTAACGACCATCAACCCCAACCTTGACTGTTCAAGCCTCGTGCCCAACCAGCAGGTGAGGGGAGCGGTGCAGAGTGGTTGCAGTGGTGTTACAGGTGGTGAGGGTGGTGGGGAGTGGGGTTATTGGAGAAGCAGGTAAGGGAGATGATAACTTTTTGAGTCAAATCAAACACGGGACCACTGAGGCAGCAGTCGAGGGAGTGGGGTGGGGCGGCAAAATAGGCTTTTAGCGCGTTCGCTTTGATGCCGCGAGCGTTAACGTCAGCGAGTGTCTCACGTGCTCCCCTCTGCCCTCTTGCCTCAAGAACCCTCTCGTACCCTCTCCTACCCTCTCCTTCCCTCTCCTTCCCTCTCCTTCCCTCTCCCACTCCCCCCTTCCTCACATCTGCATTCAGGATAAGGTGTCAGGAGCAGCAAGATACAGCATGTGCACGAAGCACCAGCCAGTCATTCATTGGGTTACCAGCTCTCTTCTCCTCTCTTCCCTCTCAAACCTTCCCTCACCCTCTCCTCACTCTCTCATCTCCTCCTCCCCTCTCTGCAGATCTGCATTCAGGTGGGCGACGCCGTCTCAGGAACAGCGGACTACAACCTGTGCACGAGCTACCAGCCAGTGACTCGCCGCCTCCCGTGCTCCCTTCCTCTCTCCCCCTTCCTCAGATCTGCATCCAGGTGGGGGACGCGGTGTCAGGAGCAGCAGACTACAACCTGTGCACGAGCTACCTGCCAGTCAACGAGTGGATCACGTGTGCCAACGCTGTGGATTGGTACCAAATCTCATGGTTCGACCTCTACCGCCTCAACCCCGGCATCAACTGCGACACGCTCACAGCACTCACCGCCTCCGAGGTGCCTATGAGGGACGGTGCTAGATAGGAGGGGTAGCGCTGTGAGAGGTGTGATTCAGTTGGTACCAAATCTCATGGTTCGACCTCTACCGTCTCAATCCCGGCATCAACTGTGACACGCTCACAGCACTCACCACCTCCGAGTTGGCCCAGCCTGCTACCGTCTGGGTTAATAGGGCATGTTTGTATGATGGGTAGCACAACCATATACCTCCCAGCACGCACATCTAGCCCTTCCGAACTCAAGTGAAGAACGATCTCAGCGCCTCACCAACAATCTCCCTTTTACTGGGGTCGTTCTCCTCTCACTTACGGCTCGTTAGGGCACTGTGCTCATTTGGCGCACACTGGGATCGAACCCAAGACCTTTGGCTCTGATACCAATGTTGGCACAGCCTGCTACGGACTGGGTTAAAAGGGCATGTTTGTATGGTGGGTAGCACACCCATAACCCCCCAGGCCGCGCCTGTAGCCCTCCCTCACTCAACCGGGGACGATCCCAGTGCCCCACCAACACTTCGAGGTACCAACATGATGGGGAGGTAATGCTAGGGGGGGCGTGGCACTTGGAGTGCGAAGGGGTATGGGGGGGTATGGGGCATGTCGTGGTTCGACCTCTATTGCCTCAACCCCGGCATTAACTGCGGCACCCTCAGCTTGCTCACCGCCTCCGAGGTACCTATGAGGGGTGGCGCTACGGAGGTTCGTGCTAGGGATCAACTAGTGCCTACGCCAGATGCAAAGCTTGCGTTTTGAAGCACCTCACAAATTGCTCAAATCTCGCATTCTTGCTCACTCCTCCCTCCCCTCCTCCCCCACCCATCCCCACCCCCCCCCAGATCTGCATCGCCGGAACGCCGCTGGGAGCGGTGGCGTGCGGTAAGGCGCGGTCGAAGACGGTGGCGAACCGGCGGTACACGGTGGGGGCGGGGGACAGCTGTGCATCGCTGGTGGTGGTGCAGTTCCAGCGCCAGCCGCCGCTCGTGGGCGAACTCAACCGCGGCTGGATGTGCCGCTCCCAGTCCCTCTTCGCTGGCATGCCCCTCTGCATCCCTTCTTAGCACCAGTGGCGTGGCATGGCGTACCATGTCCTGCTGCATCCCTTCTTAAAGCCAATGGTATAACATCCCGTCTTCGGACTCCCAGAGCCTCTTCGCCGGCATGCCTCTCTGCATTCCCTCCTGGAGCACTCACAGCCTCTTCAGCTTGCCCCTCTGCATCCCCTCTTAGTCCCAATGCTGCAGCTTCACCATGTGGCGTAGCATGCCCCTCTGCATTCCCTCTTAGAACCAGCTGGGTGGCATGGCATGGCATGGCATGGCGTGGCATGGCGTGGCATGGCGTGGCGTGGCGTGACGTCGAGTTATGCACACGGAACTTGACTTACGAGTGAGGCAGCTCTACATGTGAAGAAATGAGAATGATTGACTAGGAAATGAGTTGGGTACAAATATGAAACCCTAGGAAATTGTACCCCATAGTGTCTACCCCACTACAGCCTACACAGGCTATGTGATAAATGTTTGACACACCCCCATAGGCAAAGTGGGGGAGAACAAGGGGTCACAAGACCGGTTAAGCAAAGCAAAGCAAAACAAGCTCAGGGTGGATCACAACGTCACCACACATTCCGAGCACAGGTTCAAATGCCACAAGGCCAGTTCACATGCAGGATTGTATATAAAAGGTAAACAAGCATGTGCAGGTATATATATAGATCACAGTACAAGTAAAGTCAAGAGGTAAGCAAGTGGGGCCAAGTAGGCACAAGACCTAGCATAGTAAAGAAGCGCTGATGATCACAAGGCTGAAGTGCCTTGGTGAAGATATCAGCAGTGTTGGCCTGAGAGGCCACGTAAGCAAGGCGCAGCTGACCACGCTGCTGCAGCTCACGAGCAAGGAAGTAGCGAAGAGCAATGTGCTTCGTTCTGTGCTCCAGTCTGTGCTCCCGACACAAGGCCAGCATAGCCTTGTTGTCTACGTACAGAACTGGAGGAGAACGAGGCGGCTCTCCCAGGTCAGTCAGCAGTCAGCAAGTAGGTGAGCCAGCGTAACTCCTGTGCAGCCATGGCCCCTGCGTAGATCTCAGCCTCACAGCTGGAGCTGAGAACAGAAGACGAGCGAGTGGACCGCCACGAAACAGAGCCGGAACCAAGGCTGAAGGTGTAACCCTGTGACGACCGCTGAGTAGCCAGGTCGTCAACCCAAGACGCGTCTGCGTGACCAGTGAGGACAACTGGACTCCGCCCTCCAAGCACGAGCCCCATGCCCGCCGTACTGCACAAGTAGCGCAACACCCTCTTCGCGGCCGCCATGTGCTCTGGTCGGCGTCTACCAGGAGCAACATAGCGTGCCAAGATGCTAAGAGGGTATGCCAGGTCAGGTCGAGTGCAGGTCATCAGGTACATGAGGCAGCCAACAAGCTGTGGGTACGGGCCACTCGGCTCTACGGACTCATCCGAAGGCAGAGCTGAGAGCGAGTGGCGAGTAGACAGAGGAGTGGCCTGAGGCGAGGAGTACGTGAAGTCGAAGCGCTGAAGGACCTGCTGCACCATGTGTGACTGAGTCAGGGTAATGGTGCGCCGTGCTCTGTCCCGGGTGATCTACAAGCCAAGATAGCTGCGCAGTTCACCCAGGTCTGTGCACGTGTGTCTCTTCTGCAGCTCGGACTTCACGTGGGCGAGTCCAGCAGTGTCAGCCGTAGCAAACACCAAGTTGTCGACGTACACGAGGATGTAGAACGGCGGCAGCAAAGTGTCGGTACGAAGAAACAGCGACGGGTCAGCGGTAGAAGGAGCAAACCCAAGAGCCGCAAGAGTAGTCCTCAGTGTGTCGTGCCACTCACGGGGCGCCTGGCGGAGACCGTAGACTGGCCGCCGGAGGCTCCACTGGGTACTTGGAGGAAACGACCCAGTGAAGCCAGGTGGGCGGCGCAGCCAGATCTCCTCGTGCAGGCTGCCCTGTAGGAAAGCAGTGCTGAAGTCAAGAGAGTGAAGCTCATAGTCACGCTGAGCAGCGACGTGCAGCAGAACCCGAAGAGTGGTCATCTTCGGGGTCGGGGAGAAGGTCTGAAAGTAGTCAACTCCCTGCCGCTGACTGAAGCCTCGAGCCACGTAACGCGCCTTGAAGACAGGCGGAGAACCCGGCGGCCGCTTTACCCTGAAAATCCACATGCCACTGACGATGTTCGCCCCAGGTGGGGGAACCTCGTCGACGTAGGTGCCTGTGGACTTCCAGGAAGCCATCTCTGCGTCCATGGCTGACTGCCACTGAGAGGAGTAGGGACCCTCTATCGCCTCTGCGTAAGAGCGCGGGGTCGGGATGTCTGGTGCATCCGGGTCTCCCTCAGGGGCAAGCAGCATGGACACGAGATGAGGTAAAGCAGCAGCAAATCACTGGAACTCCTCTTGCCTGTCCTCAAGGACGTCCGTGCTAAGAGCACACTCACCCCCGACGGACGGAGGACAGACAGACTCAGACTCAGCAACAAGACTAGCGGCGTAGTCTAGACGACAGTGAGCAGCGAAGTCGACAAGCTCGGCAACTAAGGCAGACGCAGCAATGGACTCAAAGGAAGGGTCAGTGACAACAGTGGCTAGGAAACGCGTGACAGTAGGACTGGCAGCACGAAGGGAGTCAGACTCTGGGTCAGCAAGAGCAGGAAGAGAGGACTCTGGAGGAGACGGCAAAGGGACACGCTGCGGCGCAGTGGAAGGACGCAGTGCCATCTGATGCGTGCCAGGGACCGCAGGAGGACGCGGACGTGGAGCACGACGACTAGTGCGAGCAGCACGAACAGGGGACGCAGGACGCGACTCAGGCTCACGACGCTCAGCAAGACCTCCAGTAGGACCAGCGTAGGGAGAAGGAGCAGGCAGTGGGGAGGCCAGCTGTAACTGTGACTCGGACTGGACAGGTAGTGGACACTCTAAGGAGCAGGACCAGAAGAAGGCGGAAGACCAAGAACCTGCTCAAGGAGCGCAACGAAGTACGGCCGCGGCCGCGTAGCGCCTCCAGAACCAGCAGGGACAGCACCAGCACCTGCAGCGTCATCACCAACTCCAGCAGCACCACCAGCACCAGCAGCACCACCACCAGCTCCAGGAGCGCCAACTCCAGCACCCACAAGAGCACCGGCTCCAGCAGCACCTCCAGCTCCAGTACCTCCAGTAGCACGACCAGCTCCAGCTCCGCCAGTAGCCCCAGCTCCAGTAGCACCACCAGGCCCAGCAGCTCCAGTACCTCCAGTACGAGCACCTCCGGGACCCGTGGCTCCAGCACCCCCAGCAGCAGTAGAAACTCCAGCACCGGCAGCACCACCAGCTCCAGCAGCACGGCTCCAGTGCCGAGCAAACCACTCGCGCAGCTCCTGTGGAGAGGGTAGCTCCCGCCGGGACAAAGCACCCGAAGGACCGCCAGGTCCAGCATCGGCAGGCTCTGCACCCCCACTCTCAGCACCCCCAGGCTCAGCACCCCCAGGCTCCGCACGCTCAGGCTCAGCACCCCCAGACCCAGCACCCCCAGGCTCCGCACGCTCAGGCTCAGCACCTCCAGGCCCAGCACCCCCAGGCTCCGCACGCTCAGGCTCAGCACCCCCAGAAGCACCAGAGTCAACAGCTACCTCGACAGGCTCGACTACATCTACCTGGGACACACCTGAGGGGGCAGGACCCTGAGGGGGGAGGGGGTCTACCGGGGGGGGACCGGGCGTGAGGAAGAGCGGCGGGGGGGGGAGGGGGGCAGCGCGGTAGGGGAAGAGACGGTAGTACGGAACCGACTCGTCAAACGTGACGTCCTGGGAGGACAGAACACGACGCGAGGTGGGGTGGTAAAACTGCCAACCAGGCGCGTCAGGGGGGAAGCCGAGGAAGACGCAAGGAACAGCACGGGAGGACAGCTTGTCCGCAGACAAGTCACGGACGAAAGCTCGAGATCCCTAGACACGGAACGCAGCCAACCTTCCCCGTCCACCGCAGAGTAGGGGAGGTCTCCGGCATGGAGACCCGGGGCTGAAGGTTGATCTGATGCGCCGCGTACTGAACCGCGAACGGCCACAGAAAATGGGGAGCAGCCGCATGGATCATGGACGTACGAGCGACGTCCATGACCATGCCAATGCGGCGCTCAGCAATCCCATTTTGCTGTGGAGAGGCCGAAAGCGTGAACGTCTGGCGGATGCCCTCCGCACAACAGAAGGCACGCAGAAGGTCGGAGGAAAACTCTCCACCTCTGTCGGAGTGCAGACGCAGAACAGGAAAGTCCGAGCCGAAACGATCTCTGAGCTGGAGACGAGCAACGCGGATCCAGTCGATCAACACCTCAGTGACCTCATCCTTGCGGCGCAAGGGGAAGACTGTGGTGTAACGCGAGTAGTCGTCAACCACCAGCAGGAAGTAACGCTCGTGACCCTGTCCACGGACGCGGGCTGGGCCCCACACGTCCATGTGGAGAGTCTGCAGCGGAGCCTCTGTCGGAGGAAACTCGGAGGAGTGAGGAGCGGCGCGCTGCCGCCCCTCGACGCAGGGAACGCAGGTAGGGGCAGGCCCTGGGGGAAGGGGAGGGAGGGACCGGGGGAGACCAGAGACAAGGACACGGGAGGCCATGCCTCGGAGACGAGGCAAGGAGGGGTGACCAAGGCGGTGGTGCCAGAGGAGGGTCTGGTGGGACAAGAGGCGACACGAGCAGGGGGCAGACTCACGACCTGACCGAGACGCTGCAGCAAACACCTGACTCGACGCAGCTACCTGACCAGACGCAGCAATCGGTGGAGACTCTGTGGTCAGTATGTACAGGCTCGACCCCGGTCGATGGGTAAACGTGGCCAAGTGGCGGCTCGTCTGAGCACACGTGCAGTGGGTCACTCGCTGACTCGCAGGAGTGAACTGGTCAACCCCGCCATCCTGAAGGTCAGCACCACTCACCAAGTTCGTAGAGACCGGACAGGGAGCCTGACGGGGCCGCCGGACACGGGAGGACAGTGGAGTAGTGGGCAAGGATAGGACCCTCAGAGGGGTCTGCCAGGGAGACCGCAACCGGCCGACTGAGCGGCGTAAGGGTGGTGCGGTCTCGAAAGAAAGAGCGGGAAGCACCCGAGTCGAGGGTGAAGGTGTGCAAAACCTGAGCCGACGCGGTACCTGAGAGAGCAGACTCACCAGCACCTGGAGCAGCAGACTCACTAGCACCTAGAGCAGCAGCCTCAATGCCCGGGTCAGGCGGAACATGTCAACATATATTTTATATGTGTTGTTTAGGTTAGTCTAGGTGTTACATTTCTACTTACTTGCATGATTAGGGTTTGCTATATCTAGGGTTGTACTTCACATTTTCTATCAATTCATTCTTATCGTAACATGGTATAGAGCTAGGTTTCCCTTAGGCGATTTTTCCCCTAGGCGATTTTTTCCCTTAGGCGAAATTTCTCTCGATAGTCTATGGGCCCACCACCCGCGTGCCTCGTAGCGACCCATAGCCCGAAGCGCCCTGCCCCGTAGAGCCCGAGTAGGTCGCGCCCCCCGTCGACATCGCGCGTCACCCGTTTCTGCCCTGCGCCCCACCCATTTTTTGCCGAGCGTCACTCGGTTTTTAGCCCCGCGCCCCACTCGTTTTACCCCGCGTGTTGCCCCCCAGTCCTCTAGCGCGCAGCAGACGAACGCACGTAGCTGCGCGCGCAGCCTTAGTCGCACCCGCAGCTCCGCGCTAGTACGTCGTAGCCGCGCGCACGTGCAGCCCACCGTCGTAACCGGCCCCCAGACCTGAAATCCCCCTCAGAACCGCACAGAACCGCCGCCTTAACAGCTTCCCCACCTGAAAACCGCCGCCCCAGACCTGACAACCGCCGCCCCACCTGAAAACCTGCTGCCCCACCCGTTCCAGGCACCTCACCCGGGATCAGCCGCCCCACCCAGTCCTCTCCACCGCATTGAACCGCACAGAACTGCACATAACTGCACAGAACCGCACAGAACCGCCGCCTTAACAGCTCCCCCACCTGAAAACCACCGCCCCAGACCTGACAACCGCCGCCCCACCTGGAAACCTGCTGCCCCACCCGTTCCAGGCACCTCACCCGGAATCAGCTGCCCCACCCAGTCCTCTCCACCGCATTGAACCTCACAGAACCGCACAGTACTGCACATAACCGCACAGAACTGCACAGAACCGCCGCCTCACCCGTAGCCCGCTGCCTTAACAGCTTCCCCACCTGAAACCTGCCTCCCCACGATCTACCACACCCGCCGTCAGTAGCCCCAGCCGATTACACTGCCGCCAGCTACACCAGCAGCAGCATAGGCTGCCCCCAGCGCACCAGCAGCAACGTAGGCTGCCCCCAGCAGAACCAGCAGAACCAGCAGAACCAGCAGAACCAGCAGAACCAGCAGAACCAGCGGAACCAGCAGAACCAGCAGAACCAGCAGAACCAGCAGCAGCATAGGCTGCCGCCAGCACACTAGCAGCAGCATAGGCTGCCCCCAGCGCACCAGCAGCAGCGTAGGCTGCCCCCAGCAGAACCAGAAGCGGCATAGGCTGCCACCAGCGCACCAGCAGCAGCATTGGCTGCCCCCAGCAAAACCAGTAGCAGCTAAGGCTGCCCCCAGCAAAGCCAGAAGCAGCATAGGCTGCCCCCAGCGAACTAGCAGCAGCATAGGCTGCCGCCAGAGCACCAGCAGCAGCAGCATAGGCTGCCCCCAGCGAACCAGCAGCAGCATAGGCTGCCCCCAGCGCACCAGCAGCAGCTTAGGCTACCGCCAGCGCACCAGCAGCAGCTTAGGCAACTGCCAGCGCACTAGCAGCAGCATTGGCTGCCCCCTGGAGAACCAGTAGCAGCCTAGGCTACCTCTCAGCAGAACCAGAAGCAGCACAGGCTGCCCCCAGCGCACCAGCAGCAGCTTAGGCTGCCCCCAGCAGAACCAGCAGCAGCATAGGCTCACATGGCATGTACTAGGGTTCTACAGCAGCAGGGCCAGCCGCAGCACTCCCGTCAGTGGGGGCCTGCGGGTCCAAAGTGTGGCGCCCCCAGCAGTGGCTCAGCTAGCAGTGGGCGAGACGTCGGCCCCTGCGGGTACCGGGCCCTGACAGGCCCTGGTGCTGGCACTACCTGCTGGAGTCCTGACCACACTGCGTCCAGCTGCTACCGTCGACTCGACGACCTCCACCGTGAGCGTTTTGGTCCTCACGCTATTACACCGCACTGGCCTTCGCGCCTTCGCCAGCGCACTACTGCACCAGTTGAGTCTCACCTGCCTGGTCTAGGACCCTTTCCGGCTGCACGAGTAGAGACCTGTGTTTCCAGTCTTGGTGCGTGTGTTGTTTCCAGTCCCGGCGCCTCTGAGGGTCTTTGTGTAGAAGCTGCAGCTACCACTAGTCTAGCACTAGCCTTTGTAGCTGGTTCGGGTGCGACCCCACAGACTGCACAGCTTTCCTTCACCCTAGATTCTGGAGCGTCCAGCTGTTTCTTTCGCGACTGTACCGACCTCACACCACTGCGCACTCCAGTCACTGTCGCCTTGGCTGACCCCTCTGTGGGACGTGTAGTTGCTAGCAGCACCACCACTCTTCCGTGTCCGGTGGCTCCCTCAGGTTTTCTTACAGGTTACTACACCCCCTCGTTCTCTAGGAACCTGGTGGGTGTCAGTCACCTTCACGACCTAGGCGTAGTCACTACTTTCCCACTGGACGAGCCTGTTGCCTCCTGCACTGTCGGTGCCACTGGGGCGCCCCTGGCCACATTCCACAGAGAGCCGGGATCTGGTCTGTACTCACTACACACTGGGTCCCACCACACTGAGTCGGGTCAGGTCAGGTCAGGTCAGGTAGCTGCTGTGTCGTGAGACTGTCGGTCCCTCACCCACCCGTCGGTCCTCTGGCACCACCGTCTAGGTCACCCGTCGTTCCCGCGTCTCAGTAGGATGGCACGTTACCGTCTGGTCTCAGGTCTCCCAGGGTCGCTTGCACCGCTTCCCCGCTCGCCTGCGCCGCTGTGCACTCCTTGCGTCGAGGGTCGGCAGCGCGCTGCCCCTCACTCCTCCTCGTTCCCCCCCACCACGGCTCCCTTCGAGACCCTGCACTTGGACGTCTGGGGCCCCTCTCCGGTCCTTGGCCCACGTCAGGAGCGCTACTTCCTGATTGTGGTGGACGACTACTCCCGCTACACCACGGTTTTCCCCTTGCGACGGAAGGCCGACGTGCCTACCGTCCTCGAGCCGTGGCTACTAGCGTGGGGTGGCGCCCAGGGCCTGTGTGGGCTTCGCCTACACTCGGACCGTGGTGGTGAGTTTTCTTCCACTCGCCTGGAGACGTTCTGTCAGGGTCGGGGGATCATCCAGTCTTACACGCTACCAGCATCACCGCAGCAGAACGGGGTAGCCAAGCGACGCATCGGCCTGGTCATGGAGGTTGCACGGACCTCCATGTGCCATGCCGGTGCCCCCCAGTTCTTGTGGCCCCAGGCAGTCCGCTACGCCGCGCACCAGCTGAACCTGTGGCCCAGTGACGCACGGCCAAGGGTGACGCCGGTCTCCCTTTGGACAGGTTCTCCGGGCGTAGCAGCTGACTTCCGCGTCTGGGGTTGTCTGGCTCACGTTCGCGCCCCTGGCGCGAACAAGTTGTCTCCGCGCACTCGTGCCTGCGTCTTTCTTGGCTTCCCTTTGGACGCCTCCGGCTGGGTGTTCTACGACCCGGTCACCTACCAGTTCTTCGCTTCGCAGGACGTCACGTTCGACGAGTCTGTCTGTTACTACAGGAGTCGCCCCCACCGAGGTACTGAGGCCTTTTCCCCCCCGCTGTTCCTCACCCTTGAGCCCCCACCAGTCGCCCCGGTAGCCCCCCCCCCTTCGCGTCCTGCCCCGTCAGGTGTGTCGCACGTCACTCCGCAGTCTTCCCCCCTGCAGCGTCCAGTCCCTGTCGTGTCTGGGGGTGCGGGAGGTGCAGTTGCGGAGGGTGAGGGTACTGGGGCTGCAGGAGCTGGTGGTGTCGGCTCTGGGGGTGCAGGGGTTGTGGGCGTGGAGGTCACTCCTGTGGAGGACACGGCAGCCTCGACTCGGCGGCCTCGCCCTGCCTCACCCCCTGGCTTCCCGTCCGTCCCGCAGTTTCCTCCTCCTTCTCTGCGGTCGGTTGCTACGGAGCCTGGGGGTGTTCCTGCGGGAGGTACTGGAGGCCCCGGGGGTGTCGGTGGTGGAGGTGCTGGTCGTTTCACCTTGTTCTCCGCTCTCGTGTTCCACCTCCTCCTGTCCTTCCACAGCCCCCTGAGTCGTCCCTCACTGTGCTTCACGACCCGTTGTCCGACTACCTCCGTGCCTCCCGTCCTGTCGTCTCCCGTGTTTTGTCCGCGTTGGTCACTCACCCGACTGCACCTCTGTCGTCTGTCTCAGCACTTGTTACCACTGTCTCTGGCTTTGCCTCTTCCCACCGCCTTGACTACGCCGCTCACTTGGTGAGTGGCCCTGCACGTTCTCCGTCCTCTGGGGGTGCTCCTGTCTTTCCCCTGGAGGTCGTAGAGGACAGGCAGTTCGAGCTTGGTTTCCTTGCGGCCGCTGTTCCTCATCTCTGCGCCATGCTGCTTGCCCCTGAGGGGGATCCAGACGCCCTTGACATCCCGATCCCTCGCACTCACGCCGAGGCGGTCTCGGGACCCTGGGCTTCGTACTGGATAGCAGCTGAGGAGGCAGAGATGGCATCTTATAGGTCCACAGGCACTTACGTCGACGCAGTCCCACCACCTGGGACGAATGTCGTCAGTGGCCGATGGCTCTACAAGGTGAAGCGGCCGCCTGGATCACCACCTGTGTTCAAGGCGCGCTATGTTGCGAGAGGCTTCAGTCAGCGAGAGGGGGTGGACTTCTTCCAGACCTTCGCTCCCACCCCGAAGATGAGTACTCTTCGGGTGTTGCTGCATATTGCAGCCCAGCGCGACTACGAGTTGCACTCCTTGGACTTTTCCACCGCGTTCCTTCAGGGGAGCCTGCACGAGCAGATCTGGCTGCGTCGCCCGCCTGGCTTCACTGGCTCTTTCCCACCTGGGACCCAGTGGCAGCTGCGTCGACCAGTCTACGGCCTGCGTCAGGCCCCACGTGAGTGGCACGACACACTTCGCTCGACCCTTGCAGCTCTTGACTTCTTTCCGTCGTCTGCTGACCCGTCACTGTTCGTTCGCCGTGGCTCGACCCCGTTCTTTGTCCTGGTCTGCGTCGACGACCTAGTGTTCGCCACTCCCGACCGACGCGCGCTGGCCTCCGTGAAGGAGGAACTGCAGAGGAGACACACTTGCACTGACCTTGGTGAGCTGCAGCACTACCTTGGCCTGCAGATCACCAGGGACAGGGCAGCTCGCACCATTACGCTGACTCAGTCGCATATGGTCGAGCAGATCCTCACGCGGTTTCGCTTCCCGTTCTCCAAGGTACAGCTCACCCCTCTTGGTGTGGATCATGGGCTCACGGCTCCACCTTCGGACGAGTCATTTGAGTCCAGTGGTCCATATCCTGAGCTGGTGGGTTGTCTCATGTACCTGATGACCTGTACTCGCCCAGACCTAGCTTACCCTCTTAGCGTCCTTGCGCGCTTTGTTGCGCCTGGGAGACACCGATCTTCCCACTGGTACGCTGCTAAGAGGGTGGCGAAGTATGTGGCGAGTACATCAGGCATGGGACTTGTCCTTGGAGGGAAGCAGCCAGTTACACTCACAGGTTACTCGGACTCGTCGTGGGCCGACGACGCGGAGACGCGTCGGTCTACACAGGGGTACTCCTTTAGCCTCGGGGCAGGTGCTGTTTCGTGGCGGTCGACTCGGGCGTCGTCCGTCGCCGGTTCCAGCTGTGAGGCAGAGGTGTACGCTGCGGCCATGGCCGCTCAGGAGCTTCGCTGGCTGTCTTTCCTTCTCACCGACCTTGGTGAGCGGCCTCGCTCTCCCCCAGTCTTGTTCGCCGACAACAGGTCTGCTGTCCTGTTGTGTGAGGAGCCCCGACTGGTTGGGAAGGCGAAGCACATCCAGCTTCGTTACATCCTTCTGCGTGAGTTGCAGCAGCGTGGACAGGCACTCGTTCGACGTGTGGTCTCTGAGGCCAACACGGCAGATATCTTCACCAAGGCGTTGCCGCCTTGTGACCACCAACGTTTCTGCACCCAGCTTGGCCTTGTGCCTGCCCGTCCTCACTTGCTTGCTTAGAGATGCCTTGTCCTGCATGTCTTGTACTCTTGCATCTCTTTATATTTGCTATATACCTGCATGTGGACTGGCCTTGTGGCCCCTTGCTTGCTCTCGGAGTGTGTGGTGACTTTGAGCTCCACCCTGAGATTTGTCTTGTTCTTGTAGACTGGTCTTGTGACCGTTGCTTGCTCTTGTTGTTTCTACAGGACTTCCATCACCTAGACTATGGGGGTGTGTCAACATATATTTTATGTGTGTTGTTTAGGTTAGTCTAGGTGTTACATTTCTACTTACTTGCATGATTAGGGTTTGCTATATCTAGGGTTGTACTTCACATTTTCTATCAATTCATTCTTATCGTAACAGAACACACACGTAACAGTCACCCTCAGCACTAATAGACACAGCATACATGGCAGCAAGAATAGCATCAAAGTCAAGATCAAAGATAGCTACACCCGACCTGAGCAGATCACCCCAGCGAGGGATCTCAGTGGCGTCAGGGAACTGGGTACGCCAGGCGTCTGTCAGGCGGCCGAAGCAGCGCTGGGTGGCGTGCAGGCCGCCACACTGCTCTCCAGTGCGGTCGCCGGTGCGCAGGACGTAGGCACAAGGACCAGCACCCCCAGACCCCTGGCGCCCTGCGTACCACTCACGAAGCTGCTGGGGCGACGGGGTCTCACGAGAGCGCTGCTGCTACTGGGGTCCCCGCTGCACAGTACCGCCTCGACCAGTTCCACCTCCGCCGCTGCCGCCTCCGCCGCCTCCACCCCAACCGCCACCGCCACCGCCGCCTCCACCTCCACCGCTGCCACCGAGGCCCCCACCTCTGCCACCACCCCCACCCCCACCCCCTCCTCCGCCTCCACCGCCACTACCTCCTCCCCCGCCACCTCCTCCAGCGCCCTTGCCCCGCTTGCCCTTGCCGTTGCGGCGCCTCTCGCTAGGAGCAGACACAGCGCTGACCGACTCGGTGCCAACAAGGTCGACAGCAGCAGCAGAGGCAACGGAGGGCAAAAGAGGAACGGGGGAGCACCCCTCAAAGAAAGGGGTACGGGGGTCACCACGAGAGGCTCCTACAGCGGTAATACTAGTCTCTGCTGCAAGGAGGCGCTCCTCGAGGAGGTCAACGGTGAGTGTGGTAGGGCAAAGAGAGAGGAAGTGGTCCCTGACCGAGCGAAGGGTGTCAGGGAGCCGGGTGACTAGGTAGTAGAGGGTGATGTACATGGGGGGGGGGTTCTTGGCGCAGAACTCAGCAGGAAGCGCAGCGCGGTAGCGGGTGTCACTAGTGCGGAGGTGCGTAATGAGGTCAGCGACTGTGGCAAAAGCGGCGAGGTCAAGGAACAGGTACGGTAGCATGAGGCGGCTAAGAGCAGCAGTGGCAGGGGAAGAGTAGCGTGCAACTACAGCGTCGTACAGAGTCTTAGCACTCTTGTACTGACTAAAGTGCGCGCGCTCAGTAGACGGTAGGTGACTACGCACAGCAAGGCGGGCAGCAGCATCGCGTGTGGTCCACTGTGAGCGAACAGTACTGTCAGCATCAGCAGCACGGGCAGTAGAGGCGCCATACGTGAGATCGAACAGTGAGAGACCATCCTTGCTATCGCACTGTAGGAAAAGCTGCAGATCATCTATCCAGACCTCGAAGTCAACCGCTCGACCCTCAGCATCAAAGGTAAGAACACTGGGACTAGCCATGACAGTAGCAGCAGCAGGCTAGCAGCAGCAGCAGCGCGACTCGGCTACACGGCGCGGCTAGGCAGGGCAGCGCGACTCGGCAGGGCGGGCCGGCTCGGCGGTGCTCTTACCAGGGGCGGGGCCGGGGCAGGGCTGCAACAGGTCCGGGGCAGGGCTGCGACAGGTCCGGGGCAGGGCCGGGGCAGAGCCGGGGCAGGGTCAGGGCAGGGTCGGGGCAGGGCCGGGGCAGGGCCGGGGCAGGGCCGGGGCAGGGCCGGGGTAGGGCCGGAGCAGGGCCGGGACAGGGCCGGGGCAGAGCCGCGACAGGGCCGCAACAGGGCCGGGGCTGGGCCGCGACAGGTCCGGGACAGGGTCGGGGCAGGGCCGGGGCAGGGCCGCGACAGGTCCGGGACAAGGCCGCGACGGGGCCGGGGCAGAGCCGGGCAGGGCCGGGGCAGGGCCGGGGTCGGGCCGCGACAGGACCGCGACGAGCGACGGGGCAGGGCCAGGGCGGGGCCGCGACGAGGTCGCAACGGGCGACGGGGCAGGGCCGGGGCCGCGCCGCGATAGGGCTACGACGGGGCGGCTTCGGGCGACGGGGCAGGGCCAGGGCGGGGTCGCAACGGGGCCTCGAAGGGGGCCGCTAATGGGCCGCAAAGGGGCCGCGTAGGGCAGGACAGGCCGCTAAGGGGCCGCGAAAATCGAGGGCAGGGCAGAGCGCGAAGCGCGCTTCGGGCAGTTAGGAAAAAAAACTTTTAACGGTGGGCCCTTAGGAAGGAATGGTCCCACTAGGGAACCCGCTCTATACCATGTGAAGAAATGAGAATGATTGACTAGGAAATGAGTTGGGTACAAATATGAAACCCTAGGAAAGTGTACCCCATAGTGTCTACCCCACTACAACCTACACAGGCTATGTGATTAATGTTTGACACTACATACATCCCCTTCGAATCCTTTTTTACCAAGGAATATGACATGACCACATTTCCTGTTGTATATTACATAAAGTGATCTGCTATATCTTGTATACATTTATTACAATACATGCAATTGTTGCACGCCTTGGACAAAAGTGCTACAGAATAGCGGGTCGCCTACGGCGAGGATGAAATGACGCGGGCGCGACAGCAAGAACACATAACTGACTCGCTATTGAGCAGTTACCCGAGTCGTCGCTGTATCGAACCGCAACAGCAGTTACTGTTAAACCTTTCGTATTCCTTGTAATCATATAAAGTTTTGTATCTCTTTGCTATGATAAACTTATCTTGTTCTCACATACTAGTCCAAGGTGTTGGAAACAAATAACTTAACGCTTCTAAAGTATCGAAGCAATAACACGAAACAGAGCAGACTACAGCGAAACAACACGCGAGTCAACAAACGTAATAGCTGTAGTTTACGCGAAGGTCGAAGGTCGCTGACCTTTGACTCCACGAAAAATACAGCGCGACAGCAAGGACAAATAACTGACTCGATACTGAGCAGTTACCCGAGTCGTCACTGTATCGAACCGCAACAGCAAAAACAGTTAAGGTCGCATCTCTTCGTATTCCTTGTAATCATATATATTCTTGTATCTCTTTGCTTTGATCAATCTATCTTGCTCTCACATACTAGTGCAGGGTGGTTCAAGTAACTGATTATTATGCTTCCGCAATTACAACATTCCTACTCAAAAGGTCTTAGCCTTGAAAAAGATCCTAAGGGCTTTTCTCAGCCCAACATGGTATGAGAGCCTCCAAGGCAAGATCGATTACCCAAACGGCCTTCACCTAGACAAGAGAAGGTACTGGATGCACTCCAGGTTCAATCACAGTTCGCACATGTTTTAAAACTGCAGACATCGACACCCTTCGACGGAAAATACTTCTATACATGGTCATTCGAGTTCGAGCTGATGATGGAGGGCGCGCAAATTCTTGGATTCTTCGACGGGTCCCTGCCATACCCAACACATGGGACACAATACGACAAGCAGCAGTACACATATCAATTGCTGATGGCGTATACGATACTTCTGCGAAATGTATCTCCAAACGAGCAGCAGAACATCCGGTCTTATCGAGGATACAGCAATTCCGCCGAGCTGGCGTACGACCACCTGAAGAACCTGTATCAAGCAACAGACAGCGTTAATCAAAGTTGTCTCATGGCACAGTTGACAACAGTGGAAATGAAACCCGGCGAAAAGGGAATGGCGTATATCAACCGTTGTCGTGGAATGCGCGACAGACTCCTTCGATGCAGAGGATCGATATCCGAAGAAGCCTTCGTAACAGTTATCATTGCTGGCCTCGGTCCTCATTGGCGCTCCACTCGAGCACTCCTCCGAGCTCACGGGAAGATCTCCGTAGCAGCACTCTGCGCCGAAATTCACGCTGAACAGCAGGATATGGATCTACACGAAGAACGACACAAGAAGAGAGCGTCAGCACCAGAGTTCGCGTTTCACACTCAACAGCGTTACAACAACAACAACAATCGACAAAACAATCATCAAGTTCAACAATACGTCCCACCGTTCTGTCATCTCTGCAAGACGTCAGGACATCCTCGCACACACTGCCCGAATCAGCAGCAGTCGACGTCATCGCAGCGTCAACTTCGGCCCTCGAGCAGTCAAGTGGCTTCTACACAGGCGCATCCAACCAATCAAGTACAGGCCTCAACATCTTCAACGACAAAACCTGCACAAGGAACAAGAAACATCGTGAGCTGCATGACAAGGACGACAGACTCATGCATCACCGGATCACCACCGTTCTACTCACCAGAAGAACAGCTCGACGAGAGCACTCCTCGTCGCGAATCACTGGAGCCCAATCTGACGCATGCAGCCATAGCCCAGAGCGAGCCGTCCGGGAAAGACACCTGGTTCTTGGATAGCTGCTGCGGATAGTACATGTGCTCCTCGGGTCGCTTCGTTCAACAGGAACACCAACTTCAACGGGAAGTTGTAATCACCGTCGCCAACAACCAGAACCTGCATACACGACGACAAGGGATCGTTCAACTTCAATCTCGAGAAACCAACGTTATTCTACAAATGTCGAAGGTTTTAATCGTAGAAGGACTCGGCTACAACTTACTCAGCGTCAGTCAATTAATGGCGAAGGGCATTCATCTCGAAGCAGATAGCACCACTCAGGAGTTCAAGTTATACCACGGAAAGGGCGGACTCTACATTGGCAAGGCAGTCTTGAAGAATAACGTCTTCGTTCTTGACTTCGTTCCGGACCAAGGCACCGCTGACAGTGACGCCATCGTCAACTTCGCCTCTTGGACACATCCACCAGATCTCGACCCCGACTTCAGTCCTGGAGGATTCTGGTACTCACACACCATACCTGAAGCAGAAAGAACACGAGCGTTAGCAACAATTCGGCAAGCAGAGATAACATCGGCAGCAGAAACAACATCAGCAACAGCAACATCGGTAGCAGAAACTACTGTCAAACTTATATCTGCTATGGTCTATTTAGGCTGTAGTGGGGTAGCTCTTAGAGGGTACAACACTTATGTGTTTCCTACTTGTACCCATCTCATTTTCTAGTTTATTCATTCTTTCGTCAATCCTTCTCACATGGTATAGAGCTAGTTTTGAGAATTTTTAAAAAGGGCCCACCACTGAAATTCTTCACTGCCTGCTCGACGCGCGCGTCGCGCCTTCCCTTCGAGGCCCGTAGCGGCCCCTGCGCCTGCCCTTAGAGCCAGCGCCCGCCCCGTAAGGCTCCCTTTTTCGGCCCCGTAAGGCCCCGTCAGGCCCCGTAAGGCCCCTTAAGGCCCCGTTTACGGCCCCGTAAGGCCCCGTTAGGCCCTTTAAGGCCCCGTAAGGCCCCGTTTACGGCCCCGTTTCATGCCCCGTAAGGCCCCGTAAGGCCCCGTCAGGCCCCGTAAGGCCCCATTTACGACCCCGTTTAAGGCCCCGTAAGGCCCCATTTACGGCCCCGTTTAAGGCCCCGTAAGGCCCCGTAAGGCCCCGTAAGGCCCCGTAAGGCCCCGTAAGGCCCCATTTACGGCCCCGTTTAAGGCCCCGTAAGGCCCCGTAAGGCCCCGTCAGGCCCCGTAAGGCCTCGTTTACGGCCCCGTTTAAGGCCCCGTAAGGCCCAGTAAGGCCCCGTAAGGCCCCGTCAGGCCCCGTTTAAGGCCCCGTAAGGCCCCGTAAGGCCCCGTCAGGCCCCGTTTAAGGCCCCGTTAGGCCCCATACGGCCCCGTAAGGCCCTGTCAGGCCCCGTTAGAGGCCCCGTACGGCCCCGTCAGGCCCAGTTCTCGGCCCCGTCAGGCCCTGTCAGGCCCAGTTCGGCCCTGCCCCGGCCCTACCCCAACCTGCCGCGGCCCTGCGCCGGCCCTGCTGCAGCCCTGTCGCAGCTCTGCCCCGGCCCTGCTCCTGCACTGCCGCGGCCCGGCCTCGGCCCTGCCCCGGACCTGTCGCGGCCTCGCCCCGGCCCTGTCCCGTCCCTGCTCCGACCCTGCCCAGGCCCTGCCCCGGCCCTGCCCCGGCCCTGCCCCGGCCCTGCTCCGACCCTGCCCCGGCCCTGCCCCGGCACTGCCCCGGCCCTGCCCCGGCTTTGCCCCGGCCCTGCCCCGACCCTGCCCCGGCCTTGCCCTGGCTCTGCCCCGGCCCTGCCCCGACCCTGCCCCGGCTCTGCCCCGGCCCTGCCCCGGCCCTTCCCCGGCCCTGCCCCGGCTCTGCCCCGGCCCTGCCCCGGCCCTGCTCCTGAACTGCCCCGGCCCTGCTCCTGAACTGCCCCGGCCCTGCTCCTGAGCTGCCCCGGCCCTGCTCCTAAACTGCCCCGGCCCTGCTCCTGAACTGCCCCGGCCCTGGCCCGGCTCTGCCCCGGCCCTGCCCCGGCCCTGCCCCGGCCCTGCTCCTGAACTGCCCCGGCCCTACCCCGGCCCTGCCCCAGCCTCTCCCCTGGTAAGAGCGCCGCACTGCCGAGCCACACCGCCCTGCCGAGCTGCGCCGCCCTGCCTAGCCTGCTTAGCCGAGTTGCACTACTGCTGCTGCTAGCCTGCTGCTTCTCCTGTCATGGCTAGTCTCAATGTTCTTACCTTTGATGCTGAGGGTCGAGCTGTTGACTTTGAGGTCTGGCTAGATGATCTGCAGCTTTTCCTACAGTGCGATAGCAAGGATGGTCTCTCACTGTTCGATCTCACGTCTGGCGCCTCTACTGCCCCTACTGCTAATGCTAACAGTACTGTTCGCTCGCAGTGGCTCACGCGCGATGCTGCTGCTCGTCTTGCTGTGCGCAATCACCTGCCGTCTACTGAGCGCATGCACTTTAGTCAGTACAAGAGTGCTAGGGCTCTGTACGACGCTGTAGTTGCACGCTATTCCTCCCCTACCACTGCTGCCCTCAGCCGCCTCATGCTGCCGTACCTTTTTCCTGACCTTGCCACCTTTGCCACAGTTGCTGACCTAGTTGCTCACCTCCGCACTAGTGACGCTCGCTACCGCGCTGCCCTTCCCACTGAGTTTCTTCCCACGAACTCCCCCCCCATGTACATCACCCTTTACTACCTAGTCACCCGCCTCCCTGACTCTCTCTCCTCAGTCAGGGATCACTTTCTCTCCCTTTGCCCTACCGAGCTGACTGTCGACTTGCTAGAGGAGCGCCTTGCTGCAGCTGAGAAGAGTATCTTAGCTGTTGGGGCTTCCCGCGGCGACCGTCGCACCCCCTTCTTTGAGGGGTATTCCCCTGTCCCCCTTCTCCCCTCTGTTGCCTGTGCTGCTGCTATCGACCTCGTTGGCACTGAGGAGGTCGGCGCTGCGTCTGCCCCTAGTGGGCAACGCCGCACTGGCAAGGGCAAGGGAAGCAAGGGTGGTGGAGGGGGCGGTGGAGGAAGCGGTGGAGGAGGTGGAGGTGGTGGTGGGGGTGGTCCCGGGGGTGGGGGCGTCGGTGGCGGCAGTGGAGGCCGTGGAGGCGGTGGCGGAGGCGGTGGAGGCGGCGGCAGCGGTGGTGGCGGTAGCGGAGGAGGTGGTGCTGGTCGCGGTGCAGCCACGCAGCATGGAGGCCTTGGTGGCGGCCAGCGTCAGCAGCAGCTGCGCACCCGTGAGACCCCGTCTGTTCAGCAGCTTCGTGAGTGGTACGCTGGGCGTGGGAGGTCTGGGGGTGCTGGTCCCTGCACGTACGTTGCACAGGCACTCGTAGTGGGGAGGTGTGTGGTCTCCCACACACCACGCAGCGCTGCTTCGGCCGTCTGACTGACGCTTGGCGTACCCAGTTTCCTGACGCTGTTGAGCTTCCTCGTTGGCATGATCTGCTTCTGCAGAATGTGCCTATCTTTGATCTAGACTTCGATGCTATCCTTGCTGCCATGTATGCTCTTGCTGATATTACTGAGGGTGACTGTTACCTGCGTGTCCCGCCCGACCCGGGCACTGTGGCTGCTGCTCTAGGTGCTAGTGCGGCTGCTGCTCTAGGTGCTAGTGCGTCTGCTGCTCCAGGTGCTGGTACGTCTCCTCTCTCAGGTACTGCACCTACTGAGTCCTTTCACACCTTCACACTTGACTCTGGTGCTTCGCGCTCTTTCTTTAGAGACAGCACCACGCTCACGCCGCTCAGTCGGCCTGTTGCGATCTCCCTTGCGTCCAGTCAGGTGTTTGCTGCTGCGTCCAGGTCTAGTCCTGCGTCTGCCCCCTGCTGGTGTCGTCCTTTGGCACACGAGACTCTCCTTTGGCACCACCGCCTTGGTCACCCCTCCCTGCCTCGTCTTCGAGGTATGGCCTCCCATGCCCTTGTCTCGGGTCTACCCAGGTCCCTCCCTCCCCTTCCTCCGGGGCCTGCCCCCACCTGTGTTCCTTGTGTCGAGGGCCGGCAGCGCGCTGCCCCTCACTCCTCCTCGTTTCCTCCGACTGAGGCCCCTCTGCAGACTCTTCACATGGACGTGTGGGGCCCAGCCCGCGTCCGTGGACAGGGTCACGAGCGCTACTTCCTCCTGGTCGTTGACGACTACTCGCGTTACACCACAGTCTTCCCCTTGCGCAGCAAGGGTGAGGTCACTGAGGTGTTGATCGACTGGATCTGCGGTGCTCGTCGCCAGCTCAGTGAGAGTTTCGGCTCAGACCTTCCTGTTCTGCGCCTGCACTCGGACAGAGGCGGGGAGTTTTCCTCTGACCTCCTGAGGGCCTTCTGTCGTTTGGAGGGCATCCGCCAGACGTTCACGCTTCCGGCCTCCCCGCAGCAAAATGGGATTGCTGAGCGCCGCATTGGCATGGTCATGGACGTCGCTCGTACGTCCATGATCCATGCGGCTGCTCCCCATTTTCTGTGGCCGTTCGCGGTTCAGTACGCGGCGCATCAGATCAACCTTCAGCCTCGTGTCTCCTTGCCGGAGACCACACCTACTCTGCGGTGGACGGGGAAGGTTGGCGATGCGTCCGCGTTTCGTGTCTGGGGATCTCGAGCTTTTGTCCGCGATACTACTGCGGACAAGCTGTCCTCCCGTGCCGTTTCCTGTGTCTTCCTTGGCTTCCCTCCTGACGCACCCGGGTGGCAGTTCTACCACCCCACCTCGCGTCGTGTTCTGTCCTCTCAGGACGTCACGTTCGACGAGTCGGTGTCGTACTACCGTCTCTTTCCCTACCGCACTGCCTCTCCCCCTCCCCCGCCGCTCTTCCTCGCACCAGGTACTCCCCTGGTAGACCCCCTCCCCCCCCAGGGTCCTGCCCCCTCAGGTGTGTCCCAGGTAGACCCTGCCGAGCCGGTCGAGGTAGCTGTCGACTTAGGTGCTGCTAGGGGTGCTGAGACTAGGGGTGCTGAGACTGGGGGTGCTGAGACTGGGGGTGCTGAGTCTGGAGGTGCTCTGGGTGTCCCGTCGCGGCGGGAGCCCCTCTCTCCACAGCGGCTTCGTGAGTGGTACTCTCGGCGCTGTCGAGGTGCTGCTGGTGCTAGAGCTGCTGGAGGTGCTGGAGGTGCGACTGGAGCTACTGGAGGTGCTGGCGCTGCTGGAGGTGGTGTTGGTGCTGGAGCTGCTGCTGGTGCTGGAGCTGCTGGAGGTGCTGCTGGTGCTGTAGGTACTGGAGGTGCTCCTGGAGCTACTGGAGGTGCTGGCGCTGCTGGAGGTGGTGCTGGTGCTGGAGCTACTGGAGGTGCTGCTGGTGCTGGAGCTGCTGGAGGTGCTGCTGGTGCTGTAGGTGCTGGAGGTGCTACTGGAGCTACTGGAGGTGCTGGTGCTGCTAGAGGTGGTGCTGGTGCTGGAGCTGCTGGAGGTGCTGCTGGTGCTGGTGCTGGAGCTGCTGGAGGTGCTGCTGGGACTGGAGACCCTGGGGCTGAGGGTACCGGTTCTGTCTCTGCTGTTTCTCGAGGCGCTGCGCGGCCGCGGCCGTACTACGTTCCCCTCCTTCAGCCGGTTCTTGGCTCCCCGCCTTCTCCTGGTCCTCCTCCTCCTTTCCTGAGTCCACCGCCTGTCCAGTCTCAGTCGCAGTTGCAGCCGGCCCCTCCCCTGCCTGGTCCTTCTCCTTACTCTGGTCCGACTAGAGGTCTTACGGAGCGTCGTGAGCCTGAGTCGCGTCCTGTGTCGCCTGCGTCTCGTTCTGCGTCGCCTGTCCGCACTGTTCGCGCTGGTCGTGTTTCGCGTCCACGTCTTCCTCCTGTCCCAAGCACTCACTCTATGACACTGCGTCCTTCTACTGCTTCACAGCGTGTCCCTCTGCCCTCTCCTCCTGCGTCCTCTCTTCCTGACGGTCCGGACCCGGAGTTTGACTCCCTTCGTGCTGCTAGTCCTACTGTCACGCGCTTTCTGGCCACTGCTGTCACTGACCCTCTGTTTGAGTCCTCTGCTGCGTCTTCTCTTGTTGCTGAGCTTGTTGACTTTGCTGCAGCCTGTCGCCTAGATTACGCCACTAGTCTTGTTGCTGCGTCTGCGTCTGTCTGTCCTCCGTCCGTCGGGGGTGAGTGTGCTCTTGGCACAGACGTCCTTGAGGACAGGCAGGAGGACCTTGAGTTTTTTGCCGCTGCTTCACCTCATCTCGTGTCCATGCTGCTTGCCCCTGAGGGAGACCCGGATGCACTAGACATCCCGACCCCGCGCTCTTACGCAGAGGCGATAGAGGGTCCCTACTCCTCTCAGTGGCAGGCAGCCATGGACGCAGAGATGGCTTCCTGGAAGTCCACAGGCACCTACGTAGACGAGGTTCCCCCACCTGGGGCGAACATCGTCAGTGGCATGTGGATCTTCAGGGTGAAGCAGCCGCCGGGTTCTCCGCCTGCCTTCAAGGCGCGTTACGTTGCACGTGGCTTCAGTCAGCGACAGGGAGTTGACTTCTTTCAGACCTTCTCCCCTACCCCGAAGGTGACCACTCTTCGGGTACTGCTGCACGTTGCTGCTCAGCGTGACTACGAGCTCCACTCGCTTGACTTCAGCACAGCCTTCCTACAGGGCAGCCTGCACGAGGAGATCTGGCTGCGCCGCCCACCTGGCTTCACTGGGTCGTTTCCTGCTGGTACCCAGTGGAGCCTCCGGCGGCCAGTCTACGGTCTCCGCCAGGCGCCCCGTGAGTGGCACGACACGCTCAGGACGACTCTTGCTGCTCTTGGTTTTGCTCTTTCCACTGCTGACCCTTCTCTGTTTCTACGCACTGACGCTACTCTGCCGCCGTTCTACGTTCTTGTGTACGTAGACGACCTTGTCTTTGCTACTGCTGACACGGAGGCACTCGCCCACGTGAAGTCCGAGCTGCAGAAGAGACACACGTGCACAGACCTGGGTGAGCTCACAAGCTATCTTGGCTTGCGGATCACCCGGGACAGAGCACAGCGCACCATTACCTTGATTCAGTCACACATGGTGCAGCAGGTCCTTCAGCGCTTCGGCTTCACGTACTCCTTGCCACAGTCCACTCCTCTGCCTACCGGTCACTCGCTCTCAGCTCCACCTTCGGACGAGTCCGTAGAGCCGAGTGGCCCGTATCCAGAGCTTGTGGGCTGCCTCATGTACCTGATGACTTGCACACGACCTGACCTCGCATACCCTCTCAGCCTTTTGGCTCGCTACGTGGCTCCCGGCAGGCACCGAAAGGTGCACTAGGATGCTGCGAAGAGGGTGTTGCGATACTTGTGCAGTACATCGGGCATGGGGCTCGTGCTTGGAGGACGGGCTCGAGTTGTCCTCACTGGTCACGCTGACGCCTCCTGGGTTGACGACTTGGCTACTCAGCTGTCGTCACAGGGTTACACCTTCAGCCTTGGCTCCGGTTCTGTCTCCTGGCGGTCTACCCGCTCTTCTTCTGTTCTCAGCTCCAGTTGTGAGGCTGAGATCTACGCTGGGGCCATGGCTGCACAGGAGCTTCGCTGGCTCACCTACCTGCTGACCGACTTGGGAGAGGCGCCTTGTTCTCCTCCAGTTCTGTACGTCGACAACAAGGCCATGCTGGCCTTGTGTCAAGAGCACAGACTGGAGCACAGAACGAAGCACATTGCTCCGCGCTACTTCCTTGCTCGAGAGTTGCAGCAGCGTGGCCAGCTTCGTCTTGCTTACGTGGCCTCTCAGGCCAACACTGCTGATGTTTTCACCAAGGCACTTCAGCCTTGTGATCATCAGCGTTTCTGTACTGTGTTAGGCCTTGTACCTACTGTGCCTCACTTGTTGACTTCTTGACTCTGCTTGTACTGTACTCTATATACTCACACCTGCATGCTTACACTTGCTAGGTTGTATTCACTGTACTGTTTGCTTTCCTTTACATAACTCTGCATGTGAACTGGCCTTATGGCCCTTTGCTTGTGCTCAGACTGTGTGGTGACTTTGTGATCCACCCTGAGCTTGCTTTGCTTTTCTTGACTGGTCTTGTGACCTCTTGTTCTCCCCCACTTTGCCTATGGGGGTGTGTCAAACTTATATCTGCTATGGTCTATTTAGGCTGTAGTGGGGTAGCTCTTAGAGGGTACAACACTTATGTGTTTCCTACTTGTACCCATCTCATTTTCTAGTTTATTCATTCTTTCGTCAATCCTTCTCACAACTACGACACCAATCGCGGGTTCTTCGACGGCACCAGCTCTCATCGACGATGCTCCAGCGACTCCTGCGCAGTAGTGGACTCCCACTCCACGCGAAGTTCACAGAAGCGCCAACCTCACCGCAGGAAAAATCCAACTCCGACCTGTACAGGCGCTCACCAGGACATCGTGCGAGCGAATCACTGTGGCACGAAAGATTGGGTCATCCAAGCAACACAACGTTAAACAACACGATCAAGGCAGCAGTAGTCGACAAAGATTCCTTACTTCTACCCGACGGCAGATAACTTCAACAAGTCCGAGGTACATGTTTTACCTGTCCCGAAGCCGACTTACCTCATCAACCGTTTGTCTCTCACCACAATCCAAGCGCGCCAGCTTACGCACCATTGGAAAAGGTCTACATCGACATCTTGTATACTCGCGAACATGGACAAGGAGCATACAACTATGTGATTACCTTCATCGATGCCACCACCCGATACGTCTGGCATCTCAACCTTCCAAGTCGCGACATGGCCTTCGAAGCCTTCGTCGCCTGGCTACCAGTGGCAGAACGAGAACCAGGAGCGAAGTTGAAAAGCTTCCAGTCAGACGGGGGAGGAGAATATCAGTCACAAAATTTGAAGCAGTACCTCGCAGAACGAGGCATCAAGCGACTCATCTTGCTTCCCTACGCCCATCATCAGCAAGGCGTGGCAGAACGGATGAACAGAACTCTCTATAACACCATGCGCAAACTGTTGCGCGGCATGCGACTGCCCAACCACCAGTGGCCTGAGGCAATGGATCACGCTGTCATGCTGCACAACTTGCTCTCGTCATCATCGCTCCCGAACAACGCATCACCGCACCTGTTGTGGACAGGAAAATTGGGCAACACAAAAATGTTACGAGTTTTTGGGTGCATGGTACAGTACCGACCGCACACTGCAAGAGCCGGAAGATTTTCCCAACGCGCACAGTGGGGGCTACACCTGGGCATCGAAAAGCACTACAACGCATGGAAGATTTTCGACGTCCACTCGAAGGAAACAGTAGTAGCACGTGATGTCATTTTCAACAAGCGACTCACACTTCAAACGTACCTGGACAACCTGGCAGCAAATCGAGAACTCACGGGCGGCTTCCGTGACAACCGAGCTTTCGCTTTGGCAGCAGACGAAGCTGACTGGGACGAGCAGAAAGTGGACGGAGCTTCGGAGGAAGCCGGACCTCTTTCGTACTGCTCAGTGGACATTCCCATGGACGATGACGACCCTCGCAAAAGTGTCAACGCCGAAGCCTACTTCGACTTCGCCGACAACGGTTACGTTACACCCCAACCGGTCAACACCAACATCTCCGAACGCATAGGACCCAATTTCCTCCCAAATCCAGAAGCGGGAGATGAAGCAGCTTATCCCGAGGACGCAAATCTTCCCCGCTACACACAGAGTAGACTGCAGATACTCGGACTCGTCACCGCTGTCCACGGAGCAGCACCACCTAAGGAGCCTTCCACCATTCAGCAGGCTCTGGGGGGGGAACACAGGGAAAAATGGCGCGAAGCCATGGGCAGAGAATTAAAGGCGCTGCAAGAACGCAACACCTGGAAATTCGTGCCTATCGGAGTGGCACGCAACAAGACCATTCTCACGGGAAAATGGGTTTTCCGCGTGAAAACAAAAGCCGACGGAACGATAGACAAATTCAAGGCACGCTGGGTCATGCGCGGTTTCGACCAAGAGCATGGACGAGACTTCACCGAAACATTTGCACCAGTGAGCAGACATACCTCTCTCCGAATTCTCCTTGCGATAGCCGACATGAACCAGAAGAAACTCCGACAAATCGGCGTCGCCAACGCCTTCCTCTACGCCCCTGTCGATGCTGAAATCTTCGTCGAACATCCACACGGGTCTAATGCAGGCCCTAACCAAGTCTGTCAGTTGCAAAAATCGTTGTACGGAATAAAACAAGCCCCGAGACTGTGGCAGCAGCATCTTCACGCCCGTCTAATCCGCATCGGATTTTGCCAACTACCGCATGACCAAGGAATGTACCGACTCGCTAAGGGGACCGACTACATCCTGCTCATCATCTACGTAGACGACCTTCTCTACATAGGCTCCACCGACGACATAACGACCTGGTTTGAAGGGGAGCTGCAGCAGGATCTCACACTCACCGTCGCGACTACTGTGACACAGTACCTGGGAATCAATATACAAGATGGCAAAAAAACAATCTACCTCAGCGCCGAACGCTTCGGACTAACTCCAGCCGCCATCACCACGCCATACCGTTACACCGACGGAAATCGCAACAAAGTCTCCGCCCTACTCAAACCCGCCGGCATTCGCGACTACCAACGAAAGCTAGGATGTCTACTCTTCGCAGCCGATACCTGCCGACCGGACCTGTCTTACTCAGCTAGTCAACTTGCCACCTATCTCAAGAAGCCTGAAGTAGAACACATGATGGAGCTCAGTCGTGCACTTCACCACCTCGTCAGCAACCTGACGATCGGACTAACCTACCACAAGACCGAAACTACGACACCTAAACTAATCAGCTACGTCGACGCCGATCACGCCGGAGACTCTGACAACAGGCGATCTCGTACTGGATATATCTACCGACTCGAACCTATCGGCCCCATTTCATGGCAATCGAACAAGCAAGAGCTGATCGCTCTCTCCTCAGCCGAAGCAGAATACATCGCACTCTTCTCAGCCACCAAGGAAGGACTATATCTTCGCGAATTGCTGGAAGAAGCAAAGTTGGCTCAGTTACCCAGCTTCTCCCTCTTCTGCGACAACCAATCGGCCAATCGCATAGCGAACAAAAATGGGTTCGCGAATCGAACGAAGCATATCGCCATCCGATACTTCTTTGTAAAAGACGAAATCGAGAAGAGAAGACTCGAGCTATCTGTGAGAATGATAGACGAAAAGAATGATTGAATTAGGAAATGAGAAGGGTACAAGTAGGAAACACATAAGTGTTGTACCCTCTAAGGACTACCCCACTACAGCCTAGACCGACTATAGTAAATATATGTTTGACACACCCCCATAGGCAAAGTGGGGGAGAACAAGGGGTGACAAGACCAGTCAAGAAAGACAAAGCAAACTCAGGGTGGATCACAAAGTCACCACACAGTCTGAGCACAAGCAAAGGGCCATAAGGCCAGTTCACATGCAGAGTTATATAAAGGAAAGCAAACAATACAGTGAACACAACCTAGCAAGTGTAAGCATGCAGGTATAAGTATATAGAGTACAGTACAAGCAGAGTCAAGAAGTCAACAAGTGAGGCACAGTAGGTACAAGGCCTAACACAGTACAGAAACGCTGATGATCACAAGGCTGAAGTGCCTTGGTGAAGACATCAGCAGTGTTGGCCTGAGAGGCCACGTAAGCAAGACGAAGCTGGCCACGCTGCTGCAACTCTCGAGCAAGGAAGTAGCGCAGAGCAATGTGCTTCGTTCTGTGCTCCAGTCTGTGCTCCTGACACAAGGCCAGCATGGCCTTGTTGTCGACGTACAGAACTGGAGGAGAACGAGGCGCCTCTCCCAAGTCGGTCAGCAGGTAGGTGAGCCAGCGAAGCTCCTGTGCAGCCATGGCCCCAGCGTAGATCTCAGCCTCACAACTGGAGCTGAGAACAGAAGAAGAGCGGGTAGACCGCCAGGAGACAGAACCGGAGCCAAGGCTGAAGGTGTAACCCTGTGACGACCGCTGCGTAGCCAAGTCGTCAACCCAGGAGGCGTCAACGTGACCAGTGAGGACAACTCGAGCCCGTCCTCCAAGCACGAGCCCCATGCCCGATGTACTGCACAAGTATCACAACACCCTCTTCGCAGCATCCCAGTGCACCTTTCGGTGCCTGCCGGGAGCCACGTAGCGAGCCAGAAGGCTGAGAGGGTATGCGAGGTCAGGTCGTGTGCAAGTCATCAGGTACATGAGGCAGCCCACAAGCTCTGGATACGGGCCACTCGGCTCTACGGACTCGTCCGAAGGTGGAGCTGAGAGCGAGTGACCGGTAGGCAGAGGAGTGGACTGTGGCGAGGAGTAGGTGAAGCCGAAGCGCTGAAGGACCTGCTGCACCATGTGTGACTGAGTCAAGGTAATGGTGCGCTGTGCTCTGTCCCGGGTGATCCGCAAGCCAAGATAGCTTGTGAGCTCACCCAAGTCTGTGCACGTGTGTCTCTTCTGCAGCTCCGACTTCACGTGGGCGAGTGCCTCCGTGTCAGCAGTAGCAAAGACAAGGTCGTCTACGTACACAAGAACGTAGAACGGCGGCAGAGTAGCGTCAGTGCGTAGAAACAGAGAAGGGTCAGCAGTGGAAGGAGCAAAACAAAGAGCAGCAAGAGTCGTCCTGAGCGTGTCGTGCCACTCACGGGGCGCCTGGCGGAGACCGTAGACTGGCCGCCGGAGGCTCCACTGGGTACCAGCAGGAAACGACCCAGTGAAGCCAGGTGGGCGGCGCAGCCAGATCTCCTCGTGCAAGCTGCCCTGTAGGAAGGCTGTGCTAAAGTCAAGCGAGTGGAGCTCGTAGTCACGCTGAGCAGCAACGTGCAGCAGTACCCGAAGAGTGGTCATCTTCGGGGTAGGGGAGAAGGTCTGAAAGAAGTCAACTCCCTGTCGCTGACTGAAGCCACGTGCAACGTAACGCGCCTTGAAGGCAGGCGGAGAACCCGGCGGCCGCTTCACCCTGAAGATCCACATGCCACTGACGATGTTTGCCCCAGGTGGGGGAACCTCGTCTACGTAGGTGCCTGTGGACTTCCAGGAAGCCATCTCTGCGTCCATGGCTGCCTGCCACTGGGAGGAGTAGGGACCCTCTATCGCCTCTGCGTAAGAGCGCGGGGTCGGGATGTCTGGTGCATCCGGGTCTCCCTCAGGGGCAAGCAGCATGGACACGAGATGAGGTGAAGCAGCAGCAAAGCACTCAAGGTCCTCCTGCCTGTCCTCAAGGACGTCCGTGCCAAGAGCACACTCACCCCCGACGGACGGAGGACAGACAGACATAGACGCAGACTCAGCAACAAGACTAGCGGCGTAGTCTAGGCGACAGGCTGCAGCAAAGTCAACAAGCTCAGCAACAAGAGCAGACGCAGCAGAGAACTCAAACAGGGGGTCAGTGACAGCAGTGGCCAGAAAGCGCGTGACAGTAGGACTAGCAGCACGAAGGGAGTCAGACTCCGGGTCCGGACCGTCAGGAAGAGAGGACGCAGGAGGAGAGGGCAGAGGGACACGCTGTGGAGCAGTGGAAGGACGCAGAGTCATAGAGTGAGTGCCAGGGACAGGAGGAAGACGTGGACGCGAAACACGACCAGCGCGAACAGAACGGACAGGCGACGTAGAACGAGACGCAGGCGACACAGGACGCGACTCAGGCTCACGACGCTCCGTAAGACCTCTAGTCGGACCAGAGTAAGGAGAAGGACCAGGCAGCGGAGAGGCCGGCTGTAACTGCGACTGAGACGGGACAGGCGGTGGACTCAGGGAAGGAGGAGGAGGACCAGGAGAAGGTGGGGAGCCAAGAACCTGCTGAAGAAGCGGAACGTAGTACGGCCGCGGCCGCGCAGCGCCTCGAGAAACAGCAGAGACAGAACCGGTACCCTCAGCCTCAGGGTCTCCAGTCCTAGTAGCACCTCCAGCAGCTCCAGCACCAGCAGCACCTCCTGCAGCACCAGCACCTCCAGCAGCTCCAGCAGCTCCAGCACCAGCACCACCTCCAGCAGTGCCAGCACCTCCAGTAGATCCAGTAGCACCTCCAGCACCAGCAGCACCTCCAGCAGCTCCAGCACCAGCAGCACCTCCAGCAGCTCCAGCACCAGCACCACCTCCAGCAGCGCCAGCACCTCCAGCAGCACCCGCACCAGCAGCACCTCCAGCAGCAACCCGACAGCGCCGAGAGTACCACTCACGAAGCCGCTATGTAGAGAGGGGCTCCCGCCGCGACGGGACACCCAGATCACCTCCAGACTCAACACGCACAGGCTCAGCACCTCCAGACATAGTACCCTCAGGCGCCACACCCCCAGGCTCAGCACGCCCAGTCTCAGCACCCCCAGACTCAGCACCCCCAGTCTCAGCACCCCCAGTCCCCGCACCCGCAGGGTCAGCACCCCTAGCAGCACCTGAGTCGACAGCTACCTCGACCGGCTCGGCAGGGTCTACCTGGGACACACCTGAGGGGGCAGGACCCTGGGGGGGGAGGGGGTCTACCGGAGGAGTACCTGGGGCAAGGAAGAGCGGCAGGGGAGGGGGAGAGGCAGTGCGGTAGGGAAAGAGACGGTAGTACGACACCGACTCGTCAAACGTGACGTCCTGAGAGGACAGAACACGACGCGAGCTGGGGTGGTAGAACTGCCACCCGGGTGCGTCAGGAGGGAAGCCAAGGAAGACACAGGGAACGGCACGGGAGGACAGCTTGTCCGCTGTAGTATCGCGGACAAAAGCTCGAGATCCCCAGACACGGAACGCGGACGCATCGCCAACCTTCCCCGTCCACCGCAGAGTAGGTGTGGTCTCCGGCAAGGAGACACGAGGCTGAAGGTTGATCTGATGCGCAGCGTACTGAACCGCGAACGGCCACAGAAAGTGGGGAGCAGCCGCATGGATCATGGACGTACGAGCGACATCCATGACCATGCCAATGCGGCGCTCAGCAATCCCATTTCGCTGCGGGGAGGCCGGAAGCGTGACCGTCTGGCGGATGCCCTCCAAACGACAGAAGGCTCTCAGAAGGTCGGAGGAAAACTCCCCGCCTCTGTCTGAGTGCAGACGCAAAACAGGAAGGTCGGAGCCGAAACTTTCACTAAGCTGGCGACGAGCACCGTGGATCCAGTCGATCAACACCTCAGTGACCTCACCCTTGCTGCGCAAGGGGAAGACTGTGGTGTAACGCGAGTAGTCGTCAACGACCAGCAGGAAGTAACGCTCGTGACCCTGTCCACGAACGCGGGCTGGGCCCCACACGTCCATGTGAAGAGTTTGCAGAGGGGCCTCAGTCGGAGGAAACGAGGAGGAGTGAGGAGCGGCGCGCTGCCGGCCCTCGACACAAGGAACACAGGTGGGGGCAGGCCCCGGAGGAAGGGGAGGGAGGGACCTGGGGAGTCCAGAGACAAGAGCACGGGAGGCCATACCTCGAAGACGAGGCAGGGAGGGGTGACCAAGGCGGTGGAGAGTCTCGTGCGCCAGAGGACGACACGAGCAGGGGGCAGACGCAGGACTAGACCTAGACGCAGTAGCAAACACCTGACTGGACGCAGCTACCTGACCAGACGCAGGGACCGGAGGAGGCGCAGTAGTCAGTGTGTACAGACTCGACCCTGGCCGACGGGTGAACGTGGCCAGGTGGCGGCCCGTCCGAGAGCAAGTGCAGTGGGTCACACGCTGACCTCCAGGGGTGAACTGGTCAACCCACGCGTCCTGGAGGTCAGCTCCACTCACCAAGTTCGTAGAGAACGAGGGAAGGTGGAGTCCCGACAGCAAGCCCGATGGGGCCGCAGGACACGGTAGAACCGTGGAGGAGTGTGCAAGGACTGGTCCCCCGGAGGGGTCAGCAAGGGAGACCGCAACAGGCCGACGGAGCGGCGTGAGCGTGGTGCTGTCTCTAAAGAAAGAGCGCGAAGCACCAGAGTCAAGTGTGAAGGTGTGAAAGGACTCAGTAGGTGCAGTACCAGAGGGAGGAGACGTACCAGCACGTGGAGCAGCAGACGCACTAGCACCTAGAGCAGCAGCCGCACTAGCACCTAGAGCAGCAGCCACAGTGCTCGGGTCGGGCGGGACACGCAGGTAACAGTCACCCTCAGTAATATCAGCAAGAGCATACATGGCAGCAAGGATAGCATCAAAATCTAGATCAAAGATAGGCACATTCTGCAGAAGCAGATCATGCCAACGAGGATGATCAACAGCGTCAGGAAACTGGGTACGCCAAGCGTCAGTCAAGCGGCCAAAGCAGCGCTGCGTGGTGTGTGGGAGACCACACACCTCCCCACTACGAGTGCCGGTGCGAAGAACGTACGCGCAGGGACCTGCACCCCCAGACCTCCCACGTCCAGCGTACCACTCACGAAGCTGCTGAACAGACGGGGTCTCACGGGTGTGCAGCTGCTGCGGACGCTGGCTGCCACCAAGGCCTCCACGCTGCGTGGCCGCACCGCGACCAGCACCACCTCCTCCGCTACCTCCACCACCGCCGCCGCCGCCGCCACCTCCTCCACCACCGCCGCCACGGCCGCCACTGCCGCCACCTACGCCCCCACTCCCGGAACCACCCCCACCACCACCTCCACCTCCTCCACCTCCTCCACCGCTGCCTCCACCGCCCCCACCACCACCCCTGCTTCCCTTGCCCTTGCCAGTGCGGCGTCGCCCACTAGGGGCAGACGCAGCGCCGACCTCCTCAGTGCCAACGAGGTCCACAGGCACTTACGTCGACGCAGTTCCCCCTCCTGGGGCGAACATAGTCGATGGCATGTGGATTTTCAGGGTGAAGCGGCCGCCGGGTTCTCCGCCTGCCTTCAAGGCTCGTTACGTTGCACGAGGCTTCAGTCAGTGACAAGGAGTTGACTTCTTCTAGACCTTCTCCCCTACCCCGAAGATGACTTCTCTTCGGGTACTGCTGCACATCGCCGCTGAGCGTGACTACGAGCTTCACTCTCTTGAATTCAGCACAGCTTTCTTATAGAGCAGGCTACACGAGGAGATCTGGCTGCGCCGCCCACCTGGGTTCACTGGGTCGTTTCCTGCAGGTACCCAGTGGAGCCTCCGGCGGCCAGTCTACGGTCTCCGCCAGGCGCCTTGCGAGTGGCAAGATACATTGAGGATGATGCTTGCGGCTCTTGGGTTTGCTCCTTCGACTGCTGACCCGTCGCTGTTTCTACGCACCGACACTTCGCTACCGCCGTTCTACGTCCTCGTGTATGTCGACAACTTGGTCTTTGCCACTGCTGACACCGAGGCACTCGCCTTTGTGAAGTCGGAGCTGCAGAAGAGACACACCTGCACTGGCCTGGGTGAGTTGCGCAGCTATCTTGGCTTGCAGATCACCCGGGACAGAGCACGGCGCACCATCACCCTAACTCAGTCACACATGGTGCACCAGGTCCTTCAGCGCTTCGGCTTCCGGTACTCCTCGCCACATTCCACTCCTCTGCCTACCGGTCACTTGCTCTCAGCTCCACCTTCGGACGAGTCCATAGAGCCGAGTGGCACGTATCCAGAGCTTGTGGGCTGCCTCATGTACCTGATGACCTGCACTCGACCTGACCTTGCCTACCCTCTTAGCATCCTGGCATGCTACCTTGCGCCCAGGAGACACCGACCAGAGCACTGGGAGGCCGCTAAGAGGGTGTTGCGCTACTTGTGCAGTACTTCGGGCATGGGGCTCGTGCTTGGAGGACGGGGTCTAGTTGTCCTCACTAGACACGCAAACGCTTCTTGGGTTGACGACTTAGCTACAAAGCGGTCGTCACAGGGTTACACTTTCAACCTTGGCTCCGGCTCTGTTTCTTGGCAGTCTACCCGCTTGTCTTGTGTTCTCAGTTCCAGTTGTGAGGCTGAGATCTACGCAGGGGCCATGGCTGCACAGGAGTTCCGCTGGCTCACCTACCTTCTGACCGACTTGGGAGAGCGGCCTCGTTCTTCTCCAGTGCTGTACGTAGACAACAAGGCCATGATTGCCTTGTGTCAGGATCGCATACTGGAGCACAGAACAAAGCACATCGCTCTGCGTTACTTCCTTGCTCGAGAGTTGCAGCAGCGTGGTCAGCTTCGTCTTGCTTACTTGGCCACTCGGGCCAACACTGTTGATATATTCACCAAGGCACTTCAGTCTGGTGATCATCAGCGTTTCTGTACTGTTTTAGGCCTTGTGCCTTCCTTGCCTCACTTGCTCACTGCGTGACTTTGCTTGTACTGTGATCTACACATATATACCTGCATGCTTATGTCAAACATATGTTTATATGTTATAATTTAGGTAGGCTTTAGTGGGGTACTCACTGTGGGGTACAACCCCTTAGGTTCTTTCTTTTGTACCCATCTCTCGATAGTCCACAACACCCTTGCCTAAGCTTTCGACATTGCATCTAGAGCATAGGTCCTTAGGACCTAGGATTAGGGCCCACCGGTTACCGTGTTACCTACCTGCCTTGCCTACTGCCCGCGCGCGCCTCGACTGCACGCCCGCGGCCCTTTTTTTTTTTTTTTTTTTTTTTTTTCGCGCGAGCCTTTTAAGCAGCCCGCGCGGCCCGTGTAGGCCCCGCCCGCGCGCCACTTACGCCGCCCGCGCGCAGCCTGCTTAGGCCACGCCCGCGCAGCCCGCCGCCGCACGCAGCCCGCAGCCGAGCGCAGCCCGTCGCCACGCGCAGCCAGGAGCCGCGCGCAGCCCGCTGCTGCCTAGCCCGCTGCTGCCTAGCCCGCTGCCTTAGACAGCAGTCGCGCGCAGCCCTTAGCCGCACGCAGCCAGCAGCCGAGCGTGCCCTGCTCGTGTGCTGCCTGCGCGGCCCGCTGCCTTAGCCAGTCGCCGCGCGCAGCCCTCAGCCACACGCAGCCAGCAGCCGAGCGTGCCCTGCTCGTGTGCCTGCCTGCGCGGCCCGCTGCTGCCTTAGCCCGCTGCTGCCTAGCCCGCTGCCTTAGCCCGCTGCTGCCTGCTGCTCAGAGGCACTTAGCCAGCAGCCGAGCGTGCCCTGCTCGTGTGCCTGCCTGCGCGACCTGCTGCTGTCTAGCACGCCGACTTAGGAGCTTGAGTGCGGCAAGCTACTGCCCTGCAAGTTGCCTGTGTTGCCTGCTGCCTGCTGCCTCTGTCTTAGCCTGCGGTCTACTGCCTGCTACTTCCTGTCTACTGCCTGCTGTCTCTGTCTTTGCCTGCGACCTGCTGCCTACTGCCTCCTGTCTGCTGCCTGCTGCCTACTGCCTTTGCCTGCTGCCGTTATGACGACGCCTAACGTTCTCGCGTTCGAGCCTGACGGTCGCCCCATAGAGTTCGTTGTGTGGTTAGACGACCTCCAACTGTTCCTTCTGACCGATGCCAAAGAGGGCGTTTCACTGTTCGATTACGTGTCTGGCACTGCCGTTGCTCCTGCTGCCGATGCTCCTGCTCTTGAACGCTCGCAGTGGCAGACTCGCGATGCTGCTGCACACCACCGCCTTGGTCACCCCTCCCTACCTCGCCTTCGTAGCATGCACTCTCGCTTCCTGGTCTCTGGTCTTCCCAGGTCTCTGCCTGCCCTCCCTCCCTCGCCTGCGCCGCCCTGCATTCCTTGCGTCGAGGGGCGGCAGCGCGTCGCTCCTCACTCCTCCTCGTTCCCTCCCACAGAGGCTCCACTGCAGACTCTCCACCTGGACGTGTGGGGCCCAGCCCGCGTCCGTGGACAGGGCCACGAGCGGTACTTCCTGCTGGTTGTCGACGACTACACGCGTTACACCACGGTCTTCCCCTTGTAGCGCAAGGGGGATGTCCCTGCTGTTCTGATCCCCTGGATCCGCGCTGCTCGTCTCCAGCTCCGAGAGCGGTTCCAGTCGGACTTTCCTGTCCTGCGTCTGCACTCTGACCGAGGTGGTGAGTTCTCCTCAGACCTCTTGGCAGCCTTCTGTGCGGAGCACGGCATCCGCCAGACATTCACGCTTCCGGCCTCTCCGCAGCAGAATGGGGTTGCTGAGCGCCGCATTGGCTTAGTCATGGAGGTCGCTCGTACCTCCATGATCCATGCGGCTGCCCCCCATTTTCTGTGGCCGTTTGCGGTCCGGTACGCCGCGCATCAGCTCAACCTTTGGCCCCGTGTCTCCTTGCCGGAGACCTCGCCCACACTGCTGTGGACGGGGAAGGTTGGCGACGCGTCGCGTTTCTGGGTCTGGGGTGCTCGTGCCTTTGTCCGCGATACCACCGCGGACAAGCTCTCCCCTCGCGCCATTCCTTGCGTCTTCCTTGGCTTTGTCCCTGACGCGCCTGGCTGGCAGTTTTACGACCCCGCCTCGCGCCATGTCTTTGCGTCTCAGGACGTCACCTTTGACGAGTCGGTCCCCTTTTACCGCCTCTTCCCCTACCGCACTGCTCCTCGCCCCCCCCCGCCGCTCTTTCTCGCCCTAGGTCCTCCCCAGGTAGACCCCCTCCCCGCGCCAGGTCCTGCTCTTTCAGGTGTCTCTCAAGTAGACCCCCCCGCGCCTGCGCCTGTTGAGGTCACTGGTGACTCCGGTCCTGCTGGGAGTGGTGCTGTCCCTGGGGGTGCGGAGCTTGGGGGTGCTGAGTCTGGGGGCGCTGAGCGTGAAGAGCCTGGAGGTGCTGCGTCTGGGGCTGCTGCGTCTGGAGGTGCTTCATCTGGGGGTGCTGAGCCTGCGTGTGCGGAGCCTGGGGGTGCTGAGTCTGGGGGTGAGTCGCCTGAGGGTTCTAAGACTGCTTTTCCGCGGTCTCCTTGGAGTAGCCGTCTTCGTCCGCGTGTGCCCCTCACCTCCCAGCAGCTGCACGACTGGTACGGTCGTCGTCAGCGTCGCGCTTCTGCACCTCAGGGCTCTACTGCTGGGGGTTCTTCTGCTGGTGTCGCCGGTCCCGGAGGTGCTCGTACTGAGGGTACTGGAGCTGCTGGGGCTGGCGGTGTTGTGACTGAGGGTACTGGCGCTGCAGAGGGTGCTGGAGCTGCTGGAGGTACTGGAGCTGCTGGAGGTGCTGGCGGTGCTGGAGCTGCTGAGGGTACTGGAGCTACTAGCAGTGCTGGAGCCGCTGGAGGTGCTGGACCTGCTGAGGGTCCTGGAGCTACTAGCGGTGCTGGAGCTGCTGAGGGTACTGGAGCTGCTGGAGCTGCTGGAGGTGCTCAAGCTACTGGAGGTGCTGGAGCTGCTGGTGCTGGTGGCACTGCTCAGCCGCGCCTGTTCTTGGCTCCGCCGTCTCCGTTGTCTCAGCCACCACCTGACTCTGCCCTTCGCCAGGTCCTCAGTCTTCCCTCGTCTACTGGTCTTCCGTTACAGCCTGGCTCACCGCTGCCTGCTCCTTCTCCGTACACAGAGCAGACTGGGGGCCTTGCTGAGCGTCGTGAGCCTGCGTCGCGTCCTGTCTCACCTGTCCGTTCTGGTCGTTCCGGTCGTCGTGTTCCTCGTCAGCGGCAGCCGGCTGTCTCCGGCCCTCACCTTGTAGTTCGTCGTCCTTCCTCTCCTCCGCCGCGTGTTCCTCTGCCGTCTCCCCCTGCGTCCTCTCTGCCTGTCGTTGCTGACCCTGCGTCTGACCAGTTTCATGCTGAGCACTCTACTGTCACGCGTCTGCTTGCCACTGTTGTCACTGACCCGTCGTTTGAGTCTGCTGCTGCGTCTGCCTTAGTCGCTGAGCTTGTTGACTTTGCTGCTGCCTGTCGTCTCGACTACGCCGCCAGTCTTGTTGCTGAGTCTGTGCCTTCCAGTCCTCCGTCCGTCAGGGGTGAGTGTGCTCTTGGCACGGACATCCTTGAGTGTCTTGCAGCCGCTGCGCCTCATCTCGTGGCCATGCTGCTTGCCCCTGAGGGAGACCCGGATGCACCAGACATCCCTACCCCGCGCTCTTACGCTGAGGCAATCGCGGGTGAGTACTCCTCTCAGTGGCAGACAGCCATGGACGCAAAGATGGCATCTTGGAAGTCCACAGGCACCTACGGCGACGAGGTTCCCCCTCCTGGGGCGAACATTGTCAGTGGCATGTGGATTTTCAGGGTGAAGCGGCCGCCAGGTTCTCCGCCTGTCTTCAAGGCTCGTTACGTGGCTCGAGGCTTCAGTCAGCGAGAGGGAGTTGACTTCTTCCAGACCTTCTCCCCCACCCCAAAGATGACCATTTTTCGGGTGCTGCTACACGTTGCCGCTCAGCGTGACTACGAGCTTCACTCTCTTGACTTCAGCACAGCCTTCTTACAGGGCAGCCTGCACGAGGAGATATGGCTGCGCCGCCCTCCTGGCTTCACTGGGTCGTTCCCTCCTGGTACCCAGTGGAGCCTCCGGCGGCCGGTCTACGGTCTCCGTCGACTGAGGATGACACTTGCGGCTCTTGGGTTTGCTCCGTCGACTGCTGACCCGTCGCTGTTTCTGCGCACCGACACTTCGCTGCCGCCATTCTACATCCTCGTGTACGTCGACGACTTGGTCTTTGCCACTGCTGACACTGAGGCTCTCGCCCTGGTGAAGTCGGAGCTGCAGAAGAGACACACGTGCACAGACCTGGGTGAGCTGCGCAGCTATATTGGCTTGCAGATCACCCAGGACAGAGCACGCCGCACCATCACAGTGACTCAGTCACACATGGTGCAGCAGGTCCTTCAGCGCTTCGGCTTCACCTGGTCCTCAGCACAGGCCACTCCTCTGGCTACAGGTCACTCGCTCTTAGCTCCACCTTCGGACGAGTCGGTAGAGCCGAGTGGTCCTTACCCAGAGCTAGTGGGCTGCCTCATGTACCTGATGACCTGCACCTGTCCTGACCTTGCGTACCCTCTTGCCCTTCTGGCTCGCTACGTGGCTCCTGGTCGGCACCGAAAGGTGCACATGGATGCTGCTAAGAGGGTACTACGCTACTTGTGCAGTACATCGGGCATGGGGCTCGTGCTTGGAGGACGGGGTGACGTTGTCCTCACTGGTCACTCGGACGCCTCTTGGGTTGACGACCAGGCTACGCAGCGGTCGTCACAGGGTTACACCTTCAGCCTTGGTTCTGGTTCAGTTTCCTGGCGTTCTACACGTTCGTCTTCAGTTCTTGGCTCCAGCTGTGAGGCCGAGATCTACGCCACAGCCATGGCTGCACAGGAGCTACGCTGGCTCACCTACCTGCTGACAGACTTGGGAGAGCGGCCTCGTTCTCCTCCAGTTCTGTACGTCGACAACAAGGCTGCCATTGCCTTGTGTCAGGAGCACAGACTGGAGCACAGAATGAAGCACATCGCTCTACGTTACTTCCTTGCTCGAGAGCTGCAGCAGCGTGGCCAGCTTCGTCTTGCTTACGTGGCCACTCGGGCCAACACTGCTGATATATTCACCAAGGCGCTTCCGCCTGGTGATCATCAGCGTTTCTGCACTTTGTTAGGCCTTGTTCCCACGCTTCCTCACTTGCTGTAGGCTTTGTGTGTACTGTGATCTATATGTATACCTGCATGTTTGCTCTTGTAGGTAGATATCACTGTGCTGTTGTTGTTACACATATATCTCTGCATGTGAACTGGCCTTGTGGCCTTTTTGCTTGTGCTCAGACTGTGTGGTGACGTTGTGATCCACCCTGAGCTTGCTTTGCACTTCCTGCCTGGCCTTGTGACCCTCTGTTCTCCCCCACTTTGCCTATGGGGGTGTGTCAAACATATGTTTATGTGTTATAATTTAGGTAGGCTTTAGTGGGATACTCACTGTGGGGTACAACCCCTTAGGTTCTTTCTTTTGTACCCATCTCTCGATAGTCCACAACACCCTTGCCTAAGCTTTCGACAGCTTATATTTGCTAGGGTATGATCACTGTACTGTTTGTTCTCTTTTATATAACTCTGCATGTGAATTGGCCTTGTGGCCTTTAGTTGTGCTCAGAATGTGTGGTGACTTCGTGATCCACCCTGAGCTTGCTTTGCTTTTCTTGACTGGTCTCGTGACCACTTGTTCTCCCCCACTTTGCCTAAGGGGTTGTGTCAAAATGTTATATAGCTTACTTTGTGTAGGTTGTAGTGGGGTAGCCCATAAGGGGTACAACCCAATTAGGGTTAGTACTTGTACCCAACTTGTGTTCAATGCATTCATTCTCGTTCGTTAGTTTGACAAGTATATTCTGCTCATCGTGTACGTAGACGAGCTGTTCTACATAGGCTCTACCGACGACATCACCACCTGGTTTGAAGGGGAGCTGCAACAGGATCTCTTACTCACGGTCTGTTCCACCATAACTCAGTACCTAGGACTCAACATACTCGACGGAGAGAACGCGATCTACCTGAGCGCCACAAAACATGCCGACACAATCGCCAAACGCTTTGGATTATCGCCAGCCACCATATCCACACCCTATCGCTACACCGCCGGAAATCACCAGGAAAAGTCTAATCCGCTTGGACCTGCTAGACTACGCGACTACCAGCGGAAACTTGGATGCTTGCTCTTCTCAGTTGTTACTTGCTGACTGGACCTGTCGTACTCAGCGAGCCAACTTGCTACCTATCTCAAACGGCCCGAAGCAGAGCACATGGCGGAACTCGACCGCGCGTTACACTACCTCGTCAGCACACCTACGATCGGCCTAACCTACCACAAGACCGGAACCACTTCTCCAAAGCTAATCGGCTACGTGGACGCTGACCACGCAGGCGACTCTGACAACAGGCGATCGCACACCGGCTACATCTATTGACTTGAGCCCGTCGGTCCTATCTCGTGGCAGTCGAGCAAGCAAGAACTAATTGCTCTCTCCTCTGCTGAAGCCGAATACATAGCACTCTGCTCAGCCACCAAGGAAGGACTGTACCTTCGCGAACTACTGGAAGAAGCAAAGCTGGCCCAGTTACCCAGCTTCTCCCTCTTCTGCGACAACCAATCTGCAATTCGCATAGCGAACTGTCAGAGGTCCACTGGTGATCCCCGATTGATCCTAGGGAAGGGTTACAGGCACGTTGGCCTGGGGGGTTATGGGCGCACTGACCCGCTACTTAACAAGCCCTTTTATCCCAATGGTCTAGTGGTTGGGATTCTGACATGGTATCAGAGCGAAGGTCTCGGGTTCGAATCCCAGTGTGTGCACTTCGGGCATCCCAGTGCGGGGGGGTGTCAGAGGTCCACTGGTGATCCCCGATTGATCCTAGGGAAGGGTTACAGGCAGGGCCTCAGATTGTTTTGGGGCACCCTGATCACTCAGTGTTCTTTGAGGACTAACACTGATTTTCAGTGTCATCATCTAAAAAACACTGATTTTTCAGTGTTCACAAAAGAATTACACTGATCAATCAGTGTTCTAAATAACATAAACACTGATTTTCTTTGCTAGTATGGGGAATTATGATAGCATCGAGTATGGTTTGCTCAGCACACCACACCAGCACCACGATGCCAGCATTGGAGGGAAACACGTACCTCTGGCTTTGTGTGCTGCGAGGCCAAAACAGTCAAGAGGGTACAGGTTATTAGTGGCAACCAATCAGAACTTGAGAAGTTTACCACCTGGCACGAAGGATGCCATGTGCAGCAAAACAGCTGTCGGTACTGTAGGAGCTTGACAGCCGAAGTAGCAGGTCATGGCGCAAATCACAGGATGAACTCCCTACAACACTTGGGCCAATCAGATTGCGCCGTTTCTAGTTTTCAGGGTCGAACTCGATGCAACACTGACTCGTCAGTGTCCTCAAACACAAAACACTGAAAAAGCAGAGTTACACATAAAAAAAACACTGAAACATCAGGGTCGTTAAAAAAAAAAAAAGGCTGATACATCAGGGTCACGATAAAAAACGAGGGTCAAACTTCAGGAATTCAGGGTAAAAATCCTGACTTCTGAGGCCCTGGTTACAGGCATGTTGGCCTGGGGGGTTATGGGCGCACTGACCCGCTACTTAACAAGCCCTTTTATCCCAATGGTCTAGTGGTTGGGATTCTGACACGAACAAGAGCGGATTCGCGAACCGAACGAAGCACATTGCTCTGCGCTATTTCTTCGTGAAGGACGAAATCGAGAAAGGGAGACTCGAGCTATCTTACTGCCCCACGTCCGAGATGGCAGCAGATTACTTGTCCAAGAAACTCGGAAAGCAGAAGTTCGAGTACTGCATGCTGCTGACCGGACATGGCCACGTCACCAGCAACGAAGGCGATGACACTCCAGAAGCGAAGGGGAGTGTTGGAAACATCTAGTTCGCGCTTTTGAAGTGTCGAACACTACAACGTAAGCGAAGGGAACTACAACGAAGTAACAGCGAGTCAACCAAAACGGTTGACAAGAAGACGACAGCAAGAGGTTAAGTGAAGGTCAAAGGTCAGCGACCTTTGACTCGCCGAAAAGCAGCGCGACAGCAAGGACACATAACTGACTCGCTATTGAGCAGTTACCCGAGTCCTCGCTGTATCGAACCGCAACAGCAGTTACAGTTAAACCTTTCGTATTCCTTGTAATCATATAAAGTCTTGTATCTTTTTGCTATAATCAACTTATCTTGTTCTCACATACTAGTGCAAGGTGGTTCAATTAATCCACTAATACGCTTCCGCTAATACATCACTACTCTGAGACTTTAGTCTTGAAGAACGATCCTAAGGGCTTTCTCAGCCCAACACTGCTCTGTTCGGCTTCAATGAGGGAAACGACAACTGCCAGACTCATCTGCTCCTGTAGCGGAAATTATCTTTATCACTACCACTCACTGCCACTGCCACTAGCACCCCCACCTTGACCACCACTGATTGCTGCCCTCGGTTCGGCCTCCATGAGCGAAATGACAACCGCCAGATTCATCTGCTCCCATCGGTGAAACGGTCATCATAACTACCACTCACTACCACTCACTACCACTCACTACCACTCGCTACCACTGCCACTGGCACCCCCACCACTAAGTGCTGCCGTCTGTTCGGCCTCCATGAGGGAAAGGGCAACGGCCAGATTCATCTGCTCCTCGAAATCATCCGGCACTGATAGAGGCACTCCCAGCGGCGCAAGCAATGGGGACGCATCTGCAGATGCATGAGCATGGGCATGTGCATGGGCATGGGCATGTGCATGGGCATGGGCATGTGCATGTGCATGGGCATGTGCATGGGCATGGGCAGTCGAAAGCACAGGTGCAGATGAAGATGCAGCACAGGTCCCTTGTCTTGATGACCGTGCTTCTGCAGCTGCTGCAGCTAAAGCTCTCTGCTCGTTTGCAAGCCGGCGCTGCTGCTCTTGCCTGCGTGCTGCCCTCTCTGCTACCCTTTGTTCTTTTGCCCGTGCTTCAGCTCGTGCCTCTGCTACACGTCTCTGCTCCTCTAAGAGCCGACGCTGCTTTTCTTGCCTGCGTGCTGCTTCTCGTGCTGCCCTTTGTGCCTCTGCTCGTGCCTCTGCAGCTGCTGCAGTTAAAGACGGCTGCACATACTGCTGATGCTGCTGCTGCTGCTGCGGCTGCTCCTGCCGGTACAGCTGAAACAACTCATCTGCTGATGGCGATTCTGACAATCGTGCTGCCAATCGTTCTGGCAATCGTGGTTTCACTCGTGCTACCCCGTCCGCTGCTACGTGTGCCGGCAGTGGCACTTGCCCTCCGGCTGCTGCTCCAGTTGAGACCCTCTGCCTTGGCTGCTGATGCTGATGGTGGTGGTGCTGCTGCTGGTACTGCTGCTGATGATGCTGGTGATACTGCTGGTGCTGCTGGTGCTGCTGCTGATGATGCTGGTGATGCTGCTGCTGCTGCTGGTGGTGCTGCTCGCGCTGCTGCTGCTGGGAGGGCGGAGCGAGGAGAGGGGAAAGGGATACAACATAAGAGACCAAACAAATAAGAGGAAGGATGAGAACGGCTTGCAAGGAACGATTGTAAACAGGCGACACAGGTAAGGACAGACAGTTGTTTAGTCCACTGAAAGGATGGAGTGCGAGAGCGTCAGGGTCTTACTTGCAGTGAGAGCCAGATGGCTTGGCGGAGCATCAACTCCTCTACATCCTCTTCCATGTCCTCCGCTCTGCTCGGGGAAGACGAGAAAGAGGAAGACAGGTGGTATGTGAGGGAGGGAGGTGGTATGTGAGGGAGGTGGAGGTCCGGAGAGGTGGGAATAGGTAGAGGTGCGGAGAGGTGCGAAGAGGTAGAGGTGATGAGGGGTGGAAAGAGGTACATGATCAGTTAAAAAGAGATGACCGCGAGATACAGTGAGCTCCTCAAAGCACGCGAAAAAGTGGTGGGATAAGGAGGTGACAGGGAAAACGAAAATGAGAAGGACAACAAACGGAAAGGGAAAGGAGGATGGCAGAAGGGCAAGGCAAAGAGGGTGCAGGAACTCACAAGTCGCTTGCAGATACGGTCCGTGCCAATGCTGGTGGCGCTGCTCCTGCTGCTTCTTCCCCTGATTCTGCTGCTTCTTCTGCTTCTGCTGCTGCTTCTGCTTCTGCTGCTGCTTCTGCTTCTGCTGCTGCTGATGATGATGTTTGCCCAGCCAGCCGTGCTGAGTGCGCCCCTGCGGCCTCAACCTGCATTCTTATCATCGCCTCCACTGCCCTCTGCTCCTCCTGACCCAGAGGGGGGCAAAGGAAGCAGAGGAGGAGGGCGGATGGGATGGAAGCGGTGGGTTTGAGAGTTTGAAACGCCTGAAATCATTGCTCCACACCCTCCGCTCTGCTCCTCACACCAGCAGCAAGATCAGAAGCAAAAGCATCAGGAAGAGCAGAAGCGAGAGCAGCAAGAACAGGAAGAAAAGCAGCAGGAAGAGCAGAAGTGAGAGCAGCAAGCGCAGGAGCAAAAGCAGCAGGAAGAGCAGAAGCGAGAGCAGCAAGCGCAGGAGCAAGAGCAGCTGCCGCAGCAGCAGCGACAGCACCAGGGGGGGCACACCAGCAGGTCGGCATGTCTCTCTGCTGCTGTGCGCTTGCCTCGATGCTCCACAGAGAATGCATCCGTGTTGCAGAATGGGCAGCTGCGAGGAATGAGGTGCGGGAGGGGGGGACAAGGGAAGCAAGTACATGTCACACGAGGCTGCATGCCACCAGCTCGGTGCTCCACAGAGAAAGCATCCGTGTTGCAGAAGGGACAGCTGCGAGGAATGAGGTGCAGTGGGGGGGGGGGGGGGGGGGGGGGGGGTGGGTGGGCGATGAGGGAAGCAGGAATATGCTGCTACACAAGGCTGCATGCCACCTCGATGCTCCACAGAGAATGCCACCTCGAGGGATGCACCGTGTTGCAGAATGGGCAGCTGCGAGGGATGGAGGTGAGGTGAGATACAAAAAGGCAGGCACGTGTCACACGAGGCTGCATGCCACGTACTGCGTGTTGTGCTGTCACGTGCTCTAAACAGTGGGCCAGATCAGATCAGATAGGATCGGATCCGATCCGTGCGGTTTAGTGAGTGAGGTGAGGTAGTGGCGGCGAGAAGGTGTGCAAGGCGAGGCAAGCAGAGGAATTACCGGAGGGCGTATTGAATAGAATTTGCCATGCGGATAAAGCAGTCTGCATGGGAAGGGGAAAGCGGAGAAAGGCAGGAAAAAAAAAAAAAAAGCAAAGGGGAGACTGAGAAAATGGATGTGAGGGCGCAGGGAAGAGAGGCCGTCATGCGGATAAAGCAGTCTGCGGGGTTGAAGCAGAATCAGCAGACAGGAAATACTAAATGAAGAGCAAGAAGGGGCCGCAAGAAGAGATGAGGGCCTTGCATGCAGCAGCGCACTCAACATGAATTGGGCTTGCTATGAAAGGTCGGCGTGCTACTACCAGCACTCCAGGCATTAGGTTCAGCAGTAGAGAAATTACCCACCGGTGCACAGTCGTTTCTTGCAGCATCGTGACGTGTTGAGGCTGGGGTAGTGCTGCAGCAAAGGAAGGAGGGTGCATGGGACAAACCCAAGCGAACGTTTGGCGTTCTGGCGGAAAAGGTGATATATTTTTTCTAGATATGAATAAACTATTTTTACTGGAAGGTGGACGAAAAAAATCGCGAGTCGTGCAGCGAGGAGTCGTTCAAAGCAGGAACCGATCCGTGCCGCAAAATCGTCATGATTCTTACCAGGAAACAGATGGGGCACTCGTCGAGGTCGTCGCTCGGCTCGTCCCTCCCCGCATATCGCGGCGCGAGTCTCACGGCCATGTCAGCGCGAGAGACGCGACCGCGTAGTAAGTGCGGTGAGAGTGCGTGCGCGAGCGGCGACTGCTTGCGCGAGCCGTGGGTGCTCGAACGAGCCGCGGGTGCGTGGGTGCGGTGAGAGAATGTCGCGGTGCTTGGCGTGCTCGAAAATCCCTACGTGAACCGCGCAGGTCGGAGCTTGCGAATGATAAGGGCAGGATTTTGAAGTGCCTGAATAAGCCTGGCAACGTTTGAGAGACAGAGCAACCCATTCGGAGGAGCTCAGCTTTCTGCTGTGGCCATCATAACTTGAGACGATAGCTCGCTCGCTCGTCATGTCTGGCTGGCATGCCATGCAATCGCATCACTTTCATGCAGCCTTGCATGGCTCAAAATGTCGGACTTGCCATGTTTGTTTTTTTGCCATGCAATTAGGGCGCGTGTGATTTTTTTTGGGGTTCGTATTTAAGGTCGAACTTTAGGTGGTAACCAGTTTCGCCAATGTTCGCAGGAGATTTCGCCAATGGTGACTCCAATTTCAAGAGTACCAGGTGCGAACATACAAATGTGAACAAGATTCGAATATACGCACAAACTTTGTGTAGCACACTGAACCGAACGTGTGTGGTTTCAGGCACGTACGAGGAACCAGCGAAGCTCGCGACTCTTTCGTGCACCAATGGAGGCACTTACGACACCCGTAGCAGAGTCCCCCGCTCAAAGCCCACCACGTGGCATGCGTCGTGGCACGATGACGGTTCGTGAGTGCGTATTATCCGGCGCAGGCGATTTGGCTGTGAAATTTCCGCCTACCAATCTTGAAACAGCCTCAACTATCAACACCCCCAACGTGAAGCCACTCCCACGGTTCAAAGTATGTGCACATTCCACCCTCTCGTAGTCCCGTATGCATTGCTTTTTTTCACAATGTCCGCGTCACAGGACGATGCCCATGGAACCACCGCACCTACCGCTGCTCCCGTTTCTGCAAACGCTGCGGTGCGTCGTCGTCGTGCAACGGTCGACAATACCACTGCTCGCCGCTTAGACGTGATAGATCTCGACCAAGTGATTGCCCGTGTTCCCGCACACAACACCCCGCTCAACGCCAACGACGACTCGCTGGCGTATTTTGACGCCGGAGAAGTTGACTGTGACGTAGAAGACACTGCCGACGAAGATACCGACCCTGCAATGGCGACAGACAGGTCCCGCTGGGAGGCGCACGAGGTTATGCAGCTGGCGTGGATTCGCCACAACTACGACGCGCAGTATCGCGGCCAGACCCGCCTGCAAGGGCAAAACCGGGACGTGATGTTATTCGAGAAGCTGCGGGAGCGCCACCCTGAATTCCGCCACAATCTGGCCGCCGTGAAGGCAAAGGTATTCCGCATGGAGGCGCAATATAGGCGTGTGGGGGATCTACTGCTCAATGCATCAGGCAAGGGCCGCCCCCCGAAGCTGCCCATCTTCTACGATATCTTCGACAGAATTTTGGGCGATCGCGCAAATGCTCGTCCGCCCGCGCTTGCCGGTAGCCTGCCTGGCGCTAATGTCGTGAACTTGCCGTCTACCAGCACCGTCGCAAGTAGGTATGAGTTTGCCGAATGTATGAATGTCAATAAAGTAGTTGCTGCTTAACAATCGTCAATTCACAGCAAAAAACTTTAACCCCTAACAACACTGTTGAGCCGCATTAACCCTTCCCGCTACACCCCCACCCCTTCACATTCGTCATAGATCGTGCCGTGCCTACTCAGCCGGCAACAGCGATTCAAGACGCTGCATCTGCAGCGCCAATTCGGCCGAGGGCAAGGCTTCGCACCCCTTTGCGCCAGCGCACGGCATCATCGCCGAGTGGATCCCCGTCGAACCCGCCGCTAACTCAGCCGCCAGCGTCCCGGGTGTCGGATGACAAGCCCACCGATGCCGCCACAACGGCCTCTCCCGTCCGCTCACACGTCCTCGGTGCGCGCACGGGAGCTTCGCTCCGTGGGCGTGGTGTCAACCGTCGGCCTGGGCCTGCGACTGGAAGCGAAGTCAACACAGGCAATGACCCGGGTGAACATGCCTTGGGAAATATGATGAATGCTAGTGATTCGACATTGTGCAGGGAAATAGCAGGAATAATTGCTCAATCAGTGACAGGTGCCATGCAGGAGCAATTTGCCGCATTCATGGATCGTACCCAAGAGTTGGTTGAGTCTGCTCAGGATGTCCGAGCCTCCAGGAAGCGTAGAGGCACGCCGCCATCCGAGCGCGACGACGTGTCGGAGTAAAGCCTTCGTCCCGCGGCGAGAAGTGCGGCATTTCGGCGGCGGGGCCGTGCTGCCACCAGGTGTTGTGCTCACGCGGAGGGAGAAGGCGAGGACGGGGGCCGAGAAGCAGGTCGATATTATGTAGAACGATGCAGGCAGAGACGTACTGCAGGGCGCGGAAAATGTCGCACTCCAAGCGCCCGTCCAGCATCCGCCAGCGCGTCTTCAGCCTCCCGTTAACCTGTTCGACAATCATCCTGGCGCGGGATTGCTGCAAGTTCCACACGCGCTGCTCGTCCGGGAGTCCGCGCCCTGGCAGCGCCCTGTAGGGGGTAAGGATGTAATCCCGTAGACCATAGGCCGCATCGGAGACGATGGCAAAGTCGTAGATACCGCCCAGTTCAATCTTGTGTCTTGCCGGGCTGTGCTGGAAGACCCGAGCGTCGTTGACACTTCCCGGCCATCCGACGTAGAAGTCGTAGATGTAGCCACTGCAGTCACAGATGAGTTGTGCAATTATGTTGAATGCACCCTTCCTATTCCTAAAATCCTCGCAATGTGGCCCCTGACCACGGTAGTGAACATATGTGCCATCCATGGCACCTACGACACCAGGAATACCCTGTCAGAACATTATAGCTCATGCATACTGTGTAGGCTATAGTGGGGTAGCCCATAAGGGGTACAACCCAATAAGGGTTAGTACTTGTACCAAATTCATTCATAGTTGATTCATTCCTCGTTTCTTCTCATGGTATCGAGCAGGTTCCCCTGTGGGAACTGTTCCTAGGGCCCACCGTTTTTTTTTTTTTTTTTCCTGCCCGGAGCGCACTCAGCCCCTGCCCGAGTCGCGCTCCCCTCTCTCGCGCCGCCCTAGCGGCCCCTTCGCGCCGCCCTCGCGGCCCCCCTTCGAGCCGGCCTCGCGGCTCTATCCGCCGCCCTTCGCGGCCCCTAATCCGCCGCCCTCACGGCCCCGATCCGCCGCCCTCGCGGCCCCGATCCGCCGCCCTCGCGGCCCCGCTCTGCCGCCCTCGCGGCCCCGATCCGCCGCCCTTCGCGGCCCCGATCCGCCGCCCTCGCGGCCCCTGCTCCGCCGCCCTCGCGGCCCCGATCCGCCGCCCTTCGCGGCCCCGATCCGCCGCCCTTCGCGGCCCCGATCCGCCGCCCTCGCGGCCCCTACTCCGCCGCCCTCGCGGCCCCGATTCGCCGCCCTCGCGGCCCCGATCTGCCGCCCTCGCGGCCCCTACTCCGCCGCACTCGCGGCCCCTACTCCGCCGCCCTCGCGGCCCCGATCCGCCGCCCTCGCGGCCCCGATCCGCCGCCCTAGCGGCCTCCGGCCCCTGCTCCTACGGCCCCGGCGCCTGCTCCTACGGCCCCCGCTCCTACTCCTACGAGCAGCCCACCCGCCGAGCCGCCCAGCAACCGAGCAGCCCAGCCGCTGAGCCGCCGAGCCGCCCAGCAACCGAGCCGCCCAGCCGCCGAGCCGCCCAGCAGCCGAGCCGCCCAGCAGCCGAGCCGCCGAGCCGCCCAGCAGCCGAGCCGCCCAGCCGTCGAGTCGCCGAGCCGCCCTGCAGCCGAGCCGCCCGAACCGCCCTGTCCGGTAAGAGCAGCGCCTCTCTCACAGCACTGCCCTCACCCTACTGTTTGCACTGCTAGTCTACTGCTGTCATGGCTACCCCTAGTGTCCTCGCTTTTGACGCTGAGGGTCGGGCCATTGACTTTGACGTCTGGATAGATGACCTGCAGCTTTTCTTACAGTGCGACAGAGCAGACGGCCTCTCCCTCTTTGACCTCACTTCTGGTGCCTCTCCTGCCCCCGCTGCTGATGCTGACGCCACTGTTCGCTCACAGTGGGCCACGCGCGATGCTGCTGCACGTCTTGCTGTGCGTCGCCACCTACCTACCTCTGAGCGTGCGCACTTTAGCCAGTACAAGAGTGCTCAGACCTTGTACGACGCTGTAGTTGCACGCTACTCCTCCCCTGCCACTGCTGCACTGAGCCGCCTCATGCTACCGTACCTCTTCCCTGACCTTGCTGCCTTTCCCACAGTCGCTGACCTCATTACGCACCTCCGCACTAGTGACACTCGCTACCGCGCTGCGCTTCCTGCTGAGTTCTGCGCCAAGAACCCCCCCCCCATGTACATCACCCTCTACTACATAGTCACCCGTCTCCCTGACTCCCTTCGCGTAGTCAGGGACCACTTCCTCTCGGTTTGTCCCACCACTCTCACCGTTGACCTCCTCGAGAAGGCCCTCCTAGCAGCAGAAAAGAGCATAGTCGCTGTAGGAGCCTCTCGTGGTGACCCTCGCACCCCCATCTTTGAGGGGTGTTCCCCCTCCCCTCTTTTGCCCTCTGTTGCCTCTGCTGCTGCGGCCGACCTCGCTGGTTTGGAGTCGGTTGGGGCAGCGTCTACCCCTAGCGGGAGACGCCGCCCTGGCAGGGGCAAGGGGGGCAGGGGCGCTGGAGGAGCTAGCGGGGGCGGTGGAGGAGGCGGTGGAGGCGGTGGAGGAGGTGGGGGTGGCGGTGGGGGTGGTGGCGGGGGTGGAGGTGTAGGTGGCGGCAGTGGAGGCGCAGGCGGCAGCGGCGGTGGCGGAGGGAGCGGAGGTGGCGGCGGTGGAGGAGGAGGCGGCGGAGGAGGTGGAGCTGGTCGGGGTGGCGCTGCGCAGAGGGTCAGCTCCGGTGGTGGTCAGCGCCAGCAGCAGCAGCGCACTCGTGACGTCCCCTCCCCTCAGCAGCTCCGTGAGTGGTACACTGCACGCCAGAGGGGTTGGGGTACTGGTCCGTGCACCTACGTCCTGCGCACCGGCGACCGCGCGGGTGAGCAGTGCGGGGGTGCGCACTCCACCCAGCGCTGCTTTGGCCGCCTGACGGACGCTTGGCGTCACCAGTTCCCTGAGGCCACTGAGATCCCCCGCTGGGGTGAGCTGTCTAGGGCGGGTGTGGCTTTCTTTGACCTTGACTTTGATGCTATTCTTGCTGCCATGTATACTGTGACTATTAGTGATGAGGGTGACTGTTACCGGTGTTTTCCGCCCGACCCGGGCATTGAGACTGCTGCTCTAGGTCCTGGTGAGGCTGCTGCTCTAGGTGCTAGCGAGGCTGCTGCTCTAGGTGCGTCTGCTCCCTCAGGTACTGGTGAGTCTGCTCTCTCAGGTTCTGCGTCGGCTTCGGCCTCCCACACCTTTACCCTTGACTCGGGGGCTTCTCGCTCCTTCTTTCGAGACCGCACCACACTCACGCCGCTTGACCGGCCAGTTGCGGTCTCTCTGGCAGACCCCTCTGGGGGTCCTGTCCTTGCTCACTTCTCCACTGTCCTCCCGTGTCCGGCGGCCCCCTCTGGCACCCTGTCTGGTCTTTACCTCCCCTCGTTCTCTACGAACTTGGTGAGTGGTGCTGACCTACAGGATGCGGGGGTTCACCAGTTCACTCCTGCGAGTCAGCGGGTGACCCACTGCACGGACGCTCGGACAGGCCGACACCTGGCCACGTTTACACGTCGGCCGGGGTCGAGCCTGTACACACTGACCACTGCGTCTCCTCCGGTCCTTGCGTCTGGTCAGGTAGCTGCGTCGGGTCAGGTGTTTGCTGCAGCGTCCAGGTCTGGTCCTGAGTCTGCCCCCTGCTCGTGTCGCCTCCTGTCTCACGAGACTCTCCTCTGGCACCACCGCCTTGGTCACCCCTCCCTGCTTCGTCTCCGGAGCATGGCCTCCCGTGTCCTTGTCTCTGGTCTTCCCCGGTCCCTCCCTCCACTTCCTCCGGGGCCTGGCCCTACCTGCGTCCCCTGTGTCGAGGGACGACAGCGGGCTACCCCTCACTCCTCCCAGTTTCCTCCGACAGAGGCCCCGCTGCAGACGCTTCACATGGACGTGTGGGGCCCGGCCCGCGTCCGTGGACAGGGTCACGAGCACTACTTCCTGCTGGTGGTTGACGACTACTCGCGTTACACCACAGTCTTCCCCTTGCGCAGCAAGGGTGATATCACTGAGGTGTTGATCGACTGGATCCGCGCAGCTCGTCTCCAGCTCAGGCGGAGCTTCGGCTCGGACTTTCCTGTTCTGCGTCTGCACTCTGACAGAGGCGGAGAGTTCTCCTCTGGCCTTCTGCGAGCCTACTGTCGTGCACGAGGCATCCGCCAGACCTTCACGCATCCGGACTCTCCACAGCAAAATGGGATTGCTGAGCGCCGCATTGGCATGGTCATGGACGTCGCCCGTACGTCCATGATGCATGCGGCTGCCCCCCATTTTCTGTGGCCGTTTGCGGTTCGGTACGCGGCGCATCAGATCAACCTTCAGCCCAGGGTCTCCATGCCGGAGACCTCCCCAGCCTTGCTGTGGACGGGGAAGGTTGGCGATGCGTCTGCGTTCCGTGTCTGGGGATCTCGGGCGTTTGTCCGCGACTTGTCTGCGGACAAGCTGTCCCCTCGTGCTGCTCCTTGCGTCTTCCTGGGTTTCCCCCCTGACGCCCCAGGGTGGCAGTTCTACCACCCCACCTCTCGCCGTGTTCTGTCCTCCCAGGACGTCACGTTCGACGAGTCGGTCCCCTACTACCGCCTCTTCCCCTACCGCACTCCGTCCCTCCCCCCGCCACCGCTCTTCCTGGTATCCGGTCCCCCCCCGGTAGACCCCCTCCCCCCTCAGGGTCCTGCCCCTTCAGGTGTGTCCCAGGTAGACGATGTTGAGCCTGTCGAGGTCGCTGGTGACTCTGGTGCTGCTGAGGGTGCTGAGCCTGGGAGTGCTGACTCTGGGGGTGCTGAGCGTGTGGGTGCTACGCCTGGGGGTGCTGAGCCTGAGGGTACTACGACTGGGGGTGCTGAGCCTGGGGGTGCTGAGTCTAGGGGTGCTACGCCTGGGGGTGCTGCGTCTGGGGGTGCTGAGCCTGGGGGTGCTACGCCTGGAGGTGCTGAGCCTGGGGGTGCGGAGCCTGAGGGAGCTGGGCCTGCTGGTGCTGTGCCTGGCGGTTCTCCGGGTGCTTCTTCTCGCCGGGAGCCACTCTCTCCACAGGAGCTGCGTGAGTGGTTTGCCCGGCGCTGGAGGCGAGCTGCTGGAGCTGGAGGAGCTGAGGGTACTGGAGTTTCTGTTGCTGCTGAGGGAGCTGGTGCCACGGGTCCCGGAGGTGCTCGTACTGGGCGTACTGGAGCTGCTGGACCTGCGGGTACTTCTGGAGCTGGAGCTGCTGCGGGTGTTGGCGCGGAGGCTACTGCTGTCGGTCCTGGAGGCGGTCCTGCTGGGGGTACTGCTGGTGCTGCTGGGGGTACTGGAGCTGGAGCTGCTACTGGTGCTGGTGCTGCCACAGGGGGTGCTGGTGCTGTCCCTACTGTGTCTGGAGTCGCCGCGCGGCCTCGGCCGTACTTCGTTCCGCTCCTTCAGCAGGTTCTTGGTCTCCCGTCTTCTACTGGTCCTCCTCCTCCCTTAGAGTGTCCACAGCCTGTCCCGTCGCAGTTACAGTTACAGCCGGCCTCCCCACTGCCTGCTCCGTCTCCCTACACTGGTCCTACTGGAGGTCTTGCTGAGCGTCGTGAGCCTGCGTCTCGCCCTGCGTCGCCTGTCCGTGCTGCTCGCACTAGTGGTCGTGGTTCGCGTCAGCGTCCTCCTCCTGTCCCTGGCACGCACCGGATGTCTCTGCGTCCGTCCACTGCTCCTCTGCGTGCCCCCTTGCCTTCTCCTCCTGAGTCTTCTCTTCCTGCTCTTGCCGACCCGGAGTCGGACTCTCTTCGTGCTGCCCGTCCTACTGTCACGCGTCTCCTTGCTACTGTTGTCACTGACCCTTCCTTTGAGTCCACTGCTGCGTCTGCCCTAGTTGCTGAGCTCGTCGACTTTGCTGCTCGCTGTCGCCTAGACTACGTCGCCAGTCTTGTTGCTGAGTCTGAGTCTGTCTGTCCTCCGTCCGTCGGGGGTGAGTGTGCCCTTGGCACGGACGTCCTTGAGGACAGGCAGGAGGAGTTCCAGTGCCTGGCCGCTGCTTCACCTCATCTCGTGTCCGTACTGCTTACCCCTGAGGGAGACCCGGATGCACTTGACATCCCGACTCCGCGCTCTTACGCGGAGGCGATAGAGGGTCCCTACTCCTCTCAGTGGCAGGCAGCTATGGACGCAGAGATGGCTTCCTGGAAGTCCACAGGCACCTACGTTGACGCTGTTCCCCCTCCTGGGGCGAACATCGTCAGTGGCATGTGGATTTTCAGGGTGAAGCGGCCGCCGGGTTCTCCGCCTGTCTTCAAGGCGCGTTACGTGGCTCGAGGCTTCAGTCAGCGGCAGGGAGTTGACTACTTTCAGACCTTCTCTCCCACCCCGAAGATGACCACTCTTCGGGTACTGCTGCACGTAGCTGCTCACCGTGACTACGAGCTACACTCTCTTGACTTCAGCACTGCTTTCTTGCAGGGCAGCCTGCACGAGGAGATCTGGCTGCGTCGCCCACCTGGTTTCACTGGGTCTTTTCCTCCTGGCACCCAGTGGAGCCTACGGCGGCCAGTCTACGGTCTCCGCCAGGCACCTCGTGAGTGGCACGACACACTGAGGACTACACTTGCGGCTCTTGGGTTTGCTCCCTCTACTGCCGACCCGTCGCTGTTTCTGCGCACCGACACTTCTTTGCCGCCGTTCTACATCCTCGTGTACGTCGACGACTTGGTCTTTGCCACAGCTGACACTGCTGGACTCGCCCACGTGAAGTCCGAGCTGCAGAAGAGACACACGTGCACTGACCTGGGTGAACTGCGCAGCTACCTTGGCTTGCAGATCACTCGGGACAGAGCACGCCGCACCATTACCCTGACTCAGTCACACATGGTGCAGCAGGTCCTTCAGCGCTTCGGCTTCACGTACTCCTCGCCTCAGGCCACTCCTCTGCCTACTCGCCACTCGCTCTCAGCTCTGCCTTCGGATGAGTCCGTAGAGTCGAGTGGCCCGTACCCAGAGCTTGTTGGCTGCCTCATGTACCTGATGACCTGCACACGACCTGACCTTGCATACCCTCTTAGCATTCTCGCACGCTATGTTGCTCCTGGGAGACACAGACCGGAGCACATGGCTGCAGCGAAGAGGGTGTTGCGCTACTTGTGCAGTACATCGGGCATGGGGCTTGTGCTTGGAGGGCAGAGTCCAGTGGTCCTTACTGGGCACGCAGACGCTTCTTGGGCTGACGACCAGGCTACGCAGCGGTCGTCACAGGGTTACACCTTCAGCCTTGGTTCCGGCTCTGTTTCGTGGCGGGCTACTCGCTCGTCTTCTGTTCTCGGCTCCAGTTGTGAGGCTGAGATCTACGCAGGAGCCATGGCTGCACAGGAGCTTCGCTGGCTCACCTACCTGCTGACTGACCTCGGAGAGCCGCCTCGTTCTCCTCCAGTGCTGTACGTAGACAACAAGGCCATGCTGGCCTTGTGTCGGGAGCAGCGACTGGAGCACAGAACGAAGCACATTGCTCTCCGCTACTTTCTTGCTCGTGAGCTGCAGCAGCGTGGTCAGCTGCGTCTTGCGTACGTGGCCTCTGAGGCCAACACTGCTGATATCTTCACCAAGGCACTTGCGCCTTGTGACCATCAGCGCTTCTGTACTCAGCTGGGCCTTGTGCCTACCTTGCCTCACTTGCTCACCTCTTGACCGTGCTTGTACTGTTACATATATATATACCTGCTCTTGCTTGTCTAGCCTTTTTACATATATGTACTCCTGCATGTGAACTGGCCTTGTGGCCTTGAACTTGTGCTCGGAATGTGTGGTGACTTTGTGATCCACCCTGAGCTTTCTTTGCTTTGCTTTACTTGACTGGTCTTGTGACCCCTTGTTCTCCCCCACTTTGCCTATGGGGGTGTGTCAGAACATTATAGCTCATGCATACTGTGTAGGCTATAGTGGGGTAGCCCATAAGGGGTACAACCCAATTAGGGTTAGTACTTGTACCAAATTCATTCATAGTTGATTCATTCCTCGTTTCTTCTCATACCCGCCTCATTACGAAACTCACGCTCAAAGACTTGACACATTTCAAAGTCAGGCCAGATGACCCACATCTCCAGTAAGCCTCTGTTGACGAAGTCAACACGTGAACAGTTTCTGGGCGTGAGAGTAGGAATACCCGAAATGCAGACCGAGATGACGAAATGGAAGTCCATGTCCAAGTCGGTTAAGTCCCAACGCCACAAATATGAAATCGTGGACGGGATGCTTTCGCGTTGAGGAGCTGCGGAGCTGGTGCTGACGCACAAGGTAAATGAATACACGCCTGTCCACGCGCATGTACTCGTAAAATGTAGACTCGGGCAGCAGGGTAATCAGGTTGAACCACCGCACGCGGGCATCGAGGCGATCCCCACGGACGAACACACGGGTCTGTCGCAGACTGAATGCGGCGACGAGCGAAGGGATGGCTGCACCAATGGCGGAGAGAGCAGGTAGCAGGAAACATCGCATGTAACCTTGAAGCACAATTCCGAGAAAGCGCACAAGTTGAATCAGAGTCATTGTGTGATGCTGAGTTGGAGACCTGGCCGAGCACTCCGATATTTGTATCGTGAACAACTGTCCCTTGAGCAATGTCGAGGTGGAGGTCTAGCGTTAATTTTGTTTAGGGGCGATTCGTTGACGTGTCGCGCTATCAATAGAAGAATACCGGGTAACCTACGCACCCTATAGGCGGCTCGGTCCCCCCCCTGTAAGCTCGAACCTGCAAATTCGCACTTTCGTGTGTAATTGTGAATCTACAAGCATTGTCACCTGCGGTTCGAACATTGCTAATGCTCAAAGTCGAGTCATGTTCAAATGCTTAAATCGAGTCAAAAACATAAACTTATGGCAAAATCCAAAATCACACGCGCCCTTACGGTATGTTTCTAGATGGTAGAGCTAAAAAGGCAGCTAAGTAAAAACTCAAATACAAGGCAGCTTTGACAAATATCCGTATTTGTTATTACTTGCAAAAATAAAAATATTTAAGAATTCACCCTCAAGACGTGGGTGTTTGGTCTAGTGGTATGATTCTCGCTTTGGGTGCGAGAGGCCGCGAGTTCGATTCTCGCAACACCCCGATTTCCCGATTTGGGATAACATTTGTTGTTGTTGTTTTTTTTTTTTTTTTTTTTTTTTTTTTTCATGTTCTGTAACTTCTCTTTCTGTCTACTACTGGTACCTCTTTATTAACAGTATCGTAAATGTACAATGGATACAAGGCAAATCCAGAGAACTATTCTAAGGAAAGATATGCAAGTTATACCTATATGTCAGAATTATATTATTATAACTGCATGTAGTTCTAGCTGTAGTGTAGTTATCCTAATTTCCTGCTTGGTGGTGTACCCCCTTTCCTCCCCTATTTGTACTTCACTTTCTATAGTGAAACCCCTTTCTTGCTCCAATTCTCTCGATAGTCATGCCTAGCCTAAACCTTAGGATGGCTCCTAGTCTCACCCTCTAGCTACTATTCTGACATGGTTTCAGAGCTGGTTCCATCCTGGAGCCTTCCTGTAATTTTAAGAGATATGGACCCACACGCGCGCGGCTTGTTTTGCCCTGCGTCCCGTCCCGTCGCGCCCGCAGCGCCTGCCCGTCCCGTCCCGTCGCGCCAGTGGCGCCTGCCCGTCCCGTCGCGTCGCGCCCGACGCGCCCGCCCGTCCCGTCCCGTCGTGCCTGCTGCGCCTGCCCGTCCCGTCCCATCGCGCTTGCTGCACCTGCTCGTGTCATAATCGTAGGCTAAAGTGATGTCGACTATCGAGGGGGTTGGTACAAAGAAAATGAACCTAAGGGGTTGTACCCCACAGTGTGTACCCCACTAAGCCTACCCAAACTATAACATAGATATACATATGTTTGACACACCCCCATAGGCAGAGTGCGGGAGAACAGGGGGTCACAAGACCAGTCAGGAAGTGCAAAGCAAGCTCAGGGTGGATCACAACGTCACCACGCAGTCTGAGCACAAGCAAGAAGGTCACAAGGCCAGTTCACATGCAGAGATATATATGTAACAACAACAGTACAGTGAAATCTACCTACAAGAACAAGCATGCAGGAATACATATAAATCTGTTAGAAATGAGAAGAGATTGAACTATGAAAGATTGGAGTACAAGTATGCAACCCTAAAGTTGTGTACCCCCTAAAGGCTAACCCACTATAGCCTACACAGCAATAACATATGGATAATGTTTGACACACCCCCATAGGCAAAGTGGGGGAGAGCAAGGGGTCACAAGACCAGTCAAGAAAGGCAAAGCAAGCTCAGGGTGGATCACAACGTCACCACACAGTCTGAGCACAAGTAAAGGGCCACAGGGCCAGTTCAAATGCAGAGGCATATATGCAACACAAACAGCAATGTGATCTCAACCTAACAAAACAAACAAGCAGGTATATATATATAGAGATCACAGTACAGACAAAGCCTACAGTAAGTGAGGAACAGTGGGCACAAGCCCCAGTACAGTGCAGAAGCGCTGATGATCACCAGGCTGAAGTGCCTTGGTGAATATATCAGCAGTGTTGGCCCGAGTGGCCACGTAACGCAGACAAAGCTGACCGCGCTGCTGCAGCTCTGATACCATGTTAGAAATGAGAAGTGATTGAACTATGAAAGATTGGAGTACAAGTATGCAACCCTAAAGTTGTGTACCCCCTAAAGGCTAACCCACTATAGCCTACACAGCAATAACATATGGATAATGTTTGACAAAATCATGGTACAAACAAAGCCTACAGCAAGTGAGGAAGCGTGGGCACAAGGCCTAACAAAGTGCAGAAACGCTGATGATCACCAGGCGGAAGTGCCTTGGTGAATATATCAGCAGTGTTGGCCCGAGTGGCCACGTAGGTAAGACGAAGCTGGCCACGCTGCTGCAGCTCTCGAGCAAGAAAGTAACAGAGAGCGATGTGCTTCGTTCTGTGCTCCAGTCTGTGCTCCTGACACAAGGCAATGGCGGCCTTGTTGTCGACGTACAGCACTGGAGGAGAACGAGGCCGCTCTCCCAAGTCAGTCAGCAGGTAGGTGAGCTAGCGAAGCTCCTGTGCAGCCATGGCTGTGGCGTAGATCTCAGCCTCACAAATGGAGCCGAGAACTGAAGACGAGCGTGTAGAACGCCAAGAAACTGAACCAGAGCCAAGGCTGAAGGTGTAACCCTGTGACGACCACTGCGTAGCCTGGTCGTCAACCCAAGAGGCGTCCGAGTGACCAGTGAGGACAACGTCACCCCGTCCTCCAAGCACGAGCCCCATGCCCGATGTACTACACAAGTAGCGTAGTACCCTCTTGGCAGCATCCATGTGCACCTTTCGGTGCCGACCAGGAGCCACGTAGCGAGCCAGAAGGCCAAGAGGGTACGCAACGTCAGGACGAGTGCAAGTCATCAGGTACATGAGGCAGCCTACTAACTCTGGGTAAGGACCACTCGGCTCTACGGACTCGTCCGAAGGTGGAGCTAAGAGCGAGTGACCTGTAGCCAGAGGAGTGGCCTGTGCTGAGGACCAGGTGAAACCGAAGCGCTGAAGGACCTGCTGCACCATGTGTGACTGAGTCAGTGTGATGGTGCGGCGTGCTCTGTCCCGGGTGATCTGCAAGCCAAGGTAGCTGCGCAGTTCACCCAGGTCTGTGCACGTGTGTCTCTTCTACAGCTCCGACTTCACCAGGGCGAGAGCCTCAGTGTCAGCAGTGGCAAAGACCAAGTCGTCGACGTACACGAGAACGTAGAACGGCGGCAGCGAAGTGTCGGTGTGCAAAAACAGCGACGGGTCAGCAGTCGACGGAGCAAACCCAAGAGCCGCAAGTGTCGTCCTCAGTGTGTCGTGCCACTCACGTGGCGCCTGGCGGAGACCGTAGACCGGCCGCCGGAGGCTCCACTGGGTACCAGGAGGGAACGACCCAGTGAAGCCAGGAGGGCGGCGCAGCCATATCTCCTCGTGCAGGCTGCCCTGTAAGAAGGCTGTGCTGAAGTCAAGAGAGTGAAGCTCGTAGTCACGCTGAGCGGCAACGTGCAGCAGCACCCGAAGAGTGGTCATCTTCGGGGTGGGGGAGAAGGTCTGGAAGAAGTCAACTCCCTCTCGCTGACTGAAGCCTCGAGCCACGTAACGAGCCTTGAAGACAGGCGGAGAACCTGGCGGCCGCTTCACCCTGAAAATCCACATGCCACTGACAATGTTCGCCCCAGGAGGGGGAACCTCGTCGACGTAGGTGCCTCTGGACTTCCAGGATGCCATCTCTGCGTCCATGGCTGTCTGCCACTGAGAGGAGTACTCACCCGCGATCGCCTCAGCGTAAGAGCGCGGGGTAGGGATGTCTGGTGCATCCGGGTCTCCCTCAGGGGCAAGCAGCATGGATACGAGATGAGGCGCAGCGGCTGCAAGACACTCAAGGTCCTCCTGCCTGTCCTCAAGGACGTCCATGCCAAGAGCACACTCACCCCCGACAAACGGAGGACAGACAGACGCAGACTCAGCAACAAGACCGGCGGCGTAGTCTAGACGACAGTGAGCAGCAAAGGCAACAAGCTCAGTGACTAAGGCAGACGCAGCAGCAGACTCAAACGACGGGTCAGTGACAACAGTGGCAAGCAGACGCGTGGCAGTAGAGTGCTCAGCACGAAACCGGTCAGACGCAGGGTCAGCTACGACAGGCAGAGAGGACGCAGGGGGAGGCGGCAGAGGAACACGCGGTGAAGGAGAGGAAGGACAACGAACTACAAGGGGAGGGCCGGAGACAGCCGGCTGGCACTGACGAGGAACACGACGACCAGAACTGACAGGGGAGACAGGACGCGACACAGGCTCACGACGCTCTGCAAGGCCACCAGGCAGCTCTGTGTACGGAGAAGGAGCAGGCAGCGGTGAGCCAGGCTGTAACGGAAGACCAGTAGACGAGGGAAGACTGAGAACCTGGCGAAGTGCAGAGTCAGGTGGTGGCTGAGACGACGGAGACGGCGGAGCAAAGAGCAGGCGCGGCTGAGCAGTGCCACCAGCAGCTCCAGCACCTCCAGCAGCTCCAGTACCCCCAGCAGCTCCAGCACCTCCAGCAGCTCCAGCACCTCCAGCACCTCCAGCAGCTCCAGTACCCTCAGCAGCTCCAGGACCGCCAGTAGCTCCAGTACCTCCAGCAGCACCACCACCAGCCGAAGAACCTCCAGCAGGAGAGCCCTGAGGTGCAGAGGTGGGACGCCGACGGCGACCGTACCAGTCGTGCAGCTGCTGGGAGGTGAGGGGCACATGCGGACGAAGACGGCTACTCCAAGGAGACCGCGTAACAGCAGTCTCAGAACCCTCAGGCAACTCACCCCCAGACTCAGCACTCCCAGGCTACGCACACACAGGCTCAGCACCCCCAGACGCAGCACCTCCAGACGCAGTACCCCGAGACGTAGCACCTCCAGGCTCCACACGCTCAGCGCCCCCAGACTCAGCACCCCCAAGCTCCGTACCCCCCGGGACAGCACCACTCGTAGCAGGACCGGAGTCACCAGTGACCTCAACAGGCGCAGGCACAGGGGGGTCTACCTGAGAGACACCTGAAGGAGCAGGACCTGGCGCGGGGAAGGGGTCTACCTGGGGAGGACCTGGGGCGAGAAAGAGCGTCGGGGGGGGGGGGCGAGGAGCAGTGCGGTAGGGGAAGAGGCGGTAAAAGGGGACGGACTCGTCAAAGGTGACGTCCTGAGACGCAAAGACACGGCGCGAGGCGGGGTCGTAAAACTGCCAGCCAGGTGCGTCAGGGACAAAGCCAAGGAAGACGCAAGGACTGGCGCGAGGGGAGAGCTTGTCCGCGGTGGTATCGCGGACAAAGGCACGAGCACCCCAGACCCGGAAACGCGACGCGTCGCCAACCTTCCCCGTCCACAGCAGTGTGGGCGAGGTCTCCGGCAAGGAGACACGGGGCCAGAGGTTGAGCTGATGCACGGCGTACCGGACCGCAAACGGCCACAGAAAATGGGGGGCAGCCGCATGGATCGTGGAGGTACGAGCGACCTCCATGACTAAGCCAATGCGGCGCTCAGCAACCCCATTCTGCTGCGGAGAGGCCAGAAGCGTGAAAGTCTGGCGGATGCCGTGCTCCGCACAGAAGGCTGCCAAGAGGTATGAGGAGAACTCACCACCTCTGTCAGAGTGCAGACGTAGGACAGGAAAGTCCGACTGGAACCGCTCGCGGAGCTGGAGACGAGTAGCGCGGATCCAGGGGATCAAAACATCAGGGACATCCCCCTTGCGCTGCAAGGGGAAGACCGTGGTGTAGCGCGTGTAGTCGTCGACAACCAGCAGGAAGTACCGCTCGTGGCCCTGTCCACGGACGCGGGCTGGGCCCCACACGTCCAGGTGGAGAGTCTGCAGTGGAGTCTCTGTGGGAGGGAACGAGGAGGAGTGAGGAGCGGCGCGCTGCCGCCCCTCGACGCAGGGAATGCAGGGCGGCGCAGGCGAGGGAGGGAGGGGAGGCAGAGACCTGGGAAGACCAGAAACCAGGAAGCGGGAGTGCATGCTGCGTAGGCGAGGCAGGGAGGGGTGACCAAGGCGGTGGTGCCACAGGAGAGTGTCGTGCGACAGCCGGCGACACTCACACTGTGTAGCTACCTGAGCAGACGCGTGCAACTGGGGAGACAAAGGGGCAGAGCGCGACGCAGTGGTGAGGGTGTACAGACTGGACCCTGGTGCACGAGCGAACGTGGCCAGGTGGCGACCAGTCTGGGAGCACGTGCAAATCGCCACACGCTGCCGGCCAGGGGTGAAGGTGTCAACCCCCGCATCCTGGAGGACAGCGTTACTCACCAAGTTCGTAGAGAACGAGGGGAGGTGGAGACCAGAGCGCTTACCAGACGGGACCGTCGGACACGGAAGCACAGTGGAAGACCGTGCAAGCACTGGGCCCCCAAAGGGGTCAGCCAGTGAGATAGGAACAGGTGCAGGGAGGGGAGTGACTGTGGTACTGTCGCGAAAGAAACAGCGGGAAGCACCAGAGTCAAGTGTAAAGGTGTGCAAAGCCTGTGCAGGCGCAGTACCAAGGGGAGCAGACTCACAAGCACCTAGTGCTGCAGGGGCTATACCAGGGGCTATACCAGGATCCGGCGGCACACACAAGTAGCAGTCACCCTCAGCACTAACAGACAAGGCATACATAGCAGCAAGAATTGCCTCATAGTCAAGATCAAAGATAGGTACATCACGCCTAAGCAAGTCTGCCCAGTTGGGGAACTCAGGAGCATCAGGAAACTTGGCGCGCCAGGCGTCGCTAAGCCGAGCGAAGCAGCGCTGCTCAGTGTGAAAACCTGTGCACTGGCGACCAGCGCGGGGACCTGTGCGGATGATATAGGGGCAGCGACCAGGACCCCCAGAAGCCCCACGCCCGGCATACCAGTCAAGAAGCTGCTGGGAAGTGGGGGTCTGGCGCTGACGCTGATGCTGCTGCTGCTGCTGCTGCTGCTGCTGCTGCGGCTGCTGCTGGCCCTGACCACCAAAGCCACTACCGCTCCCTCCTCCCCCACCGCCGCTGCTGCCCCCTCCACCGCTCCCAGTGCCTCCGCCGCCCCCACCACCACCTCCACCGCCTCCACCCCCACGACCACCCCCACCACCTCCACCTCCCCCGCCGCCTGCACCACCGCCACCTCCACCGCCACCCCCACCGCCCCTGCCACCCCTGCCGCCCCTGTCGCTGCGACGCTTCCCACTAGGAGCGGAAGCAGCTCCGACCCCCTCAGCACCAAGGTAGTCGTGAGCAGCAGCTGCGGAGGCGTAGGAGGGGGTGAGAGGGGAGGGGGAGCACCCCTCAAAGAGGGGAGAGCGAGGAGTGCCACAAGAAGCACCTACAGCGAGGATGTTCTTCTCTGCTGCGAGGAGGTGCTTCTCGAAGTCGTCGACAGTGAGAGTGGTGGGGTCTAGTGCTAGTAAGTGGTCCCTGACAGAGCTAAGAGTGTCAGGGAGGCGGGTGACGAGGAAATAGAGAGTGAAGTACATCGGGGGGGGGGGGGGGGGGGGGGTTTGCGGCGCAGAACTCGGCTGAAAGGGCGGCATGAAAGCGAGAGTCAGTAGCGCGCAGGTGAGAAACTAGGTCCTCAGCAGTGGTGAACGAGGAAAGATCGGGGAACAGGTACGGTAGCATGAGTCGACCTATGGCTGCAGTGGCCGGGGAGGAGTAGCGCGCAACTACAGCGTCGTATAGTGTCTTAGCAGTTCAGTGCTGGCTGAAATGCGCTCGCTCAGTAATCGGCAGGTGGTTCCTAATAGCTAAGCGTGCAGCAGCATCACGAGTCTGCCACTGGGAGCGTTCTAGAGCAGTAGCATCAGCAGCAGGAGTAACGGCAGTGCCAGAGACGTAATCAAACAGGGAAACGCCCTCTTTGGCATCAGTCAGAAGGAACAGCTGGAGATCGTCTAACCACACAGTGAACTCGATGGGACGACCGTCAGGCTCGAACGCTAGAACGTTAGGCGTCGCCATATTGGCTTAAGGCAGGAGGCAGCAGGCAGCAGGCAGCAGGCAGAGGCAGCAGGCACCAGGTAGGAGGCAGGAGGCAGAGGCAGGAGGCAGAGGCAGGAGGCAGCAGGCAGGCGGCAGCAGGCAGCAGGCAGGCGGCAGGCAGGCGGCAGCAGGCAGCAAGCAGGCAGGCGGCAGCAGGCAGCAAGCAGGTAGGCAGGCAGGTGGCAGGCAGGCGGCAGCAGGCAGCAAGCAGGCAGGCGGCAGCAGGCAGCAACCAGCAGGCAGGCAGCAGGCAGGCAGCCGGCAGGCAGCAGGCAGGCGGCAGGCAGGCGGCAGCAGGCAGCAAGCAGCAGGCAGGTAGCAGGCAGGCAGCAGGCAGGCTGCAGGCAGGCGGCAGCAGGCAGCAAGCAGGCAGGCGGCAGGCAGGCGGCAGCAGGCAGCAAGCAGGCAGGCGGCAGCAGTCAGCAAGCAGCAGGCAGGCAGCAGGCAGGCAGCAGGCAGGCTGCAGGCAGGCGGCAGCAGGCAGCAAGCAGGCAGGCGGCAGCAGGCAGCAAGCAGGTAGGCAGGCAGGTGGCAGGCAGGCGGCAGCAGGCAGCAAGCAGGCAGGCGGCAGCAGGCAGCAAGCAGGTAGGCAGGCAGGTGGCAGGCAGGCGGCAGCAGGCAGCAAGCAGGCAGGCGGCAGCAGGCAGCAACCAGCAGGCAGGCAGCAGGCAGCAGGCAGGAGCGGCCTGAGGGCTGCGTGAGGCTGCTGGCTGCGTGTGGCGGCTTGCTGCACGAGGCTGCAGGCTGCGTGTGGCTACGGGCAGCGCGCGCGGTCGCAGGCTGCGTGCGGCGACGAGCTGCGCGGGCTGCGGGCTGCTTGCAGCTGCGGGCTGTGCGTGGCGACAGGCAGCGTGCGCGGCTGCAATTTGCGTGAGGCTGCGGGCTGCGCTAGGCGACGGGCCGCACATGCGCGGCTGCGGGCTGGTCGCGAAGCTACGGGCTACGCTGGGCGACGGGCCGCGCTGGCGTGGCCTAACTAGGTTGCGCGCGGGCGGCCTTAGGGGCGCACAGGCGGGGCCGAAACGGGCTACGCGGGCTGCTGAAGCTGCGCACGTGGGAAAAAAAAAAAGGACCGCCCGAGGCGCGCGCGGGCAGCCGAGGCGCGCGTAGGCAGGCAGGCGTGGTGGGCCCTAGTCCTAGGTCCTAAGGACCTATGCTCTATACCATGTCATAATCGTAGGCTAAAGTGATGTCGACTATCGAGGGGGTTGGTACAAAGAAAATGAACCTAAGGGGTTGTACCCCATAGTGTGTACCCCACTAAGCCTACCCAAACTATAACATAGATATACATATGTTTGACAGCTCGCCCCGTCCCGTGCGCTGCCCCTTCGCCCCACCGCTGGTCGTGAACTCCAGCGCCAGCGCCAGCGACGTGCGCCCGCGCATGTCGCTGGCGCAAGCACCTTCTACAGTGGGGGGGGGGGGGGGGAGATGAGTGGGTGGCGGGCTGTGGGAGGAGATGCAGTGAGGGGGTGGTGAGCGAGATGCTGTCAAGCCAGCAGCCGCCCCTCCTCTCTCTCTCACTGTCGAATGTGCAGCTGTGGGGGGGAGGGTAAGAGAGAGTGGTGGACGAAGCTGCCACACATATGCAACTGCCGCCCTCTGCTACCGTGGCACCTCCTTCTGCAGCCCCTGTCGCCACCTTCGTTTGTCTCGTCTCTCTGCTGCTGTTGAGCGGCAGGTGCTGCCGTTGAGCCCTGCGTTGCCGCCACCCTTGCTCGCCGCACGCACCTGCTCTCCAGGCTACCTGCACCACATGCACTTACTGTTGTCTGTTTCTCTCTTGCCTCAGGGCTTACTGCAGCTGTATCTGCCACTACTGCACTGGTTGTCACTGCTCTTGCGTGCTGCTGCTTTGTTCTGCTTGGTGTACCCCTGCAGGTTGTGTCTTGCACTTGGCTATTCCTGCATGCAGTTAAGGGGGGATGTTAGAATTACTTTGTTATAACTCCATGTAGTTCTAGCTGTAGTGTAGTTATCCTAATTTCCTGCTTGGTGGTGTACCCCCTTTCCTCCCCTATTTGTACGTCACTTTCTATAGTGAAAACCCTTTCTTGCTCCAATTCTCTCGATAGTCATGCCTGTTGAGATAATATCGAGACATAAAGCACTTCAAGGAAATTCGTGTAGTACAGTAAAGTACCGATAGGCTGACGTCAGCAAAGCGCTACGCGACCTAGGATGACGTCAGCACGTAGCTATAGACTTCGCGAATAGTTACGTACCGTTTCAAGATAAGAATAGCACAGTACAGTAGGCGAACAGGTACTTTACTCTAAATATATATTTTGTATGTTTGTCATTTTATAATATATCTGATTTCAGAGACATTTTTTATCCTGAAACATATCACTGCATAGACTTTATTAAGTCTAGACAAAGCCTTCACAACTGGCTTAACTCATATAAGACTTCCGCTACGACAGGAAGCTACCATCCGAAGACTACGATCCTTCAAACTCATTTCAAATTCTAACATGGTATGAGAGCAACTTAGGATTATAACAGCTTCCACCTGCCTACTCTACAACTATGTTTGGATCTCCAAGGTCCAACAATGGCTCTTCTGTTACGAGCCCATCACGCCCAACAGCGTCTCCAGTTGCTGATAATTCACATCTGCAGCAACAACAACAACAATATCAGCAACAACCGATGTACGGCATGCCATTGAGCAATCAGCCCGTACACGCAACTACAGCAGCGGCATCATCGATAGCAGCCGCAGCAATAGCAGCATCAGCAGCCACAACAGCTGCAGCTGCAGTCACTGGTTCTTCTAGTCAACCAGGACAACAGTCCAACTTCGTACCGACTGGACCTTACCAATATCAAGGTGCTTACCAGCCAGCAAATCTTCAACAACGTGTTAATGCTGCCGTCTTGTCGCTTAACCAGATGTTTCCAACTCCTATGAGCATTGATGGCTCCAGCTATCAGCGTGGTCAGATGCCACAAGGAAGTGATGGGTCGAACAACTCCTTCTCTTTTGGTCCTGCTGGACAAGGACAACAAACACAACAAGGGTCACAGGTGCCATCACTTTATCAGCTACAATCAGCTGACGGTACCGGAAATTATATTCCTGCTTCTGCAAATCCAACAAAATTTAAAACGACAACGCCTTTTAACGGTCAATATTTTTATACCTGGAGCTTTGAGTTTGAGCTTCTTGTACAGACCGCGGGGTTCTGGCAGCTGTATGACGGCACAGCACCCTTTCCATCTCACGGGTCACCACTTCAACAAGCCACTTTTCGATCGGCGTCGCTGACTGCATACACAGTTCTCGTTCGTAATCTGACACCGACTGAACAGCTCGGAATTCGTTCCTTTCGTACCAGTGTCGCTCCTGCTGAAGCATCTTGGTTATATCTGCAAGGGGTTCACATGGCAAAAGACACTGTCAACCAGAGTAAAATTTTGACGCAGCTGTCAAATATACAAATGATAAACGGCGAGAAGGTGACGCAGTATATCAACCGCGCTCGAAATCTGCGCGATCAACTTCAGAAGTGTGGAGGGTACTTCCCCGACGCTATGTTCCACACGGTGCTACTCGCGGGTCTTGGACCAGAATGGCGACAGTGTCGCTCTATACTTCGGATGCAAGCACAGTTGTCCGAGGGGGCACTCTGTGCCGCTCTCATCGCCGAGCAGCAGGATATGGACCTGCACAACGCTCGAGGAGGAAAAAAGGTGGTAAACACAGTCAGTTTTTATTCTAATCCACGTCACAAACCTGTTTGTTCCTTATGTCGCAAAGCAGGACATACTATTGATACCTGCTGGTCGAAAGATAAACCATCTTGGAAGCGGTCTGCATCGAAACATACCAAAGATTCTTCAAGCGAAGCTGAGAAGCCGGAAGCTGAGAAGCCGGACGCTGCGAAGCAGAATACTGCAAAGCCGAACTCTGCGAAGCCGACTACTACACCTGCCAAGACACAAAACAAAGAAGTGATTAATTGCATGACATCAGTTTCTACTGTCTACGACCCTGACGCTGAAGAACGTATACACAGTAACTTCAACGATGAACTTAATACGCCTATACCACCCGAGGTCTACGCAAACCTTGCACATACCTTGGAAGGGCCCAACACTTGGTATCTTGACAGCTGTTGCGGCCAGCATATGTGTTCATCAGAAAATCGATTCGTCATCAATCAGCGTCGTCTTCAGAATCCGTGCGTTGTAACCGTCGCTAATAATCAACGTCTTACAGCACACTGGACGGGTAACGTCATTCTTGATTCTGTTGACGAAGACTTCAGTCTTCATCTTAACGATGTACTCCTCGTTCCTCGACCTGGCTTCAATCTAATGTCATCTGCACAGCTCATGAGGAATGGCATTACTCTTCTTGGTGAACCGGGCAAGTTTACTTTAAAGTATGGAGACAAGAAACTCGGCACGGCAATTGAACAGAACGGTGTATTCGTTCTCAACTTCGTACCTGAACGCTGTTGGTGCAACCCTACGGTTTGCACTCGGCTTGTTGTCCGTGTGCGTGAATGTGTGTGTGTATGGAATGGTATGAGGGCATGGGATAATATATATTTCATGCTTATAATTGTGTGTGAATGTTGAGTCATGATGTCGAGTGTGTGTGTCGAGTCAATAGCGAGTTATCGCTAGACGCGTGTTACGCGGTCGTTTGTGTCTCGCACGCGGTTTCTATTTTGTCGTGCGCAGTTTCTATTTTGTCCTGTGTCGAACGTTCGGCGTGTCGCAGGTGTGTGCAGCAGACCCATCAAGAACTCAAGGATGAGTTTGTGATGAAGAGCCCGAGCCTTGGTGTCAAGCCTCAAGTGATTTCGAAGCTCGCCAAAAAGGGTACACCTCAAGATATTGAAGATATTTACATTACTTTGTGTAGTGTAACATTTCACTTGGTGTAGGCCCTAGTGAAGGGTAGTTTCGAGACCCTTCGTGGTTGGGGACAGTGTGGCACTGTTCCACATCACTGTACCTCGGCTCTTGGGGTTTGTAGGAGCTGGGAGTCATTCCCAACTCGTAACTCTTCCTATCTTGTGTTCTAAGACTATAGTGGCTGCCATAGTACCGTTCGTTCAAACCGACGCTGTGTCGTCAATTCTTTATCAAATCGTGCAATCTAAATTGCTAATTGTAGATGACGTGAAGACGCTCCAGATCCAATTTGAATCAGGTCATTTGCAGCTGTGAGCAGAACGCTATCAACGTTTGAATCCGCTGTGCAGAAATCCGTCTGTGCTCTCTATCTTTCGTTTTAGGCACATTCAAGCCTATTGTGACTATAACAAGTGGTATCAGAGCCCCTTGGAGCAGTTTCGACAATGTCTGGACCTGAGGAAAGGGGTGGCAGAGGTGCTGGTGGCAGTGGAGAAGCTCAAGCTCAAGGCCAACCCCGTGATTCAGCCATGGCGCCCATGCAACCAAGTCTTGGCCCACCTAGGGATGAGCCTAGGGTGTTTGGGCTTGACAAGTTCAACGGTGACAACTTTTCTGAATGGTCCTTCAAGATGGAGAACATCTTTGACCACTATGACCTGCTGGAGGTGATGGAAGGAACGGAGAAGCGCCCCGAGAACGACCCGGAGAAGAGCCCGTGGGTGCGGAAAAGCGCACAAGGCTATCTCTTACTTGGGCAAGCGTTGGGGAGCAGTCAGATCCGTCACATCAAGCCATTCCAGCGTGAACCAGAGAAAGGACCAAAGGCATGGGCTGCTCTCAAGGGTGTACATGCTCCTGCAACAGCGGCGGTAGCGGTGGTGTTGGAACGACAAATGGCGGCACTACGAATTGAAGAAGATGAAGCGGTTGAAGAAGGGGTGCAGAAATTCTTCGACTTGTTGACGCGGCTTGAGGGAGCTGATTTGAACTACAGTGAGCTCCAAAAGAAGACCAAGTTGCTGGCCTTACTCCCAGAGTCATGGTCCTCGCTCATCATCAACCTTAATCGCGACTTGCCCCGCCTCTCGCTTGAAGACGTGAAGCGAGCTATCCTTCAAGAGGATTTCCGCCGCCGTGAGTTGGCGAGTGCGGATGGCGCTGGGGCAGCGAGCATCGGCCGTGGATATGGTCGAGGAAGAGGCAGAGGACGAGGGGGAGGAAGGTTTGGTGGCAGCAACTTCGGCGGAGGCCGCAGGAGTGGTGGTTACGGCAGCGACGACAAGAGCTACGGACGCGGTCGCGGCCGATTCGACGGCGAGTGTCACTATTGCCACAAGAGCGGACACATGTGGCGCGACTGCTACAAACTCCCTGATGGTTGGACCCCTGCTCAAGGCCAAGAGGGTAGAGGAGCAGGAGGAGGGAGAGGACGAGGCCGTGGAGGCCGTGGCGGTCGCGGTGGCGGAGCTGCAAACATGAAGAGCGGAGACAACGACAAGGACCCGAGCGACGATCGATACCCGGGTCTATTCTACTTCGTGTCGACGCAAGTACCGGCTGGTCCAGAGAAGGATGAAGGCTTTGAGGAGCCAGCAGCTGTGGGGAAGGTGACCCTACACCCCCTGGACTATTGGGTGATTGATAGTGGCGCTACCTATAGCATGACACCTCGCCCGGACTTGCTCACCGAACTCGAGCCGTCACCGGTGAAGCATGTCACATCGGCTTTGGGGCAGCGAGCAGAGGTGAAAGGCATGGGCAAGGCCATGTTCAAGGGTGCTGATGGGAAGATGGTGGGCCTCAAGAACGTGCTTTGGGTGCCCAGCCTTGCTGCAAACCTGATTTCCGTGCGGCGGTTGGCAAAGGCCGGCATGGACACGAACTCGAAGGGAGCCAAGACCTACACCGCAAGGCTTGGCGATCGAATTCTTTGGGACCTTCATGAGGACAGGGATGTCTACAACGAGATGTGGCAGATCCCAGTGGTCCCTATGCCTAAGGAGAGGCAAGTGGCAGCAAGCATCAGCACCAAGGATGGAGCGGTCGGTAGCGACGATGGCGCGAACGGTCGCGCTAAGGAGAATGAGCTCAAGAAGAGCAAACCTGGAGGGACCAGCAAGTTCAGTGAACCTAAGGAGAGTGGTGCAGCAACCAAGGAGCAGCAAAAGGGTGAGGAGAACCCAGAGGCAGCAGCGGAGGAGGACTACGGAGAGAGTATGTGGGGCGCTATTGCGAGCGCGGCATTCTCCAATCCAACTTCGGCTACGGGGGAGTGTGATTGGCTCACCTTGCATCGGCGCATGGGGCATGTGGCCCTGCCCATCTTGCAGCAGCTAGTGAAGAATGAGATGGTTGCTGGCATACGTGTGAAGGGGGAGCCCGATGAGGTGCTTGGCTGCCCGACGTGCATTCAAGCCAAGTTCACCCGGTTTCCGTTCCCTAGTTCGGAGGCAACGGCAAAGGCACCGCTTGATGAGGTGGTGATGGACGTGGTGGGCCCCCTGAAGCTTGGAGCTGCTGGAGCCGAGTATTTTCTCACCATTGTCGACGTCTACACCCGCATGACTTGGGTGTACGTGCTGGCCAAGAAGAGCGACGTGGCTGAAACGTTGAAGACGGATTGGTTCCCGATGGTGGAGCGGCAACAAGACCGTCTAGTCAAGTCAATCCGCACCGATCGAGGGGGAGAGTTCCTGAGCAAGGAGTTTGGGTTGTGGCTGAAGAAGAATGGTATTCGGCACTCCCTCACCATGCCATACTCCCCTGCAATGAACGGCATCGCCGAGCGAGCGAACCGCACAATCACGGAGGCGGCACGCGGGTTGCTCATTGAAGCCGGGCTACCCGACTATTTCTGGCCTGATGCGGTGCGGAGCGCGTGTGTGGCCAAGAACAGAGCCTTGACTCATGTGGGAGCAGACAAATGGGTGCCCTATGTGGAGTGGCTAGGAAGGAAGCCAAAGGTGGATATGCTTCGGGTGTTCGGGTGCATGTGCATGGCGCTCGTGCCTAAGCATCTTCGGCACAACAAGCTTGGTGCCAAGGCGGTGTGGGCCGTGCACTTGGGCATGGCTCAAAACAGCAAGGGATGGCTTCTTTGGGACCCATTCACCAAGAAGTTCTTGGTGAGCAGGGACTGCAAGTTCATGGAGAACTTCATGTACAAGGATTGGAAGGCGGAGAATGAGGCGAAGATAGGCGTGCGGTTTGGGGAGGTGAAGAGTTCCGGTTTGGAGCATGTGGAGCTGCCTTTGGAGCTGAGCAGCGGCAGCACAACCACAAGGCAATCCTCCCTTGTGAATGGGGGAGAGGAGGCCAATGATGCAGAGGAAGAAGAGGAGGAGGTGCAGCAAGTGAGCGAGCGTACTACGAGTGCTCCACGGATTCGAGCCACACCGCAGCAACGCCAAGGCCTTCAAGTCCCTGCAGCTGAGGAGGAAGGAAGGGGGAAGAGGAGAGTTCAACCCCCTAATAGGCTGACCTATGATGCGCCGGGAAAGCAGGGCAAGACAGCCCTGGCCGGAGCGGCAATGATGGTCGGAGACGACGAGGAGAGTGACTACGAGGAGTGTGCCTTCGCGTTCTTCTCTCCGGTGGAGATGCCGGGAGAACCAGCAACTCTCAAGGAGGCTTTGGAGAGTAGTGATGCTGAGGAGTGGAAGAAGGCCATGGAGAGTGAGCTGAAGAGCATCGAGGAGAATGACACGTTTGAATTGGTGGAGCTACCGGAGGGGCGTACGGCGATAACGTCCAAGTGGCTCTTCAAAATCAAGTCGGATGCCGACGGCAAGATCGAGCGCTACAAGTCTAGGCTTGTAGCCAAGGGGTACCAGCAGAAGGAGAAGGTGGACTTCAAGGAGCTGTTTGCCCCTGTGGTGAAGCCGACGACGCTGCGAACCCTATTCGCGGGAGCCGCCATCAAAGGATGGGTAGTAAAGCAAATGGACATCGTAACGGCATTCCTTAACGGCATCCTTGAGGAGGAGATTTTTATGGCGCAGCCAGAGGGGTTTGATGATGGTAGTGGCAGAGTGTGGAAGCTGAAGAAGGCCCTCTATGGGCTGAAGCAGGCCCCTAGGCAATGGTACATGAAGCTGCGCGAAGTGTTGGAGGGGATCGGCTTCACTCCCTCAACGGCCGATCACTCCTTGTTCATGCTTGGCGAGGGGGAGCAGAGGAGTTTCATGGTGGTTTATGTGGATGACATCCTCATTTTCTCACCCTCTTCTGACCTTGTGAAGGAGGTGATGCTGAAGCTTCAAGACAAGTTCAAGTGCAAGGCCCTTGGTGACGTGAGCTTCTACCTTGGGCTCCACATCGAACGAGATGTGGAGAAGCGGTGCATGCGGGTGCATCAACGAAAGTACCTGGAGGCATTGGCTGCCAACTTTGGGCAGAGTGAAGGCCATGTGGCTACACCCTTTCCCTCTGGGTTCAAGTGTGTGAAGGGACCAGAGGAGGAGAGCGTTGGTGAAGAGGAGAGGCGCCGATTTCACTCGTTGGTGGGCAGCCTCATGTATGCGGCGGTAAACACCCGACCGGACGTCGCGTTTGCTACCGGGCAGCTGGCTAGGGTTGTGCAATGCCCTAATGAGGAGCAGGTAGCAGCTGGAATGAGGGTGGCCAAGTATCTTGGCCAAACACCGACCGTTGGGCTGCAATACTCGGCGGCGGCACAAAGGCGCCAAAAGGGCGCGGATGGTGTTGAACCCGGGCGTTTGTTCCTCACCGCCTACTCGGATGCTTCATATGCATCAGAACCAGAGGACATGACAAGTGTGGGAGGCTTCATATGCTGTGTTGGTGGAGGCCCAACTGCTTGGGAGAGCAAGAAGCAGGTTGACCAAGCTTTGAGCTCGGTGGAGTCTGAGTACATGGCACTCTTCCGTGCCGTACGGGAGATTGTGTGGCAGCGGCGTTTGTTGGCTGAATTGGGGGAGGAGCAGCAAGGACCTACCCCACTGTACTGTGACAGCCAGGGTGCCATTGCTCTTGCTAAGAACCCTGTGTTGCATGGACTCACGAAGCACATGAGGGTGAAGTGGCATTGGACGAGGAGCATGGTAACCGCGGGTGAAGTTGAGTTGCGCTACGTGAAGACCACGGGGCAGCCGGCTGACATGATGACCAAGAGGCTGGTGGAGCAGCAGCATTGGAAGTGTTGCAAGCTGGCTGGGATGGCTCTGAACTGAGAGAGCAACATATCCTAAGGCCAACAATCCGAGGGGGAGTTTGTTGGTGCAACCCTACGGTTTGCACTCGGCTTGTTGTCCGTGTGCGTGAATGTGTGTGTGTATGGAATGGTATGAGGGCATGGGATAATATATATTTCATGCTTATAATTGTGTGTGAATGTTGAGTCATGATGTCGAGTGTGTGTGTCGAGTCAATAGCGAGTTATCGCTAGACGCGTGTTACGCGGTCGTTTGTGTCTCGCACGCGGTTTCTATTTTGTCGTGCGCAGTTTCTATTTTGTCCTGTGTCGAACGTTCGGCGTGTCGCAGGTGTGTGCAGCAGACCCATCAAGAACTCAAGGATGAGTTTGTGATGAAGAGCCCGAGCCTTGGTGTCAAGCCTCAAGTGATTTCGAAGCTCGCCAAAAAGGGTACACCTCAAGATATTGAAGATATTTACATTACTTTGTGTAGTGTAACATTTCACTTGGTGTAGGCCCTAGTGAAGGGTAGTTTCGAGACCCTTCGTGGTTGGGGACAGTGTGGCACTGTTCCACATCACTGTACCTCGGCTCTTGGGGTTTGTAGGAGCTGGGAGTCATTCCCAACTCGTAACTCTTCCTATCTTGTGTTCTAAGACTATAGTGGCTGCCATAGTACCGTTCGTTCAAACCGACGCTGTGTCGTCAATTCTTTATCAAATCGTGCAATCTAAATTGCTAATTGTAGATGACGTGAAGACGCTCCAGATCCAATTTGAATCAGGTCATTTGCAGCTGTGAGCAGAACGCTATCAACGTTTGAAGCCGCTGTGCAGAAATCCGTCTGTGCTCTCTATCTTTCGTTTTAGGCACATTCAAGCCTATTGTGACTATAACAAACGCACCACTGCCGACTCCGAGAATATTCTCTCTCTTGGCCCATGGGAACATCGTGACGACATCGATTACACCGATGATACCATTCCTCGTGATGGAGTTGTACCTACATCTTCGACCACGGCTGCCGCAGTCATGCTGACCTTCGACAACCAAGGTTTGAACGACGTCCAGAACTCTCGAGATTATCTTGCTGGTGGTTGGGGAGATACGACGAATATGCCCACGAGTGAAGGCACTTGGGGGGCACAGGAACCTGACGAGACCACTTGGGGAGAAACCCCGGCTGATCGTGATCGACGTCTTCTTACTGAAGCAGAGCAGCGTGTTGCTGACATGGAAGTCCTTGACTCCGGACGACTTGTCGGTGTTGAGCCTAAACCTGCAGCATCAGATCAAGAGAGTGGGGAGTTAATTCTTTCACCTGGCGAATCCATCAACGTCGAAATCAAAATACCTCCTCCTAACCTTACCAGGTTCATCCCGCCAGTCACCGATCATGTTCACGCTGACGGTCATCGGCTGTTGTTATCTTTCTTCGCTAACGCCGATTATTATCTGCGTGCACAGGGACACAAAGCAACCGCAGAGACCTGGCATAAGCGTCTTGGTCATCCGTCGCAATCTACGCTCAACAACACAATCAAAGCAGCTGTTCTCGACAAGAATTCTCTTCTCTTACCTGGCGGCATCGAAATGAAACCGGTTAATCGTCCATCACCCTGCTTGATCTGCCCAGCAGCAAATCTACCGCACGAACCGTACCCGACTCATTTTCCTGGAGCTGAGGATTATCGATTGATGGAAAAAGTTTACAGCGATATTCTAAACTTACCTGCGGAAGGTTTCAACGGCGAGAAATATGTTATCACGTTCACTGAAGCTTCTACTCGATATGTCTGGACTGGTAACATGACTAACCGTTTTCTTGCTTTCACAGCGTTTCAGACATGGCTTCCTCTCGCAGAACGCGAGTCTGACACAAAACTCAAAAGCTTCCAGTGTGACGGAGCTGGGGAATATCGCAGCCTCGATTTTACAACGTACCTGCAAGAACGAGGCATACGGCGCCTGTTCTCACTTCCTCACGCTCACCAGCAGAGCGGTGTCGCTGAACGTCTCAATCGTACCTTGCAAGAAAAGATGCGAGCACTACTCACACAGTCTCAACTCGGCCCACTCTACTGGCCCTTTGCGATGGACCACGCAACGCTGTTGCACAACCTCCTGTCTTCATCAGCTTTACCAAACAACGCATCACCTCACTTGTTATGGACAGGCAAATTGGGCACTACGAAACTTCTTCGAGTTTTTGGGTGTGTTGTGCAATATCGTCCTCCCACCGCTCCGCTCGGAAAGTTCGATCAGCGTGCTAAGTGGGGGCTGCATCTCGGCATTGAAAAACAATATCTTGCCTGGCGTATCATGGATTACCGCAGTCGTCTCCTTGTTCCTGCTCGCGACTGCATTTTCTACGAGAATCTGACACTGCCCGTCTTCGAACAGCATCTTGCCATGCAGCACAACCCTGCCACGCTTTTCCACGGTGTTCGCTCGTTCGCTAGCGCCGACGCCGAACTTGCTGCCAGCGAAGAACCTGACCCTGACGGTGCACGTGAAGCTGCTCCCGACCCACCTGTCCCTGTCACGTCTTCCGGAATTCCAGAGTTTATTCCTCTTGCTGACGCGGCACCTGAGGATGTTCGCGATGTTCATCATACTTACCTCGTGGATGAACAGCGCCAACCAATGCCGGTGGTTTCCGATAGCAGCATCCGTGTCAACCCTGACGAAATTGGGGGGGCAAGTGGAGACCAGAATGATTCTGTCAATTTCGCAGGTCGCACCGACGATAATCCGCATTATCAGACCGGACTGCAAATTCTGGGACTCGCAGCAGCGGTACAGCACAGTACTACAGTGAATCTGGAGCCGAAAACTGCCCGACAAGCTCTCTCAGGGCCTCATCGCGAAAAATGGCGTGAAGCGATGGATCGCGAACTGGCTGCCCTGGAAAAAAGGGGAACTTGGGATCTTATACCCATTGAAAAAACGGTAAACAAAAATGTTCTTACCGGTAAGTGGGTCTTCAAGGTGAAGACGAAAGCGGATGGTACTTACGAGAAACACAAGGCACGGTGGGTGGTTCGCGGTTTTGATCAGACTCATGGGATCGACTACACACTTACCTTCGCCCCGGTCAGTCGACATACGAGTGTTCGACTCGTTCTCTGCGAAGCAGCCGCGAAGAATTTTCCACTTCGACAAATCGATGTTTCCAACGCTTTTCTGTACGCCGACGTTGATGCCGAAATCTACGTCGAATATCCGCATACATATCCGACAAGTCCGCCAAGTGTCTGCAAGCTCAAGAAATCACTGTATGGCATCAAACAAGCACCGCGACTGTGGCAGCAGCATTTGAACAGAAAACTTACAGAGGTTGGATTCAGACAACTGCCGCATGACCCCGGAATGTATCGACTAGACGACAAGGGGAGCTACGCGCTACTTGTGGCTTACGTGGATGATATTCTCTACGTAAGTTCCTCGGCTTCTCTGGGTGATCGCATCGAAGCAGATTTGAAGAAGTCTCTTGACTTAACTGTTTCTACCGAAGTAACCCAATTTCTTGGGTTAAATATCTCGCGAACTTCTTCTGCCATTCACCTCACAGCATCGAAGTACGCTGAGTCACCCGCTAAGCGCTTCAAGATTCCTACAAGTTATGTCGCTACACCGTTTCGGTCTACACCCACTGGGTACATTTTCAACGACACCAAACTTTCAGCAGTTGGTTTACAACTATACCAATAGCAACTTGGGTGCCTTCTCTTCGCAGCAGTCACGTGTCGTCCCGACCTTGCGTACGTCGCAAGTTATCTCGCACAGTTTTTTGCGCTGCCCAAAAGAAGAACATCATCTCGATCTTCAGCGCGCTCTACACAATTTTGTTGCAACACCAACAGTCGGGCTGATTTTCAACACAGGAAAACCGACCGACAAAATGTACCTCAGCGGATATGTTGACGCAGACCACGCTGGTGACACGTCAGACCGCCGGTCACGAACAGGCTATATTTTCCGTCTCGAGCCCATTGGTCCAATCTCATGGAACTCATCGAAACAGGAACTGGTGTCACTTTCCTCGGCTGAAGCAGAATTCATTGCCGCGTGTGCTGCAACTCGAGAAGGACTATACTTACAGGAACTGCTCGACGAAGCGAAGTTCATCACGCCGAATCAGTTCACGTTGCAGTGCGACAACCAGAGTGCGATTACCATCGCCAACAAACCCGGCTTCGTCAATCGCACGAAACATATTTCACTACGTTACTTCTTCGTCAAGGATGCGATCGACAAGGGGAGAATGCGCCTTGTCTACTGTCCCACTGATGACATGGCAGCTGACTCACTTACCAAGAAGCTGACGCGACAGAAATTCCACCACTGCAACCAGCTCAGCGGAATTTCCGAGACAACCGGATAACTACACCGAACTCCTAGAAGTGAAGGGGAGTGTTGAGATAATATCGAGACATAAAGCACTTCAAGGAAATTCGTGTAGTACAGTAAAGTACCGATAGGCTGACGTCAGCAAAGCGCTACGCGACCTAGGATGACGTCAGCACGTAGCTATAGACTTCGCGAATAGTTACGTACCGTTTCAAGATACGGTAAGAATAGCACAGTACAGTAGGCGAACAGTACTTTACTCTAACTATATATTTTGTATGTTTGTCATTTTATGATATATCTGATTTCAGAGACATTTTTTATCCTGAAACATATCACTGCATAGACTTTATTAAGTCTAGACAAAGCCTTCACAACTGGCTTAACTCATATAAGACTTCCGCTACGACAGGAAGCTACCATCCTAAGACTACGATCCTTCAAACTCATTTCAAATTCTAACAATGCCTAGCCTAAACCTTAGGATGGCTCCTAGTCTCACCCTCTAGCTACTATTCTGACACTATAGTGAGGCCTACAGATAGGCCTCTGTGACGTCTCAATGGTCCTCTCCCAAGTAAGCAAAGTCAGCCGCCGATAGAGAAGTCACCTCGGATGGTGTGTGGTTGACGCCCTCGGTAAAACGAATTTGTGCACCTCGACAAACAGTCCGAGCTTGCTCACACTGGTGGACCACGCCAACGCTCAGCCCCGCACAGCCATACACGTCAGGCCACACGTGAGACGACGCCTTGCCACCCCCACCCCCACCCCCACCCCCACAACCCCCTCCACCTCCTCCTCCGCCCCCCCCTCGTGCCCGCTGCACCACAGATGGCACCCTTCCAAACAGCCTCCTTCCTCCTCCAAGAAGCTGACCACTCCACGCCTGCCACGTGTGCCCTGCCAGTGCCCTCCCACCTGCACCCCTCACCCTCTGCTTACACACACCCCCCACCTCTGCACCCATCTCCATCTCCTTGCACTCCCCTGCCAACCTCCCATTCGCCCTCTGTTTTTCCACCCCAACCGGCCCTGAAAAGGTGAACATATTCTCCCAGTCTTCATCTTCATCATCAACAGAGATCTCACCATCCTGGGAGGTCACACCCACGCACTTGCTCTCATTTTCCCTGTTGAATTCGCCCTCGGCCTTGCCTGCTGCCCTCTCCTCCTCCTGCGGCTGCCCCTCCTTCACTGTCGTGCCTGGCTGGATCGCCTCCAGCTCCCCTATAAGCTGACTCAGTATTGCCCGGCGAGCTTGTGCAGCCACTGCGTGGTGAGTGGTGGACGCCACACCTATTGCTTCAGCTAAAGCCCTGTGGTGGGCTGAACCTGGGGATAGCTCAACATTGTTTGTTGTGACTGCTGTGGTGGATACTGATGCAGCTTGTAACGAGGACAGCAGGTGAGTGAGAGGGAGCTCTTGGTTTTTCAGGCCAGTCGTTGCAAGCGATCTGCAGTGGCAGGTCTTGTCAGGGCACAGCCTGGCACTGCTGTTGCAGTTGTTGCAGCTGTTGCAGCTGTTGCAAATGTTGCTGCTGTTGCAGGAACAGCTGCAGCTGCTTTGGTTGGAGCACAGGTCGTGACTGAAGGAAACTGTTCTCTTACTGGAGACGTGCAACTTCTCAGCTTGAAAGGGGCCAGTTTCGGGAAACACCAGGTTGTGACTGTAAGCAGCGTGACTGTAAGCAGCGTGACTGAAAGCAGTGTGACTGAAAGCAGTGTGACTGCACGCAGCCTCACGGTAAGGCCAGTTGGGACTCCTGGAAGAGAATCCGTCCTCTTTACAAGCAACCCCGCCTTCTCCCTCTTTGTCCATCTCTGTCCTCTCTTGTCGCTCCCCCTTCCCCTCCTCCTGTCGCTCCCCTTTCTCCCCCTCGAGTTCGCCTGTACGCTTCTCCTGCTGCAACTCTTCTCTATGCCTCTGTCTCCCTCCCTTTCGTCTCCAAACGCTGCTGATGCTCTTAGACAGAACCAGCAGGGGAAACCGCGCATTTACCCATTCCCCCTCACCACGTCCTACACTCCTAAACGTGGGCGACTTCAAACCATGCCAGGCTTTTGACCCCTGGAAAGAGAGGGTTCTTCCTGCGTCTACTCTCAACCCCACTCCCATGCTTGGGCGTTTCCGCAATTCCCTCCGCGCTTCCTGCCCCCCATCTTCGCCTCGTTCCGCCACTCCTCGCGCGCGCTTATTCCCGCTGCATTCCCCCACGACTTCCTCACCCGCTTGCGCCTTTCCTGTTTCCGCCTCCCCCGCTTCCGCCTCCCCCTGCGCGTCCCGAAGTCGCATTTTCTCCAGCTCCTCTATCAGCTGCGACAGCGTGCGACGTCGCGTGCGACCAGATTGCGATCTACAGCCTAACGAACGTTCCGTCGCAGGTTCGCGAACGTCGTGGCTGTTACTACGACCGGGAGAGTGGGGCGAGGGAGAAGACAAACCTCCGCTGCGCGACTCTCCTTCTGCGCTGCTGCTGCTGCAGCCGCTCCCGCTGCCGGAGCTGCCGCTGGCGACGCAGCCGTGGTATCCATTGTCCAATCTACTCCCGCCGCTACTACTAGAAGTATAAATATTACTGCCACCGATACAATCGCCAGTACCTGACCCTCCGCCTAATCGAGCCGCGCCCTGCTGGCTGCGTTGACTCACGCGGCTCGTACTGCTGCTCGAGGAGTCGTCGCTGAAACTACTTCCTCCCAGCCAATCACGTCTTCCCGGTCCGCCAATCTCTCCGCCGTCGATTGCCGAGGGATGCGGAGCAGCAGCGGGGCGGAGCGCGCTGAACTGCCGCGCCAATGCCGCAGCTGGGGAAGGCGCAAGGATGATCGGCGGAAGGGAAGGGGAGTTGGGGAACGCGGAGGTGGGTCGGCGGTGGTTGACCGGACGCACGCTGGCTCCGCGGAGAATCGGCGGAGCGGCTGGTTTTGCGCTTGCGCCCGTTGCGGAAGCGCTGGCGCAAGGAAAAGCGGAAGGCTTTGCGCGCATGGGTGGCAGGGGGAGGGACGCAAGGGCGGCGGAATAGGAGGGGAAAGACGCGATGGGGGGAGCGGGGGACGGGCCTGTCCCGTCGAATGCCGCTTCCTTCGCCTTCGGCGGCGGCTCTACCACGTTCGCTGCTGCTGCTGCTTCTGCTGCTGCTGCTGCTCCCGCTTCCCCTATGCTCGGCCCCACACACTCTCTTTCCGCTTCCGCTTCCCCTCCGCTCAGCCCCACACACTCCGCTTCCGCTCCCGCTTCCCCTCCGCTCAGCCCCACACACTCCCCTTCCGCTCCCTCTTCCCCACCACTCAGCCCCACACACTCCCCTTCCGCTCCCCCTTCCCTTCCGCTCAGCCCCACACACTCCCCTTCCGTTGCCGCATTCCCTCCGCTCAGCCCCACACACTTCCCTTCCGCTCCCGCTTCCCCTCCGCTCATCCCCACACACTCCCCTTCCGCTCCAGCTTCCCCTCCGCTCAGCCCCACACACTCCCCCTCCGCCCCCGCTTCCCCTCCGCTCAGCTCCGTGCTGCCTTCCGCTCCCGCACCTGGAGACATCTCTTGCGAACCTCCCGCACCCTCCTCCGCCACCCGTTCCTCCGGGACAGGTTCGACAACTGCTGGTTCGGAGAGGGCTGGTTCGGAGCGGGCCGGCTCGGCGAGAATCGGTTCGGCAGGGGGTAGTTCTGCCTGCACTGCCGGTGCAGGCTCCGGATCCGCCTTTAGCGGTGGCTCGGTGGGAAGATCCGAAGACGAGTCGTCTCCTTGGGCTGAGAGCACGTGGACATGTAACACTGTATCACGGTCGTGTAACACCATGATGGCACCGTCTTGTAACGCTGTGGCTCCGTCCTGTGCAAGTGCGGCACCGTCTTGTACAAGTGTGGCAGAGTCGTTATCAGCTGCTGACTCGCTAGCGGCGGCATTATCGGCATCGACAGAAGCAGCGTTATCCTCACTCGTACCTGCAGCCGCAACGGTCAACTCATCGACTCGAGGCCCCTCGAACCCCAATTGGCTAGCGCTTGCCGTCGAATCGCCAACATCCAGTGCATTGCCTTCAGAGGCACCTACGGCCGCAAGAGTCAACTCATCGACTCGCGCATCCTTCGCTAACTCTTTCGCCGCCTCTTGAGGCCTCTCAGACCCTGAATCGCTAGCGTTTGCTGCGGAATTGCTAACACTCGCAGCATAACCTTCACTCGCGCCGGCTGCTGTGACAGCCGATTCATCGACAGCCATAAGATTATCTTCACGAGGACCTGCTGTGGTCGATTCATCGACAGCCGTCAGACTACCTTCACTAGCACCTGCTGCAGTAACGGTCAACTCATCGACTTGAGGCCCCTCAAACCCCGATTCGTTAGCACTTGCTGCGGAAATGCAAGCATCCGCAGCATTACCTTCAGTGGCACCTGCTACTGTTACGGACGACTGATCAACTCGCGAAGCCAGCTCTAACGCTCTCTCTGCCTCCTGAGGCCCCTCAAACCCTGATTCGCTAATGCTTTCTGGAGAACTGCTAACGGCCGCAACAGCCGCAATATCTTCACTAGCACCTGCTGCTGGAACGGACGATTCATCCACTCGCGAAGTCATCGCTAACGCTCCATCCGCTTCTTGAGGTCCCTCAAACCCCATTTCGCTAGTGTTTGCGACGGTAACAGCGCCTGATGCCGCAACAGTCAACTCGTCGACTCGCGCATCCAATGGGGACGTTTCCTCCATTGACTCCTGTGGAAGATTCCTCCCGAAGCTTCTTCGCTCGCCTCTCGCTTCTCCCAGCAAGCTCACGCCTCGATCTACCGCGGATTTGTTGCCCTGTCCGTCGAACTCCGCGCGATTTGCAACACAGACGTCTGAGGGCACGTGGCGAGGGAGAGTGCCGGCATTCACAATGCTGCATTCACAATGCCGGCATTTTCTTAAAACCCGCGGGCCAAGAAGGCCAAAATTGGTTCATCCTTCCTAGTGTTGGTTGGGTGTCCCAAAAACGCCTGTGATCATTCCCGAGTTTCTAGACCTCGTCCAACATTTTCGACACTCCTATTGGTTCGCGGGCCAAAAGCGTTTTCACTCCCAACCAACCTTCTGTGTACAACCAACCTTCCTAAGGTCACCTTCTTAGCCTATGATGCTACAACAACCCGTCACTTCGCATCGTCCTATGCGGCGGCGAGCTAAGTGATTTCCTTGAGCTCTGCTGTAGTCACGCTAGTTTCATGGGTGAAAGCTGCATTACACGCTGCAACACATGCCTGATGGATGGATGATGCAACGCTACGCAACGCAACTCAACGCATGCAAGGACGGAACGAGAAATGTGTGATGATGCGTTGCCCTCTTGGAGGTGAGTTGAAGGGGGGAGTGAAGGGAGTGAGTGAAGGAAAATCAATGCTGGAAAGGAAATCTATTTGTGAGCCAAATGGCGCGACGCGCGAAAGTCGTGGCCGAATCGGGTCCCCCGTGCGCACGGAATTGCCGAGCCGTTGTGATTCTTGAACAGGTCACTGGAGGAAATGAAGAACCGCCCTGGTTTCGGGTTTCCGATTCCTTTGGGCAGTGGTTTTGACACTGCCTCGCTTTTCCGCTCGCATCCGATTCCTTGGGGCAGCGGATTTCGACATTTCCAGTTTCCCGTGACCAGGAAAATTATGAAGTTTACCTGGTTTTAGTTTAGTGGCCAGTGGACAAAAAAAAAACCCCTCTCGGATGGCTGGCCATTCGGGAGGCATCAACCCGAAACACCTTACCTCATGGTGTTCAGGGTTGATGCCTCCCAAATGGCATGCCCTCCATGAGGGGTATATATTTTTTGTCCCTAGATATTCGTACATGACGCGACGATTTTATATAGGATAGCATAAATAGCGTTAATTACGTAACAGAATTTCAGTCTCTGGACTCAAGAAGCGGAAATAGCACCACTGCCGCCGCCACCACTCCCACTACCACCACCACCGCCACCACCACTCCCACCGCTGCCACCGCCGCCGCCACCGAAGCCCCCACTCCCGCCACCACTCCCACCGCCACCTCCGTCGCCTCCACCGCCTCCACCGCCTCCACCACCACCACCCCCGCTGCCACCTCCACCACTCTTGCCTCCCTTGCCCTTGCGGCTGCGCCGCTTCCCACTAGGAGCAGAAGCAGCCCCAACCTCCTCAGTACCAAGGATGTCAACAGCAGCAGTAGAAGCGTAGGAGGGGGCAAGGGCGGATGGGGAACACCCCTCAGAGAAGGGAGTGCAAGGAGTGCCACGAGCAGTGACTATGCTAGTCTCAGCTACAAGGAGGTGCTTCTCAAGCAGGTCGACAGTGAGGTGTGTGGGGTCAAGTGCGAGAAAGTGGTCCCTGACTGCGCGAAGAGAGTCAGGGAGGCGGATGACTATGAAGTAGAGAATGATGTACATCGGGGGCAAGTTCTTGTCTAGGAACTCGGCTTTGAGGGCAGCGCCGTAGCAAGTGTCGCTAGTGCGAAGGTGAGTGATGAGGGCATCGACTGTGGCAAAGGCTGACAGCTCGGGAAAAAAGTAGGGCAGTATAAGACGGCTAAGAGCAGCAGTGGCAGGGAAGGAGTAACGAGTGACTACAGCGTCGTACAGTGCTTTGGCAGTCTTGTGCTGGCCAAAATGCGCGCGTTCGGCTAATGGCAGGCGGTTGCGAACGGCTAGGCGAGCAGTAGCGTCACGGGTAAGCCACGGTGAGCGAGTCGCACTGTTAGCTGTCTCGGGAGGAGCGAGAGAGGTCCCAGACGTGTGGTCAAACAAGGAGACGCCGTCCCTAGACCCGCTCTGTAGGTACAGGTGTAAGTCGTCTAGCCATGTATCGAACTGGATTGGACGGCCCTCATGATCGAATGTGAGAACACTGAGAGAAGCCATAGCGGGCAGAGCAGGGTGGCGCGCGACCAGCAGGGCAGCACGCAGGCAAGGACGGGGCGACGGGCAGGGCGGCGCGCGAGCACTAGGGAAGCGCGCAGGGCAGGGCGGGGCGGCGCACGGCTAGGGAAGAGCGGCGCGCGGCCATGGCAGGGCGGCGCAACAGGCAGGGCAGGGCGGCGCAACTTGCAGGGCAGGGCAGGGCGGCGCGGCGGCCAGCAGGGTGGCGCGGACAGAGCAGGGCGACACGGCGGCCAGCAGGGCGACGCGACGGGCAGGGGAGGGCGGCGCGCTACCAGCAGGGCGGCGCGACGGGCAGGGCAGGGCAGCGCGCGGCCGACAGGGCGGCGCGACAGGCAGGGCAGGGCAGCGCTACGGGCAGGGAACTATGCGGTGAGCCCTAAAAAAAACGGTCCTGGAACAGGACCTGCTCTGAAACCATGTCAAGAAGCTGAACGAGAATGAATGCATTGAGAAGAAAGTTGGTACAAGTACATACCCTAATTAGGTTGTACCCCTTATGGGCTACCCCCACTACAGTCTACACAATACAAACATTATACTGACACGTTTGTGTACTATGGCACTACAATTCACTAACCGCCACGCGTCATCATTCACGTGGGGGCTGAAGATCTTACAAGCGCGCTAAACAATATCGTGCCACGCGTAACAGACAAAACCACCGATGTCGCATTAATGTTGACCTTGTCTTTTCGAAACTACACGAACCACCTACCACACAAGTTGTCAGTACATGCGAAACTCTTCCACCGTCCCGAAACAATGACATCCCACCTGGCCGACTGCTCGATCGAAGCCGAAAGGGCGGTTACAACCGCGAAAGCGCACGTAGGTTGATCGATTTGGACGAGGTTCGACCACCTTACCTGCAGTGCGAGCTTGGTCGACAGGATTGTGAGAGGCGCGCAATCAGCCATGTCGCGCAATTTTGCCGATTCTTGAACAGGTCACTGACACACTGGGCTTCGAAGTGATTGTATTGAAATAAAGAGTATGGTACACACTGATCAATGCGATCCAACTTACAGCTCCATTGAGCTATATGTTGAGATAGCTAAGAGGCCTTTTGGGGTGTGTCAAGAATATACATTTATTGTGCTGAGACAAAGCTTGAAAGTATAAATAGGCAGCCTGCTATGTGTCCTACTCTGCACACAAGCAGGAGCTATTCCACTGGTGGCACAACCCACCTATCCACACCATGCACTTTGAGAAACACCCCGTTGTGCAGGTTGGGAATTTTCACCTCTGCCCAAGTAAACAGCTTCGTTTCCGGCTGACCAAGCGCCACACTGAACCTAGTATTGAACTTGGTCAGGTTTGCACCTTCCAACAATGTTGGAATCTGGGCGTTACGCGGCAGCTGGCGCAGCTGACGGAGAGTGTACAAGCAACTGATGATGTTGTATGTAAGTGTACGCACCCATTCAGTTCCGTTGTCCCAAACTCGCAGCAGGGTGTCGATTAATGCCTGGTTGGATGGAAGTAGTATGGTTGTGTTCTGGATAACGGTGTAGTTGGTATCGGGATCCTCAACTAGAGGGAAAGGGGGAACACAAGAGAAAGGAAAAGGTGGGAGGGAAGGCACAGGGAATGAATGCGCAGATAAAGAATAGATAGCTAACACGGGAGGGACGGGAGATCAAGGAAAGCGGGTGAACAAGCATTTGACGAGGTATGAGTCCACAAGGGAAAATCAAACCTTTGGAAGACCCTCTAATCTGGGAAGGGAAATAGAAGCAGGGGGGGAATGATGAGGGGGACGAACAGGAGACTATGTGCAGAAGGGAACAGAGTTCAAAAGCACATCTGAAGAGCGTGGCATGTGCAGCAGTGACATGGCATAGCATGCTCACAAGCCAAGTCACATCTGGTGAAGTCACATCAGGTAAGATCACATCAGGTGAGAAGTCACACTCCTTGCTCACCTCACCATCATGCAAGACGTCGTCAAGGAACGGTCACATCAGGCCACACGGAATCACAGGGTGTGTGTAAATGTGTGAGTTCAGGGCCAAGACCCTCACTCGCCCGTTCAAGGAACCTCGCGGCGACGGAGTAGCGAGGCCTGGCAGCAGCAGCGAGTTGAAGGCCAGCGACCTCCACCCGCATCTGCTCGTTCGTGGGGGATGCCGCGACTGCCTGCTGCACAGCTCCGAGCGATAGCAGGATCAGCAGAAGCAGCAGCGGATGAAGAAGAAGAAGGAGAAGCGAGGGAGAACGAAACGGACGAGGAGGATGAGAAAAGAGATCCATGCTTGGGATCAACTGTACGCTTTATTCTTGCTTTGGTATTTTGCTTCTTAAAGGTGTTTGGGGCGACGAAATCAGCGATTCTTGAAACGTGTTTCTCGTGAATACACAAAGCGGTCGTAACACGGCTTATGAAAAAGACGGACTAACCGAGCCCTCCAAGCGCTCGGCGCCCTCAAGAACGAGCCCTCGAGTCGCGGGAGGCACTCTCTGGTGAAAGCTCGAAGGCTTCCACGCTCACCTCCCCTCTTCCGCATCGCGGCGATTTCGAGAGGGCCCTCCTGGGAAAGATCCCTAGTAGCGCCAAGCCCTCATGCCGTGCCACCCCGCATCGCTACCCTCCGAGGGTAGTCGCACGCACGCATTGTGCAGTAGTCGCAGCCGCCATGACGGTGGAGGGTTGCTGCTTTGTCGTATCTGGAAGGTTTCTGTCGTTGCGTGGCCGACTACGTTGCTTTCACCACGCCGCTCCGTTCTCTCCTATTGGTTGAGCTCATAAACTTGCTGAAATCTTCTAATCTCGCTCATCCGTTGTTGTCGGCCGAGTCGCTCGATTAGGGTAGGCTAGAGTTTTCTTATCTCAGCCTTCCCTGGTCAATTGTCATTGGTGTTGTCATTGGTCGGTTACCTTTTTTAGTTGTCGCCTGTCGCCGTCACGTCACGAGTACCTGCCGTCACGTCACAAGTACCTGCCAACCACTCGTGTGTGGAATGCAGGAATACTGGCACTCGTGTGCTGTTAGTGGTTCGGCAAGAGTGGTTTTTGTTTGTAGTTCGTGTTCAGGTATGACACCAAATTATATATCTTCTTACAACTTTCTTATGTTTAAGCGAAAAGAACTACATCAAGCATAACAACCTGGCACGCATTTACAGCTAAGGCAAGCAGCTTCACCACAGCATTGCAGAGTTCGCCTGATTATTCAAGAGGTTGCAAAAGTTCACAAGCAGCGATATTGTACACCCCTGATAAAAACACAAGGCGGCTCGGCTCACCCAACCACGTTTATTCCTGAAAAGGGCAACATCCAAGAGTTGCAAGTGAGCACATGCCACGGAAAAAATACAACAGAAGTTTACAGTGTACCAATCCGCTGGCAAGAAGTACATGTGAGACTGTAAAGAGGATGCTCTTACCAGTGCGGGTTTGATCGCCTTGCGGAAGATGAAGGCTGGCCGTGTGCTGTTGCGGATGGCTCTCCAGTAGGCAAGGAGAATGACAGCCGGCCGCACTGGTGGGCAGAGTAGGGGCAAACGGGAGTGAGGCACGCGGAGAGAGAGGGACAGGTTAGGAAGGGACAAGGTTAGGAAGGGACAAGGTTAGGAAGGGACAAGGTTAGGAAGGGACAAGGTTAGGAAGGGACAAGGTTAGGAAGGGACAAGGTTAGGAAGGGACAAGGTTAGGAAGGGACAAGGTTAGGAAGGGACAAGGTTAGGAAGGGACAAGAGGCCCAGCAAGTTGTCAGGCGCCTGGTGCTTGAATGACCTGGTATGCAGCATTGGTGGGTGTGGCAACACCACGTCGACAGGAGGTTCGGGGCGGGGGGTTGACTCACGTCGAATCTTTCGAATGCTCTTCAGAAGGCTCTGCGGTTTCCTCTTGCTGCTTCCATTCTCGCCTGCCTCGTCCGCTCGCTCCTCCTGCTGGCTGATTGTCGTTGCTGCTGCTGTAAGTGGCCTTCCTGTTGTTGTTGCCCCCGGCCTGTCCGAACGAGTCCTCCTCATGTCAAACTCGTTTCGAGTGAACATTGAAGCAGGCACCGACACCACCCTACTCCATCTCGCCTTCACACTCCTCTTTCTGCCCCCTTCCCCCACCTGTCCCCTCCCTCCTCTCTTCCCACCCTCCTCTCCTTCATTCCCCTCTCCCTCCTCCAGCCTCCCCAGAGGTCTACACATCTTGTATTCCCCTCCACACTTCCCACACCCCCCCCCTGCACCCTCGTTCCCCCCGCACCTATTCCCGCCCGCCTCCCCCCCTCCCCTTGCTCCTCCCGCGCCCCCCCTACTGAGCCTATGCACGGGGGAGTAGACAGGGCGCCGGTTCCTCCCCACCACGCGGATTTTCCGCAGGGGCCATCCAGGGGAGGGCGGGGGGAAGGAGGGGGAGCAGAGGAAGCGAAGGGCAGCGTCAGGGGAGGGCGGGGGGAAGGCGGAGAGCAGGTGGTGCGCGCTGAGGGCGGGGGAAGGGAAGGACGTGGAGGGGCTGGGCGGGGGGAGGGCGGAGTGGGCGGAGAGGGCGCTGTGGGTGGTGATGGCGCGGGAGAGGGAAGGCGGGATAGAGGCGGTTGTAGCAGCGGATGTTGCAGAAACTGCAGCAGCGGTGGTAGCAGGAGTAGCGGCTGTAGCAGGGATTGCAGCAGCGGTTATAGCAGTAGCAGGGGTTGTAGCAGGAGTGGGGCGGACGGGGATGTATTTGGGCGGGAGCAGCTTCTTGCTCGCTGCTGCTGCTGCTGCAGAGTTGCTGTTACTGTTGTTGCTGCTGCTGCTGCGTGCCCTGCTGCTGCTGATCTCCCTTATGCTGATCGCTTTCACGCTCGGTGATCTTACCGTGCTCAGGGATATAGCCGTGCTGGCGTCGCAACCAGAAACGCTGCTGCCGATACTGGTGATGCTGGTGCTCCTGCTGCTAGCAACTCTACCGCTTATTTCCTTTACACTGCCTGCTTTCATGCTCGGAGATTTCGTCGTGCTCACTGACTTTGCCGTGCTGTGGGCCCCACAGACGCTGCTGCTACCACCGACGCTGCTGCTGATGCTAGTGATGCCGACGCTCCTGCAGCTGCTGCACTTCGCTCCTCTCGCATTCATCCCACTGCTCTTCGCCTCACTGCCGCCTTCCGTGCTGCCGCCTTCCGTGCTGCCAACAGCACCACTCCGCCTCCTGCTGATGCTGCTGATACTAGTGATGCTGATGCTCCTGTTGCTGCTGCTTTTCGTTCCTCTCTCATTGCTCTTCGCCTCACTGCCGCCTTCCACGCTGCCAACAGCACTTCGCCTCTTGCTGATGCTGCTGCTGCCCTCGGTATTGCCAAACCCGTTAGTGGCACCACTCTCTGACTCGCTATACACGCCCTCCTCGCTATACACCGTTTCGCTACAACTGGTAGTGTAGTTCTGCACACACGAACGAGCAGCAACTGCACTGTTACCCCCTCTGCTGCTCACACCCTCAACTCTGCTCCCCCCCTTGCTCTTCCTCTGCTTCGTACTCATTATTGCCCCCTCGGTACCGTGTATTGTGCCCTCAGGGCTCGTTATTGCCACAGGCGCGTGTTCATTTATTGCCCCCTTGGTCCCATCAATTACGCCCTTGCTATACCTGCTGCTTCTGCAATTGCTAGAACTGACTGCCTGGCTGCTCCTGCTGTGTCTGCTGGTGCTGCTCCCTCCCAGCTTTGTGTAAGCGCTGCTGGTACTGCTGCTACCGAGTCTTACAGAAGTGCTACTGGTGCTGCTGCAGTGGTTGATAATCATTGGGCTGCTGCTACCGCTTATTGCTGGACTGCCACGTGTCTGTTTCTGATTTGGGCTGCCAACGCCACGTGCCTGGCTTTTAACGGGAGATGAAGTCAAGGACCCATTGCTCCGCCTCTGCTGCTGCCCTTTCTTCTCTTGCTTCCCGTTCTGCTGCTGCTGCTCTCCCTTCTCCTCCTCGTTTTCCTTTTCCTGTAAGAGCTTCTGGTTTGCAACACCAGAATCACAAACGTCAGCAGCTGCAGCAGTCCCACAGGTTTTCACAGCAGTTGCAGCAGCTGCTGCTGTAGGAGAGCCAGCAGCAGCACTTGAAGCAACACCACCGCTCTGCACCCTCCCGCACTCACTCCCCTCGCTCTCACTCCCATCCGAATCCTCCCCTCTCACGCGCTGCCTCTTCCTCACTCTCCTCTTCTCTCCGCCCCCTCCTTTCCCATTACTACTCTTCAACGTCTTCTGTCCTCCCACTCCTGCTGCTCCTTCACCAATATCCCTTCTTCCCACTACTCTAGCTGCAACCATCCGTCCTCCAACTCTCCTTCTCTCCCTTCCCTCGCTTCTCTCACGCCCCTGGTTTCCGGCCTTACCGAACCGAAACACTGCCACGTCAGCAGCGGCCGGCAGCGAGAAGGTATTACGATCAGCAGTTGCAGCCGCGGGTGACGTCATCGTGGTGAAGAGAAGGAATGGCTGGGCGGCAGCTGTGGTGGAGGTAGGCTCAAGCTGGGCGGCAGATGTGGTGGAAGGCTGGGCGGCAGCTGCTCGGTTTGACGTCTTGGAGTCCGTTGACAGAATTGACTTTTGAGATATTTCATATTTGTTTGACCCCGTTGACTTGCTGGATTCTTGAGACGCACGTGAGGTCCGAGAGTTTGCTGATCGCCTTGACCCCGTTGACTGGATTGACTTGACCGAGTGCTTTGGCCCACTTGACTGACACGAGGCGTCGGAGTGGTGTGGCGAAGGGAGGGGCGAACTGAAGGGCGAAGGCACAACTGCTTTCCCCCCTCCCTCCTCCTCCAATTCTTTCTCCCCACCTTCTCCCTCCCGTTCCTCTTCCTCCTCGTCCTCCTCTTGCTCCTCTCCCCGCCCCTTCATCTCCACCTCATCAACCTCATCAGTCTCATCAACCCCATCGCCTCCATTGGTTTCATCGGCCAACTCTCCTCTCGCCTTCTCACTCCGCCTCTCGCTTCCCCCCACACTCCGCGGGTTGCTGATCATCTCAATCTCCTCCACGTCACTCTGCTCCACGTCACTCTGCCTCTCCACCTCACTCTCATCCTCCTCTGCGTCGCTCTCCTCCACGTCACTCTCGTCCTCCTCTATGTCACTCTCGTCCTCCTCCACGTCACTCTCATCCTCCTCCACGTCACTTCCGTCCACACTCTCCTCTTCACCAACCGTCACCCCCTCACACGGCGGAGCAGCGAGCGCAATTCCGCCGCTCGGCGGGCTTCCTCTCGGGCTGATCATCTCGATTTCTTCCGCCTCACTCTCCGCCTTCCCCTCCGCCTCCCCCTCCGCCTCCCCCTCCACCTCGCACTCCCCCGTCGCTATCCCAAAGGGATTCACACCGCCGCCACCCGCAACCTCCGCGGCTTCTCGTTCCGCCGCCTCTAGTTCCGCCAGCTCCCGTTCCGCCGCCTCCCGCTGCCGTTCCCGCGCGCATTCCGCCAGGCTCTCCTCGAGCAGCGCAATCCACTCCGCGTCCTCCTCCTCCGCAAGATGAGCCCCGCTTCCCCCTTCCGCCAGAGGCGCATCAACGGCACAATCCGCACCCTTGTATCTAGGAGAATGACTTGCGCCATCTTGCTTCTCATTCCCCGCTTCCTCTTCCTTAGTCTCCGCGTTCCCCGCTTTCTTATTCCCCAAAATGGCATCAACCTCGAAACTCTCCGCGACGCACAGCGCGTACGATCTCTGCTGCTCCTCCTGCTTCTTCTGCTGCTCCTGCTGCTGCTCCTGCTGCTCCTGCTGCGGCGGCGGCGCCTCTGCTTCTGCTGCGTTCCCCGAGGCTTCCGCCTCCGCTCCCCCTTCCGCTTCCATTTCCGCTCCAACGATCAGCACCGTATCCTCCCCTTGTTTAACCTTCCCCTCCTCCGCCTCATCCTCCACAATTCCCGCCGTCCCGTCCTCCTCTTCGTCGTCCTCATCGTCCTCCTCTTCATCTCCCTTTTCCTCACCTTCCGCCTCTTCCGCCTCCTCCGCCACTTCCGCCTCTTCCGCCTCTTCCTCCTTTTCCTCCTCTTCTTGCAGCGCAATCAAATCAATTTCCAGCTCCAGAAACCCCTCCTTATCGTCACACTCGCTACCCTCACCTTCGGTTTCTCCACCAACGTCCAGAGTCGAACCCCGCTCCAGAGGCTCAATTTCACCTTCTCGTTCTCCTTCCCTCATTCCGTCCTCTCCTCTTCCTTCTCCTCCGCAGTTCTCCTCGACTTCCGCCTCGCCCGCTTCCCCATCGCTCGAGCCAAGCATCAGCGCATCTTCCAGCTCCCGCCGAATATCCGCCTCCTCCTCCGCCGCCATTCCCGCCAGACACGCACGCAGCTCCTCCTCCACGTCATCACCGCATGATTCACTATCAGCCTCCTCGATAAGGCGAGAACGTTCGTGTGTTGTTCCCGCTTTCGTTTCCGCGTTGTCCGCCGTACCCGCGCCTTGCCCGTTCAGGCGTTGCGCCTCGTTTCCTGCCCCTGCGCTGCTTTCCGTCACTGCGCTGTTTTCCGCCATCGCGCTGCCTTCCGCAACTCCCGATCGCGCCGCAACCCGCTCCGCGTCGTGCCCGCCCGTTTCTTTTCCAATCGCAAATCCTTGCTCGTGGTCCTGTTCCGCGCTGCTTTCCGCATCCGCGCAAATTCGTTCCGCCGGTGCGGACTCCGCAGCTGACACCAGCGGGGACGCCAGCAAGCCGCTGAGTCCCCTCGTCGCGGTGGGTTCGGATGCCACGTCAGCATGCGCCTCGGCTGCCGCCTCGTCGGCATGCTGCGCTCGCCGTTCGATTTCCGCAACGCTGTTGCGCTGTTTCTTCCCCGCGGACTTCTTACCAGCCTTCTTCACCCGAGCTTTCCGCGCATTCTTCCGCGTGCGCGGCTTGGTCGGAGCATCAGCAGCGACCGCAGCAGAAACGGTTCCCGGCGCGCTCGAGTCTCCCATTCGAGAGCCATCAGCACAATCAGCAGGTTCGGTACAGTCAACACAGTCAACAGAGTCATCGAGGAATCGACGGAGCCGCGTCTCCTTCGTCTCCGTGTCAGTCTCCGCGTCTCGTTCTGAAATCGTTACCTCCGCCGTGTCTTCCGCCACGTCCTCTGCCGTCAGCTCCCCCTCCTTCCGCCCGCTCACCGGCCCTTCCGCGTCCGACTCCTCTTCGTCCGCCAAAACCAGTCTAAGCCTTTGATCCTCTATCTCCTTACGCTGAACCGCTTTACCGTTGCTCTCCTCTACCATAGATGGTGTTATCTTGTGTTGAAGCATAACAACTTCATCTTCGCAATCGAAGTAGCTACCTGTACGAAGTGTTTTCGGGAAAGATTCGCCTTCCCCGAGAAATTTCTCTTTCCGAATTTCTGTCGATTTCACAGCTGCCCCAGCCGCCGCTTCCCCCAAAGTTCCTTTCCCCACGCCTGCCCGTCCAGTCAGCTTCGGCTCCTCCGCGGAGGCTCCCGCTCTGCCGCGCACGTCCTTGGGCGGCGGATTGCGCGCATCCGCCTTAGACGGCAGCGGGCCGAGGTCAAGAGATGGAATGGCGTTGCGCGGAAACGGCGATGGCCGCGCAGACGAGGAGAGGCTCGAAGCGGGGGAGTATGCGGCGAATCCGAGTTCCTCGCGCTCTCGGGTTACGAATTCCCCGTCGATCCTCCGTTCCCGTTTCCCCGGGATTCCCGCCAGGATATCCGCCTGGACTTGCGCCGTGGCATACGCCATGGAAGCCGACACGAGCATCTCAGGAACGTTGTGGACGCGGCGCGAGGCGGACCGCGGGGAGAAGAAGCTTCGGCGAAAGCCGAGGAGTTTGGGCGCGGAGCCATCGGGATGCGCGGAGGGGGACTTGGGGGCAGGTTTGGATTTGGATGCGCCGAAAGGGTTGAATCGCGGCGTGTGGGGACTGGACGGTCGGGATCGTACGGATGGTACGGATGTGCGTCTGTCTGTTCTTCTCGCCTCGGAGGATACAAAGTGCGACATCGTCTTCGCCTGGTTTCCCCGCACGCGAGAGGTACTTTACCAGGATTTGTGGATTCAGGCGGCCATTGGTGCCAGGCGAAGCTAAGGAAGCTATGGGAGCTATTGAACAGCAAAGTAGCAGTTGCCTTCGATTCTCTGTTGTGCATTACACAGGGCGAGGACCAAGGGAATGAAAGGCGAACCTTGGCTCGAGCAAGGTTGATGGCTTTTCACTGGACTGTGTCGAGAAGACACTGTGGATAGGTGGAGGGTAAGGTTGCAATCGATGGGGGCCGAAATTTCTGTATAGAATGTGGCACGAAGGGAGGAGGAACGGCGATGGGGTGCAAGTACGGTCTCGATAAACTGTCTGCCATGTTTCCCGGTGGGGCCATCCTGAATCAATTCGTGTGAAGCAGAATGTCGAATTGTTATCGCGCCGCATGTTGGCCGCATGTTGGGCGACTCGATGTTGTGGAAGCCCAGAGAGGAGAGTGGCGTGTGCTTGGGTTGGACCTCGACGTGGCGCGTTCGGGGGAGGAGTGAAGGTGCCGCGTCGTGCGGGGTGAGGGGGAGAACGTGGGGTTGCCCTGGCCGGGATTTTCCGCATGCGGCAAAGACTCGCACGACTGACTCTAGCGGAACTCCTTGCGTACAATTCGCAAATCGAACAACGCAGCGACTGCAGATATACCTCCGCCTTCACTGATTCGCAATTAAATGAGCCGGTACTGTATATTAGCCAGGTCGAGTGTGCATACAGAACGGTTTTTTTCTAGCTTTACCATTTAATATACTAATTTATATGTATAGCTATAATAATCATTGCTATAATTTTTATCAATCATGTCATTAAAAAATTCTATAATTTAAAAGGAGATTTTTAATTCATTACCAGAAGAGCAACTCCCATTCTTTTAGAGTGCAATCTTAGCAGGATCATAACTTCTGATTCTAACTTTCGTGCAACCTTGAACTTTAGCGGAGCAAGCTACAGCAGCGGCGAGTCCTGCCACTTCCGACAATCCCAAGGGAGCTCCAATCAACCCCGAAGTCAAGCAAACCAGAGGGAATGACGGACCGCCCTGGTTTCGGGTTTCCGATTCCTTTTGACAGTGGTTTTGACACCGCCTTGCTTTGCGCTCGAGTCCGATACCTTCGGTCAGTTATTTACGCTATTGCCCCATTTCGAGTCTAGAGACGAATACTGTGTTTATTTATCAGGATATCATAAATTGATTTGTCGCGTCAATTACGAGAAGCTCGGGACAAAAAATTATTTTCCCCTCATGGAGGGCATGCCATTTGGGAGGCATCAACCCTAAACACCATGAGGCAAGGTGTTTAGGGTTGATGCCTCCCAAATGGCCAGCCATCTGAGAGGGGTTTATTTTTCCCACTGGCCACTAAACTAAAACCAGGTACTTCAGAATTTTCCTGGTCACAGGAAATTGGAAATGGCGAAATCAGCTGCCCCAAGGAATCGGACGCGAGCGGAGAAGCAAGGCGGTGTCAAAGCCACTGCCCAAAGGAATCGGAAACTTGAAAACAGGGCGATCCGTCATTTCCTCAGCAAACCAGCTACACTCCCCTGGAAGCTCCAGCGGTTGTTCAGCTGCTGCTGATGACCACCCACCCACCGCAGCCGCCTACTCCACGTGCCAGTCTTGAATTCGGTACATTTCCAAGCCGCCTAGCAGTCTGTGATCCGGCGCGCGGGAAGCACGCGTGGCTCTTAGTCTCATTAGGCGGTGGTACTTCCAGTGACTCAATCCAATGCTTCCCGCTCGCATGAAATCATGGAGCTGTTCGCGCAAGCGTGCTTTCGGGTTCGCCGTGCTCCCAGCAGCGCACGTGGCGCTTGTGATGGCGGCGCTGTTGAGTCATTCCGTAGCGTGGATTGCGTTCGCGAGGGGTCAGACCATCGCTCAATCTCAAGGCATGTCGTTTCGTCGTTCTCCGTGCTCCCGTAGCAAAAATTGGGGGGCCTCATACTATGTACTTACATGTTCTCCTACATTGCATTTACTATATAGAGCTCTGTATTTACAATGTAGGAGAACATGTAAGTACATTATACGAGGGCCAAACAATTTTGGGATGCCGTGCTTCGCGTTCGCGAATTCTGTCAATGAATTGTGCTGTTAGTTCCAGGTTTCCACAGCATTTGTCAGCGATTGCTGTCTTCAGAGTTCAGCCTTTCACTAATTTAGTTTGCCTTTATCGAGTCTGGTATTCAAAGTAGTAAAAGGTGGCTATATTCTCTCTTCATCCTCGTTCCAAATCCCATTGCTTGACTGTCAGAATCCACATTAAGCCGTTCCCCCTGTCAGTACCTTTCATTTTCAATTTAAAGTCCTTCTCTTTCGTCTTTCCAGTTCCCGGATTGGTAGTTAGTGGCGTTCAATTTGGCTCAGAAGTTTTTACCTCTTCCTCTGTCCAGTTCCTGGGTTGCTTGACTGTCAGGCCGCATGGGGAGTCACGTTCAACCAATGGCAGGAGGGCGGTGACTGTAGCCAGGCGGATGGCCTCACATGTGACAGTAACGGAATGATTACCAGCATGTGAGGCACACAACCTTCGCTTCAATGAGTTCTTGATGGTCTGCGTTAATTATTTCACGCTTTTGTTTTTTAGCCTACGACTAAGAAATTCATTGTGTCGTTCCACATACGCTGGTATTGTAGGGGTAATGCGGTGCGGTCACCACCACCTACCTACCTATATCATGCACCATAGAGGGGTAACGGAATCACCTCATGCACCATCCATGCATGATGTGTCGATATGCAGGGTTCTGGACTGGATGACATGGGGCTATCAGGCTCGCTACCTACGTCGCTCAGATCATTTATAAATCTCTCCTACCTGTACGACAATCCTTCCCTGACTGTACGATCATCCTGTCCTCCTTCCTTCACTCATCTCCTATCAGTCTTTTAAGCTTCCCCCTCAGCTGACTCTCATTTGACGCATGCCTGCGAATCAAACTTATTTCGTCCTTACCTTCTCCTCCCTCCCTCCATGCTCCAGTGTTTTTTTTACCTCTCCATCCTTCCTGCTTTCGCTCGCTTCACAACCTTCCAATCGTCCCGTCACAGAATTCAAAATTAGTTTCAAAAGATCAGAGTGTACCGTGTGAACTCTCTCTTATAGAGTTTTCATCTCCTTTAATTCAACAGCTCGCTCTCCTTGCTGTGTATCCCCTTCCTCTGTTTCTGCACCCTTGCCTTGCAACTTCCCTCCGCCCCATAATTGCATACAACACACATGCATCCCCCATTGTCCCCTCCCCATCATCCCAAACTGTGTATGTGCACGCCACATCCCACCTGCCTGCACGCCTCCCCACCGCACTGCACCGCTCTGTGAGAGCAGTAGTCTGTGGAGCAACTCGCTCACGGGGGAACTGCCTTCCACTATCACTGCACTGACGGCTCTCAGTGACATGTGAGTGAGTGTGAGTGTGAATGTGAGTGTGAGTAATTGTGAATGTGAGTGAGTGTGTACACCGCTCTAACACACCTGCACTGCAATCTACCTCCCCACTCGCGTCCATGTGTGTGCCAGTTCTGTGGGCACTCTAACATCATCCTTTTCACCCTCTCCCCACCACGCTGCTCTCGACTTCAACCATCTCATCTCACCAGGTCACTTCCTCACTCACTCTAACCGCTTTACTCTTCCCATATCCCCCTCTTCCCCTCTCCCCCTCTCCCCCTCTCCCCCTCTCCCCCTCTCCCCGTCTCCCCCTCTCCCCCACTCCCCCTGCTCCCCCTCTCCCCCTGCTCCCCCTCTCCCCCTGCTCCTCCTCTCCCCCTTTCCCCCTCTCCCCCTTCTCCCCACCAGTGTTTTTGACTTCAACCACCTCACTGGGTCACTGCCTCATTCTAACCCCTTCACTCCTCCCATATCACCCTCTCTCCCTCCCCCCCTCTCCCCCTCTCCCCACCGCAGTGTTCTCGAATTCAACCAACTCGCTGGGTCACTGCCGCAAGGCCTCTCCACGCTCTCTCGCCTCTCCAGGCTGTAAGCGGCGCATTCCTCAATTCTGCTAGGTACGCTACGCTGCAGGTAAATGCTCCAATTACTCTCCCTCCTCTTACACACCTTATTCCTTCCTTCATCCCTTTCCTGGACCACTTCCAAGAACAACGTGCTCTCAGAATCTGAGTCGCTTATGAGAGTGCTCAAATAACGTCCTCTACAGTTCTCAAACAACGTGCTCCCAGAATCTGAGTCCCAGAAGGCACCTCTACTCTACACTCGCTCATCTCTCTACGCTTTCAATTCAACAGCTCTATCCTGCTACGCTCCTGCTGGTGCTTCACTCACTCCTGTCGCACACCTTATTCCTTCACTCACTCCTGTCGCACACCTTATTCCTTCACTCACTCCTGTCGCACACCTTATTCCTTCACTCACTCCTGTCGCACACCTTATTCCTTCACTCACTCCTGTCGCACACCTTATTCCTTCACTCACTCCTGTCGCACACCTTATTCCTTCACTCACTCCTGTCGCACACCTTATTCCTTCACTCACTCCTGTCGCACACCTTATTCCTTCACTCACTCCTGTCGCACACCTTATTCCTTCACTCACTCCTGTCGCACACCTTATTCCTTCACTCACTCGTGTCGCACACCTTATTCCTTCACTCACTCCTGTCGCACACCTTATTCCTTCATTCATCTCCTGTGCCTCCCCACCTTCCCACCTCTTGTGTTCTCCTTCCTTCCTTTACGCAGTGCTCTGGGCAATAACCGTTTCGCCAGCTCTCTTGGTTGCTCTTTTGCAGCCCTCCGTGTTTCACCAGCCCTCCTGGTTTCCCCTTCCTCCCTTACTTTCCGCAGTTCTCTGGGCAATAACCGTTTCGCCAGCTCTCTCCCAGACTGGATCGGCGGCCTGTCCCTCCTGGAAACGCTGTGAGCTGGCCTCCACTCCATGCGAGGCACCTTAGGGGTCTTTGGGGGTCGTCTTTGTGTGTTTTGAGTCGACTCAATCAAAACACTTCTTTCCGCAGTGCTCTGGGCAATAACCGTTTCGCCGGTTCTCTCCCCGATTGGATTGGATCGGCGGCCTGTCCCTCCTGGAAACGCTGTCAGATGACAACCAACCTTGGGGACCTCGGGGGCCTTGGGGGCCTTGGGAGCCTCGGGGGCCTTGTGGGGGACCTTGGGGGCCTTGGGGGCCTCGGGGGCCTTGGGGGCCTTGGGATACGGCCCTTTACTCACTAACGCAGACCACAGCGAGAAAATTAATCTGCCTTCAGATATCGTACCTGTGAGACAACGAGCCTCAGGATTCAGCCGAGCCGAGGCCCTTTGTGCATGAACCCTGAGGCTCCAGAAAGCGAGCCTCGAGCAGAACATGCCTCTCTGAGGCTCGCTTTGACAGTATCCTAGGAAGAAACCTGCTTGCTGTTGTTGCGATGAGCTGAGAGTCGTCTGAACCGAAATCGGCCTTGTCTCGTCTCCGCTCTCTTCATCCCTTACTCCCCCACGCCACGCCACCTACGAAACAGTCAGAACGATTAGCTTATGCCCCCCCCCATTACTCCCTTGTGGGGTGGGTGGGTCGTCTTCTTTCTCTCATGCTTTCCTTCTCCCACCTTCCCTTGAACCCTTACAGAGACGTCGGCAAAAATAACCTGATCGACACTCATTTCTTCCCTTGTGGAATCGCTCTCCTCTCCTCTCCCCTGTCCTCTTCCATCCCCTCTCTCCTTTCCATGCAACCCCACAGGGACGTCAGCAGGAATAACTTATCCGGCCCCGTCCCATCCTCCATCGGCAATCTCCTCAACCTCACCTTCCTGTCAGTCCCTCCTCTCTTCCTTCTCTATTATTACAACTCTCCCTTTCACCCTCTTCTTTCTACGCGCCTCAAACTCCGTCTCAATCTTGAGGCGCCTAAAAGGTCACCTCGCCTCCATTAGCAATCTCCTCAACCTCACCTTCTTGTCACTCCCTTTCACTCTCGAAAGCTCTGAGGGTTCTCCTCAGTCTCTCCTTAAAACCCTCGGTTTGAGGGATCTCAAAACTCACCTTCCTTTCAGGCTCTCTCCCTATCTTTTCTGCTCAAGTCCCCTGCACCTCACATTAGTTTTCAACTCTCTTTTCTGAAGAGAAATGCCATTGATATTGTACCTATGTTTGCTCTATCCCATCCTTCCTAGCCCTCTCTACCCCATCCATCCTTGCTCCCCCTCTCTATCTTGCCTCTCTCTATCTCGGCCCTCTCTATCCCGACCATCGCTGCCCCCAACTGTCACGCCCATGCAGGGGACTTGAGTACAACGCCTTCATCGGCCCTCTACCCGCCACCCTTGTGCAGCCCTCTCTTTTTCTCACCCTCGTTTCCCCTCTCTATCCCGCCCCTCTCTACCCCATCTATCTATCACTGCACTCACAACGCCCATGCAGGGGACTTGAGTACAACGCCTTCACAGCTGCTCTTCCCGCCTCCCTCGGTTCCCTCACCACCCTCGCATACCTGTGAGCAATTGGTGTGCGAGCTGCTTCTGAGAATTCTCAAAAGTGACACAAAACGTTGCTTCTGAGAATTCTCATAAGTGACACAAAACGTTGCTTCTGAGAATTCTCAAAAGTGACACGAAACGTTGCTTCTGAGAATTCTCAAAAGTGACACAAAACGTTGCTTCTGAGAATTCTCAAAATTGACACAAAACGTTGCTTCTGAGAATTCTCCGCAGCCGACTCTTCCTGCCACCCTCGGTGGTTCCCTCACTACCAGCCTCGTGTCTCTGTGGGTTGCCCCACCTGCACTCCGTACATCGTTTTCTCGGTCTTAAAACGCACATACCCACTGATTGGATGGAAGTAAGGCCTCCGCAGCCCACCAGTCGACCTTTTACCAAATCCAGCTACACCTCTTCGCTCCCATACCCAGTTTTTGAGTCGATTCAAAAAGCTGCGCCTTAAAATGATGCACACCACGTATCTTCTTCGCTGCCATTCCCTCTGCTTAAAAAACCTCCCTTTATCCCTCTCCCCTCCCTCATCCAACATGCAGTAACGCAGCGAACGCATCACTGTGAGGACAGTCCCACATTCTTGAAATATCCCATCCTTTATCCTTCATCTCTCCCTCATCCCCCCACCATGCAGTAACGTAGACAACACGTCGCTCACCTGTCCCACCACCCCAGCCTCCTGTGAGGTGCCTCAGGACCCTCTTTCTGTCTTCTGTGTCAACTGCGCCACCTTCTGCTCTCAGTGCTCTGCTGCTGGTAAGCCTCTCTGGTTTCCTCCTGCCTTTCATGTTGGAGTCAAAGCCTCAAAACCCCTCTCGGCCTTATGTGTCGACTGCCCCACCTTCTGCTCCCAGTGCTCTGCCGCCTGTTCATTCAAACTCTAAATGTCCCGTTTGCCACGTCAACTGCTCTTCTGCTTGTCAGCCTTTCCCTTCCCCACCCCCTCTCTGCCACCTCACTCTCCTTCCTTTGCCTTCTCCTGCTGCTATAACAAAAATGTCCCTTGTCTCCTCTCATTTACCCTTCTTTCATTCGTTCAATAAATTCCCCTTGTCATCTAGTTCTGCGACTCCTTCGCTTCCGTTTTTTTCCGGGCGGTTGCATGCTCGTGTCCTTTGCTCCGCCGCCTGTCGCATGACTGAAACCTGTCATCCCCTTTCCCTCCTTTCCATGCCTTCTATGCTAACCTCAAAGCTCCTCAAGCCCCACCGGTCCAGCCACCAGCAGCACCACCAATACCAGCACCAGTACCATCAGCGCCATCACCATCAGCACCAGTACCTTCACCAGTACCGCTTCCACCATCCCAATCACCAGCTGCAGCACCAGCATCATCACCACCCGCAGCGCCACCGTCACCAGCGCCACCATCACCATCACCTTCCATCAGCCCATCCCCACCATCCCCACCATCCCCACCACCAACACCACCAACACCACCTTCACCATTGCCACCACCACCTACACCCAAACCTGCCTTGCCAGTGTTTGTAAGAGCCCTCTACACCAATGCAATGATAGTTTCCGTGCTAGCCCTCATGATTGTTGTCTTTTGATGAGTGATAATTTTCACGGTTGCTGTTTATGTCTGCACGGCGAGTGTTTCGTGATGGGGCATGAGCTCTGTCGGTGTGTTAAACGTTTGGTAGCAGCAGTTATTTATTTGCTTGGAGTTGCTGGTCAAATAAGAAAGTGATGTTGAGCAGAGGAGAAGGGAGCTGAGTTTGATAGTTGAAAGTGTTGAGAAATATAACATATAACGAAACATTTATGCTGTTAGATTTTACTGTAGTCCTCCTTATAAGACTTCAGGGCCTACAATAATTGTACAATTACTGTAGGGCTGGAATTATTGGAGTGTAGAGGTCTGGGGATAGAATTATTGGTACTCCTTTATTGGAGTTGCCATTATTGGTGGCACAATTATTGGTGTGGATGGATGGGTATGGGTAGGGTAGCTGATAGCATAAATTCCCTGCTATGGTTTCATAATCAACAAATTCCATTATTATGAATCCATTCAGTTGCAAGGTTCTCTTGCTCTTCTCTTCTACAATCAAGGCTTCCGCTACAATGGCACTATGCCTTTCTAGCATGGTATCAGAGCAACTCTAGGGGGCATACTGCCGAAATTTCGTGAGAACTCTTATTATCTACATTGGTTAAGCACGGGATGCAATCAAGTGGAGTTATGCGACGTGACCAAATGGAGGTGGTGGAACGTGAAGGAACACAACGCACTGTGCAACTACCTCGACCATCTACCGTGCCTACGCTCTTCGACCCGTCTCCTCGCGAGTACACCGAAGAAGATAAAGACAGGCTATCACGTAAAATGGTGGGAGCAGCGGTGGACAAGGCGTTCACAACAACCCCGTTCGACAACACTAACTTTCGAGAATGGACTCTTCGATTTCGCATGAACGCGCGCGTGACAAATCTGTGGGAGTTTTTCGTGACATTGCAGTACCCGGTTACAATGGCGAATGGAGAAATACGAGATGCAATGGAACGGCTGGAAGCTCTGCAAGCAGATTACTCACAACGTGCTACGCTGGCCTTTTGGGTGCTTCTACATAGCGTGAACGCAACGATTCAGCTACAACTGAACATGTTCCAAGAGTCATATAGTCCGGCATTCGAAGCATGGGAGTACCTGATGGAGACTTACCAGGCGAAGGATTCGGTGGCAAAGACATCTCTCCAGAGGCAATTGGACAACCTGAAGATGGGGAGCCAAGAAAGAGTGGAGGAATACATCAACCGAGCAACTGCAATTCGGGACAAGCTGGCAATGGCAGGAAAAATGGTGGATGAAGATTCATTCACCTTAAACCTGATCACCAGACTACCGCCGCATTGGGAAGAGCTAAGGCATTCGGCAATGCTACACGACATCTCGAACAGCTACACACTACAACGAATGATGATTCAGGAACAACGCTACCAAGACCTCATTAGCAAAACCAACCGTGACAAACGTCCTCCCCGCATGGCTGGTCAAGCACGTGGAGATACTTCATCAACAAAGGAGAGGACCGAGACAAAGGGCAACCAAAATGCGGCGAAGTCAACGGGAGGACAGCATGCGACGGAGGGAGACAAATCCAAAAGCAACGAAGAAAGGGGAGGGCGATCAAACCTTGTGTGTTGGTACTGCAAGGAATCTGGCCACCCGTTCTACAAGTGTCCTAAGGCGCCTCCGGGTTGGTCACCACCAGGTTGGGAGCCACAAAACAGAGGGAGGACAAACCAACGCACCTGGAGTAGCCGTTCGTCCTCGCCTCGAAAGAGTGAAAGCCCGAAACGTGACACCCAAGTGTCAAAACAATAAGGGGCAACCGGGGGAGACAATAAACGAACCGTTACATGCATTGCAACGGTTCGATCGTCACAAGCAACATTACCGTCAACCGGAGGGTCAATGTGGTTGCTGGACAGCGGATGCAGCCAACACATGACTTCAGAAAAGGATTGGTTTGAGGGTCTGGAGAAGCTGAACGAACCTGTTTACGTGGAGCTTGCTGGCGGAAGCCACCTGTTGAGCTCGATGACGGGAACAATGCGTGCAACGGCACCCGATGGAACAACCGTGCGCTACACGGACGTGCTCTACGTACCCGGCTTGAAGTCCAACCTGCTGTCCTATTGCCAACTGTACAAGAAGGGAGCTCGAATTCACACACGTGAGGATGGGCACACGGAGATCACAATGACGGATGGAGATGAGCATGTGCTCATTGGAGTTGGAATGGTCATCCATGGGGTGTTAATGGTGCAATATGAGCCTGCACTTGCATCCGTCCATGAATCTGGTCATGATCATCCGAATGACGCATTGAATGCGACTGATCTTGTAGGGCTGAATGTGCAATCTGCTCATGCATCCATCACATATCGCACGACCCACAAGCGCTTGGGTCACCCATCATACTCATCCATGGACGCAACATTTCGCAATGGAGATGTTGAAGGGCTCTCCATATCCCACAAGACAAACCCCCTCAAACCCCCGTGTGACTCATGCCTTCGAGGAAAGATGAGCAAGGCCCCATTTCTCACGGGTGGCAACAAGCGCACAACTCGACCTTTGGAGCTCGTGCATAGCGACATCATGGACTTGGGTGACGCTCACCCCTCACTCCGCTACGTGCTGACGCTCAAAGACGACTCCACCAACTACCTATGGGTGGCGCCGTTGGCTCGCCAATCCGACATGGCAGCTGTTTTCTCGGCTTGGCATCGCGAAATGATGACCAAGTTGCCCACGAAGCCGCTGGCTGCCTTACGCACGGACAACGGGGGGGAGTATACCGCAAATGCTTTCACGGATTACCTAAGCTCTCATGGCATCAGTCACCAAACATCCCTACCACACACACCGCAGCAGAATGGAGTCGCCGAACGGGTCAACCGCACGGTCATGGACCGAGTGCGTGCAATGACCACCGGAGCCAACCTTTCTTCTAAGTTCTGGCCTTGTGCGCTGGAGTACGCATCATGGTTACACAACCGCATCAGCTGCAGCAGCAACCCGTCAACACACTCACCGTACTTCATGATGACGGGAAGGGCAGCAGATGTTTCAATGGCAAGAACTTTTGGGTGCCTCTGCTACTATCTCCCTCCCCAAGGCAGCTTTGGGAAGTTTGAGCAAAGAGGAAGAGTTGGCATGTTCCTTGGACTCTCCAACGCTCGGAAGGCATGGATCGTGCGGGACTTGGCAAGCGATGTGGACACGGACACACGCTCAGCTCGATTCTTTGATGACCTCACGATTCTGGACGCTGAATCGGTGCTCGAGCGACATCGCTACTTGGAGGAAGTATCACCACACATTGATGGTTGGACTTTTGGGGAAAGCTTTGGGTCCAAGTTTGACTCATTTCCCGCAACCCCACCATCACCTACATCGCCCACGGATACCTCTGCCACACGAGGACAGGAAGCTGCCGCTAATCAAGAGGATGCACCCATTGACGACACAACCGATAAAGGAGAAATGGCTACAACAAGTGACTTACCTCCAGCTGACGTCTCTGTTCTTGAAGGTGCTGAAACCAATGGAGTGGAGAATGAGACACGTCATCTCTATGACTTTGCCTACGCACCTGATGGGATCGAGCTGGCAGATCAGGACGCAACTCCACGACGGGTTCACTTCAACCCAGTTGTGACTGTGCTTGGAGGAGGAAGACAAGGGACAGACAGCATGACAGGACTGGACGTGCTTTTCGGAAAAGGACAAGCAGCACAAGCACTCAACACCCTTCCCAACCTGCAACAACACGTGCTAGGATGTGCAGCGACAGACGTCCCCATGGTGAACCTAACGTACAAAGAGCCTAAATCGCTCAAGGAGATGATAACAGACCAGTACGCACCTCTTTGGCAAGCCGCTGTGGATGCAGAATTGGCCAAGTTTGACGAGCTGGACGCATACGAAGTGGTGGAAAGAGCAAACGTACCTAAGGGAACGCCAGTGTTGACGGAAGGAGTCGTTTTAAGGGTGAAGCGAGATGATCATGGACAGCCAACCCGGTTCAAAGCGCGCTGGGTGGTCAAAGGATGCGGACAAACATGGGGAACATACGATGATACATATGCACCGGTCAGCCAAGGCCCTACCTCACGCACGTTCGTGGCTGGTGCATCTGCTACGAAGCGGAAAGTGGTGCAACTTGACATCTCCAATGCATTCTTGTACGCTCCAATCGACCGGGACGTGTATGTGAGGCCACGGGAATCACGGCGCGACGGGGACAAAGTTTGGAAGCTCAAGCGCAGCGTGTATGGCCTGAAATAGGCACCACGCTTGTGGCATCAGCACTTACGGGGTGTCTTGTTGGAGCTAGACATGGTGCAATCCGAGTCAGACCCCTCTCTGTTTATTTGGAAAAGAGACAGACAGGACACGGTGTGGCTACTCACTTACGTTGACGACATCCTCATCCAATCTCATGACGCAGAAGGCATTGAAGTTGTGATTCAACACTTGAAGCAGCACTTTACCTTAACGGTCAGCGAGACCATGACGCAGTTTTTGGGACTCAACGTCACCGCGGACAATGACTCGATCGCACTCGGACTCACAAAGTACATCTCACTGGCTTTGGCGACATTCGGGATGGAGGGCAGCCGTTCCGAAGTACGGACACCGATCGCCAAGGAACCTGGACCACAAGGAGAACCACCGGACGAGATTGATGGTCAATTGGTGCTGAAACAAGTTGGGACATTGCTGTACATCTCAACAGCAGGGCGGCCGGACATAACCTATGCAGCGCATGTGCTAGCCAGGCAAGCAAGCAAACCAACAGCAGCAACAGTGCTTGGAATCCACAGGGTGTTCAACTACTTACAAAACACTGCAGACATGGGGGTGGTCTATGGAGGAGGAGACTTGGTGCTCCGCGGATACACAGACTCGGATTATGCGAACGAAGAAGGGCGTCACTCAGTTGGAGGCTACGTATTTACCTTGGGAGGAGCTGCTGTCAGTTGGAGGACTAAACGACAAACGGTCATTGCGACATCAATAGCTGAAGCAGAATACATTGCATTGTTTGAAGGGGCAAGGGAAGCCACATACCTTCGCCGCTTGTGTGAAGACCTCGGTTTTCGACAGCAAGACCCTACCGTCATCTTTGTGGATAACCAAAGCGCCATTGCGCTTGCAACCGGAGAGCAGATGAGTCAACGCATCAAGCACATGGACATCCGTTACCATTGGACGAGGAAGGCCGTTCGTGATGGAGTTGTGCAGCCGGAGTACTGCCCAACAGCTCAGCAAGTTGCGGATTATCTCACCAAGCCCCTCACAGCCAAACAACATCTCACCTGCAGCCTCTTGTGCGGTCTCCAACCAACTCTACATGTCGCACCGTCTGCACCCTGTACTCACATTGAAGCTACTGGAGCTGCACTCTCAAGTCCGGGCTTCTCAAGGGGAGCTGAACAACACAGCATCATGTAACTCCACACATCTCACTCATGTGTTTGGTGATGTGTGCGTCCTCACGCATGTGCATGCCTATTAACACACGAGTGAGAGGGGGAGTGGGGTGTGGAGTATCTTGGGGTGCAACAAATCAGGATTTCATCTCACAACCATCTTTTCGTCATCACAAGAGTCAGCATATAATCATGAGAAGACCTACTGCAATCAGTAACAACAGCAACCATCAGATATTCTGCTGGACAGTCGCTGCTGCTGGTTGGTCACAACCACTCGCCATCTGCAGCGGCCGTTCCTGAAGACTTCATATGCCTGCTGGTTTCAGGGGGGGACGAAACATATCAGCATGAGTCAGCATGGGGCAAGCAGAGAGAGGGAATCACAAGAGGAAGCTGACTCCTACTAAATACAAAAGCATGATTCCAATGAGGGAGGGGGAGACAACTAGAGACAGGCACTGCTGGTGCTGCTCACCAAGGTGACGCAGGTGCTGCTGATACTGCTGCCACCCAGTGCTGGAGCTGCACCAGTGCAAGCGGCCAGCGCATCAGGGAGAGCTGCTGCAGGCCCGGTGCTGCAGGGCTTCAGGTGCTGCAGGGCGTCAGGGGGAGCTGCTGCAAGCGACCAGGTGATACTGCTGCCACCAGTCAGGTGGTGCCGCTGGCAGACGTTTGCAGCCGCAGCCGCCAGGTGCAGACGTAGCCGCCAGGTGCAGACGCAGCCGCCAGGAGCAGAAGCAGCCGCCAAGAGCAGAAGCAGTCGCCAAGAGCTTATGTACCAGTTGCAGCTGCCTCCGGGCGCCACCTATTATAGGGGGAGCAGCACAAGGTAATATGGAGAAGCACAGGGAAACATGGAGCAGCACAAGGTCAAGAGGAGCAGCAAAAGGTAACATCACAGGGTAACAAGGTGACATGCGTGAAGTAGTCTGGTTCGACTAAGCATTCTCAGCTCGGCAGGAAGGAGAAAGCCGGGCGCCAGGAGTTACAGCGGTGTGTGGGCGGTTACGCAGCTGCCGTGTGCCACAGGTGCTGCCGTGCGCCGCAGGTGCTGCCGTGCGCCACAGGTGCGGCCGTCACTACGGTCGTGGGCGTCAGCAGGAGAGGCAGCCGCGCGACGAGGGCAGTGGCGTCATGCGCGAGGCGCTGCAGGAGCGCCATGTCGTCCGAAATGGCAAGGGGAGGGCGCGCACCAGCAGAAGCCGCCACATGCGATATAATGCAGCAGCGCGCATGCTGCTGCAGTCGTGCGCCAACCGCTGCTGCCGACCGTCACAGGCATCGATGTAGCGGAGCGCTATGAACAGCAGTCACGCGCAAGGAGCTGCAGCGCGCAGGTCGTCAAGCGAGGAGGTTACTGCAGTCGCGCGACAGAGGAAGCAGTAACGCGACAGAAGTAGCAGTCGCGGATCTGGCCGCAGCCGCAGAAAATGCGCATTTGACGCTGCAGGTCGTCACGTGCGCTGCTGTCACCAAGCGCCAGCCGTGACATGGCGAGCGCTAGTGATGCGCGCTAGCTACAGCTGCAGGACATCGCGCTTCAGGCCGGAGCAGGAGCTGCTGAACGACGATCTGCAATTGCAGGTCGAAAAATAGAAGTTGCGCCATGGAAAACCTAATACGTTACAAGCTGCAGCAGCAGCCATAGCTACGATGGGAGGAGTTGACACGGCTGGGAAGGCAGATCGGATAGGGAGTAACGACTCACGAGCAGGAGTAAGGAGCAGCAACACTCGATCGGAAGAGACGAGGTTTGGAGAGCGAAAATGACACACTTGGGAGAGACCCCGTTGAGAGGGATGCACGGAACTGAAGCAGGAGAAGCAGCGTCTGGTGTGAGGGGGGTCGTTCGAAGGGACCACCTGCGCGTCGGAACGTGCAGTACAGCAATCGCCAGTTGCACGGAAATTACAACACGACAAACAACCCCACTGTCCGCCGCGATCCCAACGGAACTATTCGACTACGTTCGGTTCGCCGTGATCAACGCTGCCATCACCCAAGGTGACCCCGAAATCAACGCCTTGACCCAAATTCACTCCGCAATCAACGGCGTTTACAGAAATCCCTCCAAAACCAGCTTCGGTAAAATCTACAGCAAGGGGGAGTGTTGAGAAATATAACATATAACGAAACATTTATGCTGTTAGATTTTACTGTAGTCCTCCTTATAAGACTTCAGGGCCTACAATAATTTTACTATTATTGTAGGGCTGGAATTGTTGGAGTCTAGAGGTCTGGGGATAGAATTATTGGTACTCCTTTATTGGAGTTGCCATTATTGGTGGCACAATTATTGGTGTGGATGGATGGGTATGGGCAGGGTAGCTGATAGCATAAATTCCCTGCTGTGGTTTCATAATCAACAAATTCCATTATTCTGAATCCATTCAGTTGCAAGGTTCTCTTGCTATTCTCTTCTACAATCAAGGCTTCCGCTACAACGGCACTATGCCTTTCTAGCAGAAAGCTGTTCTCCCTTGCACCTTCTAAAGGTTCTATGAACCCCATGTTCCAACACATTATCCGAGATCATGCTTGTTGTGATGTGAACCTGTACCGATCCTGAATTAAATCGACAGACTGTGTAGTGTATGTATCACGTCCGAATAATTCCTTTCTGTGTCGGTCAATGTTTGTGGTGTTGAAATTCGTGGGGAAACCTGGTTTCGCGATTCGGAACCCCGAAGTTTTGCTGTGCGAAAAAATCTCTCACCAAGCGAAGAAAATCATTTACCAGCACTTCTCAGCGAAGCTCGAACGAAATCGAGGTGGTGCGCTAGGTGAGTCGCAATGCGTGCGCAAAACTCCGCGAATTGGACTGTCGTCCTGGTCAACGAGGAATTGCACCGAAATATTTCCCCCACCCACACGGTCCAGGAATTTCCTCAGGAGTTTTTGGCGGCAACAGAACAGAACAGCCCCATCCCCACAATGTGAAGTCTCAAACTCAACAACATGGCAGCTGGTACTTCCAAAAATTGTGACTCGCGATTGAGCAGCCTCCAATAATTGTGACTAGAGATCGAGCCGCCACCAAAACTGCGACGTCAGTCCGACGATCATGAAATAGCGAGCCCGCAGGGAGGTTCCCCGTGCCGGACAAGCGGTCCGAGAATCGGAATTGCATCACCCACCAGTTAGCTTCCATGCAGTCCGGGTGACGTCGCGTGGGTTGCGCGCCTCGGCTCTACGTTTCGTCCGAGCCGGGACGAGCTATCCGCTGTGAAACAGCCGAATCGGGCTCTGCATCCGCAGAGCTCTCCAGATTGCGTGTGGAGTATAAAGTAACAAGGTGTCTCCACGCTATACGTTCGATAGAAAATCCGTCTCGCGCATTGTCTGGTTTTCAAGCCAAACGTCGGACACACTTCATCGTCGCATCTACGCGCTATCCCGGTGCCTTCCCGCCGTCACCGGTCTTGCAAAGAGCCTCCCCAAGACTTACCGTCTTGGTCTGTCATTCCGCCAGTCACGGACTCTCCGGCTCGCTCGATTCAGTGAATTGACTCATGGGACCGAAAATGGGTGCAAGATCGACCCTTGCCTTTCTGGTCGCGCTCATAACGATGCTAGCAGCGGTTTCCCACGCTCTCAGCAGCATCGAATCTGTCTCCTCCGCGCAGGGCGCGACGCCTGAAAGCGTAGGAACACCTACAACGACTGGACGGAAATTTGGTAACCCTCGGCGGGCAATGCGGCGTGTAATGCGGGGACCCAGCGACCAGATATCCATAACTCCCTCTGAGACGCCCGCATTACGGCCGAACAGCGCAACTGCACCTCCGGCAGAGGACCAGCAACCTTCCCCTCTTCCTTCCGCCGCCGCTTCCGCCGCTCCTCCGGGGGCAAGGCTCATTCCCCTGCGTGGCGCGAGCTCTGCACGAACCGCCGAGTCCTCATACGCAATAGTACCGAATTTCACTGTAACGACCCAGAGCACGTCCGCGACGCTGTTCGTCCCTCTCAGGCCGCGGCTCGGGCAGCTGCAGCAGCTGCAGCAACAGCAGAGGCGCGAGCTGGAGGGTGCGACGGACATTGCGAACCAGGGCGGCCCGATACTGGCCTACCCGAAGGTGTATTTAATCTACTATGGGACCTGGCCCGAGGGGTCCGGTCAGGATGTGATCGAGAATTTCATTAACTCGCTGGGCGGGGATACGGGGAACCAGGGCGACCCGACGGGGGAGAACAGCGTGCGACGGTGGTGGGATATCTCGACCAACTACTACCAGAATAACGATGACGGCTCTCAGACATTCGTCAGTCCCGAGGTGGGTGTGTAGCGGCCCGCGTCGCCCCCGTGTCACGCGCCCCCCGTGCCCTTTTCGGGACGGGGTTCGGTGGGGCGGTGAACGCTCTTGTACACTTCGAACACAGCGATGCGGGCAGTGTCATCGTGTCTCGTCGACGAATGTTCCTCTCTCTTCACATCGTAACGAATTCATTCATTAGGTCCTAAACCTTTCCGCGCTCATTTCTGATTTTACCCGACACACGTTCACTGCCTCACCCGAATCCGAGACAGATCGTGTTGGGCGGCACGGTGACAGACGACGGATCCAACGGCTGGGAATCCATCGACATGGGGACGAGTGAGTCATGCTTTTGATATTGCTGCCAGCAGCCGCGCTTGGCTCATGCTGGCCATAGATGGTTCATGCTCCGTTTATTGGTGGCTGCCATTATTGTCTGCTGCCTCTCGTATTTTTATCTTACCTTCATCGACCCTTCCCTTTCAATCCTCCCCATCCCCTACCCGCCTTTCCATACCAAACTCCCACCTTTTCCCCCGCCGCTCCCCTCCACCTTTTCTTCTCCAGTCGTCAACACGCACGTCGGAACGGACCTGCCCGTCGACACTGACGGAATCTACCTCGTGCTCACGAGTTCTGACGTCAAGGTTGACGGATTCTGTGACGGATTCTGTGGATACCACACCTCTCATACTTTGGAGACGGGGGAAACTGTCGCTATTGGTTTCATCGGGCACCACGACCTCTGCTGCAAATACGGCGAGTGAGTGATGTTCGGTGTTACACGAGAATGGTAACGGTTGAGTGAGTGAGTGAGTGAGTGAGTGAGTGAGTGAGTGGGTGGGTGGGTGGGTGAGTGAGTGAGCGAGTGAGTGAGTGCTGCTCCTTGTTCTAGGATTCAGGGATAACTGTCGCTCTTGGTTTCATCTGGCACCACGACCACTGCTCCAAATACGGAGAGTGAGTGCTGCTGCGCGTTACACGAGTGATAGACATGAGAGAGAGTGCTGCTCCTTCTTACAGTTTCGGGAGAGAGGGCGGGGTGAGCGGGGGAATGCGCTGGGACACCTTTTCTTGCAAATCTAAACCACTCCCAGAATTCTAACACCAGGTAACAAATTCATGACTTACCATGCTCATTCTACATCCCCCCCACCCATCCAGCGTCACGCCCAATGGCATGCCCGGAATTGACGGCATGATCTCCACCATTGGTCACGAGATCACCGAGGCTGCTACCAATCCTGATGTCTCGTCCGGGTGGATGGCATCTGACGGCGAAGAGAATGCGGATATGTGCGCGTGGCAGTATGGCGATGTTTCCCAGGACACCGATGGTGATGGTAATACGTATGACTACAACATGGTTGGGAACGATGGGATGCGGTTCATGGTTGAAGGGAACTGGGACCTGATTACTAATTCATGCCAGATACAAGCACAGGACGGGGGCTAAAGTGGAATGCTGGATCATAGGCATGTAAGATCCTGCTGCTCCAACTCCTCGTTAGGAGTACTTGCATTGTCTACTGAATAATGCCTGGGATCGGATATCAAATTCACAAGTTGAGAGGCAGCAGTCACGAATAAAGGGTTTAGTGATGGAACCTAATGTCTATATCTGTGTGCAGTTTTCAAGGATTATATTGTGTTCATCTGATCTTAATTATTGTAAGGAAATTTCCTTTTCCTTACTTCGCGTCCCTGCTCAGCACGCACACCACTGTTTTCCCGCCAACAGCACCCAACAGTAATCCGTTACCACTCGCGACACTCGCGTCGACACTGTTCCCGCCGCTGTTCACGACACGACCCAACCTCACGGTTCGGTTGGTAACCCGCGCTCCGGACCTCCGCCTCGAAAACTCCTAACCTCGGCGCTAGGCCCGTCGCGCACCCCATTACCGTTACCACTGTAGTTTCGCTATATATTCTTCGCTCATTGTACTCTTGCTTCGATAGTGCAATTCTCGCTCACTCAATTGCACTCGTAACACTTGGTATTCAGAGCCTACAATCTCCTCTCGGACCGCACCCACACCTTCGCTTCCCCACTATCTCAAATTTTTTGGGGGGGGGGGGGGGGTAGACTGTTAGAATTGTAGGCAAAAGTGTGTGTCGACTATCGAGAGGATTGGTACAAAGAAGAAACCTAAGGGGTTGTACCCCACAGTGAGCAACCCACTAAGCCTACCCAAACTATAACATATATAAACATATGTTTGACACCCCCCCATAGGCAGAGTGGGGGAGAACAGAGGGTCACAAGACCAGTCAGGAAGTGCAAAGCAAGCTCATGGTGGATCACAACGTCACCACGCAGTCTGAGCACAAGCAAGAAGGCCACAAGGCCACTTCACATGCAGAAATATATATGTAACAACAACAGTACAGTGATATCATCCTACAAGAACAAGCATGCAGGAATACATATAAATCATGGTACAAACAAAGCCTACAGCAAGTGAGGAAGCGTGGGCACAAGGCCTAACAAAGTGCAGAAACGCTGATGATCACCAGGCGGAAGCGCCTTGGTGAATATATCAGCAGTGCTGGCCCGAGTGGCCACGTAGGTAAGACGAAGCTGGCCACGCTGCTGCAGCTCTCGAGCAAGAAAGTAACGGAGAGCGATGTGCTTTATTCTGTGCTCCAGTCTGTGCTCCTGACACAAGGCAATGGCGGCCTTGTTGTCGACGTACAGAACTGGAGGAGAACGAGGCCGCTCTCCCAAGTCGGTCAGCAGGTAGGTGAGCTAGCGCAGCTCCTGTGCAGCCATGGTTGTGTCGTAGATCTCTGCCTCACAGCTGAAGCCGAGTGTCAGAATGTATTTGCTGTCTAGCCTGCAGTGGGGTACTCTGTAATGAGTACAACCCAATTTAGGGTGTTGTACTTGTATCCCAACTCTTGCTAGTGAAACCCTCATTCTCCTTTCCAATTCTCTCGACACTCAACTCTCTCGACATCCTTCCTAGCCATGGTTCCTAAGTCACTACTATTCTAACATGGTATTAAGAGCAATTAAGTCTTAGGACCTAATCTTAATGGGCCCACCACCTACTGCCCTGCTAGCCTAGGCCCCGGCCCGTCGCCCCTGGGCGTCGCCCCTAGCCCCTAGGCTCGGCCCCTTGGCCCCGTCGCCTCGGCCCCTTGGCCCCGTCGACTCCGTCGCCCCGCGCCCGGCCCGTACTTAGCCCGCGCTCGGCACCGTTCCTAGCCCCGCGCCCGGCCCGTACCTCGCCCGTGCCTGGCCCGTACCTCGCCCGTGCCTGGCCCGTACCTAGCCTCGCGCCCGGCCCGTACTTAGCCCGCGATCGGCCCGTACCTAGCCCGCGCTCGGCCCCTTTCCTAGCCCCGCGCCTGGCCCGTACCTAGCCTCGCGCCCGGCCCGTACTTAGCCCGCGATCGGCCCGTACCTAGCCCGCGCTCGGCCCCTTTCCTAGCCCCGCGCCTGGCCCGTACCTAGCCTCGCGCACGGCCCCGTTCCTAGCCCCGCGATCGGCCCGTACCTAGCCTCGCGACCGGCCCGTACCCTGCCCGCGCACGGCCCCGTCTCTCGTCCGCGCTCGGCTCGTACCTAGCCCCGCGCCCGGCCCGTACCTAGCCCAGCGCACGGCCCCGACCCTAGCCAGCGCCCGGCCCCGTACCTAGCCTGCGCCCGGCCCCTTCTGTCGCCAGCGCCTGGCTCTGTACCTAGCCTCGCGCCCGGCCCCCCGTCCTTTGCCCGCGCTCGGCCCCGTACCTAGCCCCGCGCCCGGCCCCATTCCGCGCCCAGCGCCAGGCCCCGTACCTAGCCCAGCGCACGGCCCCGACCCTAGCCAGCGCCCGGCCCCGTACCTAGCCCGCGCCTGGCCCCTTCTGTCGCCAGCGCCTGGCTCCGTACCTAGCCTCGCGCCCGGCCCCCCGTCCTTTGCCCGCGCTCGGCCCCGTACCTAGCCCCGCGCCCGGCCCCATTCCGCGCCCGGCGCCCGGCCCCGTACCTGACCTGCACCCGGCCCCTTGTTTGGCCCCTCGGCCCCCCCTAGGCCCCTCGGCCCCCCTTGGCCCCCCGGCCCCTTGTTTGGCCCCGCGGCCCCTAGGCCCCTCGGCCCCACCTCAGAGCCCGGCGCCCAGCCCCCCGGCCCCTTGTTTGGCCCCTCGGCCCACTAGGCCCCTCGGCCCCCCTAGGCCCCCCGGCCCCTTGTTTGGCCCCGCGGCCCCTAGGCCACCTCGGCCCCACCTCAGAGACCGGCGCCCGCCCCCCCCCCCCCCCCCCCCGGCCCCTTGTTTGGCCCCTCGGCCCCCTAGGCCCCTCGGCCCCCTCTAGGCCCCCCGGCCCCCCTTGTTTGGCCCCGCGGCGCCTAGGCCGCTCGGCCTCTTGTTTGGCCCCTCGGCCCCCTAGGCCCCTTGGCCCCCCTAGGCCCCCTCGGCCCCTTGTTTGGCCTCGCGGCCCCTAGGCCCCTCGGCCCCACCTCAAAGCCCGGTGCCCGGCCCCCCCGGCCCCTTGTTTGGCCCCTCGGCCCCCTAGGCCCCTCGGCCCCCCCTAGGCCCCTCGGCCCCACCTCAAAGCCCGGAGCCCGGCCCCCCGGCCCCTTGTTTGGCCCCTCGGCCCCCCCTAGGCCCCTCGGCCCCCCCCTAGGCCCCCCTCGGCCCCTTGTTTGGCCCCGCGGCCCCTAGGCCCCTCGGCCCCACCTCAAAACCCGGCGCCCGGCCCCCCCGTCCCTAGCCATGGCCCCGTCGCCCCTAGCCATGGGCCCTCGCGATCTGCCGCCCCTACCCACGGCCCCGGTGCCCTGTTGCAACATGGTGGGTGAGGGGGTGGCAAGAGGGGGTACCTCCTGCCCGCGTGCCCTACAGTCGCACGCGCAGCTCCGCCCCCGCCCCCCTCCCCCCCCTCCCCCCCCTCCATGGGGATGGCGGGGAGAGGGTGTGAGGGGGTGGCGGATGTGCCTCAGCAGCAGCAGCTGCCGCCACACCTCCTCCTCTCTCTCTTCCTGCCGCATCTTGTGGTGGGAGAGGGGGGGGAGCTTGGAGGTTCAGGGGGAGGCAGGAGGGGATCTGCAGCACCAGCCCCCCCCCCCCCCGCCCCCCCCCCCCCCCCCCCCCCCCCCCCTTCTCCTCCATCTCTCTGCTGCGGGTGCAGCAGTGGGGGGAGGGTATTGGGGTTGCGGGTGTGGCCAACGTGCTGTCGCCCGAGCGGCTCCTGCACCGCCCCTTCTCCTACCTCCCCCCTGCTGCGGGTGCAGCAGTGGGGGGGGAGGGGATCTGCAGCACCAACCCCCCCCCCCCCCCCCCCCCCCCCCCTTCTCCTATCTCCCCCTGCTGCGGATGCGGCAGTGGGGGGAGGGGACCTGCAGCACCAGCCCCCCCCCCGCCCCCCCCTCCCCCTTTCTCCTCCACCCCTACTGCGGGTGCAGCAGTGGGGGGGAGGGGATCTGCAGCAGCAGTGGGGGGAGGGGATTTGCAGCATCAGCCCCCCCCCCCCCCCCCGCCCTTTTCTCCTCTCTCTCTCCCTGCCGCACCCTGTGTTGGGAGGGGGGGGGAGCTTGGAGGTTCAGAGGGAGGCAGGAGGGGATCTGCAGCACCAGCCCCCCCCCCCGCCCCCCCCTCCCCCCCCCCCCCGCAGCAGTGGGGGGGAGGGGATCTGCAGCAGCAGTGGGGGGAGGGGAGTTGCAGCATCAGCCCCCCCCCCCCCCCCCCCCCCCCCCCCCCCATCCCCCCACTTCTCCTCCATCCCCCTGCTGCTGGTGCAGCGGTGGGGGGGAGGGGATCTGCAGCCCTGTGCGCCCTGCTGCCCTGCTGCTGCCGCTACAGCCCTTGCTGTTGCCGCTACAGCCCTTGCTGCTGCCCTGCGCGCCCCGCGCGCCCTGCAGCCCTGCTGCGCCCTGTGCGCCCTGCTGCCCTGTGCGCCCCGTGCGCCCTGCTGCCCTCTGCACGCGCCATGCACAGCCCCCCCCCCCCTTTCTCCTCCATCCCCTGCTGCGGGTGCAGCAGTGGGGGGGAGGGGATCTGCAGCACCAGCCCCCCCCCCCCCCCCCCTCCCTTCTCCTACCTACCCCTGCTGCGGGTGCAGCAGTGGGGGGGAGGGAATCTGCAGCACCAGCCCCCCCCCCGCCCCCCCCCACCCCTCCCCCTTCTCCATCCCCTGCTGCAGGTGCAGCAGTGGGGGAGGGTATGGGGGTGGCGGGTGTGGGTGCAACTGCGGGGTGGCGGGTATGGGGGTGGCGGGTGTGTGAACCGTCCCCTGCTCCTCCTCCTCCTCCGTCTCCCACTGCTGCAGCTGCCGCTGAGGGGGGTGGGTGTGTGGGAGCCTAGGGAGTGGTGCTAGGGGGGTGACGTGGGAGTGGAGCTAGGGGTGCAGCAAGGGGTGTGTGAAAGGGGGGTGGGACAGTTGGGGGAGGTTGAGCGGAGGTACCTGTCGTGTCGCCAGCAGCGCCAGTAGTCCGGAGGCTACAATCTCCGGTAGCCCAGCGAGCCTGCTGCGCCAGTCGCCTGTGGGTCCGTTGCTCCTGCCGCTCAGAGTTAGCCGCAGAGCCAGTTACTCCTGTAGTCCGGGGATACGGCCCCGGTAGCCACAGTGCGCGCCGCTCCTGTTGCCCGTGTGTCTGCAGCATCAGCAGTCGCCTCCTATCTCCTCTCCTCTCCTCTCACAGTCCAGCCTCCTCCTCACCTGCCCTTTGTGTATGCCTCTAGCTTTGCTTGTACTTGTGAACCTGCTCTATGACTGCTTGCTCTGCTGATTATACCCCACTTTGACTATGGGGGTGTGTCAGAATGTATTTGCTGTCTAGCCTGCAGTGGGGTACTCTGTAATGAGAACAACCCAGTTTAGGGTGTTGTACTTGTATCCCCACTCTTGCTAGTGAAACCCTCATTCTCCTTTCCAATTCTCTCGACACTCAACTCTCTCGACATCCTTCCTAGCCATGGTTCCTAAGTCACTACTATTCTAACACCGAGAATTGAAGACGAACGTGTAGAACGCCAGGAAACTGAACCAGAACCAAGGCTGAAGGTGTAACCCTGTGACGACCGCTGCGTAGCCTGGTCATCAAGCCAAGAGGCGTCTGAGTGACCTGTGAGGACAACGTCACCCCGTCCTCCAAGCACGAGCCCCATGCCCGATGTACTGCACAAGTAGCGTAGTACCCTCTTGGCAGCATCCATGTGCACCTTTTGGTGTCGACCAGGAGCCACGTAGCGAGCCAGAAGGCCAAGAGGGTACGCAAGGTCAGGACGAGTGCAAGTCATCAGGTACATGAGGCAGCCCACTAACTCTGGGTAAGGACCACTCGGCTCTACGGACTCGTCCGAAGGTGGAGCTGAGAGCGAGTGACCTGTAGCCAGAGGAGTGGCCTGTGCTGAGGACCAGGTGAAATCGAAGCGCTGAAGGACCTGCTGCACCATGTGTGACTGAGTCAGTGTGATGGTGCGGCGTGCTCTGTCCCGGGTGATCTGCAAGCCAAGGTAGCTGCGCAGTTCACTCAGGTCTGTGCACGTGTGTCTCTTCTGCAGCTCCGAATTCACCAGGGTGAGAGCCTCAGTGTCAGCAGTGGCAAAGACCAAGTCGTCGACGTACACAAGAACGTAGAACGGCGGCAGCGAAGTGTCGGTGCGCAAAAACAGCGACGGGTTAGCAGTCGACGGAGCAAACCCAAGAGCCGCAAGCGTCGTCCTCAGTGTGTCGTGCCACACACGTGGCGCCTGGCGGAGACCGTAGACCGGCCGCCGGAGGCTCTACTGGGTACCTGCAGGGAACGACCCAATGAAGCCAGGAGGGTGGCGCAGCCAAATCTCCTCGTGTAGGCTGCCCTGTAAGAAGGCTGTGCTGAAGTCAAGAGAGTGAAGCTCGTAGTCACGCTGAGCGGCAACGTGCAGCAGCACCCGAAGAGTGGTCATCTTCGGGGTGGGGGAGAAGGTCTGGAAGAAGTCAACTCCCTCTCGCTGACTGAAGCCTCGAGCCACGTAACGAGCCTTGAAGACAGGCGGAGAACCTGGCGGCCGCTTCACCCTGAAAATCCACATGCCACTGACAATGTTCGCCCCAGAAGGGGGAACCTCGTCGACGTAGGTGCCTGTGGACTTCCAGGATGCTATCTCTGCGTCCATGGCTGTCTGCCACTGAGAGGAGTACTCACCCGCGATCGTCTCAGCGTAAGAGCGCGGGGTAGGGATGTCTGGTGCATCCGGGTCTCCCTCAGGGGCAAGCAGCATGGATACGAGGTGAGGCGCAGCGGCTGCAAGACACTCAAGGTCCTCCTGCCTGTCCTCAAGGACGTCCGTGCCAAGAGCACACTCACCCCCGACGGACGGAGGACAGACAGACTCAGACTCAGCAACAAGACTGGCGGCGTAGTCTAGACGACAGTGAGCAGCAAAGGCAACAAGCTCAGTGACTAAGGCAGACGTAGCAGCAGACTCAAACGACGGGTCAGTGACAACAGTGGCAAGCAGACGCGTGACAGTAGAGTGCTCAGCACGAAACCGGTCAGACACAGGGTCAGCAACGACATGCAGAGGGGACGCAGGAGGAGGCGGCAGAGGAACACGCGGTGAAGGAGAGGAAGGACGACGAACTACAAGGGGAGGGCCGGAGACAGCCGGCTGGCTCTGACGAGGAACACGACGACCGGAACTGGCAGGGGAGACAGGACGCGACACAGGCTCACGACGCTCTGCAAGGCCACCAGGCTGCTCTGTGTACGGAGAAGGAGCAGGCAGCGGCGAGCCAGGCTGTAACGGAAGACCAGTAGACGAGGGAAGACCGAGAACCTGGCGAAGTGCAGAGTCAGGTGGTGGCTGAGACGATGGAGACGGCGGAGCAAAGAGCAGGCGCGGCTGAGCAGTGCCACCAGCACGAGCAGCACCAGCCCCTCCAGCAGCTCCAGTACCTCCAGCAGCTCCAGCACCCCCAGCAGCTCCAGCACCTCCAGCAGCTCCAGCAGCTCCAGTACCCTCAGCAGCTCCAGCACCGCCAGTAGCTCCAGTACCTCCAGCAGCACCACCACCAGTCCCAGCAGCTCCAGTACTCCTAGTACGAGCACCTCCGGGACCAGCGACACCAGCAGAAGAACCTCGAGCAGGAGAGCCCTGAGGTGCAGAAGTGGGACGCTGACGGCGACCGTACCAGTCGTGCAGCTGCTGTGAGGTGAGGGGCACATGCGGACGAAGACGACTACTCCAAGGAGACCGCGTAACAGCAGCCTCAGAACCCTCAGGCAACGCACCCCCAGGCTCAGCACCCCCAGGCTCCGCACACACAGGCTCAGTACCCCCAGACGCAGCACCCCCAGGCTCCACACACTCAGCGCCCCCAGACTCGGCACCCCCAAGCTCCGCACCCCCAGGGACAGCACCACTCGCAGCAGGACCGGAGTCACCAGTGACCTCAACAGGCGTAGGCGCAGGGGGGTCTACCTGAGAGACACCTGAAGGAGCAGGACCTGGCGCGGGGAGGGGGTCTACCTGGGGAGGACCTGGGGCGAGAAAGAGCGGCGGGGGGGGGGCGAGGAGCAGTGCGGTAGGGAAGAGGCGGTAAAAGGGGACCGACTCGTCAAAGGTGACGTCCTGAGACGCAAAGATACGGCGCGAGGCGGGGTGGTAAAACTGCCAGCCAGGCGCGTCAGGGACAAAGCCAAGGAAGACGCAAGGAATGGCGCGAGGGGAGAGCTTGTCCGCGGTGGTATCACGGACAAAGGCACGAGCACCCCAGACCCGGAAACGCGACGCGTCGCCAACCTTCCCCGTCCACAGCAGTGTGGGCGAGGTCTCCGGCAAGGAGACACGGGGCCAAAGGTTGAGCTGATGCGCGGCGTATCGGACCGCAAACGGCCACAGAAAATGGGGGGCAGCCGCATGGATCATGGAGGTACGAGCGACCTCCATGACTAAGCCAATGCGGCGCTCAGCAACCCCATTCTGCTGCGGAGAGGCCGGAAGCGTGAAAGTCTGGCGGATGCCGTGCTCCGCACAGAAGGCTGCCAAGAGGTCTGAGGAGAACTCACCACCTCTGTCAGAGTGCAGACGCAGGACAGGAAATTCCGACTGGAACCGCTCGCGGAGCTGGAGACAAGTAGCGCGGATCCAGGGGATCAAAACATCAGGGACATCCCCCTTGGTCTGCAAGGGGAAGACCGTGGTGTAGCGCGTGTAGTCGTCGACAACCAGCAGGAAGTACCGCTCGTGGCCCTGTCCACGGACGCGGGCTGGGCCCCACACGTCCAGGTGGAGAGTCTGCAGGGGAGCCTCTGTGGGAGGGAACGAGGAGGAGTGAGGAGCGGCGCGCTGCCGCCCCTCGACACAGGGAAGACAGGGAGGAGCAGGCGAGGGTGGGAGGGGAGGGAGAACCCTGGGAAGACCAGAGACAAGGACACGGCGGTGCATGCTACGAAGGCGCTGCACCGAGGGGTGACCAAGGCGGTGGTGCCAAATGAAGGTCTGGTGCGACAAAGCGCGGCACGAGCAGGGGGTCGCTAGCTGACCTGACGCAGACGCAGACGCAGCGACCTGAGGGGACACAGTAGTCAGTGTGTACAAACTCGAGCCAGGCGCACGGGTAAACGTGGCCAGGTGCCGGCCCGTCCGGGAGCACGTACAGTGGGTCACGCGCTGACCTCCAGGAGTGAACTGGTCAACCCACTGGTCCTGGAGGTCAGCACCACTCACCAAGTTCGTAGAGAACGAGGGGAGGTGAAGACCTGACAGGGAGCCAGACGGGACCGCCGGACACGGCAGGACCGTGGAGGAGCGCGCAAGGACTGGACCCCGAGAGGGGTCTGCCAGGGATACTGGAACCGGCCGGCTGAGCGGCGTGAGGGTGATGCTGTCGCGAAAGAAGGAGCGGGAAGCACCTGAGTCAAGTGTGAAGGTGTACAAGGCCTCAGCAGGCGCAGTACCAAAGAGAGCAGACTCACCAGCACCTGGAGCAGCAGCCTCACCCGCAACCAGAGTAGGAGACGCACTAGCACCTAGAGCAGCAGCCTCACTAGCACCGAGGGCAGCAGGCTCTATACCTGGGTCAGGCGTGGCGCACAGGGAACAGGTACTGTCAGCACTAGTAGGCAATGCATACATGGCAGTGAGAATAGCATCAGAGTCAAGAGCAAATATATCTACCCTCTGCCCAAGCAGCTCCACCCAGTCGGGGAGCTCAGCCTCGTCGCCAAACTCAGTACGCCAGGCATCACTCAGACGGGCGAAGCAGTGGGACTGGGTGTGACTAAGCGTCCCGCAAGTCTGTCCCGTCCGATCACCTGTGCGAATGACGTACGGGCAGCGAACGGTACTCAAAGACCCCCTACTCTGAGCGTACCACTCGTGAAGCTGCTGGGACGTAAGTGTCTCGCGCGGACGCCGCTGCAGCTGCAGCTGGCCACCGCCAGATGCACCCAACTGACCAGCTCTAGGGCGACAGCTACGACGACTACCGCCACAACCCCAACTAGCATACCACTCACGAAGCTGCTGGGGCGTGAGAGACTCGCGCGGACGTCGCTGGAGCTGCATCTGGCCACCGCCAGTACCAGTAGCAGTAGCCTAGCAGAGCAGGCGCGGCAGGCAGGCAGGCAGGCAGGCTGGCCAGCAGGCAGGCTGGCAAGCAGGCAGGCAGGCAGGCAGGCAGGCAGACAGGCAGGCAGGCAGATGGCGCGGCAGCACGCTGACAAGGCAGGCTGGCAGGCAGGCTGGCAAGCAGGCAGGCAGGCAGGCAGGCAGGCAGGCAGGCAGGCAGCTGGCGCGGCAGCGCGCTAACAAGGCAGGTGCTCACCAGTGGCGGGTAGAGTAGGCACTCGCCGGGCGAGCAGGGCCGGCGCTCGGCGGGCGGCTGCACGGGGTCCAGGGGCGGCGTCGCGGGATCCAGGGGCGGCTGCACCAGGGGCGGCTGCTTCAGGGGCCAGGGGCGGTTGCTTCAGGGGCCAGGGGCGGCTGCTCTGGGTCCAGGGGCGGTTGCTCGAGGGTCCAGGGGCGGCTGCACCAGGGTCCAGGGGCGGCTGCACCAAGGGCGGCTGCTTCAGGGGCCAGGGGCGGCTGCTCTGGGTCCAGGGGCGGCTGCTCGAGGGTCCAGGGGCGGCTGCTCTGGGTCCAGGGGCGGCTGCACCAGGGGCCAGGGGCGGCTGCTCTGGGTCCAGGGGCGGCTGCACCAGGGGCGGTTGCTTCAGGGGCCAGGGGCGGCTGCTCTGGGTCCAGGGGCGGCTGCTCGAGGGTCCAGGGGCGGTTGCACCAGGGGCCAGGGGCGGCTGCTCTGGGTCCAGGGGCGGCTGCACCAGGGGCGGCTGCTTCAGGGGCCAGGGGCGGCTGCTCTGGGTCCAGGGGCGGCTGCTTCAGGGGCTAGGGGCGGCTGCTCTGGGTCCAGGGGCGGCTGCTCGAGGGTCCAGGGGCGGCTGCACCAGGGACCAGGGGCGGCTGCTCTGGGTCCAGGGGCGGCTGCTCGAGGGTCCAGGGGCGGCTGCACCAGGGACCAGGGGCGGCTGCTCTGGGTCCAGGGGCGGCAGCAGGCAGTAGGCAGCAGGCAGCAGGCAGAGGCAGCAGGCAGGCAGCAGGCAGGCAGCAGGCAGGCAGCAGGCAGGCGGGCGGCAGCAGGCAGCAAGCAGGAGCGGCCTGAGGGCTGCGTGAGGCTGCTGGCTGCGTGTGGCGGCTTGCTGCACGAGGCTGCAGGCTGCGCGTGGCTACGGGCAGCACGCGCGGCCGCAGGCTGCGTGCAGCGACGGACTGCGCGGGCTGTGGGCTGCTTGCAGCTGCGGGCTGTGCGTGGCGACAGGCAGCGTGCGCAGCTGCAATCTGCGTGCGGCTGCGGGCTGCGTGGGCGACGGGCCGCACGTGCGCGGCTGCGGGTTGGTCGCTAAGCTGCGGGCTACGTTGGGCGACGGGCCGCGCTGGGCGACGGGCTACGCTGGGCGACGGGCTACGCTGGGCGACGGGCTACGCTGGGCGACGGCTTAAGGGGCGAACAGGCAGGGCCGAAACGAGCTACGCGGGCTGCTGAAACGGCGCACGTGGGGAAAAAAAAAAAAGGGACCGCCCGATGGCGCGCGCGGGCAGCCGAGGCGCGCGTAGGCACTAGACAAGACAGGCAATCGTGGTGGGCCCTAATCCTAGGTCCTAAGGACCTATGCTCTATACCATGTTAGAATTGTAGGCAAAAGTGTGTGTCGACTATCGAGAGGATTGGTACAAAGATGAAACCTAAGGGGTTGTACCCCACAGTTGTTGGTGCAACCCTACGGTTTGCACTCGGCTTGTTGTCCGTGTGCGTGAATGTGTGTGTGTATGGAATGGTATGAGGGCATGGGATAATATATATTTCATGCTTATAATTGTGTGTGAATGTTGAGTCATGATGTCGAGTGTGTGTGTCGAGTCAATAGCGAGTTATCGCTAGACGCGTGTTACGCGGTCGTTTGTGTCTCGCGCGCGGTTTCTATTTTGTCGTGCGCGGTTTCTATTTTGTCCTGTGTCGAACGTTCGGCGTGTCGCAGGTGTGTGCAGCAGACCCATCAAGAACTCAAGGATGAGTTTGTGATGAAGAGACCGAGCCTTGGTGTCAAGCCTCAAGTGATTTCGAAGCTTGCCAAAAGGGTACACCTCAAGATATTGAAGATAGTTACATTACTTTGTGTAGTGTAACATTTCATTTGGTGTAGGCCCTAGTGAAGGGTAGTTTCGAGACCCTTCGTGGTTGGGGACAGTGTGGCACTGTTCCACATCACTGTACCTCGGCTCTTGGGGTTTGTAGGAGCTGGGAGTCATTCCCAACTCGTAACTCTTCCTATCTTGTGTTCTAAGACTATAGTGACTGCCATAGTACCGTTCGTTCAAACCGACGCTGTGTCGTCAATTCTTTATCAAATCGTGCAATCTAAATTGCTAATTGTAGACGACGTGAAGACGCTCCAGATCCAATTTGAATCAGGTCATTTGCAGCTGTGAGCAGAACGCTATCAACGTTTGAAGCCGCTGTGCAGAAATCCGTCTGTGCTCTCTATCTTTCGTTTTAGGCACATTCAAGCCTATTGTGACTATAACAACAGTGAACAACCCACTAAGCCTACCCAAACTATAACATATATGAACATATGTTTGACATAGACGTCTCTCAGCGAACAAGCACCGCCGCTCGAAGTGCTCTCTCGTAAGCACGCACAGCCACGACAGAGGCTCTCGCTGAGCTTGCCCGACACCCCCGCCATGGCTGAAATTAATCTCGCGACACTGACGCAAGAGTAGCTCGACCGTCTCGTGCGCCAACTTGAAGATTCGGCACTCGAAATTGCGACACTCACGGCGGAACGCGACTCCGCTCGCCAGCAATCGACGGTGAATGCACCAGCACCAACAAATGCATCTGCACAATCGGAGGAGCCAATCGTCATCTCATCAGGCACATCGACACAGAACAACAGCGTGGGACAACGCTCAGGCGTAGCCAGCGATGGCGCCGCTCACTCAATGCCTGGCATGGAGAGAAATAGGGCCGCACCAAGCCCGCGTGAGCCTCGCGAAGCTCGTCGGCACGTGGAGTTTGCCGCAACAAGCGGCAACCATGACATCATGGCACCAATGCCACTCAAGCCGCAGCGCCTGCCCTGTTTCGATCCAAGCCAACGTGGAGGTCCGACGGTTCAATCGTGGGTCTTCACGATGAACGTTTTTTTCGACGCGAATTACGTCGAGTCGGACGCAGCAAAGATTCGCTACGCCGTTTCGCTGCTGAGGGGCCCCGTTATGGACTGGTGGTGAGTCATCGTGACGTCGCCACGCGCCTACGAGCCACCGTCGCAAGAGGAAGGGCCCACGGGCCCAGCCGTCACCTTGAGTTCATTTTGCGAGACAACCCAGATAGCACATGGGATGTGTGGTGCGCAGGGCTTCGGGCGTGCTTCGAGCCGATCGCGGATTCTACTTCGGCGCGTCAGAGACTGCGTACTTGTCGGCAGCTCGGATCACTTCAAGACTACACGAGCGGTTTTCTCGCATTATGCGAGCAATTCGGCTACATGCATGAAGCGGAGCGGGTGGACCGTTACGTCGGAGGGCTGAAGCCGGACATCTCGTAAGAAATCATGCTACGCGGGCTCTCAAATTTTAACAAGATCCTCGCGCTCGCCGAGAAAATCGACATTTTGCGCCGTCTGAGACCGGTATCCTACTACGGACATCGTCCTCGGGGACCGATCGAGCATGCCTCCGTACATGCCGTTGCGACCAATGCAGCTGCCGCGCTGTTTATGGGGCGCTGCTTTGCTTGCAATCGGCCGGGCCATCACAAGAGCGAATGCCCAGAGGAGCTGAGGTGCCGCGGAACAGAGCAGGGGAGGGAGTCTCAAAGGCAAGGAAACACCAGCAGTCAGTAGAAGTTGGGCCAACTACTAACGAGACTGCCTGCTCGCCCAACCTCACCGACCCTCACCGAGTCACAGTACCGATTCACGCTATTGATCGGGCTCAGATGAATAAGGAGGGTACAATGTCGGATTGCCCAGTACTGATCCGCGGGAAACGCGATGCACGGTCGGCCGCGAGTGACGGTGAAGGCGGAAGGCAGCGCCGCGGGCCAGCAGAATGCGGCAGAGTCGAACAAGAAGGCGCTTCGGCTGCGCGCCTTGCAGGAGAAGGTGCTGACGTGGCACCAGCAGAACGTGTGAGTGGCAGAGGGGGTTGCTAAAATGCCACTAGTAGAGGCGGCTTCCTTAAGTGGCATTTTGCACTGATCGGGTTTGCAAGATGCTTTAGATTCGACTCAGAAGCAATCAGGATTTGCAGAGTGCAGTGCGATGCAATGCAGCTCGACGCATCGCATTCCCATAATATTATCACAAATAATATTTCTTCCCCGTCCTCCCACCCGCCAGCGCTGCTCTACTGCAGCAGAACCCTGATGTGTACGTGGCGCAAAAAGGCTTCCCCACTTTCCCCGCCCTCCTGATAAAATTTGAGTTCTGAGATGTCTCAAGACTCAACTTTTATCACGTGGCCTGGAGCAGAACCCTGATGTGTACGTTACGTTGTTTCCTGCCAACCCTCCTGCCTGACTTTCAGCTACTCGTCCGAAGCACTATCAGCCAGCGCTTCCCTGCTGGAGCAGAACCCTGACGTGTATGTGACGTGGAACTACTGCACAAAGGCCTTTGTGCACAGATGCAGTGCTCTGGAGGCAGGGGAGGATGGATGCAGTGAGTTCTGACGTGTACGTGGTGTGGAACTACCGCAACCGCAAGAGCCGAGTTTTGAGACGTCTCAAAACTCGCAGAGAATCCAGACGTGTACGTGGTGTTCATGTGGTGTGGAACTACCGCAAGAGCCGTCCTCCTTCCCTCTCTCCCTCCCGCTCTTTGCCCTTCCTCCTGACTTACCACTCCCACCAGTTACTCACCGGAGGCACTAGCAGCCAGTGCTGCTCTTTTGGAGCAGAACCCCGATGTGTATGTGACGTGGAACTACCGCAAGAAGGCGTTTGTGCACCGATGCGGTGCTCTGGAGGCAGGGGCGGATGGATGCAAGGAGGGGAAAGCGGTGCAGAGGGGTGCGGAGGTGAAAGAGGGGGAGAAGGAGGCGCAGGGGAAAGAGGGGCAGGGGGAGGGGGGGAAAGAGGCGCAGGGAGAGGGGGGATCAGGGGAGGGGAAGGTTGGGACGGATGGGGCAATGGGGGAGGCGGAGAGTGCGGGAGGGAGGGATGGCAATGGGGAGGAGAGTGAAGTTGGGGAAGAGAATGATGGGAAGAAAGGAGACGAGCAGGAGAGGGTGGAACGGGAGCGAGAGGAGAGGGCGAGGAGGGAAGAGGAGAGGAGGGAAGAGGAGAGGAAGATAGAGGAAGCTAAGGGGAAGCTCGCTGACGAAGAGCTGAAACTGGTTAGTGGTGGGAGTGCGATTGACAGTACCATTGGCGCAACAAAGTGCCTTTTGAGTCGATTCAAAAGTCTCCCTCACTCCTCAACTCCCTCCATCCCCTCCCTCCCTTTCCAACTCTTCCCCCATCACACACGCACAGCAGATAGAAGCAGAGCTCCGGACCAACCCCAAGTGATACGGCGCCTGGCACCACCGAAAGTGGCATTTGAGTCACCTCAGAAATCTATCCTTCAACTCTCCCTCTCCAACCCAACTTCTCCCACACACTCACATCAGCTAGAAGCAGCATCATTAGGACCAATCCGAAGTGCCCCATGAGCAACTCCAAAAAAAAATCTCCTCAACACTCTTCCCCCTCCCCTCCCCCCCACAACACTCACATCAGATAGAAGCAGCGCTACGGACCAACCCCAAGTGCTACGGCGCCTGGCACCACCGCAAGTGGCTCTTCGCCCTCTCCTCCACCGAGCCTCTCCCGAGCCTTGGAGCCAGCCTCGGGCCAAGCCTGCAGCAGGTTCGGATCAACCTGCGGTCGGACGCTCGGATTGCCCGGGAGCAGAAGCTGCTGGGGATGATGCTGAGTGCAGATGACCGGAACTTCCACGCCTGGGACTACTGGAGGTAACGGTGGAGAGGGATTGAGAGCGGTGATGATGGGTGTGTGTGGTGGTAATGCAGGTGCTGTGCTGTTAGTAGGGATGAGCAAGGGGCGAACACGAACATGTTCGTGTTCGCCCCTACACGAACACATCCGTTTGCCGGACCGAACACTGTTCGGTTCGGCGAACACTTTAAGCAAAAACACGTGTTCGCCGTTCGCCTGTGAAGGCGTGTTCGGGCGAACCTCAAACACTGTTTGGCGAACACTTTAAGCAAAAAATACAAACCTGTTCGTTCGAGGCGAACCGAACAGGTGTTCGCCCTTGTGCTCATGTCTAGCTGTGAGTAAACTTATGCTGACTGCAGATGACCGGAACTTCCGTGCCTGGGAGTACTGGAGGTAAGTGAGGAATTGAGAGCGGTGATGATGGGTGTGTGTGGTGGTGATGCAGGTTTTGTGGGTTACAATGATGCTGACAGCAGATGATCGGAGGAACTTCCATGCATGGGACTACCTGCAGGTTGAGAGGGATTGAGAGTGGTGACATTGGGTGTTTGTGGTTATGCTGCAGATGCCGTGGTTAACAATGCTCACCATTTATTTCCCTTGCATGCTCTCCTTTTTGCCATCCCAATGCAGCTTTGTCTCTTCACTCTCTTTTTGTTTTCTTCACTCTCTTTTTGTTTTCTTCACTCTCTTTGCCACCTCCATATGCTGATCTCTTCTGCAACCTCCTTGCATATGCCCGTCCTAACCATTCTCAACCGTTCATTTCCCACGTGACTCGAATAACGTCATCCAAGGGCCTCTAACGCGCCCTCCTTGTTTCCGTTCCGTTCCTTTCCCTTCATTATGGTTCGCCCTTTGCTGCTGCTGCCCATTCTGTCCCAACCATGCATGCAGGTTTATCTCGCATGTGGAACACATGTCACCATCCAAGGACCTGGAATTTACAATGGAGCGAATCAATGCCAACTTCAGCAACTACAGCGCTTGGCACAGCCGCAGGTGTGCCGCTGAGCTAGTGCTGTTAGCAGGTGAGGAGAGGGAGAGGAGGAGGTGAGTGGATGGATGGATGGATGGATGGATGGATGGATGGATGGATGGATGTGTCTCCCATTGTTGCTCCTACCACCCTCGTGCAACCCTCCCTTTTCCCCTGATTTCTCTCTTTCCGCCCCACACCAAACACCTGCTAAAGCTCCACGCCCACTCACCACCCTCACGCGCAGGAGGGCTGTCCCAGGCAGCACTGGAGGAGGAGTGTGAGTTGCTGCGCCAGGCCTTCTTCACTGTTCCTTTGTTTTCATCTGCTCTCCCCTGTTTCGCCCTCCCCTCCTCTGCCTGCCCTGCAGCAAGCTGCTGCCAAAGCTCCATTCCCACCCATCCCCATCCATCTCCACTCCTTTAGAAGTGGGAGGGCTACCCCAGGCAGCTCTGGAGGAGGAGTGTGAGTTGGTGCAACGGGCCTTCTTCACCGAACCTGACAACCAGAGCAAGTGGATTTTCCACCACTGGCTGTTCCCACCCACCCACTCCCCTCTCTCAACCGTGCCCTCTCTGGCTTCTTCCCCTCTGCTGTCCCTTTTTCCAGCCTCCCCTCCTCCGCCTTACCGGCAGCAAGCTGCTGCCGAAGCTCCACGCACCCACATCCACTGCTTCGGAATCAGGGTTGCCGCAGGCGGCATTGGAGGAGGAGTGTGAGTTGGTGTGGCAAGCCTTCTTTACCGAACCTGACGATCAGAGCGGGTGGATGTATCAGCACTGGCTGCTGCAGCAGATCCTGCCTCCCCTGCCGCCCCGCCTCCTGGCCTCCTGGCCTTTGCCTGGAAGCAACGTCTGCTTCTCCTCACCTGAAACTTCTCCTGAGAAATCTCCTGAGAAGCGTCCTGCTGCTGCAGAGGGCGCTGCTGACGCTGCTGCCAAAGCTTCTGCCGAAGCTGCGGGCCAGGTTCGGATGTCGGCGGTGCTGGTGTTTTCTGAACCAGTGATGGGGGTGACAAGAGAGAATGTGACTCTAACGGGGGCTGGATTCAAGGTGGGTGAGTGGAGGGCCGTGGGTGGAGAAGAGGCGTGGCTTTCCTGGCGGCAGGCTGGATGTGGGAGGGAAATGGGCGGTGATGTGAGGTCAGAGAGCGCGTCTGTTTGGACTTCGGAAGTTGTTTGCTCCACATCTCATGGCACGGCTGCTGCTGCTACCACTACTGCTACTGATGCTTCTGCTGCGGGTGAGAGGGAAACAGGTGCAGCTGTCTCTTCTCCCTCCATCCTGGTCTCGTGGGTGTTTGCCCGTCCATCCACCATCCTCTCCGCTGCTACTGGTCAGTCTCTCCTGCTCCCCCACACAGACAGCAACAGCAGCGAGGGCAGCAATGGCAGCAACAGCTTCTTCACGTTGCAGCTACAAAGAAGCGCCTTGAGGCCGTCTTTTGAGACGTCTCAAAAGAGGCCGTCTCAGACCGATGGCACTCCCTCGCATGCGACTGTATCGCCCACAAGCCTTCCCACTCACGACTGGTCCAACTTCCGCTGGCCCTCCTCCTCACCTTCGCCTCCTGCCCCTGCTGATGATGGTACTGCCGCTGGTGGCGCTACTGGTGGTGCCAGTGCTGCTAGTGCTGCTGCATCTGCGGCTGCTGCTGGTATGGAGGGCAAGGTGGAGGAGCAGCTGGGGGAAGGCAGTGAGCAGTGGCGAGTGGACGTGGTCCAACGGGAGATTGACATGTGTCACGAGCTCATTGAACTGGAGCCTGACAGGTGTGTGTGTGTGTGTGTGTGTGTGTGTGTGTGTGTGTGTGTGTGCATGTTCGTGTGCGTTCATGCGTGTGTGTGTGTGTGTGTGTGTGTGTGCACGTGTGCGTGCGTGCGTGCGTGTGTGCGTGTGTGTGTGTGTGGTATCCCACCTCATCCCTTCCCTCCTGTTTCCCTCGTGCTTCCTTTTCTCCTGCTTCTTTTCCTCCGCACCCCCTAACCCTTCTCCGCTTCTTCCCCTCCCCTTCTTCCCCCTCTCCCCTTTCTGACCCCTCTTTCGCCCCTGTCCCCTTCCCTCTTTCCCCGCTCCCCCTCCTGAACCTGACCCCTCCCCCCCCCCTTTCCTTCCAGCAAGTGGGCTCTCCTCTCTCTCGCCCGCCTCCTATCCACACGCCGCCAGCTCCACCACCTCCTGCCGAACCTTCCCGTGCAGGATCGGCAAGATGCCGAGGCTCGCGAGGAGGTTTGGTCGTTGCTTCGGCGGCTGGTGGGAATCGATCTGTACCACAAAGAGTATTATCAGGATCTGCTAGAAGCGTTGGAGGGAGACAAGGTGAGGAGGGTATGCGTCATAGAGGAGCGTGAGTTCTATGTCGACTCTGTGGTCACCTTGGTGGGGATCGATCCATACCACAAGGAGTATTACTGGGACCTGCTAGAAGCTCTGGAGGGGGAAGATGTATGTGGGGTGTGTGTTCAAAAGGAGGAAGTGTGTAAAGAAGGAGTGTGAGTTCTGTATCGATCCGTACCACAAGGAATATTACCGGGACCTGCTAGAAGCTCTGGAGGGGGAAGAGGTGAGAAGGGTATGCTAAGGATGAGGGTGGGGAGTGCCCCACGTGGGGGGGAGTGCCCATGTGGTGTCTAGCCCCCACCATTTGGTATCCAATCTTGTCCCCTCATTTATCTCACCCATCTTTGTACCTCCTCCCTTCGCCCGCCTTGATTCACCCCATCAGGACACACCCACCACAATCAACACCACCAATGTTTGCAGCAGCACCACCACCAACGCCGCCAGCAGCAGCGGCACCACCACCACAGTGTGTCTGTCCCATAAAAGCCTCTCCTGCCTACCATCGCCCCATCTCCTGCTACCTGTCTCCACGCTGCTGCTCGCCCACAACCGCATCTCCACCCTCGCAGGTGCGTCATTCAGATAGGAATCAGCTGGTCTTGATAGATCAGGTCACACCCAACATCATCAGCAGCAGCGTGTGTCTGTCCCATCGCCACCTCTCCTGCCTACCATCGCCCCATCGCCTGCTGCCGGTCTCCACGCTGCTGCTCGCCCACAACCGCATCTCCACCCTCGCAGGTACGCTATCTGCAGCCCTCTCCCTTCAAACGAGCACCAGTACCAGCAGCAGCGTGTGTCTGTCCCATCGCCACCTCTCCTGTCTGCCAGCGCCCCATCGCCTGCTGCCAGTCTCCACGCTGCTCCTCGCCCACAACCGCATCTACACCCTCGCAGGTGCGCCCTCCATCCTTAGTCCTCTCCTCACGTACAGCGAGTCCTGTCCCATCGCCACCTCTCCCGAGTCCTGCCTGCCAGCGCCCCATCGCCTGCTGCCAGTCTCCACGCTGCTCCTCGCCCACAACCGCATCTACACCCTCGCAGGTGCGCCCTCCATCCTTAGTCCTCTCCTCACGTACAGCGAGTCCTGTCCCATCGCCACCTCTCCCGAGTCCTGCCTGCCAGCGCCCCATCGCCTGCTGCCAGTCTCCACGCTGCTCCTCGCCCACAACCGCATCTACACCCTCGCAGGTGCGCCCTCCATCCTTAGTCCTCTCCTCACGTACAGCGAGTCCTGTCCCATCGCCACCTCTCCCGAGTCCTGCCTGCCAGCGCCCCATCGCCTGCTGCCAGTCTCCACGCTGCTCCTCGCCCACAACCGCATCCACACCCTCGCAGGTGCGCCCTCCATCCTTAGTCCTCTCCTCACGTACAGCGAGTCCTGTCCCATCGCCACCTCTCCCGAGTCCTGCCTGCCAGCGCCCCATCGCCTGCTGCCAGTCTCCACGCTGATCCTCGCCCACAACCCCATCCACACCCTCGCAGGTGCGCCCTCCATCCTTAGTCCTCTCCTCACGTACAGCGAGTCCTGTCCCATCGCCACCTCTCCCGAGTCCTGCCTGCTAGCGCCCCATCGCCTGCTGCCAGTCTCCACGCTGCTCCTCGCCCACAACCGCATCTACACCCTCGCAGGTGCGCCCTCCATCCTTAGTCCTCTCCTCACGTACAGCGAGTCCTGTCCCATCGCCACCTCTCCCGAGTCCTGCCTGCCAGCGCCCCATCGCCTGCTGCCAGTCTCCACGCTGCTCCTCGCCCACAACCGCATCCACACCCTCGCAGGTGCGCCCTCCATCCTTAGTCCTCTCCTCACGTACAGCGAGTCCTGTCCCATCGCCACCTCTCCCGAGTCCTGCCTGCCAGCGCCCCATCGCCTGCTGCCAGTCTCCACGCTGCTCCTCGCCCACAACCGCATCCACACCCTCGCAGGTGCGCCCTCCATCCTTAGTCCTCTCCTCACGTACAGCGAGTCCTGTCCCATCGCCACCTCTCCCGAGTCCTGACTGCCAGCGCCCCATCGCCTGCTGCCAGTCTCCACGCTGCTCCTCGCCCACAACCGCATCCACACCCTCGCAGGTGCGCCCTCCATCCTTAGTCCTCTCCTCACGTACAGCGAGTCCTGTCCCATCGCCACCTCTCCCGAGTCCTGCCTGCCAGCGCCCCATCGCCTGCTGCCAGTCTCCACGCTGCTCCTCGCCCACAACCGCATCCACACCCTCGCAGGTGCGCCCTCCATCCTTAGTCCTCTCCTCACGTACAGCGAGTCCTGTCCCATCGCCACCTCTCCCGAGTCCTGCCTGCCAGCGCCCCATCGCCTGCTGCCAGTCTCCACGCTGCTCCTCGCCCACAACCGCATCCACACCCTCGCAGGTGCGCCCTCCATCCTTAGTCCTCTCCTCACGTACAGCGAGTCCTGTCCCATCGCCACCTCTCCCGAGTCCTGCCTGCCAGCGCCCCATCGCCTGCTGCCAGTCTCCACGCTGCTCCTCGCCCACAACCGCATCCACACCCTCGCAGGTGCGCCCTCCATCCTTAGTCCTCTCCTCACGTACAGCGAGTCCTGTCCCATCGCCACCTCTCCCGAGTCCTGCCTGCCAGCGCCCCATCGCCTGCTGCCAGTCTCCACGCTGCTCCTCGCCCACAACCGCATCCACACCCTCGCAGGTGCGCCCTCCATCCTTAGTCCTCTCCTCACGTACAGCGAGTCCTGTCCCATCGCCACCTCTCCCGAATCCTGCCTGCCAGCGCCCCATCGCCTGCTGCCAGTCTCCACGCTGCTCCTCGCCCACAACCGCATCTCCACCCTCGCAGGTGCGCCCTCCATCCTTAGTCCTCTCCTCACGTACAGCGAGTCCTGTCCCATCGCCACCTCTCCCGAGTCCTGCCTGCCAGCGCCCCATCGCCTGCTGCCAGTCTCCACGCTGCTCCTCGCCCACAACCGCATCTCCACCCTCGCAGGTGCGCCCTCCATCCTTAGTCCTCTCCTCACGTACAGCGAGTCCTGTCCCATCGCCACCTCTCCCGAGTCCTGCCTGCCAGCGCCCCATCGCCTGCTGCCAGTCTCCACGCTGCTCCTCGCCCACAACCGCATCTCCACCCTCGCAGGTACACTGCCATTAGCCCTCTTGCAGCTCTCCCCCCTGAATTTAGTGGTCTCAAAAATCGCTCTGTTCACTTCCTCTCCGCTCACCCATGCTCCGGGCTTCAAAGCCCTTCAGAATCTGCAAGTCACCGGCCTCTCTCACAGCCGCATCGCTTTCTCCTCAGCCATAGCCCCTCTCGCTCCCTTCCATCCCTCCGTGCTCTGGTAGCTTCTCAACACGTATTGATGTGCTCTCCGTCATCCCATCCCCCCAGAATTCGAGGCGCTTCAGAATCTGCAAGTCCTAAACCTCTCTCACCGCATCGCCTTCTCCTCAGCCATAGCCCCACTCGCCCACCTGCCCGCCCTCCGCGCTCTCTCCCTCGCCCACAACCTCCTCAGAGGCAAACCAGTCCACCGCCACCGGTACCGCTATTGACACTGCCACCCATCCCCCCGATGCAAGCGCCAAAACCCTGCCTTCCCATCCCCTTTCTCATCTCCCTTCCCGTCCCGCTTCCCATACCCCTTCCCATCCCCTCCCCCTTCCCAACCCCTCCAGGTTTCGAGGCGCTTCAGAATCTGCAAGTCCTAGACCTCTCTCACAACCACATCGCCTTCTCCTCAGCCATCGCTCCTCTCACCCACCTGCCCGCCCTCCACGCTCTCTCCCTCGCCCACAACCTCCTGGGAGCCAAACCAGTCGACCGCCACCGCTACTGCCACCCCTCCCCCCGATGCAACCGGGTCCCCTCATGGGTCACACCAAGACACAGCACAGGGGAGGAAGTTTCCGGTAGGGCTACCAGTAGGGCAGGCAGCCCTTCATCTGCCGAACCTGCTGCCGAAGCAGCAGCAGCAGAAACAGTGGGCCTGGTTAGGCAGCATCCAAACCTGTGGGCGGCGCTGCAGTGCCTAGGCGGGCTGCGCCAGGTGGCAGTGCTTGATTTGACGGGGAATCCTGTTTGTCAGTGGGATGGGTATCGGGAACTGGTTCTTTCCCTGCTGCCGCAGCTGGTGCTCTTTGATGGGGCCCCTGTGTGAAGCAATGTTGTTGCTGCTGCTGCCACTCTGCTGCTGTGATTGCTTCTTGCTCTGCTGCCACAGCTGGTGCTCTTTGATGGGGGCTCTGTGTGAATGCTGCTGCTGCTGCTGCTGCTGCTGCTTCTGATGCGGCTGCGATTGGTTCGTTGGTGCTCAATGGAGGGTGGGGGTGGGGGGAGAGGGGGATGGGGGACACACCTCTAAGCACTGCTCCTACAGCCGGCTGCAGTTGGTCCCCCCATCCAAGCCCAGATTATCTGCGTTGCTGCCCCTGCAGATTGACACGCTGATTCACAATGTGCCCTAGAATCAACCAACAAGATGGTACCGTAGGCCTGAGTTACCGTACATATTTCTGTGAATGTGAGGGAGGTCCAAGTGTATGTTACCTTCGCACAAGCATGCGATTACCCTATCTTAAATACTTCTGAGGCGCCCTAATAGTTCACAATGTGACCTAGAATAGAATCGGTCAACAAGACGGTCAGCAAAGGACCTGGTATTTCTGTGATTGTTGTGAGGCCCTTCGCACAAGCGTGCGACTGTCTTTGTTACCGCCGCTGGAAGTGTTTGTCCTTGTAGCAAGCAACTCTAATGGGCGCTGAAGAAAACTCTTGCTGATGGATGGAACATTACAAAAGCATTCCCCCTCCAAGCCTCGTCTTTACTACTTTGCTACACATATTTACTTGAGTAGCTGCATGTCTGCATGAGTGGTGCTTCTGCAATGTTCCCCCACCACCCCATCACCACCTCCCACTGTCTCAAACTGCGATGGCAAGTCACACCCTCCCACCAATCATTCTCCCTGAGAGAGCCCCGTCAGCACCGGAGAATCCGAGGAACAGGTCATCATTGGTGATCCCTTGGATCGATGCCAGCACATCCGCCACGTCAGCAGCTGACGCCCTCACGACATTGGCCAGCGACCAGGACACAGGGCTCATGGGCACCCACGTGCCAGGCAGGGCGAGGGCTGCTGAAGCAGCAGCGGTGCTGCAGGCGTTGCCCTTGAAAATGGCCTGTGAGTCCGGGGCCTTGGTCACTCCTGCTGCGTACAGGTAGTATGTGAGCAGATAGTCCGAACCACTGCATTGGGGAGGAGAGGATATGGATGGAGGGAGAGGGAAGGGAGCGTGGTTCAACATCGAGTCAACTAAGGTCAAGACGAGTCAGCAGGAGACAGCGTGGACCAACGAGGAGTCAACGAGAGTAATCAAGAGTCAGCGAGTCAGCTCAAATAAAAAATTCAACACAGGTCAACACGAGTCACTCACATCTTGAGGATCTGAATATCAGCAGCGCCAGCTTGGAGTGACAGCAGGCCGTTGCATGACGTCAGCACAGCACGCAGCATGCCCGCCTGCTGGGGAAGAAGATTAGCCACATCAGCCATCAGACCGCTATTGACACCATCGCCGTTCAGGGCGCCGTTCAGAGCGTTCAGCATCCCAGCGAGGGCGGACACGTTCCCGTTGAGCCCCGCGACTCGCTGCGTCACAGCCGCCAGCCGCTGCCTCACAGCCGCGCGGATCGCCGCGCTCCGACTCGCGGAAGCTGCGGTGGCGGCTGCGCTGGACAAAGCCGCTGGTCCTACGCGCGAGCCTACGCCCGAGCCTGCACCCGAGCCTATTATCCCCGCCAGGTCCTTGTTCAGAGCGGCGATGCTGCTGCTGATCGATGAAATGTTAGATCGAATCCCCGAGATCTGGGAAATCAAATCCGTGAAGTTCAGATTCGACCCTGAGATGTTCAGCGCGTTCAGACTGGCGAGGCTCCCGTTCAAAGCAGCGAGGTTGGATTTTAGCGCGGATATCTGCGCCTGGAGCGCGGCTTCCGCGGACGCGTTGCTGCTGAGGGCCGCCGAGATCTGCTCGAGCGATTTCTTGAGAAGCTCGTCGAGAGACGTGATCTGACCGTTGAAGGACGACTGGAGGCCGGAGAGCGCTGAGTTGAGTGTCGCTGCGGGGCTGCTGCTGCTGGCTGATGCGGCTGCTGCCGCGACGGCTGAGTTCAAGCCGGGTGGAAGACGGTTGGTGGGTAGACTGCCGACGCCGGGGAGAAACCGGCCTGCTTCGACTCGTTGTGTTGCCAAAAGAACTACGAATATTCAAAAGGGGGAGAGATGAGTTTCGGGGCGATTTGAAACTGAAATTATGTGATGGAAATGGCTTATTTGTATAACGTGTGAAGTTTTTTTTTTTAGTGCTGACAACCACGGTTTGGTGAGCCGTGCTGACAAATTCGCCGGCTTGGAGAAGTGACTTACCAGTGACAAGCAGAGCGACAAGCCCTAGAGTGAAAGGAGCTGCAGTGCGCGCCATGATTGCCGAGCTAGGACGCGAACTTGGCGGAGCTAATAATAGAAGTGTGAATTTTGAGCTTTCTCGGAAAGGCTCTCTTCGACACGGAACGAGAAGCGCAGTGAGCAGCGCGTAATAAGAAATGAGAACGGAGGGCGTAATGTATTAGTGTGATGCGCTGGAGTAGTAAGTTCAGAGCAGATGTTGATTTGTTGAGGGGTCGATGCCCAAATGAATGTCTGGTGCTCGATTTATATGTGTGGGTGGGGGTGAGGGGGTCGTTGGAATTTCGGATTTTTCAGCGCGGACCGCGGATTTTGTGCCTCTGATTGGTTTATTCTCTGCATTCGAGTCGCACGCGGGGTGGCTAGAGAGCGGTGCTGCTGAGGCATGGTCGGAGGAGGCTGCTGTGTGCAAGTGAGGGAATTTGTGGTGCTGTGCTGTGGTGGGCTTTTGACGGTGGGTGAAGGGGTGACAGGCCAATGGATTTTAGTTGACTCGGTGCTTCGTTAGAAGACCGATAGCATTGATGTAGAAGATATCTGAACGATTTTTTTTATAATAACAATCATCTGTTACACATGAGTTTCACCCAACTGCTGCATTTATTGCTCCCTGATGGCGCCCAAGGATAGTCTGCTATTTGGTTCCAGGCTTCAATGTGATTATGAGAATATCGCAGGGTCAAATTCAGTGAGCTACTTTGCTGTAGGCTTGAGAGTGACTATAAGAAATCCCGCAGGGTCGAATTTCGCCCCAATCACCTTCCCCTGAACAGCTCGAGGCAGCTCCACACACCGCCTCTGGTCCCCCGCCTCTACCAGCAGCTCTGCCCCGCCCTTCCACTGGTGATGAGAGAGGAGGATAACAAAAGAGGGAAGAAGGAGGGGGTAAAATCAGCAGGTGCGTGACACGTCCCTGAATGGCTCAAGACAGCATCACACACCGCCTCTGGTCCCCCCGCCTCCATCAGCAGCTCTGCCCCGCCCTTCCACTGGTGAAGGACCAGGGAAGGAGGAGAGAAACAAGGAGAGAAGGGTGGAGAAGGAGGAAGAGCAAAGAATCAGCAGGCATGCTATGTGTGAGTACGTTTTGAGGCCAACCGGCTCGCCTGCTGCAGCTTGACCTCCTGCTTGTCAAACACCCAGAGCTTCATATGGTTGATTGACTCTCTATACCCAGAGCATTGGTGATAGAGAGTCAACCATACCAGAAGAGGGCATGATTGAAACACTGGTCAACAGCCAACACGAAGAGCATTTACAAGCCAACAAGACTCAGGCTCACCTGCTGCAGCTTGACCTCTTGCTTGTCGAATCATCACGGGACGAGGAATACACATAAGAGGAGGGCATTTTGTTTATCCTCAGTGAAAATGCATCTAAGAGCCAAACCGACTCACCTGCTGCAGCTTGACCTCTTGCTTGTCGAACCCCGGCAGAAAAAGACGAACCGTGCACGCCGCCACGTCCACGTCCACCGCCGGAGGAGCCTTCCCCGCACCTTCCCCGTTCATAACTGCCACCGCTCCATCGCTCATCTGACCGGCCGCGGCAGCTACAGCCGCCGGGGCCTCCTCTGACACCACGGGCAGTTCTGCCACGGGCAGCGGAGAAAACTTTTCTGCCAATCCTCCCGATGCTCCCCCCGATGCTACGTCCGATGGGAGAAGGAACACGCCTGAAGGGGACACGCCTGCTTGCACGGCACAGCCCCAGATGCGGCGACACGTGTCGACTGTCGAGTGGCTCGCTGCGTCGGCCAATAGGAAGACGGAGGTGCGGTAGGGGTCGGCAAACGCTGAGACGGCTTTCTGATTGAATGGGTGCAGCAGGTAGGGTGGGAAGAGGAAGAGGAGGAGAGGGGAGGGATTCGACGGAAAGAGTGGGCATGGTGGGAAGGGGGAAAGTGGGACGGGATCAGTGGAAGGGGTTTGACGAATCGAGGGATCAGAAACAGAGAGCAGGAAGAAAGGGGGGCGGTAGTGTGTGATAGGGTTCCTTAGGCGAGGGAGAGGAAGGGTACACGTGCCTCGCTGCGCTGCGCTGCCCATCCTTCCCACCCCCACCAGCACTCCCACCCCCACCAGCACCCCCAGCGCTCCCTCTTTGGAGGAGCCCACGATTGAGTCCAGCAGGCGGGCCACGGAGTCCAGAGCCACTTGAGCCATTAGTCTCCCTACTCACAGAGAGGAAGCAGTCGAGCTTCTCCCATATCTCCGCCTTGCTGCGCTGCCCATCCTCCCCTCCACTCCCAGCAGCGGCACCAGGAATGCTCCCCCCTTTGGAGGAGCCCACGATGGAGTCGAGAAGGCGGGCCACTGAAGGCAGAGCTACACGGCATCACACAGAGAGCCGTAGCTACTCACAGAGAGGAAGGAATCGAGCTTCTCCCATATCTCCACTGTATTGCGCTGCCCATCCTCCCCACCCCCACCAGCAGCACCACCCCCTTTGGACGAGCCCACAATGGAGTCGAGCAGGCGGGCCACAGAGGGCAGAGCCACACGGCCGATGTCCGTCCGCTCTGCCAGGGTGCGAAACCTCCTCAGATACCACCTGGAGCAGATGGGTTGGGTTTGGATGTGGAGGGGTTGAGTTGGGCTCGACTGAGTTGTAATGGGTTGTGATGGGTTGGGATGGGTTGGGAAGGGAGTGAGCGCACAGCTGCTGCTGCCTTGCCAGCACCCCCCCCCCCCCCTCCTTTGGACGAGCCCACAATGGAGTCTAACAGGCGGGCCACAGAGGGCAGAGCCACACGGCCGATGTCTGTCCGCTCTGCCAGGGTGCGAAACCTCCTCAGATACCACCTGGCTCGGATGAGGCAGGGCAGAGGCGAGGTAAGGGATGAAGCGGGGTTGAGCTGGGTTCAGATGGGCTGGGCTGGGATGGGATGGGTTAGCCCAGCTCAGTTGGGTTGGGTTGGTAAGGTTTGCGAAGGGAGTGTGGGCAGAATACACGTGGTTTGGATGGGTTTACTGAAACTGGGTTGGGTTGGGATTGTGGTGCTTACAGCACCCAGGACAGTCTACAGCAAATCATTCCACTCCACTCCACCGCACCGCACCGCACCGCATCTCATCTCACCTCAGTGCTTTGCAACATCCTCTGGACCTCTCACCACCCCGACTCTGCCTCACCCCTTAGTCCTTGTACACCACGTTACCCCATCGTACTTTACTTACTGCCTTACACTGCTCTCAACCACGCCTCACCTGGCTTTCTCCGGGCTAGCCAGCATGCGAAGCACCTCCCAAGTGGTGGCCCCGTCAAACACCACCACCTCCGCCTCCTCCTCCCCCCACGGGTACACCCACTCTCCCGTTGCTGTTGTTGCTCTGCTACCCCTTACATCCCAGCTAACCACATTGCACCACACATCACCGCGAATCACCACATTTCACCGCACTAAACCACACCTCACCTGGCTTTCTCCGGGCTGGCCAGCATGCGCAGCACCTCCCAAGTGGTGGCCCCATCAAACACCACCACCTCCGCCTCCCCCTCCCCCCACGGGTACACCCACTCCCCTGCTGCCGCCCCTTTCTTCCCTGCTGACGTGGCCCGCGGCCCTGATGACGTGGCAAAGGCCAGGAGGCCGCCAGCTGGACGCGCGATGCGCTCCAGGACAGCGACTGCCATTACCGCGTCCATTCCGGGCAGCACCGACAGCTCCTCACCCACCACCTGTTATGGTGATGGCATGGCAACGAATAGGGGTTTGTGATGCAGAGATGTGGTACTGGGGTGGTCCCTTGACTAAGACTGCGACTGCCACGACCACGTCCATGCCTGGTAGAACCGACAGCCCCTCGCCCACCACCAACAGCCCGTTGCCCACCACTGGTGTAGGTTTGAGGTTTACGCTTTGTGCTTTGAACATAACATTGCTAGTTGTTTTTTTTTATATAAACATGACAATGGCCATTGTCAGGTCATTAAGGCAAGAAAAAGGCGTGGTTTTTTCATGAAACCCTAGAAGGTCAAGCCTTAATCTTTAAAATGCTATATATCAAGGAAATCACACTGAGTGATTAAGAACCAACATGCTGATATGTCACCCTCACCAACAGTAACACACTTGCAATAACCCTCACCTCTGCCAGTGCGCCTTGTGTGATTCCCAGTCGCTCGTCCGCCTTCTTTATGATCTCGAGAGGAGCCAGTAGCAGCTGACAGGAACAGAGCCATGCAAAAGGGACAAGGCGCACAGAAGAAACTGGTTGTCAATAATGAAAATCTCAACATTTGCTTTGAGCGCTATTTTAATCAATACAATCAGTAGCAGCTGCCTGGGAATCAGACTCTGAGTTTCCGTACCTTGGTCCCTGGGTTTACTGGTCCGTACCTTGGTGGTTTCCACACGGAGAGCACACAGCAGCGGCGGCTGGGAGGCAGCAGCAGCAGCTGCAGCAGGTGCGGGCACGGGTTGGGGCGAGGGAGTGAGGCGCATGCCTAGAAGCCTGTCGGCCACTCTGTCCTGAGACTGCACCACTAGGCATGTGCGGTACCCCGCTGCTGCATACCGCTGGGTGTGACAGTGGGGAGAGAGGATTGGGGGAAGAGAGGACGCACAGAGAGGTCTCGTTTAGTGGGTGAGACCACAAGATCCAATCTGATCCAGCAAAATCCCATCTGAGGCAACAGAATCCCACCTGAACCAGCAGAATGCCACCCTGAACCAACAGAATGCCACCCTGAACCAACAGAATGCCACCCTGAACCAACAGAATGCCACCTCTGAGCCTGTCGGATGGTACCTGGGCGAGCAGCATGGCACCTGGGTGACTCAGAAGTCACCTGGGCGAGCAGTTTTAAGAGTTGACTCAGAAATTACCCGGGCGAGCAGCACAGATGCAGTAGTCTTCCCCGAGCCGCCCTTCCCCAGCACCATCACCATCCGCGCCGCCTCTCCATTCCCCGCCTTGCCAACCCCGCGCGTCGCCGACGCCGCGCAAGCTACCCCGCGTCTCAGATTGGCACCCGCAGGATTCTGCGTCCTAGGAATAACGGCAGTAGCTATTCTCTTATCCTCATTGGCACTAGATAAATAGTGTTTCTTTCCTTCTGCGCTGGAATAAGGCACGGAAGGTTCTGATATCGAGGCGCGAGAAGTGCTGGCGTGGCGAGCTCCATGACGCGGAATTCGCGGGAGGTGGGGGTGCGAGTGGGGAGAGTTGAGGGTGAAAATGGCTTGCGAAAACGACCGGCTGGAGGAAGGTTTGAATCCAGGGAGAAAAGACGAGCGATAGCAGGGAGCCGCGCCAGGAGCTCCGCACATTGCGGTGGAGAATGCGACGGCCATGGCTGGTCTGCTGCGGAATTCGCCTCGGACCAGTTTTGCCTGCCTGTTGTTGTACAAGATATGCTTATACGCGGTAAAATTGAATTCACTGAAATGTGCTGCACCGCATGAACCAGGTAAAAAACAGCTACGACATAATTTCTAACATTTTAGCCTGAATATTCAGATAGACAGATCGTATTTGTACTCTCCAGCTTGTTTTCTCACCTATACGGAATCCTATCTGGAATCCATGTTATTTCATATCTCCTTCACCCTCTGCTGTACCTCCAATCGAGTATCATTATCGCGTTTTCCCTGACCCGGATTCTTCGAACCCAACACAACCACTCTCAGCGAAGATCTGCGTTATCCCTGGTCCAGGCTCATCACGATCGCGTTCCGCTAGCGCGTTCAGCTAACGGAAGCTCGACTTTCTACTGCACCAGCCTCCCCCTCCCGCCTCCCCCTTCCCCCTTCCCCTCCTCCTCGTTTCCTCCTTTTCCCCCGTTTTCCCCCCCGTTCCCCCCTTTCCGCAATCCACCCCTCTGTCCCGCCAGATTCAGGCCACCCAAGCCATGCTTGAACTAGCTCCACTGGTGAACACCACATCATTTTGAACCATTGTCTTCCAATCCTGTCCGTCCACCACCAAACGATCTAATCCTCGCCGTTCCTGACAGCATACTCGCCGTCATCACCCCATCAGTGGTGCCTGACCAACCAGACCTACCTGCCTGACGATTAGAAGTCAGCAGAGCTATGCATTGCATAACGATTCCTTTTATGGCTTTCAATTTCAACGATGAAAAGGTCGTCAGTTCCATCAACCCTCCTGCTGACTGATGACAGGGAGCGAGCTCTGATGTTGAGTTGTGTAAGCTGACTCGTTCATAGCTGGAATTCCCTCTTCGTCTCGGAATGGCTGAGCTCGAGGAGGCAGGAACTGGCATTGCTCTGACTCTCTATCCAATAACTTCCCTTCAAATAGGGTAAGCACTCTGCGATTCACGTTATTACCGAGCATCGGAAATAGATTGCGATCAGATAACGGTTTAATGTGTGCTACTTAATATCACAAACAACTGGTCCGGGATTCTATCCACAGCTGATCGTACACACGTTGCTTAGCGGTTAATGTTAAAAAATGTATTCATTCAATACCCGTCGAAAATGCCCTTCTTGATCTCACGGTTGATAAGGGGAAACGCTGACGTCTGATGTTAGCTACTGCTGCTGGAATCCATGGTGCTGGCTGGCGGAAGACGTTCGAAGGGTGCATTCATTGAGTAGCCGTTAATCTCACGGCCGATTAAACAAGAAACTGACGTCTAATCAAGCCTCTTCTCGCATAATATCTACCACTGTTTCTGGATTCCATGGTGTTGGCAGGCGGAAGACGTCGAAAGGGTCCATTCTGTCCGTGCATATCGCCAAGGAGGCCGGTCAGCTGGTCTTCTTCGTGAACAGCCCGTGGTGTCCCAAGCGCAGCAGCGGGAAAGATGCCGGACTATGGCAGCTGCTCTCCAAGGTCAGGCTGAATAACACAGGAACAACAGAAAACGCTTGATAGGAATGCTGACTTTGGACAGAACGCGAAAACAGGAAACTGCAATATAAAATCTCGCTGGATTGTTTACTACCAGATTCAGGATGGTCTCTCTGTCGCCTCATGTCCTATTCGAGAGATATAATCATTGATATTATGTGTTGATTGTTTACTTCGCAAATAGTTCCGTTAATTCTCTTTTCCGGTGATTCGAAATTCTGTTCCCTCCCTCTATGGGTTCCAGGCGCCGCGGTACGACTCGCCGTTCGCTAACAACAGCCTTATGGACCGCCTGCTGGGCGAGATCATGGCGCTGGAGGACTCCTTCTGCAGGTCAGTGGGGAGACACGAGCCGAATATAGAACGATGTAGGCTGTGAATTGAAGGGGTTTCTAGCGGATCAAATTCTTGGTAAGATCATGGCGGTGGCGGACTCCTTCTGCAGGTCAGTGGGACCATGCTCCCGTATAGGTCATAATAGATAAATGACGCTTTATACTCTTCGCCCTCAAGTATATTTGCAGCGATCGCTGCGCAGAGAGGTACAAGTCCTGGAGTATCCTCGTCATCACCTTGCTCCACCAGAGACAATGATGAGTTAAAAACATGCATGTAATCATGCACAAGAAGTAAACGATCATGCGTTACCTGAAGGAGATAAGTTTTGCCGCTGCCTGAAGCGCACCACAGACAAGAACGTTGAGGCGGTAGCCCTCACGGAGGGACTCGAGGCGTTCTTTGAAGAACCAAAACATGCGCTGGTTCAATGACTTCGATGGCCGGTCGCACTCTCAGCTAAACGAATTGGAAACTGTTGGGGTAAGTAATATGTCTGACAAGTTCCAGGCATGGTTCTACTTTGAGAGAAAAATGTTCTAGTTGTGGCGTGCACCGACAGGACGGGAGGGTCGTTAGAGCTGGCGCATGCGGTTTTCAATCCAGACATGTTTTCGTACTGTACGCGTTCTTATGCAAACGTTGCACCGCATGCGTTCTTAGACCAGATCGCGGTGCGACATCTGCAGGTGACAATAGGCTTGAGCAAGGTGGCGAACACCTGTTCGGTTCGCCTCGAACGTGTTCGAGGCGAACCGAACAGTTTTTGTTTTTCAGCTTAAATCGTTCGCCCGAACGTGTTCGATGTTCGCCCGAACACGTTCGTGTTCGTGGCGCTGCTGCAGAACGCCCCGTGTCGAACACGAACGTGTTCGAGGTTCGCCCGAACACGCCTCCACAGGCGAACAGCGAACACCTGTTTTTGTCTAAACTGTTCGCCGAACCGAACAGTGTTCGGTTCGGCAAAAGGGCGTGTTCGAGAAGGGGCGAACACGAACATGTTCGTGTTCGCCCTTTGCTCATCCCTAGGTGACAAGAACGCGTACGAGTACGGAAACATGTCTTGCGTGAAAATCGCATACGCCGGCTCTAACGACCCTCCCGCCCTGTCGGTGCACGGCCGCAACTAGAACATCTTTCTCTCATAATAGAATCATGCGTGGAACTTGTTAGACATAGTACTTACCCCAGCAGTTCCAACTCGTTCAGCTGAGAGTGTGACCGGTCCACCCATCGAAGTCACTGAACCAGCGCATGTTTTGGTTGTTCGAAGAATGCATCGAGTCCCTCCGTGAGGGCTACAGCCTCAACGTTCTTGTCTTCAGGAAGCGGCAGGACTTTCCTCTTGCAGGTAACACATGACGATACATTCTTGACAATTTATATTCTTGGCGAACTCATGGTGCTGGAGGTCTCCTTTTGCAGATCAGTCAAACGATACGAGCCGAATGTAGAAGAATCTAGACTGTGAATTGAAAAGGCTTGTAACGAATCAAAATTCTGGGCGAGGCTGGAAGTCAAGGGAGGGTTGCGCAGAAGAAGCTGCTGCACTCCTTTGACCACCGCAAATGCCACCTCCCATTCATCCGTTCCGCAAGCTGCTTCTGTTCCTTATCCGTGTCATTTCATTGCAGAACTCCGAGATTAGGAAGTGGCAGCAGTGGTGGCGGAGGAGGCAGCATCGGGGGCATAGGCAGCAGCAGTGGGCGGCACAGGAGGGTGAAGTGGAGGTCGCTGGACGCCTTTGTGCGTCGCCTGCACGCCAGGCGCAGGGCGCTCTCGCACCTGCACCCGCCCCCTCACGGCCTCTGCGGCTGTGTCACCCTTGAAGTCAGCTGGAGCGACGTGCGTGGGCTCCGATACGAGAACGAATTGCAGGTGCGTTACTGCACCCGTCCGCCCCTTCACGGCCTCTGCGGCTGTGTCACCCTTGAAGTCAGCTGGAGCGACGTGCGTGGGCTCCGATACGAGAACGAATTGCAGGTGCGTTACTGCACCCGTCCGCCCCTTCACGGCCTCTGCGGCTGTGTCACCCTTGAAGTCAGCTGGAGCGACGTGCGTGGGCTCCGATACGAGAACGAATTGCAGGTGCGTTACTGCACCCGTCCGCCCCTTCACGGCCTCTGCGGCTGTGTCACCCTTGAAGTCAGCTGGAGCGACGTGCGTGGGCTCCGATACGAGAACGAATTGCAGGTGCGTTACTGCACCCGTCCGCCCCTTCACGGCCTCTGCGGCTGTGTCACCCTTGAAGTCAGCTGGAGCGACGTGCGTGGGCTCCGATACGAGAACGAATTGCAGGTGCGTTACTGCACCCGTCCGCCCCTTCACGGCCTCTGCGGCTGTATCACCCTTGAAGTCAGCTGGAGCGACGTGCGTGGGCTCCGATACGAGAACGAATTGCAGGTGCGTTACTGCACCCGTCCGCCCCTTCACGGCCTCTGCGGCTGTGTCACCCTTGAAGTCAGCTGGAGCGATGTGCGCAGGCTCAGATACGAGAATGAGCTGCAGGTGCGTTCCTGCACCCGTCCCTTCTCTGTTCCCCATTTGGAGCACTTCGTGCTGTTTATAACGAGCCTCCTCTCTTTTCCCTTTCCGGACCACTCTTCCCTGAATCCACCATTGCTCCCTGAGCCCACCATATCCCAGCTCGGGCACACTCTCAACCCTCCCTACTTCCGCCGACCCAGGACGAGACCATCCAGTCGCCTAGCATCCCAGCCTTGTCCATTCCATGTCCCCCAACCCCTTTCCCCCTCCCCACCCGCAACCCTTCCCACCCCTTCCATGCGGCAGGCGGAAGCCAATCTAGCCATGGAGGTGACGCGTGTGGTGAAGCGCGAGTTTGACTCGTTTGACCAGGCCGTGCACGCACATGCTCTGCGCCTCTACCCCGCCACGCCCTCACATGGAACCACGCCCCTCCACGGTGCCAACCAATCCCACGCCTCCGTGCCTGCTGCCAGTCCGCGTGTCCCTGCTGGTCCGTGGATGGGGGGGAGCGCGATCAGTGGGAATCGTGTAGGGCCAAAGTCTCCTCTTGGGGCTGCTGCTGCTGCTGGTGCTGCTACTTCTGGTGCTGCTGGGGTTGGTGGTGGTGGTGCTGCTGCTGCTGCTGCTGGGGGTGGTGGAGCATTGTACAGCAGTGCTGCAAGCAGTTTCGCTGCTATCAGTTTTGCTGGAAGCAGCAGACTAGCTGCTGCTGTTGCTGCTGCAGATGCTGGTGATGCTGCTCGTGCAGCTGCTTCCATTGTCGATGCTGCGTGTAATAGTGGCTTGTGGAGCAGGCAAGCCCAGATGTGCATCGGCTGTCCTTTTCGCAGTCCTAGAGAAGCTTTTGGGAGCTCTCAAAAGCTAGGTAGAAAGGCGCTCTTTCACGATCAGCAGACCCCGCCGTGCACTCCAGTACCTTTCGGATTGCACCCTGCCGCGGCTGATACTGCTGATGCTGGAACGAGAGAGGAGCTTGTGGCGTTTCAAAGCACACGAAGCAGGATCTCAGACTCGCAGGTGTGTTAAGCAAGCTGGGCCTCTGTTTTTTCTTTTCCTGAAAAGTAAAAGACCCTCCATGCCCCTGCACTCACTCCCTTGATTCCTTCTCTCCCCGTCACTCTCCTTCCTCGTCCCCTAGAACCCCCCCTTACCTCCTCACTCTCCCTCCCTGTTTCTGATACCCTTCCGTCTTCTTCATTTTTGCCTTTCCTTCCCGTACGCCCCCTGAAATGCGGGTTTTGTTCTTTAAGGGAGCTATCGACTTTCGTGTTATGCGCCTCAAAGCAACTTTCCTTTCCTTTCCTTTCCCCTGCATGCTCCCAGCTGTGCAACCCTCCACACCAGCACCAACGCCACCAGGAGCAGGGGCAGCAGCAGCAGCAGCAACGCCAGCAGCAGGCAGGCACAAGCCAGTCCAGTTCGGACCTGCACACGTGGATGAGCGATTCCAGTGAGAGGTTTTCGGAGGGGTGCAGTGAGGTAGGCTTGCTAGATGCCGAGCTTGCCACCCAAACTCTACTGGAGGGTGAGTGCTGCGATGGCAGCAGTGGCAGGGCGGGGACGAATGGCGGTGCAGCAGAGGAGAGAATGTTGAAGGGAAACGAACCTGGTTGGCTGTTAGAAAACGAGTCTCGGTTGTATAGGGGGGGTGATGGTGCAGCAGAGGAGGGGGGGTCTTTCTTGAGTGGGGAGCCTAGCTATAAATCGTGCTGGGAGAATGAGCCTCAGCTGTACAGTGAGAGTCGATCCACTGTGCATGATGACGTGGAAGCAGAGTCATCACTTAGTTTACATTATGACGTGGAGGCAGTTGGGATGGAACTTAGTGCGTGTGATTATATCGATGCAGAGCCACATCATAACCCAGACAGTTGGGGGGAGGTGGAGGCAGAGTCACCGCCCAGTGTACATGGTGACGTGGATGCAGTTGGGGTGGTATCTAGGGGTATGCATGGGGAGATGGAAGCAGATGGGATGGTATCCAATGTACATGTTGACATGGAAGCAGATGGTATAGAATCAAGTGTGTATGAAGAGATGGAAGCAGAGGTCTGGGATAGTCCAGAGGGCTGGGAGGAGGTCGAGGCGGAATCAGCAGAGACTGTATGTGATGAACGGGATGCAGATGGGGAAGTGTCGAGCGTGTTTCACGAAATGGAAGCCGAGTCAGCAGAAGCAGAATCAGCAGAAGCAGAGTCAGCAGAAGCAGAATCAGCAGAAGCAGAGTCAGCAGAAGCAGAGTCTGCAGTGACTGTACATGGTGGTGTGGAGCGAGAGCTGTTCCCCAGTATTCTCATACCTCGCCGCCTCTTTGTGAGCACCAGCTGCTGCCGGAGCGAGGATGGGGAAGTGTGTGGTGAGGATGATGGTGCTGATGTTGGTGACAGGGGCAACGGTGATGTTGATAGTGACGAGTGTGGAGATGCGTACAGCTATGATGGGCACGAGGAGGAGGAGGAGAATGAGGAGGACGAGGAGGAGGAAGACGGGAGGAGGGGCGAATCTTTTGATGACAGCTGCGGCAGTTGCAGTAGTGGGGGTGGTGGCAGTCGTGGCAGTAGTGGTGTTGATGGTAGTGGTGCTGGTAGCTATGATGATGAGAGCAACAGCAGAAGCTACTGCTCTGATGATGATGCTGATGGTGACACTGAGGGCGACAGCCGCGGCTATTGCTCTGACGATGGTGACGGTGACACTGAGGGCGACAGCAGAAGCTACTGCTCCACCTCCTCCTCTGCCAAACAACACCAACACCATCGCCACCACCAACACCAACATGAACGACAACAATTCACCTCTCCTTCCCGCACCCTCCCCACCCATTGTCACCCCTCCACCCTCCTCACCTCCCCCGGACCCCACCTCCCATCCCCCCACCAACGCACCCCTCCCACTCACCTCATCTACCCCTCCACCCTCCTATCCTCTCCCAAACCCCTCCTCCCGGCCCCTCGCGCCCCTCCCACCACCATCATCTACCCAGACACCCTCCTCCTCTTCCGCTTCACCCACCCACACCTCCCTGCCGCCCTCGCTGACGTCATCACCACCGACCAACGCCTGCTCCACCAATTAGAATCCGGCCTGCCCTCGTGGGCCGTTTTCCTCCAATCCTGCGCCGGCCTCTCTGCCCTCTACCGCCCCTGGATGCGCCCCCTCGTCGCGTACGCGTGCTTTATAGTCTCCCTCGTTACAGTCCTCATTGGCTTCTACGATCTGTATAAGAACATCCCGGTGCTACAGGAAATGCTGGCGCGGATGCTGGGGCCAATATGGGCGGTAGTAGGCACGTGGGACATGGGAACAAGGCTGAGATACCTTGGCACAATTCTCTTTCTGCAGAACTGGGAGCGGGCCTTCAAGTGGCTGTCCTCCTCTTGGAAAGTCATCTCCCACGCGGTTTCCCTCCTCTCTTACCTTCTCTCTCTCCTCCTCAGGCCCTTCCAGCACCCCTGCTCGCTCCTCTTGCACACCGTCCTCCTCTGCCTCACCAAACTCCTCTCCACCGCATGGAACCTCTTGTCCGCCCTCGGAAAGCTGGTTACCAGTAGCGGAGGGTTACTCGGTTACGTCATGCGCCCGCTGTGGCTGCTGGGGCAGCACACACTCGTCCCGGTGTGGCAGTTACTGAATGCATGCTACCTGGCTGTATACAGCACTGGAGTAGCCATCTCTAATGGCTGTCTGCTGCTCTATCAGCTCCTCTCACAAGCCTACAGCTGCTCCGTGCTGAAACTCGCACATCTGCTGTCTTCACTAGTGTCTTCTCGCGTATCTTTCCTGTACAGCAACTGCCTGCTGCTGTATCGGTTCCTCTCACAAGCATGCAGCAACAGCGTGTGGAAAGTGGCTCAGCTTCTTTCGGCTCAGCTGTCGTTCTTCTATTCACGAGCTATGTTGCTGGGCCGGCTGCTTGGCATGCTTCTTCACCCACTGCTGCTCCTTGCTCGTACCCTCTGGGCCATAGGTGAGTCGCACCTGATAAGTGAGTGTAAGGCGTAGGTGAGTGGCACCAAGTCTGATAGATGAGTGCGGGCCACAGGTGAGTCACACCGTGTCTCATAATGGAGATCGTTTTGAAGCACCTTGAAATTAGGTTGGTTGGAGTGCTTGTTCAACCGTTTATGCCCGTGCCCATACCCTTTGGGCTGTGGGTGAGTCGCACCGTGTCTCAGAGGAGTGTGGGGCACAGGTGAGTGTGGAGTGGCTGAGTTGAGTTGCGGCGTGTTTCGTTGTTTTATTTCATGCACCCTGTTTCATGCACCATATTTCAGCATCATGTTCAATGCACAATGTTTCATTCGCCCTGTTTCGTGCACTGTTCACCGTGTTTCATTCACCGTGTTTCATTCACAGGGTTTCGTTCACCATGTTTCACCTATCTCCTTCCTACCATGTATCAAGAGTAGCCATCAACGCTTCCGCTACTCATTCTCACATCCTCATCTTTCCCTCCATCTCTTCCCCTTCGTTATTTATTTGCCCACCGTTCTCCAGGTCGAGCCATCATCCTGCCTCTATTCCAGTTCATCCACCTCCTCCTCACGCCTCTCCTCTCCGCCCTCCTCTCTCTCCTCAAGCTCCCCCTACAGCTGTTCCGCCTGCTGCTGCAGCTCGCCACCTTCCTCTACTCCACCTTTTCACACTCACTCTCCCACTCCCTCACGCTCTCCCTCGCCTCCTCCCTCAAAGCCCTCTCCCTTCACTTCACACACCTCTCCAATACGCTCTTGCTTCACCTTGTATACCTTTCTAAAACCCTTGTGCAACCTATCACATACTCCATAAAAGCTTTCTCTTTCACCTTCGCATACGGCTATAAATCTGTGGCAAATAGCTTCTCCTATATCTCCAAGACCGTCTCCTCTTCGCTGCGATTGGTCGTTGGGGCTCGAAAGCTAGGCTCGGCAACCAAGGCAGTGGGACAGCAGATCTCCGCTGCAGGTTCGGCAATGGGGCAAGTTTCCTCGGCTGCAGGTTCGGCGGTGGTTCGGTCGTCTTCCTCATCCCTGCTGCAAATGTGGCATAACCTCTTCCAGAAGGTGGGGTTCCCAGAGACGTTGAGACTAGCCCACTCGTTTAGATTGGGTGTAAGGCATGAAACATTCAGTTGGCAGTCACTGTTTAGGGTCCAATGTAAGGGTTCGTAGGCTAAAAGCATGGGGGCTTTAAAGTTGTTCTCTTAGCTTGTTTGGCAGTAAATGGGCATGTGCTGCAATCAGCATAAAGCCGGCGATACAGCTGTGTGGCTTCAAACTCGCCCTCGTCCTCGTTCTCTCTATCTCTGCCTCTATCTCCCTCTCCCTCCCTCTCCCTCCCTATCCTTTCTCCACAGTTGTTCCGAGCCATCATGTGGATCTTCAAGGGCGTGGGCTCCTTCGGTGACTCTCGTGGCATCGGGTTTCTTTATCTCTGCCCCTTACTTTATCCTGTCTCCCACCCGCTTCCCCCCTCCTCTTTTCTCCACTGTTGTTCCGAGCCATCATGTGGATCTTCAAGGGCGTGGGCTCCTTCGGTGACTCTCGTGGCATTGGGTTTCTGTATCTCTGCCTCTTTCTTTCTCCTGTCTCCGACTCCCTCCCTCTCCTTTCTCCACAGCTGTTCCGAGCCATCATGTGGATCTTCAAGGGCGTGGGCTCCTTTGTAGCTGCTGCCAACAGACACCGCCTCAGGTGATGCCCCCTCGATCGCTCTCACTCTCACTCTCACGTTCACTCTCCTTTGTAGCTGCTGCCAACAGACACCGCCTCAGGTGATGACCCCTCAATCGCTCTCACTCTCACTCTCACGTTCACTCTCCTTTGTAGCTGCTGCCAACAGACACCGCCTCAGGTGATGCCCCCTCGATTGCTCTCACTCTCACTCTCACGTTCACTCTCCTTTGTAGCTGCTGCCAACAGACACCGCCTCGGGTGATGCCCCCTCAATCGCTCTCACTCTCACTCTCACGTTCACTCTCCTTTGTAGCTGCTGCCAACAGACACCGCCTCGGGTGATGCCCCCTCAATCGCTCTCACTCTCACTCTCACGTTCACTCTCCTTTGTAGCTGCTGCCAACAGACACCGCCTCAGGTGATGCCCCCTCGATCGCTCTCACTCTCACTCTCACGTTCACTCTCCTTTGTAGCTGCTGCCAACAGACACCGCCTCAGGTGATGCCCCCTCGATCGCTCTCACTCTCACTCTCACGTTCACTCTCCTTTGTAGCTGCTGCCAACAGACACTGCCTCAGGTGATGCCCCCTCAATCGCTCTCACTCTCACTCTCACGTTCACTCTCCTTTGTAGCTGCTGCCAACAGACACCGCCTGAGGTGATGCCCCCTCGATCGCTCTCACTCTCACTCTCACGTTCACTCTCCTTTGTAGCTGCTGCCAACAGACACCGCCTCAGGTAATGCCCTTGATGCCCTTGATGCCCTTGATGCCCCTCACTCTCCTTGAGTCGATTCTGCAGTGAGTTGATTCTCCTTCTCTCTTACTCTCAATCTTGCTCGTGCGTCCGTTCTTGGCTCTCCTCTCCTCCAACGCTGCTGCAAATGGACACCGGTTCAGGTGATGCTCTTGATTCCATACAAGGCGTTGTTTCTGTGTCAATTTGTGCGTCTCAAATTACATTATTATCCATCGGTTAAGTTCCTGATGTGGTAAAGTAGAATGACCTTTGTGGCAGAACTATGTGCGCCGAGCCTGTTTTTGAGTCGACTCAAGAACAGTTTCTGATGTGATTCAGTAAAACGACTTTGTGGCAGAACCATGTGCGCCGCGCCGACCATGTGATTTCTGAGCATCTCACTGTCTTTCTTGCCCCCCTTTCCCTCCGCACCTTCCCTCCCCTCCCCCTTCCTCCCCTCCCCTTCCTCCCCTCCCCCTTCCTCCCCTCCCCCTTCCTCACCTCCCCCTTCCTCCCCTCCCCCTTCCTCACCTCCACCTTCCTCCCCTCCCCCTTTCTCCCCTCCTCCTTGTCAGAATAGTAAAGGAAGGAAATGAAACAGAGAAGAGGAGATTCACTAGTAGGCAGTTGAGTACATATAGCAAACCCTAAATTGGGCTATACTCACCAAGGTTCAAAAATACGACCGAATTTTTGAAAATTTACCGTAAAATACGGTATCGTATTTTACGGTCGTATTAAACGGTAAAATACGGCCAGACCTTGCATTTTTAGGTTCGTTCAAAAATACGGTCGTTTTTAACGGCCGAATTTTTTTAACGAGTTTTTGGAGTTTCCGTGGGGCTCAAGAACATCCCCACAGAAGCTCAGACAGGTTCCGTGGCCATCTGTAATAGTCTAGGGTTGGGCTGAGGCCAATGTCGAGATCTGTGAAAGTGTACGGGGGGTTGGGTCTTGTAGATCCAGTGCGGTGACAAGTGATAAGTGGCGACGAATTGGTTGGGACATTGAGTTCCAACAATTTTGACGGGGAGGAAGGGGTGCCTGACTTTGGGTTCTCAGTTCGTGGCGAATTCAATTTGACCAGCGAAATCGCCGATCTGTGCAGAGCTATGGGCGAAATCGCTGATCTGCGCAGATCGGCGGGCGAAATCGCCGGTATGCGCAGATCGGCGGGCGAAATCGCCGCACAAGCGGGGCCGCTTATAATAGTCTGAGTTTGGGGGGGGAGCGGCCTTTTAGGCCTGATCATTAGCAATTTCTTTGATGTTCACATCCCTAGAAGTGGATGGTAGCAAGTCTGAAGTTAGATTATTATTTTTTTTGCGGAGAAAAAAACTCTATCAAAAAAACGGCCGAGTTTTTTAAAATTGACCGTAAAATACGACCGTAAAAAACGGCCCGTATAATACGACAACCGTATTTTTAATCCTTGGTACTCACTATTGAGTACCCCACTGCAGGCTAAACAAATATAACATTCTGACACACCCCCATAGCCAAAGTGGGGTGTAATCAGCACAATAAGCAAGCACAGCACTAGTTCACAAATATAAGCAAAGCTAGAGGCAGTCACAGACGGTAAATGAGGAGGAGGAAGGACTGTGAGAGGAATGGAGATAGGAGACGACGGGTGAAGCTGCAGATACACGGGCAACAGGAACGACGCGCACTGTGGCTACCGGAGATTATAGCCTCCGGACTACTGGAGTAACTGGCTCCGCGGCTAACTCTGAGCGGCAGGAGCAACGGACCCACGGGCGACTGGCGCAGCAGGCTCGCTGGGCTACCGGAGATTGTAGCCTCCGGACTACTGGCGCTGCTGGCGACACGACGGCTGCCTCCGCCCAACCTCCCCCTAACTGTCCCAAAACTCCCGTTCACACCCCCTGCTGCACCCCTAGCTTCACTCCCACGACACCCCCGGGGGGCCTCGGGGCGCCGCGACGGGTGACAAAACCGCCGCACGCATCGGGGCGCGCGACGGGCAGGGCACCGTCGCGCTCCACGGGGCGCACGACGGGCAGGGCAGGGCGTCGCGCGGCCACCAGGGCGGCGCGACGAGCAGAAAACCGCCGCGCGCCCCGAGCGCGCGGCGGGAAGAAAACATGCCGCGCGCCATGAGCGCGCGGCAGGCAGACAAACGTCGCGCGCCCGAGGCGCGCGATAGGCAGGACAGCAGCGGAAGCTAACGGTGGGCCCATCCACAGGATCGACCCGGGAGGGTCGACCTGCTCTAATAGCATGTCAGAATTGTGAAGGAAGGAAATGAAACAGAGAAGAGGAGATTCACTAGCAGGCAGTTGAGTACATATAGCAAACCCTAAATTGGGCTGTACTCACTATTGAGTACCCCACTGCAGGCTAGACAAATATAACATTCTGACACTCCTTCCTCCCCTCCCCCTTCCTCCCTTCCTCCTTCCTCCCCTCCCCCTCCCCCCACTCACACGGTTCACTCCTCGCCAGCACGCGGCACTCCGTGCTGTCCCAGGTGCGCAAGCTGCAAGCTCGATTCCTTTCAACCATTCCGCATTCCCAGGCAATAGTGCTGAAGCTTCTCATATATCCCCCCCCTTGCTCCCCTCCCCCTCCCCCCCTCCCTGTTCACTCCTCGCCAGCACGCGGCACTCCGTGCTGTTCCAGGCGCGCAAGCTGCAAGCCCGGGCTCTTAAAGCCGCTCAGAGCAGCCAGGCAGCAATGCTCTCAGGTTTCTCATATATACCACCCAACCCTCCCCTTCCCCCTCCTCCCCCCTCCCTGTCCCCTTCCCACCAGCACGCGGCACTACGTGCTGTCCCAGGCGCGCAATCTTCAAGCTCGACTCCTCCAGGCAATCCGACACGCTCTGGCAACAGTTATGAAGTTTCTCATACATAATTCCGCCCCCCCTCCTCCCCCCACCCCTTGTGTTCACTCCCCACCAGCACGCGGCACTATGTGCTGTCCCAGGCGCGCAAGCTGCAAGCCCGGGCTCTTCAAGCTGCTCAGCACGCCCAGTCAACATTGATCAAGTACGGCCGCAAGCTGCTTGCTCCCCGACCCATTCCCACCGCACCTCGAGAAGTTGCGGCTTCACCTCGAGAGATTCTTGATGTTGCCGCACCAGCAGCGAGCGCACCAGCATTGACTGCAGGGGGAGGGGTCGTTGCCACTCATGACGGGGCTGAGGAGGAGTACTGGGATGCGCTAGAGGGCATCTCTGAGAAAGAACCTGAGGAGGGTTGTGAGGAGCAATCGGATTCGGAATGGGACAAGTTTGAGGAGGAAGATGATGCAGAATGGGACAGGAATGAGGAGGAAGATGATGTGGAGGATGAGCAGAGCGAGGAGGATAAGGAGGATGAGGGGGGTAAGGAGGGTTATGGAGATCTCCAGGAGGAGGGGGAGGAGGAGGAGGAAGAGGAGGTGTTTGGGGATGCTCAGAGCGATGCATTCGAATATCCCCCCTATGGAGAGGCCTGGGATGATTAGGTATGTTTTTCTATTTGTGGATTGCCATGATGGACTTCTTTCTTGCGCTTCATTGCATTAAAATTTTCCTCTCATGAAGAGGCCTCGGACTATGAGGTATGGGTTTCTGTCTGCAGGTTGCAGATGTGGGCTTCTATTTGAGATAACGCAGTGCATTTATTCTGCTCATGGAGAGGCAAGGCCTCGGACGATAAAGTATGGGATTCTGTCTGCGGGTTGCAGATGTGGGCTTCTTTCTTGGATGCGTTATTTTGAAGAGGTTCTGTGCTTGTAACTATTCTGCTCTGGTGCAATCGTTTATTTCCTCTCCCCCTTCCCCTTTTTCCTCCTCAACATCCCCTTTATCCCATTCGACCTCTCTATCGATCTCCCCTGTCCCTCACCCCTCCTTTTTTACTGGTGCCATTCTTCCTTTCCTCCCCACCATGGTCTGTCACTGCATTCTTTTGTTTTATCACTCTCTCCTCTCAGCTCAATCACAGACCGACCAGACAAACGCCATCTTCCCCCATCCCTCTCCCCTTTCCCCCATTCTGCTCGGGTGCAATCGTTTATTCCCTCTCCCCCCTTTCCCCATCCATCTGGTCTTCGCATTCCTTGCTTTCACTGCCCTCCCCCCCCACTCCCTCACCTCGATCCCTTTTCACCCCATCATTTGCGTTTTTGTGTCGTTTTTTCATTTGGCATGTTTAGGTCCTCTGAGAGGACATCGCGCACAGTCAGATCTCAACAGCTACACTTTGAAAGGGGTTCCGCTGATGTATAAATTCTACAATCATCGGTAGGAAGATTCTTTACATTCATTTCTTACAATTCAGCGAACATCAGTCACACTCCTAACGTATGCATGTTAAAATTTGTAGATAGCCGTTCATGAATTTATTTTTCATTCTTCCCCCTTGGTCTTTCAGGTTTGAAGTCATAGGCTGAGGCCTCAATGACATCAGAAGCAATTCCACATTTTATTACTTCATGAAGGAGAATTCTGGATCTAGAAATTGGGAAATATTCCACATTGACTAATCAAGCTTGAGCATTTTCCATTCCTCATTGCATCATGTTGGGCTGAAAAAGCACTTAGGATGTTTGCAGGACTAAATTCGGGGTAGGACAATGTAATAGCGGAAGCGTTAAGTAAAAGGCTTGTGAACCACCTTGCGCTAGTATGTGAGGGCAAAGTAGATTGATTAAAACAAAGAGATACAAGCTTTTATAAGGATACAAGGAATATGAAGAGATACGGTTAGTAACCGTTTTACTGTTGCTGTTGCGGTTCGATACAGTGTGGACTCGGGCAACTGCTCAATAGCGAGTCAGTTGTTTGTCCTTGCTGTCGCGCTGTATTTGTCAGGTCAAAGGTCGCTGACCTTTGACTTTCGCGTAACCTCCAGCAGTTGTTCAACCTCCGAGGGTTGACTCGCTGATGCTTCGATATGTTTCGCTTCGCTTATGACTTGGTGTTTCGACACGACAGAGGCGCTTAAATCAATTGTTTCCAACACATCAAACTTTGTTGATCCTTGAAATATGTAAGGAAATTTCCTTTTTCCTTAGCGTCCCTGCTTACCGCGTACATCACCGTTCCCGCCATCGGCACCCAGCAGTGAAACGTTACCCGCTCGCGACACTCGCCTCGACCACGACTCCCGCCATTATTCACGATGCGACCCAACCTCACGGTCCGGACCTCCGCCTCGACACTTCCCAACCTCGGCGCTAAACCCGTAGCGCACCCCATTTTCTCGCGTTACCGTGACCACGCTAGCTTCGCTATATATTCTTCGCTCATGCCTTCTCTCATTGTATTGTTTGCTTCGATAGTGCAATTCTCGCTCGCTCAATTGCACTTGTAACACTTGGTATCAGAGCCTACGATCTCTTCTTGGACAGCACCCACACCCTCGCTTCCCCACTATCTCATTTTGGAGGGGGTAGACGTCTCTCAGCGTTCAGGCACCGCCGTTCGAATTGCTTTCTCAAAAGCACGCACGGCCACGACTGAGGCTCTCGCTGAGCTTGCCCGACACGCCCGCCATGGCCGACCTCAATCTCGCGACGTTGACGCAGGAGCAACTCGACCGGCTCTAGGGCATGTGCTAGGATTTTGGGCATCCTGAGCCCTCAGGGCAACTTTTGAAAAATCTCAAGAATGCCCTGATTTTTCAAGGCAAAATTGCATGGCCATCCTGAAATTTCAGGGCACCAACAGGAATTCATCCTGATCTCTCAGGGCAAAAAAAACACAAGACATGAGAGAGGTGGAGGGGAAGGCCCGATATGAGTGGGAAGACCGGTGCGTGCATAGTACGGTACGACGAAGAAGCGGGAAAATCCTCGGGAGGAGGCAAAACCAATACACACACCCCCCCGCCCCTTCCCCCCTATTCCCCATCCCCCCCACACCCCTTCCCCTTCTGCATATGTGTCAGGGCAGTCCTCGACCTTCGTCCTGATGCTTCAGGGCAAAATCTCACGGACTTCCTGAAATTTCAAGGCTCGACACGAAAATTATCCTGAAGTCACAAGGTAAAATATACCATCATCCTGAAATTGCAGGGAAAACTCCTGACGCTATCCTGAAATCAGGGTAATCATGATGTTTTACCCTGATATCGTGGGGCCTGACCGGCTCGTCCGCCAACTCGAGGATTCGGCGCTCGAAATCGCGACACTCACGGCGGAACGTGATTCCGCCCGCCAGCAATCAACGGTGAATGCACCAGCACCAACACAAGCACCTGCAAATGCACCTGTGCAATTGGAGGAGCCGATTATTATTTTGTCCGGCACACTGTCACAACATGACAGCGTGGGATAGCGCTCAGGCGCAGCCAGTGATGGCGCCGCCCAATCAACGCCTGGCATGGGGAGGAACAGGGCTGCACCAAGCACGAGCGGGCCTCGCGAAGCCCGTCGTCACGTTGAATTTGCGGCAACAATCGGCAACAACGACATCGTTGCGCCGATGCTGCTCAAACCGCAGCGCGGGCCCTGTTTCGACCCGAACCAACGTGGAGGTCCGATGGTTCAATCGTGGGTCTTCACGACGAACGTTTTCTTCGACGCGAATTACGTCGAGTTGGACGCAGCGAAGATTCGATACGTTGTTTCGCTGCTAAGGAGCCCCGCCATGGACTGGTGGCGAGTCATCGTGACGTCGCCACGTGCCTACGAGCCGCCGTCGTAAGAGGAAGAGCCCACGGGTCCAGCCGTCACCTGGAGTTCGTTTTGCGAAACCGCCCAGTACAGCACGTGGGATGCGTGGTGCGCAGGGCTTCGGGCGCGTTTCGAGTCGATCGCGGCTTCTATTTCGGCGCGTCAGAAACTGCGTACTTGGCGACAGCTTGGGTCGGTCCAAGACTACACAAGCAGTTTTCTCGCTCTGTACGAGCAAGTCGGCTACATGCACGAGGCAGAGCGGGTGGACCGTTACGTCGGTGGACTGAAGCCAGACATCTCGCACGAGATTATGCTACGCGGGTTATCAAACTTCAACAAAATCCTCGTGCTCGCGAAGAAAATCGACATCCTATGCCGACCAAGACCCGGGTCCTATTACGGACATTGTCCTCGGGGACCGACCGAGCACGCCACCGTACACGCCGTTGCAGCGAATGAAGCTGCTGCGCCATTCAAGGGGCGCTGTTTGCTTGCAAAAGGCCGGGCTATCACAAGAGCGAATGCCCAGAGGAGCAGAGACGCCGCGGAGCAGAGCAGGGGAGGGAGTCTTAGAGGCAGGGAAATGCTAGCACTCAGTAGAAAACGGGCCAACTACTGACGAGACAACCTGCTCGCCCAACCTCATTGACCCTCACCGAGTCACAGTGCCGATTCACGCCATCGATCGTGCTCGGATGAATAAGGAGGGTACAGCGACGGATTGCCCAATACTGATCTACGGGAAAATACAGGGGACAGCAGTGAAGGTTTTTATAGACGGAGGAGCAAGCCACAGTTTAGTTAATACTGCAACTGCATGGAAGCTGCAAATGACGCTTAGCCGATGTTTACCGGAGATTGATGCGCGTTTAGTTGACGACACGCCACTAGCAATACGGGAAAAAGTGGAGAGGGTGAAAGTTCGTTGCGGGGGGGACTTCGGGTTTACACAGGAAATGCTCGCAATGACACTGGATGGGCATGACATTTTACTGGGACGTGAGTGGCTGCGACGCTACAATCCGCGAATCGACTGGTCGACGGGTAGCTGCACTGTGCAAAGTAGTGGTAACTGGGTCGAACTACATCGCTGGCGGTCACCCGAGTCTTCGACGGACCACGTCAACGCCATCACAATGAAACGGACCGACGCCGCTGGAGCTGACGTGTACGCGGTGGATATCGCATTGGTGGGAGAAGCAGAACAGCCGAGCGATTTTCAGAAACTGCTGGCAGCCGTACCGCTCGAATTACAGGAGCTACTAAAACGGTACCCGGGGATTTGCTGGAGGGGTTGCCACCTCAGCGAGCTCACGACCACCGCATAGAATTAGAACCAGGGGCACAGGCAACTGTACAGCGACAGTTTAGACTGACACAGCCCGAGCTCGACGAACTGAGTAAGCAATTAGACTACCTGTTAGAGAAAAAAATAATTTGACCGAGCTCGTCACCGTTCGTTGTCAGAGGTCCACTGGTGATCCCCGATTGATCCTAGGAAAGGGTTACAGGCTCGTTGTCCTGGGGGGTTATGGGCGCACTGACCCGCTACTTAACAAGCCCTTTTATCCCAATGGTCTAGTGGTTGGGATTCTAACATGGTATCAGAGCGAAGGTCTCGGGTTCGAATCCCAGTGTGTGCACTTCGGGCATCCCAGTGCGAGGGGGGTGTCAGAGGTCCACTGGTGATCCGCGATTGATCCTAGGGAAGGGTTACAGGCTCGTTGTCCTGGGGGGTTATGGGCGCACTGACCCGCTACTTAACAAGCCATTTTATCTCAATGGTCTAGTGGTTGGGATTCTAACATTTGCCGCACTGATAACGTTCACACCGAGAAAAGACGGAGGGTTTCGCATGTGTATAGATTACCGAGCACTTAATAGGGTAACAGTCAAGTCGCGATACCACATTCCCCGCGCCGACGAACTGATAGATCAACTGCGAACAGCATGGGTTTTTTATTATTATTATTGACTTACGGGGAGGTTACCATCAGATTATGGTCGAACCATTGGACTGCGCCAAGACGGCATTTAGGACTATGTACGGGTCGTTCGAGTACACCGTGATGCCATTGGGCTGACCAACGCACCGGCGACAATTCAGATGACCATGAACGAGGCGTTTAGGCCACTCTTAGATAAATGCGTGATAGTTTACCTTGACGACATCCTAGTCTACAGTCGCGATAAGCAGCAGCACTTAGCAGATCTGGAAGTAGTGCTTAAAGTTTTAGATGAGCACATACTACTGACCAAGGGTTCCAAGTGCAAGTTCTTCAAGGATAGGTAAGAATTTTTTGGGCACGTTATTTCAGAGGCTGGGGTTGAGATCGACCCAAAGAATCTGGACACGGTAAAAGCGTGGCACCCCCCGACGAACATCACGGAGCTGCATGGTTTTTTCGGGTTCGTTAATTATGTGTGTCGGTTCGTCCCCGACATGGCACGGTTAACTGCCCCACTGACGGATTAACTGCGGAAGGGGGTCGCTTTTACATGGGGGGAGAAAGAGCATGCTGCCTTCTCTGCTGTGAAAAATGTTCTCTGTTCACCGCCGTACTGCGCATCGCCGACCCACACTGCCCATTCGAAGTGGTTACAGACGCAAGCGACGTCGCCATTGGAGCCGTACTGCTACAGGATTTCGGCAACGGCCTACAGCCCATCGCATACGAGTCGCGAAAACTGCATCCGCTCGAGAAAAGTTACCCGATACACGACCGCGAAGTGCTCGCGATCGTGCACGCGTTCAAAGTGTGGCGCTGTTACGTGATAGTACGGACAGAGCACAAATCACTACAGTACCTCCGCGCACAGCCCCACCTCAACCCACAACAGATTCGCTGGCTCGATTTCCTCGAGTTGAAATTCCATTACACGGTCACCTACAAAAAGGGGGCATCAAACATCGCCGACGCATTGACCCGCCCCACTGCCCAAATCCACGCCATTCTGCTCGCCCAGACCAGCCCACTGCTAACATGACTATTTACCCACGGCTATCAAACAGACCCGTTCTTCACCGGAGGAAACTCGCAGCAGTTCGCAGCAGCGAAAGGGTTGTATTACGTAAAAGCTGGCACTGAGAGAATTTGGGTACCACGCTACACCTTACTACGGGAATTACTGCTACAGGAGGCACATGACGGAGTCACCTCAGGCCATTTTGGAGTAGAAAAAACACGGCAGCAACTGAAGCGGTATTACTACTGGCCCGAAATGCTGACCGATGTGCAACGACACGTGGCATCGTGTCCCACCTGCCAGCTCATGAAATCGTCACGATAGCGACCAGCAGGACAGTTGCAGTTGATACCACCCCCAGAGCGTGCTTGGCAGTAGATGACAATGGACTTTGTCACGGGGTTATCGGCTGGAGCAAGTGGGAATGACGCGAACCTGGTCGTCGTCGATCGGTTGACGAAGATGGCACTTTTTGCAGCCTGCAAGAAATCAATCACAGCCGAAGAAACAGCTCGCCTCGTCATCGCCACCATCGGTCGATTACACGGGATACCAGCGGTGATCATCAGCGACTGCGACACAAAATTCACCAGCAACTTCTGGCGGAGCATGTGGCAGCACTTCGGCACGCGGCTACAGTTCAGTTCATCGTACCACCCCGAAACCGACGGACAGACAGAACGGACAAATCAGACCATGGAACATTTAATCCGAGCCACGTGCGACGACCCGACCACGTGGGAACAGCAGCTGCCACTCATCAAGTTCGCATACAACAAATCGCCATCCGCCACGACCCAACAGTCACCGTTCTACCTAAACCGGCAAGACCCGACAGTACCCATGACCCCGAATCCCAACAACCCAGTGCCACGAGCGCAACAATTCGCAAAAATATTACAGGCGGCATGGACCCGAGCAGCAAAAGCAATAAAAAAAACAAACGTCATCGCTAAGTGCAACGCCAACCGCCACCACTGCCCCGTCACTTACCAACCCGACGACCTGGTATTACTCGACACCCAAAACCTCCGCCTACCCATCACTCCAAAACTCCGCCCCCGATATTGCGGGCCATTTTGCATCAGCCACATGATCACCCCCGTCACCGCCCACCTCCTCCTCCCTGCTGATTGGTACGTCAGCCCGTCATTCCACGTAAGCCTGCTTCGCCCATACATCCCATCTGTTAGATTACTAGCGTGACTTAGGAACCATGGCTTGGGTTCTAGACATGAGTGTCGAGAGAGTTTAGTGTCGAGAGGAATTGGAAAAGAGAAAGAGTGGTTTCTCTAGCAAGAGTTGGGATACAAATACAACACCCTAAATTGGGTTGCACTCATTATAGAGTACCCCACTGCAGGCTAGACAGCAAATACATTCTGACACACCCCCATAGTCAAAGTGGGGTATAATCAGCAGAGCAAGCAGTCATAGAGCAGGTTCACAAGTACAAGCAAAGCTAGAGGCATACACAAAAGGCAAGTGAGGAGGAGGCTGGACTGTGAGAGGAGAGGAGATAGGAGGCGACGGCTGATGCTGCAGACACACGGGCAACAAGAGCGGCGTGCACTGTGGCTACCGGAGCCGTATCCCCGGACTACAGGAGTAACTGGCTCTGCGGCTAACTCTGAGCGGCAGGAGCAACGGACCCACAGACGACAGGCGCAGCAGGCTCTCTGAGCTACAAGAAGCAGAGCCCCGGACTACAGGTGCTGCGGACGACAAGACGGCAGTCTCCGCTCAACCTCCCCCAACTGTCCCTCCCCCCTTTCACACACCCCTTGCTGCACCCCTAGCTCCACTCCCACGTCACCCCCCTAGCACCACTCCCTAGGCTCCCACACACCCACCCCCCTCAGCGGCAGCTGCAGCAGTGGGAGACGAAGGTGGAGGAGGAGGGGACGGTTCACACACCCGCCACCCCCATACCCGCCACCCCGCAGTTGCACCCACACCCGCCACCCCCATACCCTCCCCCCACTGCTGCACCTGCAGCAGGGGATGGAGGAGAAGGGGGAGGGGGGGGGGGGGGGGGGGGCGGGGGGGGGCTGGTGCTGCAGATCCCCTCCTGCCTCCCCCTGAACCTCCAAGCTCCCCCCCCTCTCCCACCACAAGGTGCGGCAGGGAGAGAGAGAGGAGGAGGCGTGGCGGCAGCTGCTGCTGCTGAGGCACATCCGCCACCCCCTCACACCCTCTCCCCGCCATCCCCATGGAGGGGGGGGAGGGGGGCGGGGGCGGAGCTGCGCGTGCGACTGTAGGGCACGCGGGCAGGAGGAACCCCCTCTTGCCACCCCCTCACCCACCATGTTGAAACAGGGCACCGGGGCCACGGTTAGGGGCGGCAGGTCGCGAGGGGCCATGGCTAGGGGCGACGGGGCCATGGCCAGGGACGGGGCCGGGCGCTGGGCAGGTACGGGGCCGGGTGCTGGGCTAGGGACGGGGCCGGGTGCTGGGCAGGTACGGGGCCGGGCGTTGGGCAGGTACGGGGCCGGGCGCTGGGCAGGTACGGGGCCGGGCGCTGGGCAGGTAAGGGGCCGGGCACTGGGCAGGAACGGGGCCGGGCGCTGGGCAGGTACGGGGCCGGGTGCTGGGCAGGTACGGGGCCGGGCGCTGGGCAGGTACGGGGCCGGGCGCTGGGCAGGTACGGGGCCGGGCGCTGGGCAGGTATGGGGCCGGGCTCTGGGCAGGTACGGGGCCGGGCGCTGGGCAGGTACAGGGCCGGAGGCTGGGCAGGTACGGGGCCGGGCGCTGGGCAGGTACGGGGCCGGGCGCTGGCAGGTACAGGGCCGGGCGCTGGGCAGGTACGGGGCCGGGCGCTGGGCAGGTTCGGGGCCGGGCGCTGGGCAGGTACGGGGCCGGGCGCTGGGCAGGTACGGGGCCGGGCGCTGGCAGGTACAGGGCCGGGCGCTGGGCAGGTTCGGGGCCGGGCGCTGGGCAGGTACGGGGCCGGGCGCTGGGCAGGTACGGGGCCGGGCTCTGTGCAGGTACGGGGCCGGGCGCTGGGCAGGTACGGGGCCGGGCGCTGGGCAGGTACGGGGCCGGGCGCGGGTGTCGACGGGGTGCTGGCTAGGAACGGGGCCGGGCATGGATGTCGACAGGGCGCGGGCTAGGTAAGGGGCCGGGGCGCGGGCTAGGTACGGGCTGGTCGCGGGCGTCGACGGGGCGCGGGCTAGGTACGGGGCCGGGCGCGGGTGTCGACGGGGCGATCGCGGGCTAGGTACGGGCCGGGCACGGGCGTGAGAAAGGGCCGAGCGCGGTCTAGGTACGGGCCAGGCGCGAGGCTAGGTACGGGCCAGGCGCGGGCGAGGTACGGGCCGGGCGCGGGGCGACGGAGTCGACGGGGCCAAGGGGCCGAGGCGACGGGGCCAAGGGGCCGAGCCTAGGGGCTAGGGGCGACGCCAAGGGGCGACGGGCCGGGGCCTAGGCTAGCAGGGCAGTAGGTGGTGGGCCCATTAAGATTAGATCCTAGGAAAGTTATGCTCTAAATACCATGTTAGATTACTAGCGTGACTTAGGAACCATGGCTTGGGTTCTAGACATGAGTGTCGAGAGAGTTTAGTGTCGAGAGGAATTGGAAAGGAGAAAGAGTGGTTTCACTAGCAAGAGTTGGGATACAAATACAACACCCTAAATTGGGTTGTACTCATTACAGAGTACCCCACTGCAGGCTAGACAGCAAATACATTATGACACCATCCACCAGCCAACTGCCTCGCAACCGCCCCGCCAGCGTGACACGACCGCAGACAGAGACAATCATTGCGCCTGAAAAGATACTGAGCCACTGAGTACGTGACCCACGGGGAGCAATCATCAGCGACCGCGACACGAAATTCACCAGCAACTTCTGGCGGAACCTGTGGCAGCAGTTCGGCACACGACTACAGTTCAGTTCATCGTACCACCCCGAAACTGACTGACTAACAGATCGGACAAATCAGACCATGGAACAGTGCATCCGAGCCACATGTGACGACCTGACCACGTGGGAACATCAACTGCCACTCATCGAATTCGCATACAACAACTCGCCATCCGCCACGACCCAACAGTCACCTTTCTACCTGAACTACGGACAAGACCCCACAGTACCCATGACCCAGAATCACGACAACCCGGTGCCACGTGCGCAACAATTCGCAAAAATATTACAGGCAGCACGGACCCGAGCAGCAGAAGCAATAAAAAAATCAAACGTTATCGCTAAGCGCAACGCCGACCGCCACCGCCGTCCAGTCACTTACCAACCCGACAAACTGGTGTTACTCGACACCTAAAACCTCCGCCTACCCATCACTCCAAAACTCCGCCCCCGATATTGCGGGCCATTTCGCATCAGCCACATGATCACCCCTATCACCGCCCACCTCCTCCTCCCTGCTGACTGGTACGTCAGCCCGTCGTTCCACGTTAGCCTGCTTCGCCCATATGTCCCATCCACCAGCCAACTGCCTCGCAACCGCCCCGCCAGCATGACACGACCGCCGACAGAGCCAATCATCACGCCCGAAAAAATACTGAGCCACCGAGTACGTGACCCACGGGGAGCCCACAGGATCAAATTTCTGATCCGTTGGAAAGACCGCACGCCCACCAAAGACAACTGGGTCCCCCTAGATAGAATCAAGAACCACCCGGTCTTCACCGAGTACCTGCGCAACCGAAATTCTCGAGATGTACACGCACTCTCATAAGGAAGGCCTCCTTGGGGATGGGGGTAATGTACATGACCGTTCCCGCCATCGGCACCCAGTAGTGAAACGTTACCCGCTCGCGACACTCGCCTCGACCACGACTCCGGCCAGTGTTCACGATGCGACCCAACCTCACAGTTCGGTTGGTAACCCGCGCTCTGGACCTCCGCCTCGACACTTCCCAACCTCGGCGCTAGGCCCGTAGCGCACCCCATCTTCTCGCGTTACCGTTACCATGCTAGCTTCGCTATATATTCTTCGCTCATGCCTTCGCTCATTGTATTGTTTGTGTAAGGAGTTTTCTCGCTATTCCTTACCGTGACCGTCCACATCGCGTACAGCAGCAGTCGTTGTTCGCCCGCTACTGCTAACGGGGCTTCGCCAACTTCGCGTGCACTGTTTCACCAAACCTCGCACTGCTGGAGCAGCCGAGTCGGCCAATGCTTCGGGACTAGCCCGAACCTCGCGCCAGCGTAGCACTAGCTAGCTCGCACGCACCGAGTTACCGTTTGCACATTTTCGCGTATAAGTATTCGCTCATGCCTTCGTTCATATTTTGTACTCATTGAACACTCTAGTGCAATCCTCGCTACCTCGATTCATTGCACCCGTAACACTTGGTTATCATAGCCACTTTCTTGTCAAAATGTTATATAGTTTATTTTGTGTAGGCTATAGTGTATCGAAGTTTTGGTGAAACAGTGCACGCGAAGGGGTACAACTAACTTAGGGTTAGTTCTTGTACCCAACTTTTGTTCAATGCATTCATTCTTGTTCAGTATTCTCACATGGTTTCAGAGCATGTCCTTCCCTAGGACCGTTTTTTTTAGGGCCCACCACAGAGCTGCCCCACTCACTGCCCTGTCGCCCTGCCCTAACAGCGCGCCCAGCCCAGATGGCCCACGCACTGCCTCTTGCAGCCTGTCGCGCTGCCCTTAGCAGCACGCGAGCTGCCCCTTCAGCCTGCGCGCCGCCTCTGCTGCCCGCACGCCGCCCTTGCAGCCCCGCGCGCCGCCTCTGCAGCCCCGCGCGCCGCCTCTGCAGCCCGTGCGCCGCCCCTGCAGCCCTCGCGCCACCCCTGCAGCCCCGCACACCGCCTCTGCAGCCCCGCGCGCCGCCGTTGCAGCCCCGCGCCCCGCTAGGGGGGAGGGGCTATTGATGCTGGTTGCAGGGGCGGCGCGCGGGGCTGCAGGGGCTGTTGGTGCTGGTTCTGGAGACACTGGACGGCCGCGATCGTACTTCGTTCCCCTGCTTCAGCAGGGTCTTGGTCTCCCGTCTTCTACTGGCCTTACTCCTCCATTACTATGTCCACCGCCTGACCAGTCGCAGCCGCCGTTACAACCAGCCTCCCCACTGCCTGCTCCTTCTCCTTACACTGAGTAGACCGGAGGTCTTACAGAGCGTCGTGAGCCTGTGTCTCTTCCTGCCTCGCCTATTTGCGTTGTTCGCACTGGTCGTCGTGTTCCTTGTCCGCGTCCTCCTCGTGTCCCCGACATGCACCATATGACACTTCGTCCTTCCTCTGTTCCACAGCGTATCCCCCTGCCGTCTCCTCATGCGTCCTCTCTTGCTGACGGTCCGGACCCTGAGTCTGACTTAGTTCGTGCTGCAAGTCCTACTGTCATATGTCTTCTAGCCACTGTTGTCACTAACCCTTCGTTTGAGTCTGCTGCTGCGTCTGCCCTAGTTTCTGAGCTTGTTGACTTTGCTGCCGCCTGTCGTCTCGACTACGCCGCCATTCTTGTCGCTGAGTCTGAGTCTGACTGTCCTCCGTCCGTCGGGGGTGAATGTGCTCTTGGCACGGACGTCCTTGAGGACAGGCTGGAGGACTTTGAGTGTTTTTCAGCTGCTGTACCTCATCTCGTGTCCATGCTGATTGCACCTGGAAAGACCCAGATGCACCAGACATCTCGACCCCGCGCTCTTACGCAGAGGCGATTACGGGTCCCTACTCCTCTCAGTGGAAGACAACCATGGACGCAGAGATGGCATCCTGGAAGTCCACAGGCACTTACGTCGACGCAGTTCCCCCTCCTTGGGCGCACATAGTCGATGGCATGTGGATTTTCAGGGTGAAGTGGCCGTCGGGTTCTCCGCCTGCCTTCAAGGCTCATTACGTTGCTCGAGGCTTAAGTCAGCGACAGGGAGTTGACTTCTTCCATACCTTCTCCCCTACCCCGAAGATGACTACTCTTTGGGTACTGCTGCACGTCGCCACTCAGCGTGACTACGAGCTTCACTCTCTTGACTTCAACACATCTTTCTTACGGGGCAGCCTGCACGAGGAGATCTGGCTGCGCCGCCCATCTGGCTTCACTGGGTCGTTTCCTGCAGGTACCCAGTGGAGCCTCCGGCAGCCAGTCTACGGTCTCCGCCAGGCGCCTCGCGAGTGGCACGACACACTGAGGATGACGCTTGCGGCTCTTGGGTTTGCTCCTTCTACAGCAGACCCGTCGCTGTTTCTACGCACCGACACTTCGCTGCCGCCGTTCTACGTCCTTGTGTACGTCGACGACTTGGTCTTTGCCACTGCTGACACTGAGGCCCTAATGAAGTCGGAGCTGCAGAAGAGACACACCTGCACTGACCTGGGTGAGCTGCGCAACTATCTTGGCTTGCAGATCACCCGGGACAGAGCACAGCGCACCATCACCCTGACTCGGTCACACATGGTGCACCAGGTCCTTCAGCGCTTCGACTTCCGGTACTCCTTGCCACAGTCCACTCCTCTGCCTACCGGTCACTCGCTCTCAACTCCACCTTCGGACGAGTCCGTAGAGCCGAGTGGCCCGTATCCAGAGCTTGTGGGCTGCCTCATGTACCTGATGACCTGCACTCGACCTGACCTTGCCTACCCTCTTAGCATCCTGGCACGCTACGTTGCGCCCAGGGGACACCGACCAGAGCACTAGGAGGCCGCTAAGAGGGTGTTGCGCTACTTGTGCAGTACGTCAGGCATGGGGCGCGTGCTTGGAGGACGGGGTCTAGTTGTCCTCACTAGACACGCAGACGCTTCTTGGGATGACGACTTGGCTACGCAGCGGTCGTCACATGGTTACACTTTCAGCCTTGGCTCCGGCTCTGTTTCTTGGCAGTCTACCCGCTCGTCTTCTGTTCTCAGTTCCAGTTGTGAGGCTGAGATCTATGCCGGGGCCATGGCTGCACAGGAGTAACGCTGGCTCACCTACCTGCTGACCGACTTGGGAGAAAGCGGCCTCGTTCTTCTCCAGTTTTGTACATAGACAACAAGGCCATGATTGCCTTGTGTCAGGAGCACAGACTGGAGCACAGAACGAAGCACATCGCTCTGCGTTACTTCCTTGCTCGAGAGTTGCAGCAGCGTGGTCAGCTTCGTCTTGCTTGCGTGGCCTCTAGGGCCAACACTGCTAATATATTCACCAAGGAACTTCACTCTGGTGATCATCAGCGTTTCTGTACTGTTTTAGGCCTTGTGCCTACTCTGTCTCACTTGCTTACTGCGTGACCTTGCTTGTACTGTGATCCATATGTCAGAATGTTTTAGTGCTTACATATGTGTAGGCTATAGTGGGGTAGCCCGTAATGGGTACAACCCAATTAGGGTTAGTACTTGTACCCAACTGTTTCATAGTTCAATCCATTCTTGTTCGTTATTCCGACATGGTTTCAAAGCAGGTCCTTCGTTAGGACCGAATTTTTTTTTGGGCCCACCACAGTGCTGCCCCACTAGCCGCCCCTAGCGACCCTCGTGCCGCACCTGCTGCCCAGCACGCCGCCCTCGTGCGGCCTGCCCGTCAACCGTATGCCCGTCGCCCCTAGCCCCGGCCCGTCGCCCCGGCCCGTCGCCCATCGCCTTGGCCCGTCCACCATAGGCCCGTGGCCCCTAGCCCCCGCCCGTCGCCTCGGCCCGTTGCCCCCAGGCCCGTTGCCCCGGCCCGTCGCCCCAGCCCGTCGCCCCCAGGCCCGTTGCCCCGGCCCGTCGCCCGTCGCCCCTAGGCCCCGGCCCCGGCCCGTCACCCCTAGCCCCCAGGCCCGTCGCCCGTCGCCCTCCCTCGACCCCGGCCCGTCACCCCTAACCTAGGCTCGTCGCCCGTCGCCCCCCCTAGGCCCCTGCCCGTCGCCCCTAGCCCTTGCCCGTCGCCCGTCGCCCCTAGGCCCCGGCCCGTCGCCTGTCGCCCCTAGGCCCCGGCCAGCCCGTCGACCCCAGGCCACGCGCACCGCCGCTTGCGGCCCGGACCTTCGCCCCTGCAGCCCGCGAGCCGCCCTTGCAGCCCCGCGCGCCACCCCTGGTGGCCCCCTAGCTGCCCCTGCTAGCCACCTCTAGGCCCTCGAGCCGCCTCTCCTGCAGACTACATGCCGCCCCTCTCTGCTTCCTGCCCCGTTCCCCGTGCTGCCGGCTTCTGCCCGCCCAGCGTACTGCGCCGCTATGGCCTCTCTCCGCGTTCTAGCGTTCGATCATGAGGGCCGTCCGATCCTGTTTGACACGTGGCTTGACGACCTGCAGCTGTACCTACTGAGCGACTCTAGGGTCAGCGTTTCGCTGTTTGACCACGCGTCTGGTACTGCTCCCGCCCCTCCCGCCACACCTGACAGTGCGACTCGCTCTTAGTGGCTTACTCGTGTCACTGCTCCTCACTTAGCCATTCGCAACCATCTGCCGTTAGCCGAATGCGCTAACTTCAGACAGCACAGGACAGCACAGGCACTGTACGACGCTGTAGTCGCCCGTTACTCCTCGCCTGCCAGTGCTGCTCTAGGCCGTCTTCTACTACCCTACCTGTTTCCCGAGCTGTCTGCCTTTGCCACGATAGAGGACCTGGTTTCCCTCCTTCGCACTAGCGACGCTCGCTACCGTGCTGCTGCCCCAGCTGAGTTCCTTGATAGGAACCAGCCCCCGATGTTCATCACTCTCTACTTTATAGTCACCCGCCTCCCTGCCTCTCTTCGCTCTGTCACGGACCACTTTCTCTCCCTTGACCCCACAGTCCTCACTGTTGACCTCCTCGAGCAGCACCTCCTTGCAGCTGAGACTAGTGTAGTCGCTGTAGGTGCTGCTCGTGGCACTCCGCGCACGCTTTTCTTTGAGGGGTGCTCCCCCTCCCCCCTTGCCCCCTCCTACGCCTCTGCTGCTGGTGTTGACGTCCCTGGTGCTGAGGACGTCGGGGCTGCTTCTGCTAGTGCGAGGCGCCGCAGCAGCAAGGGCAAGGGTGGCAGGGGTGGTGGTGGTGGCAACAGGGGTGGTGGTGGGGGCAGCAGTGGATGTGGTGGAGGCAGTGGAGGTGGTGGCAGTAGTAGGAGTGGTGGCGGGAGTGGGGGCTTTGGTGGAGTCGGCGGTGGCAGCGGTGGGGGTGGCGGTAGTGGCGGCAGTGGGAGTGGTGGCAGTAGGGCTGCAGCTACTCAGCGTGGAGGTTCGGGAGGTGGCCAGCGGCAGCAGCCCCAGCGTCGGAGCGAGACCCCGTCGCCTCAGCAGCTTCGTGAGTGGTTTTCTCACAGTGGGGCATCTAGGGGTAGTGGTAGCTGCCCGCATGTCATTCGCACAGGTGACCGTGCTGGTCAGACATGCGGGAAGCCTCACATTCAGCACCGCTGCTTCTCCCGCCTCGACGATGCTTGGCGCGCAGAGTTTGGTGATGAGGCCAAGTGCCCCCCCTCGGCAGAGCTGCTTAGGTCTGGAGTTGCTATCTTTGACCTAGACTATGATGTTATCCTTGTTGCTATGTATGCTTTGTCTGTTAGTGCTGAGGGTGACTATTACCTATGTGTGCCGCGTGACCCAGGTATAGAGGCTGCTGCTCTAGGTGCTAGTGAGTCTGTTCTCCCTGCAACTGCGCCTGCTGAGGCCTTGCACACTCACACTTGACTCAGGTGCCTCACGCTGTTTCTTTCGCGACAGCACCACCCTCACTCCTCTCTCTGCACCTGTACCGGTCAAGCTGGCTGACCCCTCCGGGGGCCCACCGTTCCTCCACTGTCCTCCCGTGTCCGGCGGTTCCGACTGGCTCACTGTCAGGCCTTCACCTCCCCTCGTTCTCCACGAACTTGGTGAGTACCACTGCCCTCCAGGACGCGATGGTCACTACCACCACTCCAAGGGGTCAACGTGTGTCGATCTGCACGTGTACATGGACGGGCCATCACCTGGCCACGTTCACTCGTCGGCCAGGGTCGAGTCTGTACACACTGGCTACCGAGCCTCCTTATGTAGCTGCGTCTGCCCAGGTGTCTGCGTCACGTCAGGTAGCACCCCCTTGCTCGTGTCGCCTCCTGTCAAACCAAACTCTTCTTTGGCACCACCGCCTGGGTCACCCCTCCCTGCCACGCCTTCGTGGCATGCAATCCCGCCTCCTTGCCTCTGGTCTTCCCAGGTCTCTGCCTCCCCTCCCGCCCTCGCCTGCCCCGCCCTGCCTTCCTTGCGTCGAGGGGTGGCAGCGCGCCGCTCCTTACTCCTCCTCATTTCCCCCGACGACTGCTCCCCTGCAGACTCTCCACATGGACGTGTGGGGCCCAGCCCGCGTCAGTGGACAGGGCCGCGAGCGCTACTTTTTGCTGGTTGTTGACGACTACACATGCCACACCACGGTCTTCCCCTTGCGCAGCAAGGGTCAGGTCGTTGATGTCTTGATCCCTTGGATCCGCGCAGTCCGTCTCCAGCTCCGCGAACCGTTCCGCCAGGACCTTCCTGTCCTACGTCTGCACTTTGACAGAGGTGGTGAGTTCTCCTCCGACCTCTTGCGGGACTTTTGTCGTGGGGAGGGCATTCTCCAGTCGTTCACGCTTCCGGACTCCCCTCAACATAATGGGATTGCTAAGTGCCGCATTGGCTTAGTCATGGAGGTCGCTCGTACCTCCATGATCCATGCGGCTGCTCCCCATTTTCTGTGGCCGTTTGCGGTCCGGTATGCTGCGCATCAGCTCAACCTCTGGCCCTGTGTCTCCTTGCCGGACACCTCGCCTACATTGCGTTGAACGGGGAAGGTTGGCGATGTGTCAGAATTCCGGGTCTGGGGTTCTCGTGTCTTTGTTCGCGATCATCCGTGGACAAGCTCTCCGCCCGCGCTATTCCCTGCGTCTTCCTTGGCTTTTCCCCTTACGCGCCTGGCTGGCAGTTTTACCACAGGACGTCACGTTTGACGAGTCGGTTCCCTTTTACCGTCTCTTCCCCTACCGCTCTGCCCCTCCCCCACCCCCGCTGCTCTTCCCTGCTCCAGGTCCCCCTCCGGTAGACCCCCTCCCCCCCCAGGGTCCTGCTCCCTCAGGTGTGTCTTAGGTAGACCCTCTCCCTGAGACTGCGCTTGTTGAAGTAGCTGTCGGCTCTGGTGCTGCTCGAGGTGTTGCGTTTGGGGGTGCTGCGTCTGGGGGTGCGGAGCCTGGGGGTGCTGAGTCTGAGGGTGCCGGGTCTGGGGGTGCTGAGCCTGGGGGTGCGGAGCCTGGGGGTGCTGAGCCTGCGGATGTGGAGCCTGGGGGTGCTGAGCTTGAGGGTGTGGAGCCTGGGGGTGCTGAGTCTGAGGGTGCGGAGTCTGGGGGTGCTGAGCCGCGGGGTACTGCTTCTTCTGGAGGTCCCGCGGGTGCTTCGCCACGACTGTCTCCCCGGCCGGAGCCCCTCTCCCCGCAGCAGCTGCGCGAGAGGTTTGCTCAGCGCACCCGCCTTCGGAGTGGAGCTGCCGGAGCTAGAGACTCTGCAGCTGGAGACACTGGAGCTGGAGGTGCAGGAGTTACTGCTGGAGCTGGTGGTGCCGGAGGTGCTACAGCCGCTGGTCCTGGAGGTGCTCGTACCAAGGGTACTGGAGCTGCCGGGACTGGTGGTGTTGGGGGAGCTGGAGCTGGAGACCCTACGGAGCCTGGAGCTGCTGGGGCTGGAGAAGCTGGAGCAGTTGGCGCTGGAGGTGGAGCCACTGGCGCGGGAGGCGTAGGAGCTAGAGGAGCTGGAGCTGTTGACCCTTGAGCTCGTGGTGCATGAGGCAATGTGCGGCCGCAACCGTACTTTGTTCCCCTGCTTCAGCAGGTTCTTGGTGTCCCGTCTTCTACTGGCCTTACTCTTCCCTTATTGTGTCCACCGCCTGACCAGTCGCAGCCCCCGTTACAGCCAGCCTCCCCACTACCTGCTCCTTCTCCTTACACTGAGCAGGCCGGCGGTCTTACAAAGCGTCGTGAGCTTGCGTCTCGTCATGCCTCCCCTGTTCGCTCTGGTCGTCGCGTTCCTCATCCGCGTCCCCCTCCTGTCCCCGGCACACACGCTATGGCACTTCGTCCTTCCTCTGTTCCACTGCGTGTTCCTCTGCAGCCTCCTCCTTAGTCCTCTCTTCCTGCCGTCCCTGACCCTGAGTCTGACCGCGCTCGTGCTGCCAGTCCCACTGTCTCTCGTCTCCTCGCCACTGTTGTCACTAACCCTTCCTTTGAGTCCACTGCTGCGTCTGCCCTCGTTGCTGAGCTGGTTGACTTTGCTGTTGCCTGTCGTCTAGACTACGCCACTGCTCTTGTTGCTGAGTCTGATTTTGCCAGTCCTCCGTCCGTCAGGGGTGAGTGTGCTCCTCGCACGGACGTCCTTGAGGATAGGCAAGAGGACCTTGAGTGTCTTGCGGCAGCTTTACCTCGTTTCGCTTCCATGCTGCTTGCCCCTGAGGGAGACCCGGATGCACTAGACATCCCGACCCCGCGCTCTTACGCAGAGGCGATTACGGGTCCCTACTCCTCTCAGTGGCAAGCAGCCATGGATGCCGAGATGGCATCCTGGAAGTCCACAGGCACCTACGTTGACGCAGTTCCCCCGTCTCGGGCGAACATAGTCGATGGCATGTGGATTTTCAGGGTGAAGCGGCCGTCGAGTTCTCCGCCTGCCTAGAAGGCGCGTTACGTTGTTAGAGGCTTCAGTCAGCGACAGGGGGTCGACTACTTCCATACCTTCTCCCCCACCCCGAAGATGACTACTCTTCGGGTGTTGCTGTACGTCGCTGCTGAGCGTGACTACAAGTTACACTCTCTGAACTTCAGCACAGCTTTCTTGCAGGGCAGCCTGCACGAGGAGATCTGGCTGCGCCGCCCACCTGGCTTCACTGGGTCGTTTCCTGCAGGTACCCAGTGGAGCCTCCGCCGGCCAGTCTACGGTCTCCGCCAGGCGCCTCGCGAGTGACATGACACACTGAGGACTGCACTTGCGGCTCTTGGGTTTTCTCCTTCGACTTCTGACCCGTCGCTTTTTCTACGCATCGACACGTCACTGCCGCCGTTCTACGTCCTCGTGTACGTCGACGACCTCGTCTTTGCCACTGCTCACACTGAGGCACTAACCCTTGTGAAGTTGGAGCTGTAGAAGAGACACACCTGCACTGACCTAGGTGAACTGCGCAGCTATCATGGCTTGCAGATAACCCGGGACAGAGCGCGGCGCACCATCACACTGACTCAGTCGCACATGGTGCACCAGGTCCTTCAGCGCTTCGGCTTCCAGTTCTCCTCGCCACAGCCCACTCCTCTGTCTACCGGTCACTCGCTCTCAGCTCCACCTTCGAACGAGTCCGTAGAGCCGACTGGTCCGTACCCAGAGCTTGTGGGTTGCCTCATGTACTTGATGACGTGCTCAAGACCTGACCTCGCGTACCCTCTCAGCCTCCTGGCTCGCTACGTGGCTCTCGGTAGGCACCGAAAGGTGCGCTGGGATGCTGCGAATAGGGTAATGCGTTTGTGCAGTACGTCGGGCATGGAGCTCGTGCTTGGAGGACGGGGTCCAGTTGTCCTCACTGGTCACGCAGACGCTTCTTGGGTTGACGACTCAGCTACGCAGCGGTCGTCACAGGGTTACACCTTCAGCCTCGGTTCTGGCTCTGTTTCCTCGCGGTCTACACGCTCGTCTTCGGTTCTCAGCTCCAGTTGTGAGGCTGAGATCTACGCAGGGGCCATGGCTGCACAGGAGCTACGCTGGCTCACCTACCTGCTGAATGACTTGGGAGAGCAGCCTCGTTCGCCTCCAGTGCTATACGTAGATAACAAGGCAATTATTGCCTTGTGTCAGGAGCACAGAACGAAGCACATCGCTCTGCGCTACTTCCTTGCTCGAGAGTTGCAGCAGCGTGGCCAGCTTCGTCTTGCGTACGTGGCCTCTAGGGCCAACACTGCTGATATATTCACCAAGGCACTTCCGCCTGGTGATCATCAGTGCTTATCTTCTGTGTTAGGACTTGTACCTACTTTGCCTCACTTGCTCACTGCGTCACTTTGCTTGTACTGTGATCTATATATATACCTGCATGCTTACACTTGCTATGGTATGATCATTGTATTGTTTGTTCTCTTTTATGTAACTCTGCATGTGAACTGGCCCTGTGGCCCTTTGCTTGTGCTCGGACTGTGTGGTGTCTTTGTGATCCACCCTGAGCTTGCTTTGCTTTTCTTGACTGGTCTTGTGGCCACTTGTTCTCCCCCACTTTGCCTATGGGGGTGTGTCAGAATATTATAGTGCTTACATTTGTGTAGGCTATTGTGGGGTAGCCCATAAGGGGTACAACCCAATTAGGGTTAGTACTTGTACCCAACTGTTTCATAGTTCAATCCATTCTTGTTCATTATTCTGACACTAAATATATACCTGCATGCTTACACTTGCTAGGGTATGATCATTGTACTGTTTTTTCTCTTTTATATAACTCTGCATGTGAACTGGCCTTGTGGCCTTTGATTGTGCTCGGAATGTGTGGTGACTTTGTGATCCACCCTGAGCTTGCTTTGCCTTTCTTTACAAGTCTTGTGACCACTTGTTCTCCCCCACTTTGCCTATGGGGGTGTGTCAAAATGTCATATAGCTTACTCTGTGTAGGCTACAGTGGGGTGGCCCATAAGGGGTACAACTAACTTAGGGTTAGTACTTGTACCCAAATTCTGTTCAATGCATTCATTTTCGTTCAGTATTCTGACATTTCTTTCGGACTGCGCATCTCGGCACCCCAGGAAATCAACTTTTGATTTTTCACTCGAAGGGACTCACACCCCTTAGCACCTAGGAGCCGCTGTCCTCGCGTTCTCTTGTAAACACGTGCAGCCACGACTGTGCCTAGACTAAGCTATGTCAAACGAATGAACGAGAAATGATTGGATTGAACAGAAAGTTGGGTACAAGTACTAACCCTAATTGGGTTGTACCCATTATGGGCTACCCCACTACAGCCTACACAAATGTATAAGCTATAATGTTCTGACACACCCCCATAGGCAAAGTGGGGGAGAACAAGTGGTCACAAGACCAGTCAAGAAAAGCAAAGCAAGCTCAGGGTGGATCACAAAGTCACCACACTGTCTGAGCACAAGCAAAGGGCCACAAGGCCAGTTCACATGCAGAGTTATATAAAGAGAACAAACAATACAGGGATCATACCCTAGCAAGTGCAAGCATGCAGGTATATATATAGATCACAGTACAAGCAGAGTCAAGCAGTAAGTAAGTGAGGCAAAGTGGGCACAAGGCCTAACAGAGTAGCAAAGCGCTGATGATCACCAAGCGGAAGTGTTGACATCAGCAGTGTTGGCCCGAGTGGCCACGTACGCGAGATGAAGCTGGCCACGCTGCTGCAACTCTCGAGCAAGGAAGTATCGCAGAGCGATGTGCTTCGTTCTGTGCTCCAGTCTGTTCTCCTGACACAAGGCAATCATGGCCTTGTTGTCTACGTACAGAACTGGAGGCGAACGAGGCTGCTCACCCAAGTCGGTCAGCAGGTAGGTCAGCCAGCGGAGCTCCTGAGCAACCATAGCCCCGGCGTAGATCTCAGCCTCACAACTGGAGCTGAGAACCGAAGACGAGCGGGTAGACCGCCACGACACAGAGCCAGAACCAAGACTAAAGGTGTAACCCTGTGACGACCGTTGCGCTGCTGAGTCGTCAACCCAGGAGGCGTCTGCGTGACCGATGAGAACAACTGGACCCCGTCCTCCAAGCATGAGCCCCATGCCCGACGTACTGCACAGGTAACGCAGTACCCTCTTCACAGCATCCTAGTGCACCTTTCGGTGCCTACCGGGAGCCACGTAGCGAGCCAGAAGGCTGAGAGGGTACGCGAGGTCAGGTCGTGTGCAAGTCATCAGGTACATGAGGCAACCCACAAGCTCTGAATACGGACCACTTGGCTCTACGGAGTCGTCCGAAGGTGGAGCTGAGAGCGAGTGGCTGGTAGACAGAGGAGTGGGCTGTGGCGAGGAAAACTGGAAGCCAAAGCGCTGAAGGACCTGGTGCACCATGTGTGACTGAGTCAGTGTGATGGTGCGCCGTGCTCTGTCCCGGGTGATCTGCAAGCCAAGATAGCTGCGCAGTTCACCCAGGTCAGTGCAGGTTTGTCTTTTCTGTAGCTCGGACTTCACAAGGGTCAGTACCTTAGTGTCAGCAGTGGCAAAGACGAGGTCGTCGACGTACACGAGGACGTAGAACGGCGGCAGAGAGGTGTCGGTGCGTAGAAACAGCGACGGGTCCGCAGTAGAAGGAGCTAACCCAAGAGCCGCAAGTGTAGTCCTCAGCATGTCGTGCCACTCGCAAGGCGCCTGGCGGAGACCGTAGACTGGCCGGCGGAGGCTCCACTGGGTACCTGCAGGAAACGTCCCAGTGAAACCAGGTGGGCGGCGCAGCCAGATCTCCTCGTGCAGGCTGCCCTGCAAGAAAGCTGTGCTGAAGTCCAGAGAGTGCAACTCGTAGTCACGCTGAGCAGCGACGTGCAGCAACACCCGAAGAGTAGTCATCTTCGGGGTGGGGGAGAAGGTCTGGAAGTAGTCAACTCCCTGTCGCTGACTGAAACCTCGAGCAACATAACGCGCCTTGAAGGCAGGCGGAGAACCCGGCGGCCGCTTCACCCTGAAAATCCACATGCCATCGACTATGTTCGCCCCAGGTGGGGGAACCTCGTCGACGTAGGTGCCTGTGGACTTCCAGGATGCCATCTCGGCATCCATGGCTGCCTGCCACTGAGAGGAGTAAGGACCCGTAATCGCCTCTGCGTAAGAGCGCGGGGTCGGGATGTCTGGAGCATCCGGGTCTCCCTCAGGGGCAAGTAGCATGGAAGCGAAACGAGATACAGCAGCTGCAAGACACTCAAAGTCCTCCTGCCTGTCCTCAAGGACGTCCGTGCCAAGAGCACACTCACCCCCGACGGACGGAGGACTGGCAGAAGCAGACTCAGCAACAAGAGCAGTGGCGTAGTCGAGACGACAGGCAGCAGCAAAGTTAAGCAGCTCAGCAACGAGAGCAGACGCAGCAGCAGACTCAAAAGAAGGGTCTGTGTTAGTAGTGGCGAGAAGACGAGAGATAGCAGGACTAACAGCACGAGCGCGGTCAGACTCAGGGTCAGGGACCTCAAGAAGAGAGGACTCAGGAGGAGCAGGCAGAGGAACACGCAGTGGAACAGAGGAAGGACAGAGTGCCATAGCGTGCGTGCCGGGGACAGGAGGAGGACGCGAACGAGGAGCGCGACGAGCAGTGCGAACAGGCGAGACAGGACAAGACGCAGGCTCACGACGCTCTGTAAGACCGCCGGACTGCTCAGTGTAAGGAGAGGGAGCAAGCAGTGGGGAGGCGGGCTGTAACGGCGGCTGCGACTGGTCAAGCGGAGGACACAGGAGAGGAGGAGTAAGGCCGGTAGAAGACGGGGTACCAAGAACCTGCTGAAGCAGGGGAACGAAGTACGGTCGCGGCCGCACAGTGCCTCCAGCACCTCCAGCGCAAGGGTCAACACCTCCAGTGCCTCCAGCTCCAATGCCTCCAACTCCAGCTCCGGCAGCTCCAGCGCCTCCTGCGCCAGGGCCTACAACTCCAGCACCCTCAACACCACCAGTCCCGGCAGCTCCAGTACCCCGGGTACGAGCACCTCCAGGACCAGTGGCCGCAGACCTCCAGCACCGCTAGATCCAGCAGTAACTCCAGCACCTCCAGCTCCAGCAGCTCCAGCACCTCGAGCTCCAGCAGCTCCAGCACCTCCAGCTCCAGCAGCTCCAGCACCTCCAGCCCCAGTGGCTCCACTCCGAAGGCGTGCGCGTCGAACAAACCACTCACGCAGCTGCTGCGGAGACAGTCTCGGCGAAGCACCAGCAGAACCTCCAGACGAAGCAGCACCCTGAGGCTCAACACCCCCAGACTCCGCACCCTCCGACGCAGCACCCCCAGGCTCAACACCCTCAGGCTCAGCACCCCAAGTCTCAGCACCCCCAGTCCCAACACCACGAGGCTCAGCACCCCCAGTCTCAGCACCTTCAGACCCCGCACCCCCAGGCTCCGCACCCCCAGACGCAGCACCCCCATACGCAGCACCTCAAGCAGCACCTGAGCCAACAGCTACCTGAACAGGCGCAGGACCAGGGAGAGGGTCCACCTGGGACACACCTAAGGGAGCAGGACCCTGGGGCGGGAGGGGGTCTACCGGAGGGGGACCGGGAGCAAGGAAGAGCGGCGGGGGCGGGGGAGGGGTAGAGTGGTAGGGGAAGAGACGGTAGAAGGGAACCGACTCGTCGAACGTGACGTCCTGAGACGGGAGGACACGGCGCGAGGTGGGGTGGTAAAACTGCCAGCCAGGCGTGTCAGGGACAAAGCCAAGGAAGACGCAGGGGATAGCACGGGGGGAGAGCTTGTCCGCAGACGTATCGCGAACAAAGGCACGAGATCCCCAGACCCGGAACACCGACGCATCGCCAACCTCCCCCATCCAACGCAGTGTGGGCAAGGTCTCCGGCAAGGAGACACGGGGCCAGAGGTTGAGCTGATGCGCAGCGTACTGGACCGCAAACGGCCACAGAAAATGGGAAGCAGCCGCATGGATCATGGAGGTACGAGCGACCTCCATGACTAAGCCAAAGCGGCACTCAGCAATCCCATTTTGCTGAGGGGAGTCCGGAAGCATGAACGACTGGAGAATGCCCTCCCCACGACAAAAGTCCCGCAAGAGGTTGGAGGAGAACTCACCACCTCTGTCAGAGTGCAGACGCAGGACAGGAAGGTCCTGGCCGAAGCGCTCGCGGAGCTGAAGACGGACAGTGCGGATCCAAGGGATCAAGACATCAACGACCTGACCCTTGCTGCGCAAGGGGAAGACCGTGGTGTACCGCGTGTAGTCCTCAACAACCAGTAGAAAGTAGCGCTCGCGGCTCTGACCACTGACGCGGGCCGGGCCCCACACGTCCATGTGGAGAGTCTGCAGGGGAGCAGTCGTCGGGGGAAACGAGGAGTGAGGAGTGGCGCGCTGCCGACCCTCGACGCAAGGGAGGCAAGGCGGGGCAGGCGAGGGCGGCAGGGGAGGCAGAGACCTGGGAAGACCAGAGACAAGAAGACGAGAGTGCATGCCACGAAGACGTGGCAGGGAGGGGTGACCCAGGCGGTGGTGCCACAAAAGAGTCTGGTGCCACTCGAGGCAACACGAGCAAGAGGCACCTGACCTGACGCGGACACCTGAGCTGACGCAGCTACCTGAGAAGGCTCGGTAGTGAGGGTGTACAGACTCGACCCTGGCTGACGAGTGAACGTGGGCAGGTGACGTCCCGTCCGTGTGCACGTGCAGATCGACACACGCTGACCCCCAGGAGTGGTGGTAGTGAACATCGCTTCCTGGAGGGCAGCGGTACTCACCAAGTTCGTAGAGAACGAGGGGAGGTGAAGGCCTGACAGTGAGCCGGGCGGAACCGCCGGACATGGGAGGACAGTGGAGGAACGGGCCACGACCAGTCCCCCGGAGGGGTCAGTCAGCCTTACCGGGACAGATGCAGGAAGAGGAGTGAAGGTGGTGCTGTCACGAAAGAAACACCGCGAGGCGTCTGAGTCCAACGTGAAGGTGTGCAAAGCCTCAGCAGGCGCAGTACCAAGGAGAGTACCAAACTCACTAGCACCTAGAGCAGCTGCAGCTATACCTGGGTCAGGCGGCACACACCGGTAACAGTCACCCTCAGCACTAACAGACAAAGCATACATAGCAGAAAGAATAGCATCAAAGTCTTGGTCAAAGATAGCAATCCTAGACTTAAGCAGATCTGCCCAGCGAGGGAGCTCGACGTCGTCAACAAACTCAGCACGCCAAGCGTCGTCGAGGCGGGAGAAGCAGCGGTGCTGAGTGTGGAGCCTCCCGCAAGTCTGACCAGCACGGTCACCCGTGCGAATGACATACGGGCAACTACCCCCAGACGCCCCACGCAGAAACCACTCACGAAGCTGCTGGGGAGACGGGGTCTCGCCCCGACGCTGCTGCTGCTGACGTTGGCCACCCCCAAAACCGACACGCCGAGCTCCAGTCCCACCGCCACCAGTCCCACCGCCTCCACTGCCGCCACTCCCACCGCTGCCTCCACCACCGCCACCAGAGCCCCCACTCCCACCAACAGTCTCACCGCCGCCGCCATCTCCACTCCTGCCCCCACCACCACTCCCGCTGCCACCTCCACCACCGCCGCTGCCACCACCACCACCCCGGCCACCCTTGCCCTTGCTGCTGCGGCGCTTCGCACTAGCAGAAGCAGCCCCGACGTCTTCAGGAACAGAGACGTCTGCGGCAGCAGCAGAGGAGTAGGAGGGGGCAAGGGGGGAGGGGGAACACCCCTCAAAGAAGGGCGGGCGCGGAGTGCCACGAGCAGCACCTACAGCAACTGCACTAGTCTCAGCTGCAAGGAGATGCTACTCGAGGAGGTCAACAGTGAGGGAGGTGGGGTCAAGAGAGAGGAAGTGGTCCCTGACAGAGCGAAGAGAGTCAGGGAGGCGGGTGACTATAAAGTAGAGAGTGATATACATCGGGGGGGGGGGGGGTTCTTGTCAAGGAACTCAGCAGGAACGGGAGCGCGGTAGCGAGCGTCACTAGCGCGAAGGTGGGAAACCAGGTCCTCGACTTTGGCAAAGGCGGACAGCTCGGGGAACAGGTAGGGCAGAAGGAGGCGGCCTAGAGCAGCAGTGGCAGGGGAGGAGTAGCGGGCGACTACAGCGTCGTACAGCGCCTGTGCTGTCCTGTGATGTCCGAAGTGAGCGCATTCAGCTAATGGCAGGTGGTTGCGAATGGCTAAGCGGGCAGCACCGTCGCGAGTAAGCCACTGTGAGCGAGTCGAACTGTCGGCTGTGGCGGGAGGGGCAGTAGCAGCTCCTGACGCTAGGTCAAAAAGCGAGACACTGTCCTTAGAATCGCTTAGTAGGTACAGCTGCAGGTCATCAAGCCACGTGTCAAACTGAACTGGTCTACCGTCATGATCAAACGCAAGGACACGAAGCGAAGCCATAGCTGTGTAGTACGTAGGAGCAGCAGTAGCAGCTGTAGCAGTAGCAGTAGCAGCTGTAGCAGGAGCAGCAGTGTTAGTGGGGCTAAGAGGCCGCCGGGGCCGGGCGCGGGCCAAGGACGGGGCCAGGCGCGGGCTAGGTACAGGGCCGGGCGCTGGCTAGGTACTGTGCCGGGCGTGGGCTAGGTACGGGGCCGGGCGCGGGCTAGGAACGGGGCCGGGCGCGGGCTAGGTACGGGGCCGGGCGCGGGCTAGGTACAGGGCCGGGCGCGGGCTAGGTACGGGGCTGGGCGCGGGCTAGGTACGGGGCCGGGCTCTGGGCAGGTACGGGGCCGGGCGTGGGGCGCGAAACGGGGCCGGGTGCAGGGTTAGGTACGGGGCCGGGCGCGGGCTAGGTACTGGGCCGGGCGCGGGGCTAGGTACGGGGCTGGGCGCGGGCTAGGTACGGGGCTGGGCACTGGGCAAGGGACGGGGCCAGGCGCTGGGGAGGTACGGGGCCGGGCGTTGGGCGCGATACGGGGCCGAGCGCTAGGCAAGGGACAGGGCCGGGCGCTAGGCAGGTACGGGGCCGGGCGCTAGGCAGGTACGGGGCCGGGCGCGATACGGGGCCGGGCGCGAGACTAGGTACGGGGCCAGGCGCGGGCTAAGTACAGGGCCGGGCGCGGGCTAGATACGGGGCTGGGCGCTGGGCAAGGGACGGGGCCAGGCGCTGGGGAGGTACGGGGCCGGGCGTTGGGCGCGGAACGGAGGCCGGGCGCGAGGCTAGGTACGGGGACAGGCGCAATACAGGGCCTGGCGCGATACGGGGCCGGGTGCGAAACGGGGCTGGGCGCGATACGGGGCCGGGCGTGAGGCTAGGTACGGGGCCGGGCGCGGGCTAGGAACAGGGCCGGGCGCGGGGCTAAGGGCCGACGTGGCCGGGCGCGGGCTAGGAACGGGGCCGGGCGCGGGCTAGGGGTCGACGGGCCGCGTAGGCTAGGAGCGACGGGCCTAGGGGCGGTTACTAGCAGCGTAGCAGGTGGTGGGCCCAAGGAACCTGCTCTGATTCCATGTCAAACTAATGAACAAGAAATGATTGGATTGAACAGAAATTTGGGTACAAGTACTAACCCTAATTGGGTTGTACCCCTTATGGGCTACCCCACTACAGCCTACACGAATGTATAAGCTATAATGTTCTGACAAGCTAAGCCGACGTCATTCGTTATGGCTGAACATATCGACATCACAATGCTCACGCAGGACCGTTTGAACGAGCTGCTGTGACAACTCCACGAAAGCTCTGAAGAAATCGCAGCACTGACGGCCGAACGCACGTCCCTGCAAAATGACGTCGCACGAGCACAGCAAGCACAATCACAAGCACTTGGCACTCCGGGACAACCTGCACCACAGGCATCGCAGCACGGAAGTGTTGGGCAACCCGCGAGCGCAGCCAGTGATGGCGTCGTCCGTCACGACAGAGACGACGACCACGGCACGACACACTCCGAAGCGACGAATGCGGCCAGGAGCCAGCCTCGCGTCCGATTTCAACACCGACCAATGATTCGGCACTGCCGTCATCGATGCCGCTGAAGCCGCAGCATCCGCCATGCTTTGACCCGAGTCAATGGGTTGGTCCTACCGTTCAGGCGTGGTTGTTCACGTTGAACGTATTTTTTGACGCCAACTACGTCTCGGAGGATACGGCAAAGATTCGCTACCCCGTGTCGCTGCTGCGAGGACCCGCCATGGACTGGTGGTGTGTCATCGTCACGAAGCCAATGGAGTACGCGACTCTACCGACACGGGAAGGACAAACCGGACCCTGGGCACCGTTGTATTTCATAGAGGTGCCCCAATGTCGCACGTGGGACGCGTGGTGCGCAGGTCTGCGCGCTCGAATTTAGCCAATTGCGGCTTCGATCTCGGCGCGTCAGAAGCTCCGCACTTGGCACAAACTCGGTTCCGTCCAAGACTACACTAGTGGGTTCCTGGCGCTATGTGAGCAAGTGGGATACATGCACGAAAGCGAGTGCATCGACCGCTACATCGGCGGCCTGAAGCATGATATCGCCCAAGAAATTCAGCACCGCGGCGTCATCGACTTCCAGGAAATTCTCGCCATGGCGGAGAAGCTCGACTTCTTTCGCCGAACGAGGCCGGGGTCCTACGGAAGCAACAGCAACTGGGGACATCGATCTCGTGGGACGAACGAGGGCGCCACGATACGTGTCGTCGCCGCGAATGCCGCTGCCGCACCGTTCAAAGGGCGCTGCTTCGCGTGCAATCGGCCGGGACACCGCAAAAGCGAATGCCCGGAAAACGCTAAGGGAAAGGGGGAAGCTGGGCAGCAGAAACAGACCAAGCAGCAGGGAAACGCTGGGAGTCAGTAGCAGACGGGCCCTCTACTGACAAGTCATGCCGCTCGCCCGACCCAGCCGACCCTCACCGAGTGATTGTGCCGGTTCACGCAATCGACCACACCCGGCCGAATAAGGAGGGTACTACGGTAGATAGCCCCATACTGGTTAGCGGGAAAATTGGGACAGACTTAGTTAAAATATTCGTAGACGGGGGAGCCAGCCACAGCCTGATCAACACCGCCACGACACGAAAACTGAGACTGCCACTGGACAGATGTTTACCTGAGATTGACGCAAGACTAGTTGACGGCACGCCACTGGCGATACTGGAACGCGTAGACCGGGTTCGGATTCGATGCGGGGGTAACTTCACGTTAGCCAGGAAATGCTCGCGACAACCCTCGACGGAACCGACATTTTACTCGGTCGTTATTAGCTGCGACGACACAATCCGCGAATCGTCTGGACGACGGGTGATTGCACCGTGCGAGTGAACGGTAACAACATCGCCTTACCTCGCTGGGGCTTGCCTGAGTCTTCGTCGGTGCGTATCAACGTGATCACGATGAAACGCGCCGTAGCGGCGAGAGCTGACGTGTACGTGGTCGACATTCAGGAAGCCGAGGCAGCAGACAAGGGGGGGGGGGGGGGGGGGGGGGGGGGGGTGTACAGAAACTACTAGCCGACGTACCGGATGACTTGGCAGCACTACTGAAGCCGTATAGTGGGATTTTCCCGGATGACCTACCGACAGGACTGCCACCTCAGCGACCGCAAGACCACAGGATAGAGTTAGAACCGGGGGCACAGCCGATAGTACAGCGACAGTTCCGACTGACCCAACCCAAACTGGACAAACTAAGGAAGCAGCTAGATTACCTACTCGAGAAGGAATTCATTCGCCCGAGTTCGTCACCCTTCGCAGCACCGATACTGTTCACACGGAAAAAGGACGGGGGTTTTTGCATGTGCATCGATTACCGCGCACTGAATAGGGTTACCATCAAATCCCGTTACCCCATCCCACAAGCCAACGAACTGATCGACCAACTGCGCACAGCCCAGGTTTTCTCGAAAATTGACCTTCGAGGAGGCTACCACCAGATCCGAATCAACCCACCCGACTGCCCGAAATTAGCTTTCCGAACACGCTACGGATCCTTCGAATACACCGTCATGCCCTTCAGACTGACCAACGCCCCTGCAACCTTTCAAATGACCGTGAACGAAGCCTTCCGCGCGCTTTTAGATAAGTGCGTCATCGTGTACCTTGACGACATACTAATTTACAGCCCAGACAGAGCACAGCACCTACAGGACATTGATGCAGTTTTTAAAATACTGAGTGAGAACCGCCTACTGACGAAAGCATCTAAGTGTGAGTTTTTACAGGACGGACTGGAGTTTTTGGGACACATTATTTCAGCTGAAGGATTGGAAATAGACCCGAAGAAGATCGCGACGATTCAAGCGTGGCACGCGCCAACAAACTTGACCGAGTTGCAGAGCTTTTTGGGGTTCGTCAACTACGTGCGCCGGTTCGTCCCCGACATGGCGAAGTTGACTGCTCCGTTGACCGACCTGCTGAGGAAGGGGGTTGAGTACACGTGGGGGGAGAAAGAGCAAGCCGCCTTCTCGGCCCTCAAACAAATTTTGTGCTCGCCGCCTGTGCTTTACATCGTAGATCCGCACCGTCCGTTCGAGCTCGTCACCGACGCAAGTGACATCGCCGCGGGAGCTGTACTGTTGCAGGATTTCGGGAACGGCCTGCAGCCAATCGCGTACGAGTCCCGCAAGCTGCACCCGCCCGAACGCAACTACCTGATACACGACCGCGAAATGCTGGCAATCGTGCACGCGTTCAAAGTGTGGCGATGCTACCTGATTGGCACCGACGTGACAGTACGGACAGATCACCGATCACTACAGTACCTCCGCGCCCAACCGAATCTCAACCCGTGACAGAATCGCTGGTTGGACTATCTGGAGTCCAACTTCCACTATACTGTCACGTACAAAAATGGCGCATCAAACATTGCCGACGCACTCACACGTCCTACCGCCCAACTCCACGCCATCATACTCGCCCAAACCAACCCACTGTTAACAGGCCTATTCACCCACGGATACAGTACCGACCCATTTTTCACGACCGGAAATTCACAGCAACTGGCAGAAGCTAAGAGAGTCTATTACGTAAAAACAGGCACCAACCGCATTTGGGTACCCGCGTACTCACTACTAAGGGAACTGTTACTGCAGGAGGCACACGACGGGATTTGTGAGGAAATGAGGAATGAATGAGAGAAGATGATTGCACTAGCAAGCAGTTGAGTACATATAGGAAACCCTAGATTGGGCTGTACTCACTATAGAGTACCCCACTGCAGGCTAGACAAATATGACATTCTGACACACCCACATAGCCAAAGTGGGGTGTAATCAGCACAAGAAGCAAAGCAAAACAAAAGACAAGCTCAGGGTGGATCAAAATGTCACCACACATTCTGAGCACAAGTAAGCAAGCAATAGTTCACAATAATAGTAAGCAAAGCTAGAAGCTATCACAGAGGGCAAGTGTGGAGGAGGAGGGACTATGAGAGGAGAGGAGGTAGTGGGCGGCAGCTGAAGCTGCTGGCACACGGCGCAACTGGAGCAACTGGCACACGGGCAACTGGAGCAACTGGCACACTGGCAACTGGAGCAACTGGCACACAGGCTACTGGAGTAACTGGCTCCGCGGCTAACTCTGAGCGGCAGGAGCAACGGACTCACGGGCGACTGGAGCAACTGGCTCACGGGCGACTGGCGCAACGGGCTCACGGGCGACTGGCGCAACGGTCTCACGGGCGACTGGAGCTGCGGGCTTCACGGCGGCCACCCCCCTTCAACCTCCCCAAACTATCCCACCCCCCCTTTGACACACCCCCTGCTGCACCTCTAGATTCGCTTACACTCCACCCCCTAGCACCACTCCATCATCTCCCACACACCCACCCCCCTCAGCGACAGCTGCAGTAGTGGGAGACAGAGGAGGAGGAGGAGCAGGGGAGACCACACACCCGCCACCCCCCCTTTGCGCCAGAACAGGCGGCAGAAGGGGCGACGCGCGGCCCCCCCCCCAGGTCGCCCCTCCCGTCGCCTGTCGAGGCGACCTGAGGGGGCCGCGCGCGGCCCCCCAGGGAGCCGCGACGGGCGACGGGAAAAGAGGGGGGGGCGGTGCACGGGTCCCCGGTGCGCCGCGACAGGCGACGGAGCATGGCCGGGGCGGGGCCAGGGCAGGGTCGGGGCAGGGCCTTGACAGGGCCGCGACAGGGCAGGGGCGGGCGACGGGGCAGGGCCGCGACGGGGGGCCGCGACGGGGGGCCGCGACAGAGGGCCGCGACGGGGGGGCCGCGACGGGGGGCCGCGACGGGGGGCCGCGACAGGGCGACGGGGCAGGGCCGGGCGACGGGGCAGGGCCGGGGCGAGGCCGTGACGGGGCCGCGACAGGGCCGCAACGGGGTCGCGACAGGTTCGCGACGGGGCCGCGACGGGGTCGCGACGGGGTCGCGACGGGGTCGCGAGGGGGCCGCGACGGGGTCGCTACGGGGTCGCGACGGGGTGGGGCCGTGAAGGGGCCGGTACGGGGCCGTGAAGGGGCCGCTAAGGGGCCGTGAAGGGGCCGCGACAGGGCCGCGACGGGGTTGCGAAGGGGCCACGAAGGGGCCACGAAGGGCCGCGACGGGCAGCAGGGCAGAGCGCGAAACGCGCTAAGGGCAGGGCAGGAAAAAAAAATTAGCGAAGTGGTGGGCCCGAGGAAGGAACAGTCTCAGGAGGGAACCAGCTCTATACCATGTGAAAATGAACGAGGAATGAATGAGAGAAGATGATTGCACTAGCAAGCAGTTGAGTACATATAGGAAACCCTAGATTGGGCTGTACTCACTATAGAGTACCCCACTGCAGGCTAGACAAATATGACATTCTGACAGGATTACCTCGGGCAACTTCGGGGTAGAAAAAACACGACAGCAACTGCAGCGGTATTACTACTGGCCGGAGCAGTTGAACGGCGTACAGCACCACGTGGGCTCGTGTCCTACGTGTCAGGTGATGAAGAGCTCGCGAAAGAGAAAGGTGGGTCAATTGCAGCCGATTCCACCGCCCGAGCGTGCCTGGCAGCAAGTTACCATGGATTTCGTCACGGGGTTACCTTCGAACCCTTGGGTAACGACACGGTTATGGTCGACGTTGACAGACTTCACTTCACTGCATGCAAGAAATCGATCTCAGCCGAAGAAACCGCCCGCCTGTTCATCGCAGCCGTCGTTCGACTGCACGGGATACCAACCGCGATAATCAGCGACCGCGACACGAAGTTTACCAGCAACTTTTGGAAGAACTTCTGGGAGCAGTTCGGGACCAGGCTATAGTTCAGTTCATCGTACCACCCCGAGACCAGCGGTCAAACAGAGCGGACCAATCAGACGATGGAGCAGTTGATTCGGGCCACGTGCGACGACCCAACAACTTGGGAGCAGCAGCTGCCGCTGTGGAATTCGCCTACAACAACGCCACGTCAGCGACGACGCAGCAGTCCCCGTTTTACTTGAACTATGGGCAAAACCCAACAGTGCCCATGACGCCGAGTCCGGACAACCCAACGCCACGAGCACGGCAATTCGCCGAGATTCTGCAAGCTGCCCGCACCAGAGCCGCAGAAGCAATTAAAAAAGCCAACGTCATCGCTAAACGCAACGCTGACCGCCACCGCCGCCCAATCACGTATCAGTCAGGAGATTACGTACAGCTCGACAGACAGAACTTAAGATTGCCCGTCGTACCAAAATTACGACCGCGCTACTGTGGACCATTTCAAATCAGACACATGATTACCCCAGTTACCGCCCACTTACTGTTGCCGACAGACTGGTACATCAGCCCATCATTCCACGTCAGCCTGCTTCGCCCTTACATCCCAAGCACGAGCCAACTGCCTCATCACCGCCCGCCATCCATGACTCGCCCTGCATCGGAGCCGATCATCGAGCCCGAAAAAATTATGAGCCATCGGATTCGCCACCTCACTGGCATCAAGAGGATCGAGTTTCCTAGTTCGCTGGAAGGACCGCACGTCAATTGAGGACAGCTGGGTGTTCCTGACCAATTTCGAAAACCACCCTGCCCTGCAAGTGTACATGAGGAGCCGGGGTTTCCGCGATATACACACACTCGCGTAGCGGAGGGGGCTTCTTGAGGGGGGGTAGTGTAAGGAATTTTCTCGCTATTTCTTACCGCGACCGTCTACATCGCATACAGCAGCAGCCGTTTTTTCGCCCGTTACTGCTAACGGGGCTTCGCCAACTTCGCGCGCACTGTTTCACCAAACCTCGCTCTGCAGGAGCAGCCAAGTCGGCCTACGCTTCGGGACCAGCCCGAACCTCGCACCAGCGTAGCACTAGCTAGCTCGCACGCACCGCGTCACCGTTTGCACATTTTCGCGTATAAGTATTCGCTCATACCTTCGCTCATATTTTGTACTCATTGAACACTCTAGTGCTATCCTCGCTACCTCGATTCACTGCACCTGTAACAGTTTTCTTCGATAGTGCAATTCTCGCTCGCTCAATTGCACTCGTAACAAAATAAAACCTTCATTTAGTTTCCGTTATGTGGTTGCGAATTACATGTTACGCAACCGATATATTATAACCACCGACCTGCCAACAACAATACCCACGCATCATCGCGGTGCTGGAAGTCGTGGCGGTGATACCAATCAGTGGTGGCCTCCATAGTCCAAGGAGGCGCGCTGGTTCTGGTGGGTGGTCCAACTGCCCAATTGAATCTGCCGTTTACAGGTCGCCTCGTGGACTCTCAGAGAAGCCGAACGAATGACGTCCAGATGCGTCGCTACGTTGTCAATCCCGTGATGTCCACGTCGGCCAATCGCATCCACAACGTTCCACCGACGTGTCCACCCACCACGATGAAGCTTTCGATACACCGTACTTTCCACGAAGCAATTTATCGGTGCACCGCTGGTGACGTTTCGCTTCGCCAACGAAAGCAGTGAAGTCAACCGCTCTTTTCGGGTCGGGGGGGCGGGGGAAATTGGGCATTGGGCAGGCAACCAGCCCCCTACCGAAATGCCCCCCCCCCACCCAACAACCCACTGTCCGCCACGGATATCCGCCGACGGCATTCCGCTCCCCCAGACGCGGAACAAAATCTCGACTCCAACTCGCTCTGTGCACGTGCCGGCCACTATCTCCTCTTCCTGGGCACGTAGTCTTCCTCTGTAGATCGCGACACTTCAGCAAGCCTTGGCTGACCTGGCTCGCGATAACTCGCTGTACAATATTCGCTTTGGCGGGAACATTGCCTTGAGCCTGCTCCTTGTCCCTCGAACACACCTGCAAGGTGTGCCCTAAACGTGTTTCTGGAGAATCCCTCTCGGCCTCCTCACCCTGTCCACCTTGCTGAAACGTTTTTGCTCATGGCTGCTTTTCCCTGCTGTGGTCCCAGCGCTCAGGCCATTCCGCCACAGTGGGGAGCAATGGAGCCTGGAGAGTTGGGAGGTATGGCCAGGCTCCTAGGGTTTGCAGGAAAGCCTTTTCATTTTTCAGGTTGCAGCAATCGTTGGGTAGATAAGAGGTTGGCCTTCGTACCCTTTCTATCATCCCAGGAACCTAGATCCGTCTGCTTATTCACGGTTACTACGCCCTATTGACCGAGTCTCTCAGAACCCAGTGACCAGAATTAAAAGCCATGGCCGCCATCGCTACCCTACCTCAGTCCTCGTTCGTAGTCGGAGCTAAAAGCTCATCAACGAGATCACGCAAACTTTCACAGGTGTCCCTTCAGCCAAAGACTGGCTCGCTTCCGTCCCTATTGAAGGCCAAGTCTAGTGGTCGGAAGCAGCCTGAAGTGCGAATGGAGAGTGCGTCCGTTTTGGCGTACCAAAGCTCCAACGGCTCGGATCAAGTTGAGAGTTGGACCGACCCTTCCATGGTGTCCCCAGCGGTTACACAACAGAAGATTGAATCATGGCTTCAACACTCCGCTGCTGATGTAAGCTTTGTGTAATCCATTCTTTTGTTTTCTGTTTTCATCAATCAAGTATCTTATCACTGCATCTATTGCAAATTTTGGAATTTCACGTCAGTGTTAAAAAATCTGAGACTATTCTTCGCGATTCTTTTCTTTCCCTTCCAGATTATTCGACATCTCGACGACGCTCCTTTTTTCCATCTCGTTTTCGACGGGGTCCGTGGCTTCCGGTCTCCCGTTCGACAACGGCTACCACAGGGTATTGTGGATCACGCTGACAGCTGGTCGTCCGTACGACAAGCAGTCCAGAACGACGACCCAGATGGTCTCATCTTGGTTCACCGGCTCGATGAGAGCGATCTTTCCAAGAGATACGGTCAGGAGATGTCCGGAGAGCTTGAAGAGTTGGCACCGCCCTTTAATCCCTGCCAGACGAACGTGTGGGGTTTGGTGGTGTTGGGAAGAGCAAGCCACCGGCACGCCTGTTACATACTTAAGACGACACGTTGCTCCGCGGCTTCCTCGCTATCTGCCACACGGTTTTCCATTACAAGAGCCAAGTGCTTTGGCGCTTCCGTGCACAAGCAGCTGGAGCAAGCATGGTTGAACAACTAGCTAGATCTGGTACCCTGATTGTTTTCGGTAGTGTAAGTATGTATATTTTAGTCATTCCATTAGGCTTTCTCTCAGTACTATGTCCTAACGCTAGTGGATAAGATTATCCGAACGCTTTTATCTTGCATATTTGAATGCCAAATCCATTTTGGAAGTCAAAAGCCCAGGTACCTGACATGCTTTAGTTGATACTTGGATGCCTTGGTGTATGTCATTGTGTTCCGGTAACCTTGTGTCCATGGCACAATTTCGCATTACGTCAATTTAGAAATAAGTAAATCGGAAATCCTTTCTGCCTTAAAACGAGGGTCTAGATTTGCCTGGCGGAGGTTCAGAAGTTTTTGTTTTGAACCAGGCTTGCCAGCGCGAAAGTGTTGGCTGGCGAAAACCTGGATTTCGTGCTGACACTTTTCCTCTGCAGTAACAGTTCGCCAGGGTTTGGGGTTTCGGGTGGCAAATGTGCACCGTCGCTTTAAGAGTTAAGTAAAATAAAGCACATCTATCGCTGTAAACCGAGCAGCGTCAAGAATCAATCGAAGCATCGTCTAGCCTTGACAGATTTCTCCTTCCAGTAGAAATCTTCCAGCGCCGTTCATGCTCCGTCGAGTCACCCACCGCTCCTCCTGTCGGCAATGTAAACTCCGCGTGCGCCTCGGCAGTTCACGGCAGCCAATGGGTCGCAAGCAATCCGCGGTTCGCACCGGAAATTCCCTTCCCATCCCTTCCATGTCACTATAAATTCAGCTCCAACCACCAGTTCGACATCAACAGCTAAACCAGTCAAACACACTCAATTCAGCTCCAGTGTTGCTCCCATTAACAAGCCTTTCTTTTTTTACTGGCTTCTCGGCGACCTGAATTAGCTAATCGCAGCTATCGAATCGCATCGCCTTAGTCGGCCAATCATGGCACGCAGTTCTGCTCCGGCTGCAATCTTCACAGCACTCCTCGTCACAGGTGCGAATAGCTGATACTTTCGACTCATACAATCTTAGCTGGCGCTTTGCATGCCTGAAGAATGATATTTCCCCATCTCTGACTCATTGTTATTTTCTTATATTGTGCTCGACATGCAGTGCTCCTCGCGCAAGGAATTGAAGCAAGATTTCTTCCCACCAACCGCCTTCCGACCAACATCAAGCCATCCGAAGCAGCCGCCAAAGCAGCCGCCGCGGCCTCAGCAGCTGCCGCAGCCGCAGCAAAATCAGCGGCCACAGCAGTCGCAAACATTAACGCCAGCCCCGCATCCCTCAACTCCAGCATTTCCGACTTCGTAGCGTCCCTCAATTCTTCTATCACCGACTTCGTGTCGTCGCTCACGGGAGGAATCGACCAACTGGTCGTGAGCATCAACAGCAGCGTGTCTGCAGCGGAGGCCGCGCTCCAGGCGCAGGTATCTGCGTTAAACGCCAGCCTCGCTGCGCTTAGCGACAGCCTCACGCATCTAAACTTCACGCTCGCCAGAGCGAATATCTCGTCGGACGGGATGATCGCGTCATCATCACTAGCGCCGCTGCTGACGGCCTTGAAGTCGCAGCTTTCGTCGCTCGAGTCGAAGCTGTCGGCTGAGGCCTTGAAGGCTCGCATCGACGCCCTCGCGAAGGACCTCGCCGGTTTCGCGGCAACGGCGGGGTCCGCGGGGGCGCAACCGGCGCTCATGGCAGGTGCGCAGCCCCTCTCGACGGTGGGGACTTCTGGCGCGGCGTCCGGCGTCCCTGCCGCCGGCGAGTTGGCGAGGCAGATCTCCGATCTGACGCAGCGGCTCGCGGGGATCAACGGGAACGTCAACGCGCTCGCTGGGATGGTGAACGTCGTTGCTAGCGGGATTGCTAACGGCGTGAACGGGGCTCTCAATGGCGGTGTGGACGGCAGCGCGGTGGCGAATGTCGCGAATCTTCTGCCCCAGCAGGCGGGCATGCTGCGTGCCGTGCTAACGTCATGCAACGGCCTGCTGTCTCTCCAAGCCGGCGCTGCTGATATTCAGATCCTCAAGATGTAAGTCACTCGCGCACGTTGACTCATCCACTCCGCCTCTAACTCACATTGACCAGCCACCCATTAGTTCCCCTCCCACCAGGCTTTTTCTTGCATTCTGGTCCTACACCGTCCCTTCAAACGTGCTGTTAATGATCGTGCAAACCTCCTATTCCCTTGATCACACTCTCTTTCCTTCATCCCTCTCCTCTTTTGCCTTTCCTTTTCTCCTATGCAGTGGCTCGGACTATCTGCTCACATACTACCTGTACGTAGCAGGAGTGACCAAGGCCCCAGACTCTCAGGCCATTTTCAACGGCAACCCTTGCAACACTGCTGCCACTGTGCCCCTCGCCCTGCCTGGCACGTGGGTGCCCATGAGCCCTGTGTCCTGGTCGCTGGCCAATGTCGTGAGGGCGTCAGCTGCTGACGTGGTGGATCTGCTCTCATCTCTCCAAGTGGTCACCAATGACAGGCTATATGTGGGCTTCTTTGGCCCTGACGGAGCACTATCAGGAAAGATTATTGGGGGGAAGTTTTAGAGGACATGAGAGATAAGCAATGGTTGGAACATTTTAGATACTCCAAACTCCTCATTTTTTTTTTTTTTTTTTTTTTCACGAGGTGCTGGATCTGTCATGTTCCATCCACTGTGTAAGCAGATGCTGGGTTATATGTTATCTTATTGGAGCTATTGATGCTGCCTAATGCAACTACCTTAATCTATGTGTCGTATGGATTGAAACGTTATGCACTCCAAGCGTTCTATGTACTTCAATTGAAATTGTGCCCCATGTTGGGTCATCTTCGTCACACTATCTGAAACTCCCAAGCGCGTAACAAATTCTGTGTTGGGCTGGGCAGCAGTTTTTGTTGCCTAGTGCCGACATTGACATCCTATCCGTGCTGTCCATCCGTCAAAATCTCAGTACCCATCCGAACACCGCTTAACCTCTTTGTGCCAATCTACAGTGCTTCGCAGGAGCTTCACGGGTACATTGGTACTATCGAGTACAGTATTTTCAAACCCGAACCCTGCCCCTCCCCTCCCGCATAGGAGATTCGTTGCTACTGTAGTCTAATCTTGCATGTCTCCGCACCGCAACTAGAATTTCCGTTAGTGGCTTCTGTTTCCTTACAATAGCCGTTGAACAATGCGCAAGTCCGTCAATGGCGCGCCATGCATCTTTCACTGGCTTGACCCTCATTGCGCTCCTCGTCACAGGTGAAATTTACTGGAACCCTGATGGTTACGCAGTACACCGCCGCGTTTGCCGCCGCATTTGGTTGGATACATTCTTACCGTTCTAATATCGCCGACTAATTCTTTCCTTGAATGTTTACCTCGACGCTGGATTGATTCGCAGTATATGTGTCAAGAACCGAAGCATTCTGCTATTTTCTCCCAACCGACGACCTCTGTAACAAAATAAAGGCAAGCATAGTGGCCGCGGCCAACGCAACCGAAGCAGGCGCCAAGAGACTCACCGCGTCGCTCAACACCTCCGTCTCCTCTTTCGACTCATACATAACGAAGCAAGTTGGTTACCTCGACAAGAGCATCAACAGCAGCACATCCGCTACAGATGCCGCTATTCAAGACCATGTATCCTCGTTTGAAGCCAGCCTCGCTGATTTCTCCGACTGGCTCGGCAGCATCAACTTAACATCGACGGAAGCAACAGACCATGCGCGTTCAGGAAAGGCAGCAGCAGCGGCGCCATCACCGTTAGCCTCGCAGCTTCTGGTGCTAGAATCCAGCATTTCGGGTTTGCAGTCGAGTATCCGCGCTTTATACCGGGATCTCAGGCTGACAGCTGGTATACGCAACTTGCGAGGTCGACGCGCGGGGGTTTTTGCACGCGGGACGGTTCCGACAAGCGCAGCAGCCGGCGTGCGCGCCGCGTTGGTGAGGCAGAGGTTGTTGCGGCAAATTGCGGTTGTGGCGCGGAGGGCAGCGGAGGTCAATGCCGCCGTTGCTGCGTTTTCTGAGAACTTAAATAGCCTAAATGGCCAGAGGGCGCCCTAAACAGTTCATGTGTGTGCAACTGGCGGAGGTTTAGAAAGACGGCTGCATTTGGGCGGGTTTCAGGGACTGGCCTCCTCTAGGATTGGGGCATCTATAATGGAATCAGTACTACTGGCCATTTAGGAAGGGCCAGCCAAGTGCTTTGGGGCATGGTCCCACAAGCAGCTGGATCTAGCCTGGCAGAAGCTGGGGCTTGTGGATTTTGTAGTGTTGAGTTGACTCTACACTGTAGGAAGCTATAGTCTCCTGTTTGTATATTGGATTGCTAATTATGAACATTTTCTACAGCTATTTCCGTTCAACATATTGATAGAATTTCTCTAGCTTGGAGGAGATCTGACTTGTGAGGGCATATTTGATACAACCTAGGTACCGTCAGCCCCCGGATAGTAGCGCCCCTGGGGGTACGGTATAAAAAAACACTGTTTTTTAGGGGGTGCGCTTATAATCGAGGAAATTTATAAGCGCCGGTGTTTATAAAATGGCAAAAATGAAATGTATTGTTTTAACATGAAATTGAAGCCTTTTCAAAAGGGGATTCAATCCACATCTAGAACGTTCGTAACCGTGCATGAAAAACGCATCAAATGGCCAATAAGGCGTGGAATCACGCCCATCACGCCTTGCTGGCCTGGCCAGATTCATCGGACATGAATCTGGCACATGCCAGCGCACACGTAGTTTCGGGTGCGACTGCCCAATCAGGGTCGCATGCCGTGCCAGGCACGACTCTGTACAACCACGCAATTGGCAGAAGCGGAAAGATTCCACTCCACCGAGGCATTGACCTCACCACCTCAGCTCCTCTGCGGGGGGATCTTGACAGTTTTCCTCCTCAGCTCCTCTACGAGGCTCATTCTCATCGTTTTTTTCAGTTTCCTTGTTTTCCCTCGGCATGCCTAGGCCATGGCAGGCCGTCCAGGCACTCACTTCCTCTTTAGCCGCAAACCTGCTGTTGGCAACACTCGCGATTACTCTCAGTGGCAGAGTCGCCCAGTGCCTCCTGCTCCTCCAGCGCCTCCTGCTCCTCCTGCTCCTCCTGCGCCTCCTGCTCCTCCAGCACCTCCTGCTCCTCCCGCTCCGCCTATCGTCGTCATCAACGGTCAGCCCGTTCTGCAGCTCCTCCCTCGCGGTTACTTAGCTTTCGACGCGTACATCTCCGAGCCCGAGCGCAGCGGCGACGATGAACCCGGCCCCGGTCTGTCGCCACGCTAGGGAGACGCGGAAGACTGCCCGTACGACAAATCCGCCACTGGTGCTGAAGAAGATGTTGAGTGGTGGGCGGCCGACGGTCTTCCTGAGGACCTGCCTGTCCCTAGTTTTCCCCCGCCGAATAAGAAACGGCCCCACCCCTCGAAACAGAATCGTGATGCCCGCCCCCCGTCCCCCAGGAGCAAGCCTTCAACGCACAAGCGCAACTCCTACACTTCCCAGGAGAAGCTGCAGTGGATTGCAAAGTTGGAGTCCGGAGCTGTGAGTGTGCGGAGAATGTCCCGCGACACTGGTATCTCCCGAAAGTCCCTGTTAGAGTGGAAGTTGCGGAAGGGTGAGCTTGAAGGCGCGCATGGGGCTCGCAAGCGCCTTCACGGGCGTGGTCGGGCGTCGTGGTACCGCGACATGGAGATCGAGGTGTACTCACGTGTTCTTGCCCACCGGAAAAAGTGTCTCACCGTGTCTGTCGGCCGACTGCAAAAGTGGTCACACGAGGTGATGAAGATCCTGCATCCTGATGTAAAGTGGGCTGGATCTCAGAGGTGGACTGAGCGTTTTCGACGGCGCTGGAACCTCACTACTCAAGCGAAGACCAGAATCGGTCAGAAGTTGTCGTCTGATGAGTCGGTGTTTGTGCTGACGCTCTCGTCTATGGCTGCTTATGACCTTCGAAAATCTAATTTTCTTTTTGTTTGTCTCTCCCACCCTTCCCTTGCAGAGTGTGAGACACAGGTGCAGAACTTCTGGAAGTTCGTGCGACACTCCCGCCGACAGTACGGCATCGACAACCGCTGGATTATTAATGCCGATCAAACGCCACTCTGGCTCGAGATGCCAGCTGAACGCACGGTCGAGGAGGTGGGGATCCGCTCCGTGCCCATCCGCAGCGGCGGCTATAAAAAAGAACGCGTGACGGTGATGCTCGCCTGCACCGCCAGCGGCGAGAAGCTCAAGCCTTGGGTCTTCTTTAAGCGCAAGACAATTCCTAAGGGGAATTTCCCCTCCGGTAAGCAGCTTGTGCAGTGATGGTGTCATTTGCATGTGATATGTTTTTTTATGTCTGATGCTAATCTGTCCGTACGCCTTGTTCGGATGTGCAGATGTTGTGGTCGCCGCACATCCCAACGGTTGGATGGACGCGGACGGCGTCCTCGCGTGGCTCGACAAGACGGTGAACCCGTACGTCAACCCCAGGTTCGGAGTACGCAGCAGGAAGGTGATATTGGTTCTTGACTCCTACCGCGGGCACCTCACTGATGCAGTGAAGGCGAAATTCGGCGAGCTGAACATCGTCCCCGCTGTCATACCAGCTGGCTGCACCTATGAGATCCAGCCTCTTGACGTCGCGGTGAACCGCTAATTCAAAGCAGCAGTCCGACAACTGTACCAGGAGTGGTTCGAGAGCGAGGGGGTCGACTGCCTGACCGAAAGAGGTGAGCTCAATCCCTACGTGTACGATGTGTCTTCTCTTGACTGTTTCCACCCTCTTCTGATTGCTGTTGTGTTTCCATGTGTGGCAGGCAACATCCGCAAGCCACCTCCAGAGCTGACGCTCAAGTGGATCTCCAAGGCCTGGAAGGCCGTGCCCAAGGAGTTGATTCAGCGCTTGTTTCTCAACTGTGGCATCAGCAATGCCCTGGATGGGTCCCAGGACAATCTCTGCATGCAGCACCAGCGGGACGCCGTCGAGGGTGAAGTAGAACTTGACGACGAGATTGCAGCAGATGGATTATGCTGCAACAACGTAGAGGAGCCAGAGTCGGACGGGGAGGCCGACCAAGATGGCTCCGCCACTGTTGACGGTGATGCATAGGATGCTAGGAAGAATAGAAATTAGAGAAGATCTGTGAATGTTGTGGGAAACTACTAGTAGGAAAAATATTATGTTGTAGTGAAAATGTCAGAATGTTATATTTGTCTAGCCTGCAGTGGGGTACTCAATAGTGAGTACAGCCCAATTTAGGGTTTCCTATATGTACTCAACTGCCTGCTAGTGAAAATCTCTCTTCTCTGTTCCATTCTTCTCGTCAATTATAACATGGAATCAGAGCAGGTCGACCTTCACAGGTCAATCCTGTAGATGGGCCCACCCAATACTTCCGCTGCTGCTACTCTGTCTATCGCGCGCCTCGGGCGCGCGCTGCCTGCTTGCCTGCCGCGCTCCCATGGCGCGCGGCCATTTTTAGCGCGCGGCGGTTTTCTGACCGTCGCGCCGCCCTGGGGGCCGCGCGACGCCCTACTCTGCCCGTCGTGCGCCCCGTGGCGCGCGGCGGTGCCCTGCCCGTCGCGCGCCCCGGGGCGTACGGCGGTTTCGTTGCCCGGGGGGCTCGTGCGCGGCCCCCTCGTTGCCCGTCACGGCGCCAACGGGGGCCCGCGCGGCCCCCTCGTCGCCCGTCACGGCGCCAACGGGGGCCCGCGCGGCGCGCGCCCCCCCCCCCCCCCCCCCCCGGGTCGCCTCGACAGGCGACGGGAGGGGCGACAGAAGGGGGCCACGCGTCGGCCCCTCCTGTCTTCGTCGCGGCCCTGCCCGACCCTGCCCTGCCCGGCCCTGCCCCCGTCTTCGTCGCGGCCTTACCCAGTGTTGGGGTTTGGGGGTGGCGAGTATGGGGGTGAAAGCTGGGTGGCGGGTGTGTGGCATCCCCTGCTCCTCCTCCTACTCCGTCTCCCACTGCTGCAGCTGCCGCTGAGGGGGGTGGGTGTGTGGGAGTCGACGGAGTGGTGCTAGGGGGTGGAGTGTGAGTGAACCTAGGGGTGCAGCAGGGGGTGTGTGAAAGGGGGGTGAGACAGTTAGAGGGAGGTTGGGCGGAGGCAGCCGTCGTGTCACCAGCAGCGCCAGTAGTTCGGAGGCTACAATCTCCTGCTGCGCCAGTCGCCCGTGGGTCCGTTGCTCCTGCCGCTCAGAGTTAGCCGCGGAGCCAGTTACTCCAGTAGTCCGGAGGCTACAATCTCCGGTAGCCACAGTGCGCGCCGCTCCTGTTGCCCGTGTTTCTGCAGCTTCACCTGCCGTCTCCTATCTCCTCTCCTCTCACAGTCCCTCCTCCTCCTCACTTGTCCTCGGTGATAGCCTCTAGCTTTGCTTATATTTGTGAACTATAAACTGCTGCTTCTTGTACTTGTGCTCAGAATGTGTGGTGACGTTGTGATCCACCCTGAGCTTGTTTTGCTTTGCTTGTTGTGCTGATTACACCCCTCTTTGGCTATGGGGGTGTATCAGAATGTTATATTTGTCTAGCCTGCAGTGGGGTACTCAATAGTGAGTACAGCCCAATTTAGGGTTTCCTATATGTACTCAACTGCCTGCTAGTGAAAATCTCTCTTCTCTGTTCCATTCTTCTCGTCAATTATAACAGAAAACAGCCTGTAAAAGATAGGATAATAATAGTTGAATTACAAAAAAAGGAGGCGCTTATAATGTGTAATAATACAGGGGTGCGCTTATAATCCGTAAGCCTCTAGGGGTGCGCTTATAATCGAGGACCGGATATAAGCACCATCACCCTTTTACAACCGCCGGCGCTTATCCGAGGCCTGCGCTTCTATCCGGAGGCTTACGGTATATGGTTCTAAGATGAAAGTGTACAACTTTGCCAGTTTATCAAAGCAATTGGCTAGTCATTTTCGGTGCAATTGCCCCGTCCATTCAACTGCATTCACGCTCCTTCCGCCAACACCAGCCTCCGACAGACCGACCAACCCCCCTCACACACAGCACCGCTCCCAGCCACTCCGCGTGCGCCTCGATGAGAGGAGATAAACCAATCAAACGCAAGCAGTCCGTGGTCCAAACTGAAATTTCCGAAATTTCTAGCTCCACCGCACCAAAGCCTTGCAATTCCAAGGTCTCCAATCCACGCAGTCTCTCATGGGAGGGTCAAACGATGGGTGGATGCCCGCACCAGTCCCTTTGGATGCAGGGCAGGGCAGTTGGCATCACATTACCGACTGCTTTGAGAGCTGTCAGAATCCCAACCACTAGACCATTGGGATAAAAGGGCTTGTTAAGTAGCGGGTCAGTACGCCCATAACCCCCCAGGACAACGAGTTTGTAACCCTTCCCTAGGATCGATCGGGGATCACCAGTGGACCTCTGACACCCCCCCGCAGTGGGATGCCCGAAGTGCACACACTGGGATTTGAACCCGAGACCTTCGCTCTGATACCATGTCAGAATCCCAACCACTAGACCATTGGGATAAAAGGGCTTGTTAAGTAGCGGGTCAGTGCGCCCATAACCCCCCAGGCCAACATGCCTGTAACCCTTCCCTATGATCAATCGGGGATCACCAGTGGACCTCTAACAAGAGCGTGGTAGACATGCAGTATACGCACAATGCATATGTGTAGGCGTTTAGCGATTGTGCTTGAAAGGTTGTGTCCCGCGCTGTGGTGCGGGTTGCTGTGGTGTTTTGGTCCTTAGGTGTTTCCTTTAGTTTCTTCCTCTCTTCTTTTCCTCTTTCCACCTTTCCTTCTGCCCTTCTCTTCTTCTCCAGCTCTTCTTTCCTTTCACCCTTTCTTTGTTCCACCATGTCTACCTTCCTCTAATACCCCTTATCTTAATTACCACGACTTTGTATCAAAATTAATCCATAATAACACACACAGTCTCTCATGAACATATATATTGAACACCAGAAAGGATTTGGCATCTGTCAAAATGCATATTGCCATGTAGGCTATAGTGGGGTACTCAACAGAGAATACAACCCTTTTAGGGTTTCCCTTTATGTACTCCCCATGCCTGCTAGTGCAACCCCTTCCTTCTGCTATCATTCTTCCTACCTACTTTAACTTGGTTTCAGAGCAGGCTCGTTCCTAGAGCCTCCTCCCCTTTGGGCCCACCGTTAGCTTCCGCTAAATGCGTCACTCTGCTGCCCGTCGCGCACCCCAGACACGCGTCGGTTTTCAGCCCGTCGCGCACCCCAAGCGCGCGTCGATTTTTTGTCCGTCACGCGCCCCGAGCGTGCATCGATTTCGCGCCCATCGCGCCCTGGGCGCGTGACGGTTTCCTGTCCGTCGCGCGCCCCGTGCGCGCGACGGTTTCTGCTCGTCGCGCGCCTTAGACGCGCGACGGTTTCTGCCCGCCCGCGCGCCCTGCTGTCGCCCGCGCAGCTCCTACCCCGCCCCCCCCTTCTCCTCCATCTCCCTGCTGCACGTGCAGCAGTGGGGAGGAGGGTATGGGGGTGGCGGGTGTGAGTAATCAGCTGCCGCCCCTCCTCCTCTCTCTCCCACTGCCGCACATCCCGTTGTGGGGGGGGAGGGTGTGGGGGAGACGAGGGAGTGGCGGTAGGGATGCCGAGGGGCGTGAAAGGGAGTTTTGGGAACCTGGGGGAGGTTGAAGGGGGGTGGGCGCCGTGAAGCCAGCAGCTCCAGTCGCCCGTGTGACCGATGCGCCAGTCGCCCGTGTGACCGTTGCTCCAGTCGACCGTGAGTCAGTTGCTCTTGCCGCTCGTCCAGCCGCAGAGACCGTTACTCCAGTTGCCCGTATGCCAGTTGCTCCAGTTGCGCCGTGTGCTAGCAACTTCAGCCACCGCCCACCACCTCCTCTCCTCTCATGGTCCTTCCTCCTTCTCACTTGCCCTCTGTTTCTTCCGCTAAACTCTACATGTGAACTGTCCTTGTGGCCGCTTGCTTGTGCTCGGAATGCGTGATGATCTTGAGATCCACCCCGACTTTGCTTTGCTTTGTTTCTTTGCTTGACTGGTCCTGTGACCGCTTGTTGTGTTTGCTATCCCCCACTTCGCCTATGAGGGTGTGTCAAAATGCATATTGCTATGTAGGCTGTAGTGGGGTACTCAACAAAGAGTACAACCCTTTTAGGGTTTCCCTTTATGTACTTCCCATGCCTGCTAGTCCAACCCCTTCCTTCTGCTATCATTCTTCCTACCTACTTTAACAAACTCTCAGAACGCACCCAATTCAGCATTCCAGTCTAGCACCGCACTACCTCAAACACTGATAAGTAAGCCTCGTATACTCAATTCGTCGCACTCACGACTCACATCGAAATTCGTTTCGAAGAGAAAAGCACCGGCCTGAGCTCGCTTCAGCCAGTTAGTAGCACTCAATCTTCAACTCGACAAGAAGTAGCTCGACAATCATCATGGCACGCACAGCAGCTCCTTCCACGCTACTCGGGCTTGTCGCTCTGGTCCTCACAGGTGAGTCACTTCGCCAAGCCGTGCTTTTCGGCACTAGGGAGCACCTCTTCACGCGCTACACATGAACAACATGTCTGTCACGAACTTTCATTTGCATTTCGTCCTCGGAAACTTATCTCTCTTCGTTTTTCCATTCAATCCAGTGCTTTTGGCAACACAACGATTCGAAGATGGCCGGTTTCTCCCCAGCTTCTTCCCACCAACCGTCTTCCACCCGGCTGGAATTCAGCCCCAGCAGCCAGCAAAATCAGCCCCGCATCGGCGCTCAACTCGACATTCTCGGGCCTCCAGTCGTCCCTCAATGGTCAGGTCGCGTCTCTCGACGCGCTTCTCAAGAAATCGCTCGAGCAAATATCGGCGGCCCTCAGCAGCAACGCGTCCACTCCAGGCGCAGATATCCGCACTAAAAGCCAACCTCGCTGCTTTAAATGTGAGCCTCGCCAACTTGAATCTATTCAGCTGATGCGTGACGTAGCGGACCGCAAATGTCCACAGAAAAATGGGGCGCACATGTATAAACCATGGAGGTATGCGCGATCTCCATAACCAAACATATGTGGCGGTTGTCAAACTATATGTTTGTGTTATCTCTAGGCTATAGTGGGTTAGCCTACAAGGGGTACAGCACTTTAGGGTTAGTACTTGTACCCAACACATTCATAGTTCATTCATTCCTGCACAGTGATTCTGACATGGTATTCAGAGCAGGAAACCTGTTAAGTTTTTAGGGCCCACCGATGGTTTCGCTCGTTCCTGCCCAAAGCGCCCTTGCGCTGTCCGGCCCTGCTCGCACAGTGTCGCGCTGCCTTGCAGCTACTCGCACTGCCTGCCCCCCCCCGCTCGTCGCGCCCTGCTGCAGCCCGCGCGTCGCGCTTTGCTGCTCCGCGCCTCACGCCCTGCTGCAGCCTACACGTCGCGCCCTGCTACCCTGCGCGTCGCGCCCTGCTGCAGCCAGCGCGTCGCGCCCTACTGCAGCCAGGGCGTCGCGCTATGCTGCCCTGCGCGTCGCGCCCAACTGCTGCCCTGTGCGTCGCGCCCTGCTGCAGCCAGCGCGTCGCGCCCTACTGCAGCCAGCGCGTCGCGCTCTGCTGCCCCTAGCAACGCGCCCTGCTGCAGCCAGCGCGTCGCGCCCAACTGCAGCCAGCGCGTCGCGCCCTGCTGCCATGCACAGTGCACACCCTGCTGCCCTGTCCACCGCGCGCCCTGTCCTGCAGCCCGCGGCGCGCCCTGCCCGGACGAGCAGCGCCGCCCAGCCCGAGCCGTCCTGCCCAGCCCGAGCCGTCCTGCCCAACCCGAGCCGCGCCGCCCTACCTTGATCACCAGCCCCATCGAGCCGCCCTGCTGCCACTACTGCTGCTGCTGCTGCTCGTGCTACTACTGCTGCTGCTGGTGAAGGTGCCAGTGGGAGTGCTAGGAGTGCTGCTGGTGCTTGGGGTGCTGGAGGTGCGACTGGGAGTGCTGGAGGTGCTGCTGGTGCCGGACGTGCGACTGAGAGTGCTTGAGGTGCTGCTGGTGCCAGAGGTGGTGGACCTACTACTGACCGTCAGTGCCTGTCATGGCCCCTATCACGGCAGTTGTAGCGGCTAGGGGTGGACAGCGGCGGTCACTGCCTCTCCCAGACGACCCCACCCCTCAGTAGCTTCGCGAGTGGGTTCTTCAGCGAGCCCGTCCAGGTGGTGGAGGCTTTGGTTTTCTATGTACTGCACAGAGGCGGCAGCAAAGTCAGCAGGAGACCTTCTCCCCTCAGGTGCTTAGTGAATTGTTTCCTCAGCGATGTGTCACTGGTTCTGTCGAGGCTGCTGCACTAGGTGCTAGTGAGTCTGCTGCAGCACCAGGTGCTAGTGAGTCTGCTGCAGCACCAGGTGCTAGTGAGTTTGCTGCAGCTTTAGGTGCTCGTGCGTCTCCCGCCAAAGGTCCTTCCTCAGCTAAGGCCTTGCACACTTTCACACTTGACTCAGGCGCGTCACGTTGCTTCTTTCGTGAATGCACCACACTCACACCACTTGCTGCACCAGTACCAGTCTCACTAGCTGACCCCACTAGGGGCCCAGTAGTCGCACGAGCCTCCACTGTCCTCCCGTGTCCAGCAGTCCCCTCCGGTTCTCTGTCAGGTCTCCACCTCCCACGTTCTTGACGAACTTGGTGAGCAACGCTGCCATTCAGGATGTCTGGGTTGATACCTTTATTCCTGGAGGGCAGCGTGTGGCGATCTTTACGTGCTCCCGGACACGCCGTTACCTGGCTACGTTCACTTGACGGCCAGGGTCTAGTCTGTACACACTGACCACTGCGTCTGCACAGGTGGCTGAGGCAGGTCAGGTGGCTGCGTCGAGTCAGGTGTCTGCGTCTGGTCAGCTTGCAGCGTCTTGCTTGTGTTGGGTACTCTCCCACCAGACTCTCCTCTGGCACCACCGCCTTGGTCACCCCTCCCTACCGCATCTCTGCGGTATGCACTCCCGTCTCCTTGTCTCTGGCCTTCCCAGGTCCCTGGCCTCCCTCCCGCGCTCGCCTGCCCCACCGTGCCTTCCCTGCGTCGAGGGGCGGCAGCGCGCCGCTCCTCACTCCTCCGAGTTTCCTCCTACTACTGCTCCTCTGTAGACTCTCCACATAGACGTTTCGGGCCCAGCCCCCATCGATGGAATGGACCAGGAGCGCTACTTCCTGCTGGTTGTTGATGACTACACACGTCACACCACTGTCTTCCCCTTGCGGCGCAAGGCGGACGTCAGCGGTGTTTTGATACCCTGGATCCGTGCTACTCTTCGCCAGCTGCGCGAGCGGTTTAGTCGGGACTTCCCAGTCTTGCGTCTGCACTCTGACAGGGGCGGTGAGTTCTCTTCTGACCTCCTTGCGGAGTTCTGTCAAGACAAGGGCATCGTTCGGTCGTTCACGCTTCCGGCCTCTCCTCAGCAAAATGGGATTGCTGAGCGTCGCATTGGCTTGATCATGGAGGTTGCTCGTACCTCCACGATCCATGCGGCTGCTCCCCATTTTCTGTGGCCGTTTGCGGTCCGATACGCCGCGCATCAGCTCAACCTCTGGCCCCGTGTCTCTGTGCCAGAGACCTTGCCCACACTCCGGTGGACGGGGAAGGTTGGCGATGCGTCGGTGGTTTGGGTCTAGGGCGCGCTCTCCCTTGTTCGCGATGCCAAATCAAACAAGCTCTCCTCTCGCACTCTCCGCTGCATCTTCCTTGGCTTCCCCACCGACGCCCCGCCGTGGCAGTTTTACCACCCGCGCTCGCGTCGAGTCTTCTCCTCCCAGGACGTCACCTTTGTCGAGTCTGTCTGTTACTACAGGCTACACCCGCACGCGTCCCACCCGGTCCCCCTAGCGCCTCTTTTCTTGGTACCAGTCCCCCCCCCGGTAGACCCCCTCCCCCCACAGGGTCCTGCTCCCTCAGGTGTGTCTCAGGTAGACCCACCCCCCTTGGTTGAGCGTTTGGAGGTCTCTACTGACTCCTCTGGCCCAGCTGAGGGGGGTGACCCCGCCGCTGATGACACGGGGTGTGGTTATTGGGGTGCTGCGACAGGGGGTGTGGTTATTGGGGTGCTGCGACTGGGGGTGCTGACTCTGGGGGTCCTGCGAGTCCTAGTGGCGGTGGAGCTGTGGGTGACCTTGCTGGAGGTCCTGGAGCTGGACAGCCACCGTAGCCTGACCTACTTGAGATGCTCTTGCTGCAGGCGATTCGTGCGTGGATCGTTCGGCGAGGAATTCCTGGTGGTGGAGGGTACGTTACTGCTGGTGCTGGAGGTACTGGAGGTACTGCTGGTGCTGGAGGTGCTGCTGGTTTTGGAGGTACTAGAGGTGCTACTGGTGCTGGAGGTGCGGGAGCTACTAGTCCTAGAGGTGCTACTGGCGCTGGAGGTGTTGGACCTACTAGTCCTGGAGGTACAGCTGGTGCTGGAGGTGCTGCTGGTGCTAGAGGCGCTGGAGCTGGAGGTACTGGAGGTGCTGGAGCTGCTGGTCCTGGAGGTGCTCGTACTGGAGGTGCTGGAGCTGCCGGAGCTGGTGGTGCTGTTCGTGCTAGAGGTGCTACTGGAGCTACTGGCAGTGGAGGTACTAGACGTACTGCTGGTGCTGGAAGTGCTGAAGCTGCCGGAGCAGGTGGTACTGCTGGTGCTGGAGGTGCTGAAGGTGCTACTGGAGCTGCTGGCACTGGAGGTGCTGGAGGTACTTCTGGTGCTGGAGGCGCTGAAGCTGGAGGTACTGGAGGTACTGGAGGTGCTGGAGGTGCTGCTTGAACTGCTAGTGCTGGAGATGCTGGTGCTGCTGATGCTGGAGGAGCTGGAGCTGCTGGTACTGCCCTGCGCATACCGTTTTTCTACCCGCAGGTGTAGTCCTCCCTGCCGCCGCCTGACTCGGTCCTTCGCCAGGTTCTTAGTCTCCCTGTAAGTCCTACTGTCACTCGTCTCCTCGCTACTGTCGTCACTGACCCTGACCTTGAGTCTACTGCAGCGTTTGCCCTAGTCACTGAGCTAGTCGACTTTGCAGCTAGGAGTCATCTCGACTACGTCGCGAGTCTTGTAACTAAGTCTGAGTATGTCTGTCCTCCATCCGTCGGGGGTGAGCTTGCCCTTGGTAGTGACGTACTTGAGGACAGACGGTTTGAGCTTGAGTGTCTTGCGGCCGCTTTACCTCGTTTCACATCCATGCTGCTTTGCCGTGAGGGAGACCCGGATGCACTTGACATCACTACCCTGCGCTCTTACGCTGAGGCGATCGCGGGTGAGTACTCCTCTCAGTGGCAGACAGCCATGGACGCAGAGATGGCTTCCTGGAAGTCCACAGGCACCTACGTCGACGAGATTCCTCCTCCTGGGGCGAACATAGTCGATGGCATGTGGATTTTCAGAGTGAAGCAGCCGCCAGGGTTCTCCGCCTGCCTTCAAGGCGCGTTACGTTGCTCGAGGCTTCAGTCAGCGACAGGGGGTCGACTTCTTCCAGACCTTCTCCCCCACCCCGAAGATGACTACTCTTTGGGTGCTGCAGCACGTTGCAGCACAGCGTGACTACGAGCTGCACTCCCTCGAATTCTCCACAGCTTTCCTACAGGGCAGCCTTCACGAGGAGATCTGGCTGCGCCGCCCACCCGGCTTCATTGGGTCGTTTCCTGCGGGTACCCAGTGGAGCCTCCAGCGACCAGTCTACGGTCTCCTCCAGGCGCCCTGAGAGTGGCACGATACACTGAGGACTACACTTGCGGCTCTTGGTTTTGATCCTTCATCTGCTGACCCGTCGCTATTTCTACGCATCGACACTACCCTGCCGCCGTTCTACGTTCTAGTGTACGTCGACGACTTGGTTTTTGCTACTGCTGACACTGAGGCGCTGGCCCTAGTGAAGGCGGAGCTGCAGGAGAGACACACCTGCACTGACCTGGGTGAGCTGCGTAGCTATCTTGGCTTGCAGATCACCCGGGACAGAGTGCGGCGCACCATCACCCTGACTCAGTCACACATGGTGCACCAGGTCCGTCGGTGCTTCGGCTTCCAGTTCTCCTCGCCACAGCCCACTCCTCCGTCTACCGGCCACTCGCTCTCAGCTCCACCTTCGGACGAGTCCGTAGAGCCGAGTGGTCCGTACCCAGAGCTTGTGGGTTGCCTCATGTACCTGATGACGTGCACACGACCTGACCTCGCGTACCCTCTCAGCCTCCTGGCTCGCTACGTGGCTCCCGGTAGACACCGAAAGGTGCACTTGGATGCTGCGAAGCGGGTACTGCGTTACTTGTGCAGTACATCGGGCATGGGGCTAGTGCTTGGAGGACAGGGTTCAGTGGTACTCACAGGACACTCCGACGCTTCTTGGGCCGACGACCAGGCGACTCAGCGTTCGTCACAGGGTTACACCTTCAGTCTTGGCTCTGGTTCTGTCTCGTGGAGGTCCACTCGTTCTTCTTCTATGCTTAGTTCCAGATGTGAGGCCAAGATCTACGCAGGGGCCATGGCTGCACAGGAGCTACGCTGGCTGACCTACCTGCTGACCGACTTGGGGGAGCGGCCTCGTTCTCCTCCAGTTCTGTACGTCGACAATAAGGCAATGCTTGCCTTGTGTCACGAGCAGAGACTGGAGCACAAAACGAATCACATTGCTCTTCGCTACTTCCTTGCGCGTGAGTTGCAGCAGCGTCGTCAGCTTCGCCTTTCCTACATCCTCGCGGGCCAACACTGCTGATGTGTTCACCAAGGCCCTTGGGTGTGGTGATCATCAGCGTTTCTGCACTGCTCTTGGGCTTATGCCCTCTCTGCCTCACTTGCTGGTTGCTTGACTTGCTCTTGTTGTACACTGATATATATCTTTATACCTGCTTGTTTACTCTTGCTAGGTTGTGATCAGTGTACTGCCTTGCTATTATAACTCTGCATGTGAACTGGCCTTGTGTCCGTTTGTTTGTGCTCAGATTGTGTGGTGTCCTTGAGATCCACCCTGAGCTTTGCTTTGCTTTGTTCTCTTGCTTGGCTGGTCTTGTGACCGTCTGTTGTGTTTGCTATCTCCCACTTAGCCTACGGGGGTGTGTCAAACTATATATTTGTGTTCTCTCTAGGCTATAATGGGTTAGCCTACAAGGGGTACATCACTTCTAGGGTTAGTACTTGTACCTAACACATTCATAGTTCATTCATTCCTGCACAGTGATTCTGACAGCGGTTAGCAACCCCATTCTGCCACAGTCAGACAGGGAGTGTAAAGGACTGGGTGATGCCCTACACGCTACATTATTGGGCAAGTCAGCCGGATCAGAACTCTAAACCCGAAACCCTAGCAACATCACATCCGCCACACTGTCCGGTTGTTCCACTGCTCGCATCTCAGCGCGAGTCTCCATCGCCTTGTCTAAGTCTTCTCTCCTTCATACGGTCCTATTTTGAGGCAGAGCAGGAAAAGGGGGGAAAGAGGATTGAGCTTCCATCCTACCAGAAAAAACAAATCTTTTCAGTCCTCTTACCAGATGTCGAGCTGGGTATAAAAGAGGCACCAAGGTGCTCGCATGTGGGAGCTACCTGTAGTTCAGCAAATAATATTTTATATTATTGTTTCCCAGTCTGTGTCCAGAGTTCTATATCTGCAAAGGGTTCGACCTTCAAGCGAAGCTTCGTCAACTGAAATCCATCAGCCTTTCACCAATGTGCTCTGGTTGGCCGGTTGGTTCTTGCCTCGTTCACAAACACCGTCAAAAGCACACCACACAGCACAGCACAGCACCGCATACAGTATTCTCTCACCTCCGTCCGACCATTCCTCAGCAGCAGCAGCACCGCTCTCTAGCCTCCCAGCGTGCGACTCGACGGTAGCGGATAAACCAATCAGAGACACACAATCCGCGGTCCGTGCTGAAATTCCCGAATTTCCAGATCCAGCCTGACTGCCTCATGCAAAATCAAGGGCCACACCCCCTCTCTCAGAAATGTATAAATAGAGCACTAGAAATCTGTGTGGGCATCGATTCTCAAATTAGCCTCTGCATTGAAATACCAAAGCAGCACACTCCCGTACATTGCGCCCTCCGTTCTCGATTCTCATTACGCGCTGCTCACTGCACCTCTCGTTCCGTCTCACATTACAAACTGATACTTCCCGAGAAAGCTTACCAGGTAGCACTCTATTAGTAGCTCCGCGAAGTTCGCGTCCTATCTCGGCAATCATGGCGCGCACTGCAGCTCCCTTCACGCTAGGGCTAGTCGCTCTGCTCGTCACAGGTGAGCCACCTCCAGGCGTGTTTGCAAAGCGCGGTTTTCAGCACTGAACATTTAAAGCGACGGTGCACATTTGCCACCCGAAACCCAAAACCCTGGCGAACTGTTACTGCGGAGGAAAAGTGTCCGCACGAAATCCAGGTTTTCGTTAGCCAACACTTTCGCGCTGGCAAGCCTGGTTCAAAACAAAAACTTCTGAACCCCCGCTTGTCAAATCTAGACCCTCGTTTTAAGACATTTCCGTTACGCAATAACGCTTTCAGTTGCACTTCGTGCTCCAAAACTTTTTTTTTTTTTTTTTTTCAATAATTGCAGTGTTTTTGGGAACACAAAAGGCCGAAGCAGGCCGGTTTCTCCCCAGCGCCGGTCTTCCCACTAACCGCCTTCCACCCGGCTTGAATTCAGCCGTCGCCGCGGCAGCCGCAGCAGCCAGCTGCACCAGCCCCGCAGCGGCGCTAAACTCGACGCTCTCCGGCCTCCAGTCGTCCCTCAACGGCCAGATCGCGTCTCTCGACGAGCTTCTCAAGAAATCGCTCGAGCAGATCTCGGCGGCCCTCAACAGCAACGCGTCGACCGCGGACGCCGCGCTCCAGGCGCAGATATCCGCGCTACAAGCCAACCTCGCTGCTTTAAACGGGAGCCTCGCCAATCTTAACGCGCTGAACATCTCAGGGTCGAATCTGAACGTCACAGATCTGCTTTCTCAAATTTCCGGGATTCGGTCCAACATATCTTCTATCAGCATCGGCATCGCCGCTCTGAACAAGGACCTGGCGGGGATAATCGGCTCGGGCGGAGGCTCGGGCGCAGGCTCGCGCGTAGGCTCGGCGGGCGTGTCGAGTGCAGCCACCGCAGCGGCTTCCGCGAGTCGGAGCGCGGCGATCCGCGCGGCGGTGAGGCAGCGGCTGGCGGCTGTGACGCAGCGAGTTGCGGGGCTCAACGGGAACGTGTCCGCCCTCGCCGGGATGCTCAACGCCTTGAACGGCGCTCTGAACGGAGCTTTGAGCGGCAGAGTGGTGGGGAATCTCGCGAATTTTCTGCCCCAGCAGGCAGGCATGCTGCGCGCCGTGCTGACGTCATGCAACAGCCTGCTGTCTCTCCAAGCCGGCGCTGCTGATATTCAGATCCTCAAGATGTAATTTGACTCGCGTTGACTCACGTTGACCCACCGTCCAGCAGTTACCCTCCCCACCAGGCTTTCTTATCTGTTTTTGCTCCGTTTCTTATCCGTTTCTTGTATATGAACAACGTTGATCCCTATCTCATGATGCTCTATTCTCCCATTTCTCCTCTCTGCTACCTTTCCTTCCCCCAAAAATGCAGTGGCTCGGACTATCTGCTCACATACTACCTGTACGCAGCAGGAGTAACCAAGGCCCCAGACTCTCAGGCCATTTTCAAGGGCAACGCCTGCAGCAGCACTGCTGCTTCAGCAGCCCTCGCCCTGCCTGGCACGTGGGTGCCCATGAGCCCTGTGTCCTGGTCGCTGGCCAATGTCGTCAGGGCGTCAGCTGCTGACGTGGCGGATGTGCTGGCATCGATCCAAGGGATCACCAATGATGACTTGTTCCTAGGATTCTCCGGGGCTGACGGGGCACTCTCAGGGAGAGTGATTGGTGGGAGGGTGTGATTTACCTTCTACCTTGGCTTGTGAAAGGACTGGATGATGAGGGTGATGGGGGAACATTGCAGAAGCACCGCTCATGCATGTAGCTACATTAGTAAATAAGTGCAGCTCGGTAGTAAATTAAAGCTAGGAAAGAGGAGGCTTTTGTAATGTTCCATTCCATCCATCAGCAAGAGTATTTTCAAAGAGCATGAATTGATTGCAACCGGTACAAGAACCAGCATTACACCTTCTTAGGCTATATGCTCAGCAGCAGTCCTGTCATCAACAAGTAAAAGCAGGTCCTAACGAATGAGTGGTATGAGCAGCGGCCCTCACCACGGCGCTTATAAGTTATAACCTAACTTCCGCGGACCAGCCTGCCTGCCTCCCTCCCCTGAAGGACCAGCCTGCCTCCCTCCCCCTCCCTCGCTCTACCGTTTCTGCCTTTATTTCCCTCCCCTGAAGGGCCACCGTCTTCCAAAAAACTGCAATTTTTTTTCTCATCACCATCTTCCCCAACCGCCGGACAGTTGCCGAAAAAAGTCTGCAAACATTGTGGCTCCAATCATACTCCTGACAGCTACCAGACCTTGTAGAGAGTGCTGAACTCCATCTCCCTGTCAGTCAGTCTGCTGAGCCTACTGCAGCAACCTAAATCCCCCCCTTCCCTGCCCTACCCTCCCCCTCCTCCCCCCCCCCCCCCCCCCCCCCCCCCCCCCCCCCCATCCTCCTCCCCCCACAGTTAACCCCCCGTAAGATCCCGGTCAAGATTCGGTCAACCCCCAGTCAACCCCGCAGTCAATCCTAAGTGCGTCAGTGGTCAGTGAAGCTGTTTGCTGCTGGTCCTATCAACACCACTCGCAGCATGACGGCAGGGCGTAAACGCCCCTAGGTCACTGTTTCCCCCGAAGTCACCACCCACACTCAACCCGCCCTCCTCCCAGTTCCAGCACCACTCTCCTCGATCCAACCAGCAGAGATAAGAAAAAGAGGATATCCAGATGTTGAGTGTGGTTCGCAGCATGAAGGCACCATGAACGCGCCCAGCTCCCCGTTTCCGGCAATCACCAGTTCCCACCACCATAGTCCACCACCACTCCCACCACCACCAAACGCAGTCTAGATGTTGAGTGTGGTTCGCAGCATGAAGGCAGTGTGCACGCCCAGCTCCCCATTCCCTGCAATCACCACCCCCGGCTCCAGCACCACTCCGCCTCCACAGTCCACCACAACACTCCCCTCCCCCTGCCACAGCCTCCGCGCCCCGCCCCCCTTCCCCACTCCCCCTATCGACACCTCACTGCTCTCCACCAAATCCGGGGGTAAACCACCCTCTGGTACCCCCTGCCCAACACTCACCCTGTACCCAACTACCCTCGCCGCTCTCACCCCTCCTCCTCCTTCCCCTCCTCCCCCCCCCCCCCCCTCCTCTCTCCTTTTTCCGTACTCTCTCCCCCTCCTCTTCCCCTGCTGCTCTTCCCGTTACCGCCACCGCCCACTGCCAATCCGCGCCCAGTCTCCCCAGAAATCCCTCTTCCGCCTCCTCTCCCCCCCTTCCACCTCCCCCTGCCGCCACTCCGCCCCCATACTCCCCCGCCCACCTAGACCGCTGCGCCCACGCGGAAACAGTTGTTCCCCCTTGAAGCTCCTTCTCAAAAGCCAGCGCCACGCCAAAAGACTCTGGTCTGCTCTCGTTATAGTCACCCATGTCCATCAGCCATGCGCTCGTGGCATCAATACTGTCACCTGCGCCCTCCAGCACGTTCCCGCTTCCCCCTATACCACCCATACCTCCGCTTCCACCCCCGCCCCCGGCCCTCATACTTTCCACTACTATTCTATCCACTCCCCCACTGGCGCAACTCCGCGGGGACTCCGCGCCCAAACCGCTTCCCCCGAATCTTCCGCCCATCGCTCCCCCTTCTGTTGTCGACCCCGCTTCCGCCACCACCTGCATTCCCCCCCTCGCGCCCCCGCCGCGCGGGTGCGGGCTGCGGAAGATTCCCCCCAGTCGCGGAAGCACCAGGGGACCCATTTCTGACCAGTGCAGTCCGGGGAAGGACGGCGCGGGCGGCGCGGGCCACGAGTGCGACGCGGCGGCGGCGGAAACGCGCAGAGTGGGGGAAAAGCGGAGCGCAAGATGCCCCATGGCGGAGGTGCAGAGCGCAGTATCCGCCGCGGCGGCGGCGAGCGCGGAAGGATCTTCCAGCGGAACCCCCCACCCCGCGACTAGCTTTCCCGCAGTAAACGACAGCGCGGGCGGATCCGCGGAAGCGGAGCGGGAGGAGGAGGGGCGGAGGGGGGTGTACGGGGATTGGCGCGAGGAGCGGAGGCCCAGGGCGCGGGCGATGGATGGAGGAAGCGCGCGCGGAATGGCGGAAAGAGCGCGGGAGACCGCGGGCAGGAAGGGGGAAAGCGCGGGGACGGGCGTGTCGACGGTTACCGCGAGGGCTGACCCGCGGATGGATTGGAGGAGCGGGATCGTGCCGCTGCTAAACGTGGTGAGGCCACGTGGCTGCTTCGGATATGCGACCAATAGGAAGACAGGGAGGAGCGGGAAGAACAGGGAAAAAAAGAGGCTTGATTTAGACAAGGATAACGGAACAAGGAAGAGAGACGAGGATGTCAAAGCCGATAACGGATAGAAATCAGAAACACGTAGGTGCGTGCTAGTCAGCTTACCTGAGCCGATGCACTATCTCCGCGCACTCCCGCCCCCACGGAGCCTTCCCCCACCAGGTCCGCTCCGCTTGCGCCCATCGGCGCGGCGGTCACCGCCAACCCTTCCGCCACCTGCGCCCGATACACCGCCTTCTGCAGCACCACCGGGCCGCCTAGCGCTAATGCCGGGCCTAGCGGGTCCGGCGGCCCGACTCCTAGAACGGTACTAAGGCGGTCCGACGACCGGCAGAGGGACGCGAGATTTAAAGCCATCTGCACGCCGGAGCGCAGTCCCGCCGCTTCCATCGCGGCTCGGGAGCGGTGCGAGCGGAGGCCGCCTGTTGGGACGAGCGCGGACCCGATGGTGATGCGGCCCGAGACCTCGGTGCGGCCGGAGTTTGCGGCGAGGAACGCGGCGGGCGCGACGCGGTGCTGGCCGAGGGAGAACTCGTCCGCGAGGAGCTCGAGCCGCGTGAGCCGGTCGCGAAGGTGCAATAGGTCGCTGAACGACTCCCGTTGGAGGCGGCGCAGCGCGGAGACTTCGGAGCGATGCGCGAGCGCATCGTCTGAGGAACGCGCGTCGAGCACATTGAGAACCATCTCCGCAGTTTCCGCCATCAGCTGCCGCCGGCTCACCTGTTCCGACGCATTCAGCTGCTCCATACGCGATTGTAGCAGGGACTGTAACGAACACGTCAGCCAATCGCTCATCACCAGGAAACCCCCTGCCCCGCCCTTGCCGCCGTCTCTGCCGCCTCCCTGCTGCCGCCCCGCTCGCCGGGACGCGCTCAGCGCCGGACCACCTCCCCAAAACCCGCCGCTGTTTCCGTCGGGAAGCGATCCCCCGTTAGCAGGATCGTATGACCCAGAAGCGGCCACGGAGGCGAGGGGTTGCCCGCCGAGGAAATATGGCGGCGCGTTCTTATAAGGAGAGCCAGGACGATGGGACGGCGTGCCGGGTCGGTAACTGCCATCGTGCCGGCGTCTGCGAGGGGTTATCGGCGCGCGCGGGGAGCGCGGAGTGCGGGGAGTGCGCGGAGAGCGCGGTGACATGTTGCCATCGCCTCCGCTTCCCCATCCCCAGCCACTACTTCCGCCTCCGCCTCCGCCGCCACCGCCGCTCCCCGAATCATTCCGCCACGGGTCCCATGTGAACCCGCGCAAGCGGCCCGCGGGTCCGCCGCGCTTGGGTGCGCGCGAAAAGAGCGAGCCGCACCAGCCGACTTCCCCCTGGCCGTAGCGCCCCTGCCCGTTGCCGTCGCCCGCGCATGGGTCCGAGTCGTCCGCGATACTGTTTCGCCTCTCTAAACGACTTGAGCCAAACCTGTGGGCCATTTCTGTTAGTCGCGATAAAAAAATATGCGAAATGGTGTATTGAGCTAAAAGCTAGACGGACATTGGCGCGAGACTGTTAGACCTTGCGATAATGCTAGTCATGTTACCATTGTCGCAAATGCGCATTGGGCTAGCATTCGTGCATGGATAACAATGCGTGTGAATAAACAGTCCGGGAAATGCTCTTTCAGAAGTAGCTGGGCGCTATTCAACTCTATGGCCGTAGTCCTGGACACCAGACTATAACTTGACCTAACTTCGAGACTCAACTCGATTCGACCTAACTCCAATTCGCGCAAGCACAGCTGGTGTTACATGCTTTTGCCTCTGCTCAGTGCTCACTTCCCCCTCTCCTCTCTCTTGCTCTCAAGAGCTTGACCTACGAATACACGATGTTGGTTGGAGGAGCCCTGGGCGGTGCCATTTCCACAGATCACACAGCCCGTTTTCGCGCCATTTTTGTTGGGGATGGGAGAAAATGCTGCTTGCCCCCCCCCTCACCAACTATTCGGGTAGGGGTGTGCTGTGCTTGTCGCAAAAGTTCAACATTTGGTGGTTTGGGGCGAATGTCGCGAACAAGACAGTGAAGGAGAAAGTAACTCGAGGTCACGAAAATCTTATGGGAAGGAAGCAGCACTTCACGAAGCGCGCACGTCCAAGGTCACTGGCTGGTTCCATTATTGTACTCACTACGAGGCCGTGTGAAGCCAATATGAACACCTCAAACATTTAACTCTTGGTGACTATATAAATAAACATTAAATATTCTGGACTTCGGTAACTCCTCATTTCCCCTTGAACATAGACATGACACTTCCAGTTTTGATTCACTGAGGTTAGGGAAAATGCTTCGTATCACTGTGTTTCCGCACATTTAAGAACGGTTGGGTAGGGTTCAGGGAAGAAAACTGAGCCTGTTGGTTGTTCACATCACATCCCACCCACAGTATTTTCCACAGCTGTCACTATGCTAGGAACGCTGTGAGCAGATTCTTAGTAGCAGAACCATATGCCACCATCCATAGCCATATCAGAACAACACCGCATGTGATATACGAGCTGAAATGCAGGAAGCTATCGAGTGCAAAGACGTGAATCCGTCCTTATTCTCTTAGTAATGAAAGAGTGGTTCCGAAAGCTCATCAGGTCTCGGCTGCCTAGATTTCAAAGACTCTCACCCGCATATTCTCCCACTCCAGGCGCGTAGCTATCTAAATCCGATCCACCTGAATAATCTCCAAATTCTGGTGCGCTGCTTCCTGAATCCAGATTACCCGAATAATCTCTGAATGCAGGTGCATTGCTCCCTGCATCTAATCCACTCGCGAAATCTCCAAAATCAGGTGCGTAACTACCTGAATCCGATCCATCTGAATAGTCTCCGAACCCAGGTGCGTTACTCCCTGAATCCAATCCACCTGAAGAATCTCCGAATCCAGGTGCGTAACTCAATGAATCTGATCCACCTGGATAATATTCTGAACCAGGTCCATCCTCGGAGCTTGGAGCAGGCTCCAAATCAGGTGGGAGGTCTTCAATAGGTGGAACATACTCCGAGCCAGGAGCATACTCGGAGCCAGGAGCAGGAGCATAATCCGAGCCTGGAGCAGAAACATATTCCGAGCCTGGAGCAGGAGCATATTCCGAGCCTGGAGCAGCTTCTGAACCTGGAGCACCTTCCGACCCTGGAGCATAAGGGTCATCTTCTGAGCCTGGAGTGTACTCCGAACCTGGAGCATATTCCGAGCCTGGAGCGTACTCTGAACCTGGAGCATCTTCCGAGCCTGGAGCATTTTCTGAACCTGGAGCTTCTTCTGAGCCTGGGGCATTCTCTGAACCTGGAGCATCTTCTGAGCCTGGAGCATTCTCTGAACCTGGAGCATCTTCTGAGCCTGGAGCTTTCTCTGAACCTGGAGCATCTTCTGAGCCTGGAGCATTCTCTGAACCTGGAGATCCTTCCGAGCCTGGAGACTCTTCCGAGCCTGGAGCATTCTCTGAGCCTGGAGCTTCTTCCGAGCCTGGAGCATTCTCTGAACCCGGAGCTTCTTCCGAGACTGGAGCATTTTCTGAACCTGGAGCGTTCTCCGAGCCTGGAGCATCTTCTGAGCCTGGAGCATATTCCGAGCCTGGAGCCTCTTCCGAGCCTGGAGCCTCTTCCGAGCCTGGAGCATTTTCCGAGCCTGGAGCATTTTCAGAGCCTGGAGCATTTTCTGAGGCTGGTGCATTAGTTGATCCCGGAGCACCGTTCGAACCTGGAGCAACCTGCGAATTAGGAGCTGCTTCCGAACCAGGGGCCAATTCCGAACCTTGCGCTGTTTCCGAGCCAGGTGCTGCATCTGAACCCGGTGCAACTTCCGAGCCTGGTGCATTTTCCGAGCCAGGTGCCCTATTTGAACTGGGAGCAGCAGAACTGGGGGCAGCATTGCTGGGAGGGGAAGAGCTTGGAAGAGCAGAACTAGGTGCGGCAGAACTAGGGGCGGCGGAACTAGGGGCCGCGGAACTAGGGGCCGCGGAACTAGGGGCGGCGGAACTAGGGGCCGCGGAACTAGGGGCGGCGGAGCTAGGAGCGGCGGAACTTGGGGCGGCGAAACTAGGAGCGGCGAAACTAGGGGCTGCAGAACTAGGGACGGCGGAACTAGGGGCGGCGGAACTAGGGGTGGCAGAACTAGGGGCGGCGGAACTAGGGGCAGCGGAACTAGGGGCGGCGGAACTAGGGGCGGCGGAACTAGGGGCGGAGATACTAGGGGCGGCAGAACTAGGGGCGGCAGAACTAGGGGCGGCGAAACTAGGGGCGGCGGAACTAGGGGCTGCAGAACTAGGGGCGGCAGAACTAGGGGCGGCAAAACTAGGGGTGGCGGAACTAGGGGCAGCGGAACTAGGGGCGGCGGAACTAGGGGCGGCGTAGCTGGGAGAAGCCAATGAGCCAATCTCGCCTTCAGATCCAGGTGGGTAGTACACATACTCCGAGCCTGGGGCGTACTCCGAACCTGGGCCATACTCCGAGCCTGGGGCATATTCCGAACCTGGGCCATACTCCGAACTAGGGGCAGCAGAGCTTGGGGCGGCAGAGCTCGGGGCGGCAGAGCTTGGAGCAGCGGAGCTTGGGGCGGCAGAGCTTGGGGCAGCAGAGCTTGGAGCAGCGGAGCTTGGAGCGGCAGAGCTTGGGGCAGCAGAGCTTGGGGCGGCTGAGCTTGGGGCGGCAGAGCTGGGAGGGGGCAGGGATCCGATGCTGTCGCCATCGTCAGGAGGGATGACAATATATTCCGAGCCTGGAGCAGCAGAACTAAGGGCTGCGGAACCTGTAGCGGCGAAATCACTTAAAAACGACGCTCTCCATCCGCCTTCTGTCGAACCTCCAACCAAATCCTGGTTCGGAGCCAGCCGTTCAGGTTCGGTGGACCTAGGGTCGTGAGGCTTTCCTTGGATCTGGCACATGCGTGTGAGTATATCCCAGTTGCCCTCCACCATGTAACGCATGCCGTGGTTACCAACCATGTTATACTCGTACTCGTACTCATCGCTCTGAGGGGCTGCAAAGTTGGATTTGAAAAACGCGTTCTCCCTGTGGCGGCTGCTGCTGCTGGTTGTGCTACCGCTGCTGCTGCTGGTACCACTGCTGCTGCCGCCGCTGGTGCTGCTGCTGGGGCCGCTGGCGCGTTTTATTTCTTCCGGCTGCCCGTAGAAGGAGCCGCACTTGTCGGAGTTTTCCTGCCCGGAAGCGTCGAACCAGCCCGAGGAAATGTCCGGATCGGTGGTGGCTTCAGTGATCTCGTGGGCGATGGTGCTCACCATGCTGTCTATTGCTGGCATGCCGTTGGGGGAGGAGCTGCCAGGGTGATGGGGATGGGGAATGGGGAAGGAAATGGGTAGAGGTTCAGTGGTGGTGGTCGCGGGGAGAGCCCAGCCCAGTGTACTCGGTGGTGGCCTCTGTCGTCTCATGGGCGATGGTGCTCACCATGCTGTCTATGGCTGGCAGCCCGTTAGGGGAGGAGCGGCCAGGGTGGGATGGGGTGGGATTTGAGGGACAGGGGGGTGGCAGGGAAATGCGAGGGTTAAGCAGGCAGGAGGGGTCAGCAGCAGCCTCGGTGATTTCGTGGGCAATGGTGCTCACCATGCTGTCTATGGCTGGTAGCCCGAGGAGCTGCAAGTGGAGGATGGGAGGTGGGAGGGAGGGGGACATGGGAGTGGGCAGGGGGGTCTAGCAGGCAGGAGGCGTCACCCAGTCAGCAGCTTCAGTGATTTCATGAGCGATGGTGCTCGCCATGCTGTCTATGGCTGGTAGCCCGTTGAAGGAGGAGCTGCCAGGCGGGAATGGGGGTGGAGGGGGAGGAGCATGGTGGTGGGCAGGGAGGAAAGGAAAGGGTCAGCATCAGCAGCTTTAGTGGTGATAGTTGGGAAGCCCACGGGTTCACAACTATCACCATGGTGTTACCCGATATTTGGGACCACCAATATTTGGGAAGCCCACTTTTGAGTCGACTCAAAAGGTTTGCAACTATCACCATGGTGTTCCGATGCTGTTCTGCACGCCATGCTGTCCATGGCTGGCTGGCTGGCAGCCCGTTGGGGGAGGAGCTGAATGAACGGGCAGTTCTGAGACATCTCAAGTTTTGAGCTCTGAGGCGTCTCAGAAGTTTTGAGGTCTGAGTCGTCTCAAAAGTTTTGAGTTCTTAGACGTCTCAAAACCCAATGGCTGGCAGCCCGTTGGGGGAGGAGCTGCATGCACGGACAGCAGAAGGAGTGGTGGCCGGCGAGCGCGCATGCTACGGGGCTGCCCGTGTGCATGCCCATCATCTGTCCTCTTTATAAGCCGCACTGTCAAGACAGGGAATGGTGCCACACAGCGAGTGGTGACCCACTGGCAATACGAGCACAGTGCAATGGTACACTTACTTGCTGTACTGGCAGCACAGCGAGTGGTGCCCCACAAATGCATACGCTATGGGGCTGCCAGTGCGCATGTCCATCATCTGTGCATGCCACCCGCAGTAGCTGCAGCGGCTGAACTCCCACACATCCACGTCAGCACTCGTGACCACGATGTAGATCCCGTTCGGATCGGACGGCAGCCGGTTGGCCTTGCCCACGTTGCGATCGACAACTGGAGGTTGGGGGGGGTGGGGGAGGGGGAGGGAAGGGGAAGAAGAGAGACCGGGAAACGAGTGAAGGCAGGGCATGCGGAGGCGAGCAGAGGAGACACGAGGACTGCAATCTGTTGGCCTTGCCCACGTTGTGGTCTACAACTGGAGGTTGGGGGTGAGAAGGCATGTGAAGTTGAGGGCACGTCAACACTCGTGAGCACGATGTAGGCCCCCCTTGGATCGGACGGCAGACAGTTGGCCTTGCCCACGTTGCGATCGACAACTGGAGTGCGGGGGAAAGGGGGACGGGGGAACGGGGTCGGGAAGACGAAGGGGAAGGTTTTGAAGCTCTGGAGCTGTACTACCCAATCGCATACCCTTCTCCTTCGATTGGGTCTCTGGTGGCAGCGATTGGGTTGTGCGGCAGCCGGTTGGTCGGTCGTGCCGTGCCCACATTGCGGTTAACGACCAGAGGAAGACGGGGGAGGAGAGGAGGGGAGGAGACGATGGGGAAAAACTATGGTAACGACGGGGGGGGGGGGGACTGAAATGGAGGGGCGAAGGCACTTGGGCCGGAGGGGACGCAGGGAATGTGGTGATTTTGATGCGGAGTCTGCAGCAGGACGAGGAAGGAAGGGAGAGCGGAGGAGGGAAGGCAGGACGGAGGGAAAACAGGGCGTTGTCAGAGGAGGGCTGATCGGCAACACTCTTCAAGCGTTCTTGGTGCTTGATGTGGAGTCTGCAGCAGGACGAGCAGGGAAGGCAGAGCGGTGGAGGGAAGGCAGAGCGGAGGAGGAATGCAGAGGGGAGGAGGAAAGGCAGAGCGGAGGGAAAACAGGCGTTGGCAGAGGAGGGCTGATCGGCAACACACTCCAAGCTTTCTCAATGCTTCGACTTAGATAGAAGTCAACACGACTCACTCCTGGCAATCTCGGTGTCGGAGAAGGAATGGCCGATGGAGCCCTGATCCACTACCGAACCTCCAAACCGAACCTGCAGAGTGGTTCGGAGGGAGGAAACGGGATGGATGGAGGGAAAGACGGGTACGGATGGAGGGGAGGAGGGAAATGAAATCGGGATGAGCTAGGAATGGAGTATGGATGTCGAGGGCGACGCATGGTGCTGCTGACAGATGGGAATTGCACGAAGACATGCATGGGGTTGAGGGAAAGTAAAGGGGGAAGGAGGGGAGAATGGGGGGGAGAAGGTACCCTCTTCCCCACCTCCTTAGGAGTCACAAGAAGTCACCCACCTTAGGAGTGACGTACGCCAGCTTGCGGTCAGCCCGTGTCATAAAGTAATGCGTGGTGATCGCCCACCAGCCGCTCACGCTGCTCTCACCCCTCGGCCCTCCCTGCCTGCTCGCGTTCCCTCCCAGCGACTGCACGAAATTATCGATAATGGCAGCTCCGGAATTCTCAGGCCACGTGCCGTAGTAGATGAGGTAGACGACCGGATCCGCGATAACAGGCCCTCCGTTATAGTACAGGTCGGGGCTTGTTTTGGATTGCCCAGCCTCGGTCACTCCAGCTTCGGTCATGCCAGCCTCGCCATCCTCCTCCTCAGCCTGCCTGTCGCGATCGCGCAGTTGACGGTGGCGGGTGCCGTCACTCGGGCTAATCTGGCGACTCGATTGGAGACCGCCGCTGGGATTCCGCCTCCTAACAGGCACGTAACCCCTGCGCGGACCTCCCAACAGCGTCATCGGTGGCGGAAGTGGTGCATGCGGAGTAGGTCGAGGCAAAGTTAACTTGGAAGCTGGCGGCTCGTCTTTGCTGGCTGAAGTGGGGTGTTTTTTCGACAAAATCTTGAGGATTTTCTGCTTGCGGGTTGTCTGTGATTCTGATTCGAGCGCCAGCCATGCGACGCGGAAGACGATATCCGATTTTATTCGATTTAGGACGTGTTATTGCAGCGGTGTCAGTTACTATAGCTGTCGGGACGGGTGACGAACCGAGAGGGAGATCAGGTGTTCCGCTGCCGCTGGCTCCGTAAGGAAAACGTCTAGAGAAGGCCTTTGAAAATATCTCAACGTAGCTGGTACTAGGAATCGAATTCGAACGACCAAAGGTGCTGGTAATAGTAGTATCGCCAGTGGTAATCGTGGAAAGGAGTGCGGTGGAGAGCAGAAGAGCTCTAGTAATGATTATCGCTCCAGGTGACGCCATGTTTGATGAAGCCTAGAGACGTTCGATATTACATCTATTGCGAAACAATAATTAGTAGAATTTTACCGCCCTTGTTTTCTCCGTCGAATCTATTGCAACGCTACGTAGGACTGGCGATAGTCTGTTCTGGCAGAACAGCTTCAAGACCAAGAAATGCGCTTGAGAAGCAATGACGAAAGCAGAGCTCCGGTGTTCGTTTCCGCATAGCAGAAAAGAATCTACGGAAAAGCTATTTCGAGTTGAGACAGGATCGTGAAAGAACCATCAGGGACGATGAGAGCAGGTAGGGCGCGATATGGAATCCACGTCGGCGAAGACGAGACGAGTTTCGTCAATAGGAACTGGAAAGAACTCGAAGCCGTGGGAGTGGAAACCTAGTGTCTGTTTCCAACTTGACAAGTGTGAGACGGGTGTTGGTGGAAGCAGAGAGCGTTGGAGGAATTTGAAATGAAACAAGAGACGCGGCACGACTTCAGTTGAGTTCTTTGCTTTCGTTCTGCCCCGTGGCCCAGAACGAGCCATGGTTGGGCAGGCATTGTGTCTTGGCCCCCAGTGCCCTGGCTGCTGCCGTGCTCCACTCAACGGGACAGCATCACGGCTCGGTTTGTACAGCACAGAGTAGCAAAATTTGCGGGTCTTGTGTGATTGTGATTTGCGCGGTTCAGTTGTTTTCAAAGCTCTCACGTACGGTTACAAATCTATTTGGAAGAACTGAAAGTGCTGGCTTTGCTGACGAGACAGTCAATGGGCCATTAGCCAATCATAGCGTGATGCCTGCCCTGGGTAGCGTGAATGGAATTTTGATGAACGGCTTGACTTCCAGCGTGGCAAAGAAGCTCATTTCTGTTGCCAGCTTGCCGAAGCTAGTGAATTTAGTGAAAAAAACATCCCAAATCTAGTGGCGATAGCGGAGCTGCGTATCTGAATGAACTGTTCTAATAAGAGTCGAGTTCTGAAACAAACTTTACACATGAGCAAATCATCCAATCTTGTTTAAAGGGGTTAACGATTTTGCTGGAAACGTGTACAAGGACCTTAGCTTCTGCTTGTTTTTTTCAATCTCGTTATGGAGCGGAAATGCTCGGACACGCGTGAGCGTTGGAGAGAGCGGATGACGCCATGGCGATCGACTTGGTCGTGGTAGATAGGGATTTGGAGAAAGCGATCCTCGCAAGACCCAGTTGGAGCATCTCGATGTGAACGAGTGCTCATTGCAGCTGCTTTTGTTCTTCGTTTGGTTCCCGCTCCGCCTCTTCGCACGGGTCCCGTTTCTTTGTACGGACTGCGATCATGGAATCTTCTGATGTGGACCGAACGACGGTCGAAAAGTCCCGCGAAACCATCTTCACGTGCACGCTGTGCAAACTCGAAGCGCGTTACGACTACCTGGGCCGGCGGCCGCCATTCGCACCGCAGATCGCGTAAGTGTTCTCAATGCGTGCGCTGCTTACTTGTAACTTCCGTTCCCGGTGATGCCCTTTCCTGCTGATACCAGGTTCCTCGAGGACGGCTACATCTGCCTGCTTTATGTCCTAAATCCTAACCTTCATTCTTGGCTTGGTACGAACCTCCGTTCCTGGTGTGGTGATACTCATCCCGGTGACACCAGGTTCCTCGAGGACGGCTACATCTGCCGGGATCCATTCGAGTGCGGCTCAATGTTTGTTCCTGTCTTATTTCCTGACTCCGCCTCTGCCTCTGGCTCAATGTCCGTTCCTGGTAATGATCATTGGTGATACCCCCGCCAGGTTTCTCGAGGACGGCTACATCTGCCGGGATCCATTCGGGTGTGGCTCGTCCCATCCAAGTCGCGCGTTCTTCCTCGGATCTGCCTGCTCCATCTGCCGCGCCTCCGTGTGCTGCTCGCCTGCCTGCAGCTTCTTCTTCTCGCAGCGCTTCTGCCTGCCCTGCGCTCGCCGCAACGCGTCTGCCTTCTGCCCCGAGGCTCAGGCAGAGCTGCTCAAAGCGCTTGGCACGAAAGCTTGACGAATAAAGGAGCGGGTATTCAAAGAGGTAAGAGAAAGTCTGCCTCCTCTGTCCCCTTTCTCCTCTCTCTCCTCTCTTTCCTCTCCCTCCTCTCTCTCCTCTCCCTCCTCTCTCTCCTCTCTCCCCTCTGCCGCGCCCCTGTGTGCTGCTCGCCTGCCTGCAGCTTCTTCTTCTCGCAGCGCTTCTGCCTGCCCTGCGCTCGCCGCAGCGCATCTGCCTTCTGCCCCGAAGCTCAGGCTGAGCTTCTCAGAGCTCTTGGGGCGAAAGCTTGACAAATTAACTAGCGAGAACTCAAAGAGGAGTATTTGAAGAGGTAAGTGTACGTTTGTGTGCCTCCTCTCTCTCCGCACTCTCCACTTTCTCTCCACCTTCCCTAAGCTATTTGCGAGTCCCCCAAAACAAGCATTTTTCCCACTTCTTTTCCCTACTCCCCCACTCCCTGCCCGTCACTCCCCACTCCCCACACCTGATGCTCAAGTGCAGCTTCGCAAGGCTGTGGAGTCTCAATCTTATGATTCTCAAGCTGGCGCTCTGAATTTTAAGGTTCCTACAAAATAGACATGGCTCTGGTGTCTCGTCTCGTCACGGAGCCTGTCTGAACCACCGTTGCTGCTGCTTTTAAGACTCTCAACTCCCAATACCCTCGCAAGGCAATCGATTCTCAAGGCTAAGCTTCACGGGGCTCTGGAGTCTCGTCATAGAGCCCGCCTGATCCTCCCGTGCTGCTTCCGTCTGGCTACTTCCGTCTAAAAAGGCGCCTAAAAAGTGCCGGCCCCAGCACCCCCCCAGCCCTCTGCCTGCTGCACTCTGCGGCTCCATCTGATTCTCCATGTCCTCCTCGTCTGCTCCAAGCTGGTTTTTGAGAATTCTCAATGTCGCTGACCCCACCCCGCAGCCCTCTGACTGCTGCACCCTACGGCGGCTCCATCTGTTCCTCCATGTCCTCCCTGTCTGCTCAAGCCTCTACCGTTGTGCAGCACATAAGCAGACCTTCGGCAAAGCTAGCAACCCCCCAGTCCAGCTCTTGAGAATTCTGCAGTGTACTGGCAATGCAATGCTCACTCCTGTCTCTTTCCTGACTCAGCCCCCCCACTCCAGCTGTCTCTACTCTTCCCCAACCAGGCTGCATGCAGTGAACACTGGCCTGTTCTCAATCTAGACCATCACCCATGGTGGATTTATTCATTGTATAGCATGGTTCAAGTGGGGTCGTTTATGTCACACTACTAGCATACTTGTTCGGTAATGCAGTGCACTTCAAATTAATAAAAACATCAGGTATAAATCAAGCAAGGCAAGTGCTATTGCAGCACTCACCACAGTACTGATTGTTCAAGGTTCCAGGGAGAAGGAAGAGACGACACAGCAGGCAAATGAAGTGAAGTGAGGCAGCTGCCTGTCTAACCCTCTACACCTGTTGCATCATTCTCTCCTCCACATTGCCTCATCCCTCATCCTCTCCCCCCTCATCGACAGTGCTGCGCGAGCCACGGGTGGTTAAAACACCTCGCCACAATACAGCCGCTGCTCCTTCCCACTCCAACCAATCTCCCCTCGCTCCTCTCCTCTGTCTCATCTGCAGTGCTGCACCAGCCATGGGTGATTGAACACCTCGCCACAATCCAACCTCCCCTTTGGATCCCAAGACAGCAGCACACCCACTAGCGCCTTCGCCTCCTCACTCACCTCCTTCCAGCTCCCCCCTTTAAACAACAACCTCTGATCCGAAACCGCTTCCCACGCCACCATCCCCTGGGCATCCCTCGGCGGAAACCTCGCACTTAGCAAAGCGTACAGCACCACGCCGAGAGACCACATGTCCGCCTGGGTGGTATACCACCGGCTCTGCGCCACCTCAGGTGCCTTGTACAGCTGACTGCCCTTGTTGCCGTTCGCCATGGCTTGTGTTGGCTGCAGCAGCTTCGCCAGGCCGAAATCCGCGAGCTTAACGACGTAACCCGAACAGGTAGACGGCTCGCCTTGCTGCTGCTGCTGCTGGTTTCCATTCTCCTGTGCTCCTCCGTCTGAGCCAGCAGGCTTGCATTTGCAGCAACAGCAGTGGTTGAGCAGAACGTTTTCCAGTTTGATGTCACGGTGAATCACCTGCCGCGAGTGGCAGTGCTCCACAGCCTTTACCAGCTGCCGGAACATCAGAGCCGTCTGCCGTTCCGACAGCCCCGTTTGTAGCATTTTTTCGGGCTGTGCACTGCCACTGCTGCTGCTGTTGTCCCCGTTCTTAGCAGCCCCTGCTGTTAGCCCCGTTTTTGGGTCGGTAGTCCCCTTGGCCAGCCCTTTGAAAAATTTGCGAAATCTTGGTGAAAGGTTTCCCTCGGGTCTCTTCAGGCTTGGTCTCGTTGCCTGCTGCTCCTTTGTTAGAATCACCCTCTTTACTCGCACCGTTATCCCCGTTATTAACTTCCGCCTGCGGTTTCTTGGGAGGATTCGTTAGAAGCCCCAGCAGATCTCCCGCGTCGCACAGCTCCATAACGAGTCGCAACCGTTTCTCGTTATTGTACACTCCGACAACTTTCACAATGTTCGGATGATAACCCACGTGTTTGAGCACCTTAATCTCGTGCTTGAGCGCGCTAACGCGCACCTCTATATCGCGAGCAGACAACCGCTTCTGAGTCGCCGCGCCGCCTTCCACGTTGAGATCTTATCCACCGTCTTACACGCGTACATCTTTCCCGCGGCTGGCGGTTCCGGCGCGGTCTTCGCCGGAAGTGGTGGTTGTTTCCCTTCCGCGTCTCCCGCACGTCTTCCGCCGCGATTCGCGCCGCAAGAAGCGCCGCCTCGGTCGCTTCAACCCGCTCCACGCTCGCCACAATCTCCGGTCGCTCGACCCCGTTCTCCTCGTCGCTGTCGCCGCCTCC